>CAWUFW010005932.1:457500-1057500 GCA_963921515.1 Calotriton arnoldi
CACTCTGATCTCTGATCTCGGCAACAGAACCTGCACTTTACCTTTCCCTAGTTAGGGAAAGGGACCTGACTGAGCTATAAACCAAAAACTACTTCAATCTTTGGGTCCTAACTGCATTGGAATTCCTTTCATCTGAGAACTTGGCACACAGAACTCGCATTTTACTCCCTAACGGATCAGTGATTCTTTGCACATGGAACTGGCTCCTGACCTCAATCAAGCCAGGGACTTGGAACCATAACACTACTGATGTTACTCTGAATATTCTTTAACCATTCTTTTGAATTTTATATGGGAACCAAGGCGCATGTAAAACTCGGACAACCTGAAATCCCGCTCATTTACCCATGTTTTTATTAATATAATATTGTTGCAATGATTTTAATTAATTACGCAAATAAAGTATCTTACTTACTTACTTACAATGAAGGGAGGGAGACGGGTAGGAAGAGTGATTCTGTGTTGTGATTGGCAACGTATCTGGAGGAGAAGAAATCCAGAGTGCAGGCTGGGGTTTCACCATGCCATCAATGAATTACACATACTGTCAGCTTGTTTGAAGTATTGTTTGGCTGCCTGGTTAAGGGTATCCTGAGGACCCTATCTATAATGGGGAGATGTTTAATAGTGAGAAATTATTGCAGGGTGTGGCCTACCACAAGGTCATGTGCCTAACCTGCTATGGACAAGAACTCAGAACTGAGTTTAGTTGGGGATAGGACTAAGGCCTGGTGATAGGCAAGGCCCTAAACCTACCCTCTACAAACAGCCAAACCCCACTTCACGTAGCCTTCAGCCATTCACAACGGGGTTTGGACATAGGGCATGGCCTATCACCAAACTCTGCGCCCAAGCCACCGCACGCATCTAACCCCACTGCACTATGGCCAGACTCTGCCCCAAAACGCACCCTGATGTGCACGGTTGTCCGCCATGCGCAGCAGGAGTTGGCCACAGTGTGTGGCCTAAGTCCAGGCTCTGTGTCCAACACACAGCATAAACCAAATTCTTCCTGCACACAACTGAATACCAAGCACAGTGGTGGTTGGCAAAGCACAGCTGTAGTGCACCAAATTATTTTAAAAACAAATTATGCCTGCATATATTTGTGTTCTGTTACATTCAGCAGGTACAGGCAGCCTACCTGGCATTTCTCTATGCCCTGAATTCATCCCATATGCAGCTAACCCTACTGTGCGTGGTCTTGGCTGTGTGCAGCACTGGTTAGCCACAGGGTCTGACCATACATAGGCCAGTCCCTACGCCCATGCCCACCTTGCCATGGACAATCAATCACTGCTGCATATGGGGACTGGTCCAGACTGCTGGGGAATGGAGAGTTTGTGGAAACGGAGACTTCAAATACAATGTCTGACTCCGAAAATTATGAAAGGTTGCTTTGCTAGTAATCAGTTATAGGAGACTTGCTAACATAAACTATGATACATTACATGTGAACTATGATACATTACATGTGAACCACAATGATCCGGTAGCTCCTTTTCGGCAGTATATATGGACGCTGCCCTGATAGAGCTCTCTGCTGCATTATTCACATACCTGAAGTAATTTTCCCCTGATTACTCTGATGTGGTGACCACTGGTCTGTCAAAGCCCACCACCCAAAAATGATAGCAGTTGGATTGAAAAATCCAGACCTAAACTTTGTCTCCCCCTCCCTGCAAATGAGTCAAATATCGTTCTGGAGGGAGGTGCACTCCCTCCTTCTTGCACAGAGGCTGTTAATCTTCCAAACCTATTGAAGGAATAATAAGAGTTCTCTGACCTGCTCTCAGCTAATGTCCTTGCATGATGCTAACGTTTAAGTTCATGCCAAAGTTCCTTTGTCTAGGTTGCCAGCATGAGTTAAAGTTAGTGGAACTATCTGAACTCAAATTTAGGAATGGGATTGCAACAATTGAACTTTTTGTGAAGCTCTACCTGACTGAAGCAAACATCCCCAGTTACTGCCGTTTACATATTTTTGTCAGGCCTTTGATTCAATTAATTATGAACCTATATTTTCTTTTCTATTGTGTATGGATGTTGAGAGTCCAGTATGAACACAAATAGGAAGCAATAGTCTGCCAACAAGGCAGAATAGAATTTTCATCCACCAAGTTAGCTAACTCGGAAAACTGCAGTATTATGTAAGCTTTGGCATAGGTGCATTTTAAAGCCCCAGGTTTTTACGTTGTGCAGTAACAATCTCCAATATTTCCTCTAGAGATCAGCATTGGATGTCCTCTTACAGTGTAGGGAGCAGTCCCTTAAATGCTCTTGGTTGACATGCTATTTTGTTGGTCAAGAGTCAGCCCAGGAGGCTCTATAATTCCCATTTATTGACGTTGACTATTGTAAACTGACATGATAAGACGGTGTCACACTTCTAAAATGAAAGAAATTCTTTAGAGGAAAGAGGCTTTGTAAATGTCATGTCTTTGGGACACTCCCTCCTGTGGACACATCATTTGGCAAGCTCACAGCATTTCATAAAGGTGGGAAGAATTATGACCTAGAAGCAAAGGGATGGGGCAGGTTTAGCTTTCAGCTGTAAATAAGTAGGGATTGTTGTAATAGAGTCTCTGGAGTTCTACCAGCACTCTCCATGGTGCTGATCTGTAAGCGAAAACAATTATTTGGATGTTATTTCGTCTTCCTTGAAGAGCTGCCCTGATTCAGGGGTTACTACTTTGGAGGACCATGATGCAACAATTATGCAGAATTTGTCGAAAAAATATGCTAAAATTAAACATTGATTGAAAACTGTTCTTTTATGTTTTCCAGTCGACTCATGGAGCAACATTCCCTTTAGAAAACCATAAAAATCCGCTCTGCGTTTGCAAACTAGAGAAAATGTCTCTTTTTTCGCTAAATAACTGAAAAACGCATACAAACGCAGCTCACGTAGGCACAGGCTTCCCACAGCTATTTCGAACACGATTATTTCAATAATCTAACGGGACACAATTTCAATCAATAGGTGCATAGCTCAGCATTCAGACTATTGTGATTGGCAGCCAATAACAATTGCTGTGGGACTATCTGCCTGCAGCTCGCATGAGGCCTGCAACCTTGCAGTTCTCTAGGAACGACTGAGATACTGACTGCTCTTCGATTGAGGGAAGCAGAAAACGATCCCCAACAAAAAGTTGATTCTCTTTCAGATTCGCATTCTGAATGCTGTATTTTTCCCCAGAAAGCACTAGGCTAGATCTATCGAACCAACAGTGCTCCCTAAGTCCTGTAGCTGAAAATATATCCAGGGACTTCTTTACAATACAAATTATCATGTGACATTCTCTATAGAATATTAGGAAGGCTATTATGCAGGTCAAAGAGACAAATGTATTCAGAGATTTAAAGAGAGAACTGTTAGGGATACCTCTGGTATCTGAGTATTACTAATCTTAGGGGGATATGTACAATGAAGTGGCGGAGCGTTTCGTTAGCCTCCTTGGCTTAACGACATGCTCCGCCACTTCGGAAACGCACAGCTGCACCATATTTACAAGAATGTGGTGCAGCCTTGCGTCTCCCCCTGCGATGGTTTAACAACTTAGTGCCAATGCAGGCACCCTTGCACCGGAGTGCCAGGGTGTCTGTGCGCAGGGGAGGATTGGTTATGTGTAGGAGGGTGTCCCTTCCTGCACATAAACAATCCTAAAATGCAATTTTGTAACTTTCATGTGTGCTGATTCATGCAGCACCCATGAAACTTACCAAATGGCATTTTTTTAAAAGGTTTGTTTATGTACAGGAAAGGACACCTTCCTGTACATAAACAAACCATGGCATTTTGCTTTTTCCATGTGTGCTGCACAAGGCAGAAGGAAAGATAAACAACGGGGGTAAACCCAAATAACCCTTAAATAGCTGGGTATGGGACGTAGTTTTATACAATAGGAAATGGCATCAAGGAAACAATACTAAACAATTTTTTGAGTAGAGCACATTTAATTACCCTCTCCAAAATGATTATTCACAATGAATATATCAAAATCTATTTATAACATACACAAACAATGGCGCCTATTCAAAGGGGGAAAAAACCAACAAATGACATGTATCACAATACATTATACATCAAAATAAAAAGCAAACAAAAACATAACAATAACCCTAAAACAAATATACACAATAGTGTCCCCCCTATACTTCTGGGCGAACCACTTGGAGATAGTCAAAGTGAAACACTTTTAGGCTAGTATACTAGTAGGCCTAGCTCTAGTGTAACACAACACAATTCCAGAGATCAGTATAAATCCAATGACTCCTCCTTAAAAGTGTCGACGTGACCACGTTTCAGCCTTTTCTTCTTAGGCCTCTTCAGGACAGGGGTTATACAATAATGATCCTAAAGACCAGGATAGAGGGATCTCTCACGCTATATCTATTCCAACACCCCGGGAACAGTACCTCCCTATCAATAGGGTGGGACACCCACTCCTTGTATCACTTTAATGAATCTCCATCCTCGTGTGTTTCTACAAACACATAAATCCAGATTTAAACGGTTACTGAAACAGCTCAATAAATCAGCCGGCAATCCCTCACTCCGTCTCCATTCTCCACGGCCGCCAAAGTGCGTCCTTGCACCGGAGTGCCAGGGTGTCTGTGCGCAGGGGAGGATTGGTTATGTGTAGGAGGGTGTCCCTTCCTGCACATAAACAATCCTAAAATGCCATTTTGTAACTTTCATGTGTGCTGCTTCATGCAGCACACATGAAACTTACCAAATGGCATTTTTTTAAAAGGTTTGTTTATGTACAGGAAAGGACACCTTCCTGTACATAAACAAACCATGGCATTTTGCTTTTTCCATGTGTGCTGCACAAGGCAGCACACATGGAAAAAGCAAACCCGAGGAGAAATAATGCATTTCTCCTCGTTTCGTCAACTTAAGACCAGGATTTTCCTGGTCTTAATTTTGGTGCTGCCTCCTATGTACACCACCCTTGGACATAGGGGGCAGCATCAAATACAATGGGTGTTGCGGTGGAACGCCCACCACAACGCCCACAGCATGCCCCTTTCACGCTAACCATAGCGTGAAAGGTGGCCTTATGTACAAGGCAGCGTTAAGTCACGTTAAGTGGCTTAACGCTGCATTGTACATAAGGCGCAGCCCCCATCGCCACCACAATGTCCGTAAAAGTGACGTTGTGGTGGCGATAGGGGCTTGTACATATGCCCCTTAGTTTCCCAACCACTTAATAAGATGTTTATTCAAATATTTAGACCCTCTCAGCTTCTTTAAAGTCATTGCAAGGCACATGGGGGCAGATTTACAAGAAGTGACGCATCTCTGCCGCAACGCAACGATGCGTCAAAAATATTGCGTCGCCGCTGCGACAACGCAATTCGCCTAGGATGCGGCAAAACTACAACGTGACGGACCATGGCACAATGCTGCAGCCTGCTTCAGAAGAACTTACGTAGGTGCCGCAAAACTGCCGCAAGTCAGTATGACGCAACTGCAGAAAAAGTCACGTAAGACTGTTTTGCGACACGCAACGCTATCCCGACCACCCTGCGACCTTTCACACTGTGTGAAGCAGCAAAAGGCACCCGGGAACCCATGCAATTCTCCAAAAATACATTTGTGGACCACAGAGGACCTACCAATGGACCAGGAAGGTAACCCCAGTAGCCAGGACCCTCTGGCAAACAGCCGTAGCAGAAGCCCAGATGCACAGGCTGAGACTGGGGCAAAGAGGAAACAGAAGTCAAATTTCAGTTGTGAGGAAAATGAGATACTGGTGACTGAGGTCACCAACTACCAGCACCAACTCTTTGTCAGTTCAAAGCTGCCTCTTGCAAAAAAAGAGGCGATATGGCAGAGAATTGTACAAAAGATTAACAGCGTAGGACAATCCAAGAGGACTATCATGGACTGCAAAAAACGGTGGCATGACTGCAGTCGCAGGACAAAAGAAAAGCTTGCGGCAAACTGTAAGGCAGTCTCACAAACTGTAGGAGGCAACCCAGCAGACCAGGAGGTCCTGTATGACCTGGAGGAGCGGGTGGCAGCTGTCATCCCAGAGGAAATCGTAACCGGAATATCTGGACAGGACAGTGCAGCCCGAGAAAGTGAAGAGCAGACAATGGGTAAGTCACAATAAGTGCACAGATGTCAGTAATGGGTCATGGTGGTGATTGCAGCTAGAAATGTCCTTGTGCCACAGTCTAATGTGTGCATCTTGTTGTCCTTATACTTGTCCACAATCACAACTATTCTCAATGTAAGTTAATCACATATGACAATCACATATTGAAAATGTCAAAACAGCACTGCCATGTCCATCTCTGATGGAGCAGATATACTGGACCTCATTTATGAAGGGCCTTGCACCACCGGTACGTCACTTTTGTGAATGTCCAAAGTGAATACCCGTTGGCGCAAGGACTACATAAATAACGTTCACAAGGTCACGCATATGCCCACATGCGTAACTTTGTTAATACGGTGCAACGTGGAGCTAGATCTTGCCTGGTCTTTCTTGAGGTGTGCCAGTGTGTTGGTGCAGTTTGAGATCAATTGGTGGGCAAATATTAAATTTAGGGTGTCTTGTGGGCTCAATTATTAAATTTAGCCTGTATTTGGTGGGCCAAAATTAAAATAGGATTTCTTTTGGGGTCAAAAATGAAAATTGGGGTGTCTTTTGGGGTGAGAAATTAAAATTAGGGTGTTTTTTGGGGGTCAAAAATGAAAATTTAAGGTGGCTTTGGGGGTCTGAGATGAATTTTAGGGATCAGGGGTTGTTATGTGTTGCAAGTGTTTCTTTTAGGGTAACTAGTGTTGGTGGTAGTTTGAGGGAGTACTTGTACATATGGGCCATTATGTCTCCAAAATGTGCATGCAAACATTTCTTTAGGTTGGCAGTATGGTGTGCTGGAAAGGAGGCCAACACACTGATATCACACACTAATTTACATTTGACATTGCAGTGTTGCCAGAAAAGTGCACATACCAATAAGAGCAACATTTGCAATGCAGTGTATGTCCACAGGTCAGTAACAATAAATACCAATGCAGAGCACCACTCCTGTAACAATAAAAGTGGTGCAATGTCCATGCAAGTGGGTATGAGTCTTGAGCATCAGTCTGCAGCAGGACATAGATCGCTTGACTGATACAGAGATCAGCTTTGATAAACCACATGTGATGCCTCTTACTAAACATCACTACAATTGAACACACAAGCACTAGTAAAACATTTCCATCTTTTTTTCAGAGGATGCACCTTCCACATCACAACGTGTGGATGACACCAATGTTGTTGACAAAATGGACAACACCCTGCCCTCAATTGACAGCGGCACACTGGATGACCTTATAACCACCATACGGTCACCTACAGCACCTCCTGAGAGTGACAACAGTGTGTTGCCTGCTCCTGCCGAAACCCAACAAACTCCAATAACAGAATCTGCCACTACACATAAGCCCTGACTTGGATGACACACAGATAGAGTTCCAAAGAACCGCTGTAGCTCTACAATGGTAACTACTCAGAGAGGTGCATGTGGCTGTGGAGAGTGGGTGGCACACTGCAAGCAATACTCCGAAGCCTTAACTCAGAATCGGCGAACATTGGTCTGGAACAAGCCAGCAACAACCAAACACCTGGACTTGCACAATCTCTGGCCAACATAGTGTCCATTATGAGTCAGAGGCATGTAAAAAGTGGGACCAAGGATGTTGCTCAACATCTCCTAAATATCTATGGCACAATGAGATACATGCAGCAAAAGTAAGACAGTTACATGGCAACTATGTCTGCCTTTCATGGTGAATTGCTGACTGTCATTAAAAATCAGCAAGTAATGTTGAATGCCCTAATGGAAAACTTCCTGACACCGGATTACGTGGTACCTCACACCTCCTCTGCTACTGCTGGTGGTATCACTGATACAACACACCCTGCAGCTACAGAGCCAGAAAAGGGCCAATCTGAAAACTCTGATGAGGATGACGAGTCAGCTACACAATTTAAGAGGAAGACTGGACACTAAATTGACACAAAGTCACAGGTGTCGGATATCAACAGAACTCATTCTCCTTTGATGAGAAATATGTCCAAAAGACAATATCATTTCTAAAACGGTAACACCTGTGCCACACATCATTTGTTCCTCACTCACTGAAGTTGAATACATTGTGACAACAACAATGTATTAATCACATAGCAAAGTACAAATAAAATCTTTTTGTTTCAATACTCACAAACATGTCAACATGAGTGCTGTTTTACTACTTGTGTGTCAAGAACAATGTGCCCTTGTTTCATGTTTGTTCTATTTCACAATGTCACTGGGATTGTTGTTTAGGGAAAAATTATAACACACATGAAAGAGTATGTAAGTACTTGCTCAATGTCTGGTTAGTAAGAATGTAAATGTGAAAAAAATGTTCTCATCTTGAAAAATAAGGGGCAGATTTACATGAAAGTGCCGCAGCATGGCACCGCAAGCCCTTTAGCGGTGCCACGCTGTGGCACTTTCAGAGCACAGGAATGCAACATATGTACAATGATATGTAGCATTCCTGTGCTCTCCCCTGCGCTGGCGAACAAACAGCTGCCATGCGCCGGCGCAAGCACCCTTGCACCATGGTGCAAGGATGCCTGCATCATGGGGAGACTGTTTTTGTGCAGGAAGGTGCACCTTCCTGCACAAAAACAATTACTACAGGCATTTTCTGCTCTCAATGCGTGCTGTAGAATGCAGCACACATTGAAAGAGGAAAAAACGAGGAGAAATGAAAACTTTGCTCCTCCTTGTGCCTCGCTGCGCCACCCCTAGGATGGCGTAGCATACTGACGCATTGCCAGGTTTACTATTCCTCGTCAATCTGGAAATGTGTCTGGTTCCATGGGTGTTGCGTGGGAACACCCACAGCAACACCCATGGAACACCCCTTTCATACAAAGTGCTGCGTGTAAAGGGGCTGTATTTACAAGGACAGGAAAAGCCAGGCAGGATGGCTTTTCCTGTCCATGTAAATATGGGGCAGAGAAATGCGCTGCCAGTGCGTCACAAAAAGTGACGTTCTGGCAGCGCAAGGGGCTTATAAATCTGCCCATAAAACATTAATGATGTAGTGTTAAAATAATGAACTTGTACAGCAAGTGAAATTATTCATACCAGCAAACAAGATGTGGGCAAAGTTTTACCTGGGTACTATATACACCAGCCATGCCACTCAACTTCGCATGTATACAGACATTTTAACTAAGCAAGACGGTGAGGGTAAAACCCGTGTGCACTGAAGGTAAATCACCCAAAAGTATCTTCCTAGTAGTTAATCCACAACGCTCAACTTCTCATGGCCCACCGTCCCAGGCACCATTAACACAAAATTGTACAATAAGGAAGGAGCGTTCAATATATATACAATTAATCTGGGAATTCTAATTTTCCCTTTTTCCACAGTTCAATACAGTCGTCCCAACAGAAAAATCCTCGTAAGGTATACTTCTTGTATAATGTTCTTTATTTCACATCAAATCAATGTAATCCAACTTGAATATAGTTATTGTAAAACACAGCCAACGCATTTCGTCCCCTCAGGGACATCATCAGGGCTGTAAAGCAAAAACGTTTTTGTAACATAAGAATTTCATTTTGCACAAATTTTCCAAAAACATACAATATAACCCAAATGACAAGATGGCACCATCCCACCAATAGTATTCAGTATTCTGCCTATTTAACAATCTATATACATATACCCAGAACAATTGATCGGTAACGTCTAATGATCCCTACAAAGGAGTGCAACATTATAAAACGATATTCATAAATTGCAGGTCTGACATATTACAGTAACTAATAATAACGGCCCCCTACTCTCTTAATTAATGGTTTAAATAATTGAATTGCAAATTCACTCTATTCAGCTCACCTTTTTCATCTATTCATCCAAATTATGTACTCCAAAAATTAAACTCGTTCATCAATCCATATAACTTCCCAGAAGAGAAATTCTTTTTCTTCTTATTCTCCTGGATCCCTTTGAATATCTAAATCTAAATCTAAATCTAAAATACCAAAATATATATAGGTTATCCTCACAACACCAGTAATTACATAATCCCTAATCACCACCCTCAGTTCAAATATTCCCCTCTATCTCATTCCATACCTTCAAAATCAAATTGGTTTCATTCCAAAGCGTCCTCCATCCGGCCCGATAAATCCGGAATGAATTCCACAACCTGTACACCATCCAGTTTTAAAGTATCCACTGACCAATCAGGCGCATTTAAGCAACCACCAATCATATTGCACCTAACTTCAATCACAGGTGTTCTCTTTCTGGTCCACCGGTGACATCAGCGTCACAAATTGACCAATCAAATTCAAGCTCTTCAAGTCACTATTCAAACTAGTCCTCTACGTACCAGCCTCCTGTTTCTGTAACCACCAATCATATAGCACCTGTCTTTATCGCTGGTGTTCCCTCTCTGGTCCACCGATGACATCAACATCATAAATTACCCAATCAGGTGTGAATTTGACAAATAAACATTTGCACCAGTCCCCCATGTTCCGGCCTACTATTTCAGCAACCACCAATCATAAGACACCTATCCTGAATCGACGGGTGTTCTCTATCTGGTCCACCGTGACATCAGCAACTCAAATTACCCAATCAGCTGGGAGTTTAGCCAATAAATATTTACACTAGTCTCCCATATACCGACCTCCTATTTCTGTAACCAGGTGACATCAGCGTAACGAATTGTCCAATAAAATGTGAGTTTTTCAAGTAACCATCTCACTACAGTCAAATGTTCACTTAATTTGCGCGCAGCCATCCTGCTTCATTGTCTCCAATAATTTTCTTGATTCGCCCAATACTTTTAAATATCTAACCTGCAAAATTAGAAATGCAAAATTAACCCAACAGAGATTCTCTCTTATTCCTACCACACAATCAGCTGTAAAACCTACCATTCCCAACTTGTCCTACGACTATTTTTCTAGAAGGAAAAAACACTAACCCTACTGACCTTGACTTCTAACCCCCTAAAATGGCATCAATCTAAAAAATAATGCAATTCAGTATCGGTATTTAACCCCAAGGAAACAGATCTGCATTTACTGATCCATCTGGCTTCAGCCTGTCGAATCTTCAGTTCCCAGTCACCTCCTCTAATCCCTTGTACAATTCTCTGAATCCCATGGAACCTAAAGTCTTGTTGTGCATTATGTTGCTCCTTCATATGCACATACAAGGGTGATCTCATATCCTGATTGATAATCGAACGTCTATGTTCCTGAATCCTTACTTTCAAATTCCTTTTGGTGCTGCCTATATAAATTCGATTGCAGGCACAAATGATAACATAAACCACACCAATGCTATTACAATTAATGAATTCCTTAATAAGATAACGTTTCTGGGTGTTATACCTAAAATCTTTTATCTTATTCATACTCAAAGCACAAACATTGCAAGAGCCACAAGCGTAAAAGCCTTTAGGCGACGGTGGTAACCAATTCAAATCCCCTCTGCCCGTGGGTTGAATATAGTTCCTTGTAACCATTTCCTTGATGGTTGGACACCTTCTGTAAATTACCAATGGCTTATCTCCTACCAAATCAAACAAACCTGGTACTCCCTTTAATAAATTCCAATTCCTGCCCAAAACCTTAGCAATCCTATCCTTCTGTACACAGTGAGTAGTGATCATAGCCATGCGTTCCTGGGACTCTTTTTCACCTTCTGCACCAAAGTGGATTCCCTATTGATTTTTGTCACTCTTCCTCTGGCAATCCTCAGATCTCTCCTCTTATATCCCCTGTTTATTAGTCTGTTTTGAAGGTTATCCAATTCCCTTTTGAAATCACTCTCCAAACTACAATTCCTTCTCAAACGAATCATTTCTCCATACGGAATCCCTCTTATTACTGATGTCGGATGAAAACTATCAGCTTGCAATACTGAATTGGTCGCTGTATTCTTTCTGAATAGCCTGCTCTTAATGGAGTCACCATCCACAAAAAGGCTATTCAGAAAGAATACAGCGACCAATTCGGTATTGCGAGCTGATAGTTTTCATCCGACATCAGTAATAAGAGGGATTCCGTATGGGGAAATGATTCGTTTGTGAAGGAATTGTAGTTTGGAGAGTGATTTCAAAAGGGAATTGGATAACCTTCAAAACAGACTAACAAACAGGGGATATAAGAGGAGATATCTGCGGATTGCCAGAGGAAGAGTGACAAAAATCAATAGGGAATCCACTTTGGTGCAGAAGGTGAAAAAAGAGTCCCAGGAACGCATGGCTATGATCACTACTCACTGTGTACAGAAGGATAGGCTTGCTAAGGTTTTGGGCAGGAATTGGAATTTATTAAAGGGAGTACCAGGTTTGTTTGATTTGGTAGGAGATAAGCAATTTGTAATTTACAGAAGGTGTCCAACCATCAAGGAAAGGGTTACAAGGAACTATATTCAACCCACGGGCAGAGGGGATTTGAATTAGTTACGACCGTCGCCTAAAGGCTTTTACGCTTGTGGCTCTTGCAATGTTTGTGCTTTGAGTATGAATAAGATAAAATATTTTAGGTATAACACCCAGAAACGTTATCTTATTAAGGAATTCATTAATTGTAATAGCATTGGTGTGGTTTATGTTATCAATTGTGCCTGCAATCGAATTTATATAGGCAGCACCAAAAGGAATTTGAAAGTAAGGATTCAGGAACATAGACGTTTGATTATCAATCAGGATATGAGATCACCCTTGTATGTGCATATGAAGGAGCAACATAATGCACAACAAGACTTTAGGTTCCATGGGATTCAGAGAATTGTACAAGGGATTAGAGGAGGTGACTGGGAACTGAAGATTCGACAGGCTGAAGCCAGATGGATCAGTAAATGCAGATCTGTTTCCTTGGGGTTAAATACCGATACTGAATTGCATTATTTTTTAGATTGATGCCATTTTAGGGGGTCAGAAGTCAAGGTCAGTAGGGTTAGTGTTTTTTCCTTCTAGAAAAATAGTCGTAGGACAAGTTGGGAATGGTAGGTTTTACAGCTGATTGTGTGGTAGGACTAAGAGAGAATCTCTGTTGGGTTAATTTTGCATTTCTAATTTTGCAGGTTAGATATTTAAAAGTATTGGGCGAATCAAGAAAATTATTGGAGACAATGAAGCAGGATGGCTGCGCGCAAATTAAGTGAACATTTGACTGTAGTGAGATGGTTACTTGAAAAACTCACATTTTATTGGACAATTCGTTACGCTGATGTCACCTGGTTACAGAAATAGGAGGTCGGTATATGGGAGACTAGTGTAAATATTTATTGGCTAAACTCCCAGCTGATTGGGTAATTTGAGTTGCTGATGTCACTGATGGACCAGATAGAGAACACCCGTCGATTCAGGATAGGTGTCTTATGATTGGTGGTTGCTGAAATAGTAGGCCGGAACATGGGGGACTGGTGCAAATGTTTATTTGTCAAATTCACACCTGATTGGGTAATTTATGATGTTGATGTCATCGGTGGAACAGAGAGAGGGAACACCAGCGATTAAAGACAGGTGCTGTATGATTGGTGGTTACAGAAACAGGAGGCTGGTACGTAGAGGACTAGTTTGAAAAGTGACTTGAAGAGCTTGAATTTGATTGGTCAATTTGTGACGCTGATGTCACCGGTGGACCAGAAAGAGAACACCTGTGATTGAAGTTAGGTGCAATATGATTGGTGGTTGCTTAAATGCGCCTGATTGGTCAGTGGATACTTTAAAACTGGATGGCGTACGGGTTGTGGAATTCATTCCGGATTTATCGGGGCGGATGGAGGACGCTTTGGAATGAAACCAATTTGATTTTGAAGGTATGGAATGAGATAGAGGGGAATATTTGAACTGAGGGTGGTGATTAGGGATTATCTAATTACTGGTGTTGTGAGGATAACCTATATATATTTTGGTATTTTAGATTTAGATTTAGATATTCAAAGGGATCCAGGAGAATAAGAAGAAAAGAATTTCTCTTCTGGGAAGTTATATGGATTGATGAACGAGTTTAATTTTTGGAGTACATAATTTGGATGAATAGATGAAAAAGGTGAGCTGAATAGAGTGAATTTGCAATGAAATTATTTAAACCATTAATTAAGAGAGTAGAGGCCGTTATTATCAGTTAGTGTAATATGTCAGACCTGCGATTTATGAATATCATTTTATAATGTTGCACTCCTTTGTAGGGATCATTAGACGTTTACCGATCAATTGTTCTGGGTATATGTATATAGATTGTTAAATAGGCAGAATATGAATACTATTGGTGGGATGGTGCCATCTTGTCATTTGGGTTATATTGTATGTTGTTTTTGGAAAATTTGTGCAAAAATGAAATTCTTATGTTACAAAAACTTTTTTTTTGCTTTACAGCCCTGATGATGTCCCTGAGGGGGACGAAACGCGTTGGCTGTGTTTTACAATAACTATATTCAAGTTGGATTACATTGATTTGATGTGTAATAAAGAACATTATACAAGAAGTATACCTTACGAGGATTTTTCTGTTGGGACGACTGTATTGAACTGTGGAAAAAGGGAAAATTAGAATTCCCAGATTAATTGTATATATATTGAACGCTCCTTCCTTATTGTACAATTTTGTATACAGACATTGTGTAGTCCAGTAGTATGAATTTGCTACTTGTAACACAATGACTACTTGTCCATTAACATGTAATAGCTATTACAACACCTAGAGAGATAATGTGTGGGGTGTACGTTCTGTCCATCTGTGTAAGAGACAACCCATATTTTACTAACATAGCATCATCAAACATAGATGACACAGATTTGTGATAGATACACATGCAGATGTTGACTGTAGACTCATGATTTGAATCAGACCCATATGTATGTGAAGTCCCAAGAGTGTGTACACAAAAAAGTCAAATCACAGGTGTTGGATTAACATGTACAAATATTCCATCATGGAGCAGCAACCTGCTAGATTTTACAAATATAATACACACAAACACTAATCTGTGTTCACAGTCCATGGGCCCAATTACTCACACATACAACTTTCAAAATGCTGACCATCAATAAATACTGTCAAAGGTTGTTAAATAACATAAGTTTAATAACAAGTAAAATATGAAAGGAATATCAGTAACTAACTATCTATAACACTCATACTAAAATATCTTACAAACTAAGTACATATCTAAAAACCTATCAATACTACCTATGCCTAACCTACCTAACTTTACTTAAATCATCCTAAGCTAAACAAGAATCACGTGAGACCACTAAACATCAGCCCCCACCCCCTTAACACATTAATGCACAATTTACATACACATACTTATCCTAGACATAAACTAAGTAGTAAAGTAGTAAAACACATATAGATTTTTTTCTTTTTTCATAAATACAAGTAACCACACACTAAAAGACCCACCCACCCCAAAATATTATAAAAATACATTATGAATAAAAAATAAAGTTATTAAGAAGAAAAGACCTAACTAACCTAGCTAAGAGTACCTATATTAACAATGCTACATCTACACTAAGACTAATCCTAATCATTAACATCACACAATATATGAAAATATATACAAACAGCCCATCATATCAGGCTTATCAGATGGTCCACCCACTGCTGCATCTTGTCCATTTTGTCTGACATAGCATCCATCTGTTTTTCTAGGCCACTGAGCTTATTTTTAAAAAAGTCCAAATCTTGGGTTGTCATTCCATGGCCACAACACTGTCCCGAAAGTAGAGGGGGCTATATTAACGGGTCCTGGGGCTGGGGTCGGTGCATTTGATGGTCCTGGATGCTGGGATGAATGCTTGCCATTTCCTTTTTTGTTATGATTGGCAGGATCGTTGGAAAGCCATGTTTTAGCAGCCTTCTGTTTTCGTACAGACGAGAGATCCAGCGAAATCCCTTGGCTACCTCACATATGTCACCAGGGGGGAGCCATGGTTTAACATTAATCTGCGAGATCAAAAAAGAAGGATCGCAAGGGAGGTGCGACTTCAAGCAGTCGCAGCGAGATTGGGAAAAAAACACACAACGGAAATCTTAAGGAAATGCGGAAAGAATACAAGAAAAAGTTAAGGGAAGCAAAAACAGAGTACAAAGAAACCATCTGGAAGAAACTACTGTGGGCAAGTAAATTGCCAATAAGCAGGGAATTTTGGGGAATTATAAATAACTTGACCAAGGGACCAAGACTCCAACAAGTAGCAGGAATTGGTGAAGAGACCTGGATACAACACGTACAAAACATGTATAATAATGTGGAGCACAAAAAGTGCGCTAAAATAACATCGGCCCCAGAATCGCCCCGAGGACAGAGGCTTTGTGTAGAAAAAATCACTCCTCAGCCTCAGGAAGAACGTAACCAAAAAAAACAAGAGATAAGCAGTAACGAACAAACCAACCTAACCGATATTAAACAACTGAGAGGAATAATAAAAAAACTGAAAACGGAGGGGGCAGCGGGTCCAAACGGGCTCCCCAACGCGCTTTTCAAACGAGCACCAGACTTTTGGGCAGACTATCTAACACCCCTTTTTAACTATATCTATACACAGAACAAGGTCCCCAACTCCTGGAAAGGGAATATAATTCATCCAATTTTTAAACAAGGAAACCACAGCAATCCAGAAAACTATAGATTAATATCCTTGATCGACGTAGAGGCCAAATTGTATGCATCATGTCTCCTAGTCCATCTTCGAGATTGGATAGATGAAAAAAGCATAATTCCAAAGTTTCAAACAGGCTTTAGGCCAGGGATGGGAACCACCACAAATCTGGCAGTCCTGGCACTCCTAACAGAAAAAGCAGCAAAAAGAAAAACGCGATTATATGCATGCTTCATTGACCTGAAATCAGCGTTTGATAGAGTGACCAGAAACCGACTTTGGGAAAAACTAAAAACCTGGGGGCTACCGATTAAATTATTGGATTTAATGATCGCCCTACACAGCGAAACCTGGGCAAGAATGAAACTAGGCGACGTGAGAAGAGTAACAGCCAGTATAAAAACACAGCACGGCCTAAAATAAGGTTGCGTACTGGCCCCGAGCCTATTTAATCTGTTTCTTGCGGACATAACAAATTACATACAATCGGCCAACTGCCACCCGCCAAACTTTGCCAAAGAACCGATCCCTTTTTTACAGTACGCAGATGACATTGTGTTGTTAAGTCAAAGCCCGATTGGCCTGCAAAGAGCAATAAATAACTTAGCAATTTACCTCGACCAGGAAAACCTTGAGCTGAACAAAAAGAAAACCAAGGTTGTACGCCTAGTGGATCCAAAAAAAACCTAAGTTCAAATGGCATGTTAATGTGGTACCAGTCGAAGAGCAAGCGTCTTATAAATACCTTGGCATAAAACTGGGGTGAGGAATGACCCACAAGGAACAAAAATCGGACCTAAGAGCTAAAGCCCAATCATTAATCTTCGCCTACAGACTATTGAACAAAAAACTGGGCTGCCCGGCCTAAAACCACCTCCTAAAAGTTATGGCTGCTCAAACTCTACCCACCCTGTCATACGGTCTAGAGACATGGTGTGGAAAGGAGTCTGAATTATTAAACGAGCTCCAGACCAGGGTTTACAAGGCTGTTTTTAATCTCCCGATGTCTGCATCCCCGGCACAGGTATGGCTGGAATTTGGCCTCCAGAATCAGAAATTTTGTGGCATGAATTCATTCGCAAAGCTGTGCCACAAATTTCGATCCTCAGAGCCCGGCACATTGAACAGTTTATGCTGGAAAGAGATCAAAGCCCAGACGGACCAAGAAACATCCAACACATGGGGGGCATACCTAAGAAAATCCTTGGTCGAACTTGAACTTCAATCAGTTTGGAACAGTATGGTAGGACAGGCAAATTTTAACAGGTCCAGCAATGATTCTGCAAAGAAGAAATCCTTCCTGGAAGACAAAAATACACTGTCCAAACGACGTCACGCGTGGACGGTGATAAATTCCTACACACATAAAAAGCCCCAAGCCTACCTAGCAGCCCATTTTAGCATTGCGATAAAAAAGAGCTTTATTCATCATCGCTTAGGAATACACGGCTCAAAGGACCTACAGCCATCATGGAAAGACGCACACTTTTGATTATGTGGCTATCCCCACGAAACAATAACTCACTTGTTGTGCGCTTGCCCGGCAGTTAAGGACTTGAGGAAATCGCTTTTAAAACCTACTTTTAATGAGTTAAATATTCGCACATGCAGGCAAGCCGGGATCAGCTGGATGGAAGGCTCCTCAATAATCCTGTCCTGTCGGGGCGAAAAATATTCTGAATTGAGGAAACTCCTCCGGCAAGCAGACTTGGAGAATAACAGAGAGTAAGTCGAAAGATCTGCTTTGGGAACGGGTTTTAGACCAATCACTGTTGCACTTTACGCGTCTATAAAACCAAGGGTCCCATATACAACTTATAACAGGAAAAAAAAAACTTACAGCAGGACTTTGAAGCAAGACGAACATTTTTTAATTTAACTCATTTGCACTGAACTTCCTGTTTTAAAGTTTTAAATATAGATAGATATAGAATCATTGTAGGCAGCCTATACCTTATAGGCCCAACTTCTCTAGGCATTTTAGCACCTTAATAAGGTAGCATAGCACTTTGCACTTTAGCATAAGACCTACATGTGCATCACTTATTTCTTACATTATTCGTATCTTTATTAATTGTATGTTGTGTGTTATTGTCTTGTGAACATAATTGTTATGGTCCAGTGGCTATTTTGCTGATCATGTCATGATAATTTTTATTCCCCGCAAATTGTAATGATTTTAAGTAATCACACAATAAACCTTGAACTTGATCTATGTGGCAGTATCTTGTTTTTCAGATACAGAAACGCCTTTCCTCCTCTGCACTCATGTTATCTGTTGGAAAAGAAGTACACATGTGTCAGTCAATGTGTACATAATTGACAAATGTAGTTAGAAAATGCATGCTATCATGTGCGATGATTCCAAAATAAAGGCCAATCATCTGGTCACTGTGTGGGCCACACACCCCAAAACCATACCACTAAGTTTGTTCATCACATACTGTGCAGTCTGCTGGACATCATGATTCTACGTAAATCATTTTCACACTAAAAAAAAAAGATTTATGAAGAGCCTGAGAAATGAGAAACCAATTAACATACATCATGGCATCAGATCATTTCCTCAAAAATGACATTATCTGGCTCACCAGGTAAAAAATCATGTAGTCATGTGATCCTTAAGCTGCAACAACTGCTGAAATCAGACAGTGTCACAGTGTGTTCTGGATGAAATTAATCTTTTTTAGACATTTTAGCCGCAGGAACGTTCATTTCACACATCCACAGAGTAATGCACTGTTGTTGCAAGTGCCATTTTTTGAAGGAGATATGTGGTTGCTGTCTTAACAACCATGCACCTCAGAATTGATGACACTACTCATGTTGACTGGCATGCAGCATGCCATGTAGTACTGGCAGGGTGAACTACACCTGGGCTTATTTATCAAGCATATATGCACCTACCTTCCAAAATTTGAGTATGGTTTTGTGTACATTGTTCATTCTACGACACACAAAATATAGCTACAGTTTGATTACAGCTACTTAGTCCTCATGACAATGGACCAAGGATTCATTAGAGCATTATGAACTAAGTCTTACGCAGTCAGGACTGTGTATAGGCATTTCTTGAGTACAAGATGTGCCACATTTGTGTGATGACACAATTAAATCTTGTTCTTAACACAGCAAAAGGATTACTCCATCCAAATACATAAGGCAAACTGCCAATCCTATAGCTCAGTTGCATACGAATGAATATGGTCTATTGATGTAGTTTGAAAGTGCGACATTGATCAGGTATTCCTAGTAAGATACATCAGACATTTGAGGCTTGGATGACGAATAACAGTCAGATAACTAAACATGTTCACATGTTAAATTTCATATTCATAAAGAGACATATGACAATGATGGACACTGAGCATGGCCATATTGTGCTTGGTTGTACTCCGGGTTATTACATTGACTCACAGCAAAAAAACATTGCAACCCATGTACTTCCCTGGCCCAGCTGACTCCGACCTTGCACCCACACTGCAACCCAGGAACACCATCCTGTTCAACAATTGGGCACAACACCACCACCCACATGTATAGAGGAATGTGGTAAGCATGCCTTCCTCTCCAAACATCATCCATCTGATGCTGCTGTCTCCACTTGGCTTCTGCTACTCCAGTCAAAGTGGGAATGGGCACTCCATTGTGCATTGTGGACTGTGGGAAGGCCTGTCTGACACTTTAATGGGGTTTAATATGTCCAGGCATGTCTTCACGCAGTACAACATTCACAATGTGTTTCCTCATGATCTTTGAACTTTGATAGCGGGGGACAAGTTGAGACTGCAGCTGGATGTAGGGATCTTCCTATAGTTGCCCACATACAGAGTCAACCTTCCATCCTTGCACATCACCAACATCACAATCAATGATGAATGATACTCACTGGTAGAGTTGGGGTCATCTAATGTATCTACCTCCCCCTGGGTATATGGCAGGGGTCCACCTAAGAAACATGAACAGATGTAGAATCAGGTTGGAATTCCGGACATATGTACATTCTATGCAAAATAAAAGTTATCATGACACATGCAGGTCATTACCAGACCATGTAACTCCTTTCACATCAAGTACAGCAATGTTGTGCCACCTACACCTGGACATTGTAAATACTGGGTCACTTCCACATCACAGTTCACTGAGGGTGAAACAATTATGTGGAGCATCCCTGGGAGTTTGCCTGTGCTTTGACAGATTCATCAGACATGCCCTTACGCAGACACAATTGCACAATGATGGAAGGATGTCTGGTTCTCCAAATTGGTTTGTACATGCCCATGTGAACACATTCTTGGATGTGATGACTCACAATAGTTGTTTGACTCTCTACATGCTTGCAGCATGTTAACCTCTATCTTGTTGCCTGATTGCACACTGATTGGACCTTGCTTGTCACTTTTGCATTGTTTTTGGCCATGTCTTGTTCTTTTTGCTGCTTGCTTCCTGTTAGACCTGTCAGCCCTAGGGTGGTCTTACCCCGTTTTTTTCTCTTTGCGCCTCATTTTTGCCACTACCTTTTTGTTGGACCTAGGTCTCTGGGCGCCTTACCACTGCCAAACAGTGCTGAGGTGCAGGTGCTCTCTCCTAACAAGATGGCTGCCACAGGCCCCTGCTACTGCAAGTGGCCATTGTACATGCACGCACCAGTAGTCAGGATCAGGCTGGGACATAATGATACTTTATCCATGCTGTTGGGCCTAGGGGGGAAAACTACACTACTGGCACTGACTGGGCTTAGGCACTGCTGTACCAAGATAGCCGAGGAACACCTTCCACCTGCTGACCTTGCCCAGCATGAGGGGACCCAGGGAACCACCTTCAGTGTGCCTGCAGGGCCCCATCCTGCCTCTTGGACCTGCCAACTCAACCCCCTAATCGGCCCCCAAGTAACTGCATTCAAGTAACCGCAACCCAAGTAACTGCATCCAAGTAACTGCAATCCAAGTAACCGCAACCAAGTACCTGCAACCAAGCCAGACAACTTCAAATACGCTACTGCTGGGGGATCACCAGGTAAAGCGCTGTATGCTGTGCCCTGAAGAAGCGCTGTGACTGTAGAGCGCTGTATTCCTAAGCGCTGGGCCCCCATAGCCTGCATCCTGCCACCAGTCTTGTGCGCTTCCCTAGCGATGTCCCCAGCACCTACTGCCCACGAGGTGCGGGCCTGAGGGAACGGATTGCCCTACCGAGCGCTGAGTAGCGCGCCCCTGCTGGGCCCCAGACTCACCGCGCGCCACTGCGCCGTGAAGGATAAGCGCTGGGCCCTTGTCACCGCCGCGGGCCTGATACCTGCTGTGGCATCGCTGCCAAAGTCACCGCTGCGACTCCGGGGCCGGGAGAAGAGTGCCCGGGTGTCAGGGAGGTCCGCTGCGGCCCCCGGTGTGAGGAGATCGCCGCTGTGGAGGTGGGGAGGGCCGCGCTAGGCCCGAGGAACACCGAGGATCCACGTTGCCAAGCAACCAAGGCCGGGCCGCGTCACCGGCTGGGCCGCGCTCCTATTGGGCCTGTGCACACGCCCCCAAGAAGACGCAACACCATTGGTTCCCGGGTCCGGAGGCCGACGGAGGCCCGGAGCCCGGGGTACAACAGCGCCGGAGGGGCTCCACTGCACATGAGGCTGGGCCCGGTCGTAATATTTAGGTCTGGCCTGCGCACCCCCTAATTTCACCAGTCATCTTCAGCTACATATGTGAGCCGTATGCCCGGTCCTGCACAGGAGATAGGTCCTTACTACATGGGCCTCAGAAACAGGGCCTGAATTGACCAAGAGCATAGGCAAAGCTACTGGGGGGACTTACATGCATTAAGTCCCTTAGTGAGGGAAATGTTTCCCATGTAATGCATATCTACATTAAGACCTTTCTTGAATTGAATGTACCTAGGTGTATTGGGCCTCGGTGTTCACCTGCCAAGAGTTAAAATGTTCCAATGTTGAGTACCTACCTGCATTGAGGCACCCACTGTACTGAATGTGGTTGCGCCTAGGTGGATACAGGTTCCTCCTCATTTACAGTGTTCTGCGCATCTAATTTCCTGCTAATTGAATGTCGCTAAACGTATTGAAGTCTATGTTTGGACCTGCAATCGATGACCTACAGTGTTACCTGCTGTTCCAAGAGGTTACAGCTACTGCCTTTTCATGGTGTAAAGTTTCACTGTTATGATGTGCTTAAATGAATTACGCACTGGTTTTAGAAAGCTAAATGAATTGAAATGTTGCCCTGAGATTATCTGCCTCATCAATTGCTGATTTGAAATTAGATAAAGAATCTTGTTTTTACTTAACAGCCTGGTGTGTCTGAATCAGTGTGAGTGTGTGCTGCACAACTGCTTAACACATTGCCTTCGGGTGCCTTCCTGCCTCGCGCCAAGCTACCGTGTCGGAATCAGTGACCCCGGTTCTAACATTGGTGTTCAGCGGTGGGATAAGGACTTGTGCTTGTGCAGCACCCTACAGGGATTCAGTGTGCGCCGCAATTGGACACCTATTTGTAAGCAAGCCTAACAATTCGCCCTTCATTGCCTGACTGTACATGCTCCTGTGTTAACCTGTTGCCTACGTCCTAGGAGTTTTCCCTTAAGTTGTCTGGGGCCCCACCTGTCAAGATGGAGTTCGAGCTGGCCAACCTTGAAATGTATACGGTGGCGCAGCTGAGGGAGTTCTGTCGGGGGATGGGGGTGCCCGTCAAGCGAGGCGCCAAGAGAGAGGAGCTTCTGAAAGTCTTGAGGGCATGGGTATTGGCCCACCCGGAAGGGAGAGTGGTCGAGGAACAGGGGGAGCTGGATGCTCCAAGAGAGCTAGACCTACTGCACATAGACATCAGTGAGAATGTGTTGCCAGGGAGACGTTCCAGGGCAGGCAGTAGTGTGTCAGCGAGCAGTGTGTGTGTGGAGGAGTACGAGGACAGGAGGGAGGAGAGGCAATTGAGGCTAGAGCTTGCTAGGATGGAGAAGGAGCGAGAAGAGGCAAGGCTAGCCATGGAAGAGAGGAAGCTTCTGCATGAGCTTAGCCTGAAAGAATTAGAGTTCCGAGCATTGCAGATGGAGACCCAGGGCAACTTAAATGGTGGCAGCGTACCCGCTGGGGCTCCACGAGAGCCTAAGTTTTACCTACCTAAGGAGGTGATGGCCAGTTTCAGTGTAGGGGATGACATTGCTAAGTGGTTGGCGGCGTATGAGGTGTCTTTGGTAGTCTATGGGGTGCCTGAGAAGTACTGGGGGGGAGGCCTGTATAGGTACATACCTCCGCTGGCAAGGGACACACTCTTGACGTTAGACAAAGGTGATCAGACAAATTATCCTGTCATGAAAGAGGCACTGCTTAAAAAGTTTGGCCTCACTCCAGAGAAGTATCGCCAGAAGTTCCTCAACAGCCACAAGCTTCCCACACAGAACTGGGTGGATTTTTGGGATTATGCCCGTAAGGCATTGGAGGGTTGGGTGCGTGGCAGCGAAGTGAGTGATTACGAAGGGCTGTACAATCTATTTTTAAGAGAGCACCTTCTTGATAAGAGTTTTCCAGAGCTGCGCCAACACCTGGTGGACCGCAAGCTGACCGATCCTCGGGAACTTGCGGAGGAGGCGGATACCTGGGTTAGCACTCGGGTGTCCCACAAGGGATCCGGGGAGACCCCCGAAAGGTGGACAGGGTTTTCCCCAGAAGAGAGAGGGGGAGATAAAAAGAAGGAGTTCTTGAAAGGCCCCCAAAATAGACCGCATGGGAGAGGGGTAGGTTCCCACCCCAATCTGGATACCAGAAACCCACTTACCCTGACAAGAGGCAGCAGCCCAGAACTGTCCGGTGCTACGAGTGCGGGGAGGTTGGACACTACAAGGGGGATCCCCAGTGTCGCAAAAGGACCCCAGCCCCCACAGGAGGTAAGAGCCCCGGGGTGGCCAGTGTTGCGCTTGGGGAGGAGTTGTCCCTAGGTAGGGGAGGTGAGTGGACAGGCTTGACCTTAGTTTCCCTGGGGGATAGAGAGATGATCCCACGGGTTCAGGTACCCTCGAACACTGCCAAGTACCGGCAGAGGGTCCTGGTGAACGGGGAGGAGGTGGAGGCTCTGAGGGACACGGGTGCCAGCATGACGATGGTAAGACGTCAGCTGGTGTCCCCAGAGCAGGTGATTCCTGAAGTATTCCACCCGGTTGTTATGGCTGATAATAGCCTGGGTCATTACCCCGTGGCCCAAGTTCCCTTTGAGTGGGGAGGAGTCTCAGGCCTGTTGAGAGTTGCGGTGAGCCCTGCCATGCCAGTTGACTCTCTACTCGGAAACGATTTGGAACATACTGCCTGGAAGGAGGTGGAGTTCAACGCCCACGCTGAGATGCTGGGATTACCAGGGTGGACTTGCGTGGTCACGCGGTCCATGGCTGCCCGGCAAGGAACTCAACCCGGGTTGGAGCCTGAAACAATGGCCCAGCCCACTGCTGGACAAGAGGACATCTCTGAAGATGCACCCGGCGAGATGGATGGGGAGCCCGCGGAGGTGACCCCGGAGTCCGCTGAGGTGGATGTTGTTCCCGTGGAGGACTTGCCGACCCCTGCAGAGTGGCAGGTGGAAGGAGGGCCTACCCGGGAGGAATTCTGTCAGGCGCAGAGAGAGTGCCCAACGCTTGAAGGCATGCGGCAGCAGGCCAAAGCCCAAGCAACTGGTAAAGAGACCGGTAATTACCATGTCTACTGGGAGGATGGTCTCCTCTACAGTGAGCCTAAGGCTCCGGTGCATGGGTCATCAAGGGCCTTAGTGGTCCCCCAATGCTACCGAGCCTTCCTGCTGGAATTGGCACACGAGATACCACTGGCAGGACACCTGGGCCAGGATAAGACATTTGCTCGATTGGTCCCACATTTTTATTGGCCCAGGATGAGAGTTACCTCTGACACCTTTTGTAAGACCTGTGTGACTTGTCAGGCGAGTGGCAAGACTGGGACTAAGTTGAAGGTCCCTCTGGAACTGCTCCCGGTTGTCGGTACCCCTTTTGAGCGGGTAGGAATTGACATTGTTGGGCCAATGGACCCGCCGACTTCTTCGGGACATAGGTTCATCTTGGTGCTGGTGGACCACGCCACCCGGTACCCAGAGGCAATCCCTCTGAGGACCATCACTGCACCTGTGGTGGCGCGGGCCTTGATGGGGATTTTTACCCGAGTGGGATTCCCCAAGGTCGTGGTGTCAGATAGGGGCACGAATTTCATGTCGGCCTACATGCAGGCCATGTGGAAGGAGTGCGGAGTGACCTACAGGTTCTCCACTCCTTACCACCCCCAGACTAACGGGCTCGTGCAGCGCTTCAATAAGACCCTGAAGGGGATGATCCGGAGCCTACCTGAGGAATTGAGAAGGAAGTGGGACGTCCTCTTACCCTGTCTGCTCTTCTCCTACCGAGAGGTGCCGCAGAAGGGGGTCGGTTTCAGCCCCTTTGAGCTGCTCTATGGACACCCCGTTAGGGGGCCCCTCAGTCTCGTGAAGGAGGGGTGGGAGAAGTCTTCCCAGAAGCTTCCCCGTGATGTGGTCAGCTACATGCTGGCATTCCGCAGCCAGATAGCCAAACTGTGGAAGGAGGCCTCAGACAATCTGGAGGCTAGTCAAGCCGTCATGAAGGAGTGGTACGACCGGAATGCTCGGACGGTGGAGTTGGACGCTGGACAGAAGGTGTGGGTCATGGAGCCCGGAGAGCTTAGCGCCCTCCAGGACCGGTGGACTGGACCGTATGAAATTTTGGAGAGAAGAGGCCAGACCACTTATGTAGTAGACCTCAAGACCCCCCGTCAACCCCACAGGGTGCTCCACGTCAACCGCCTTAAGCCACACCAGGAGCGGTCAGAACTTACCCCCCTGATGGTGATGGATGGAAGTGAAGAGGAGGAGAGCGAGCCTCTTCTAGTCCTTCTGGCTGCCCACGAGAAGGATGGATCGGTGGAGGGAGTGGTCATCTCCCCATCCTTGACCCTTGAGCAACAGGGGGACTGCCGCCAGGTATTGGAGCGGTACTCCTCGTTGTTTTCCCTCACTCCTGGGATTACGCACCTGTGTACCCATGATGTGGACACAGGGGACAGCCCGCCTGTGAAAACCAAGTCTTACCGGCTGTCCGACAAAGTCAGAACCAGCATCCAGAGTGAGGTGGCCAAGATGTTGGAGCTGGGGGTGATTGAGCCTTCCAGCAGCCCTTGGGCTAGTCCGGTGGTGTTGGTGCCGAAAGCGGCCCCACCGGGCACCACACCAGAACTTCGGTTCTGTGTGGACTACCGTGGTCTGAATTCCGTGACCAAGACTGATGCTCACCCGATCCCTCGGGCGGATGAGCTCATTGACCGGCTGGGAGCAGCTCGGTACTTAAGTACAATTGACCTGACGTCAGGATATTGGCAGATTGCCATGACGGACGGAGCGAAGGAAAAGACTGCGTTCTCCACCCCCGAGGGCCACTTTCAATTTTGGGTGATGCCCTTCGGGCTGAAAAATGCTCCGGCCACTTTCCAGCGGTTGGTTAACCAGGTACTGTCTGGCCTAGAGGCCTTCTCTGCTGCCTACCTGGATGACATAGCTGTCTTCAGCAGCAGTTGGGAGGACCATCTGGAGCATCTCCAGGAGGTGCTACAGGCTCTACAGCGGGCTGGCCTAACCATCAAGGCTAGCAAGTGCCAGATTGGACAGGGATCTGTTGTCTACCTGGGGCACCTGGTGGGCGGGGGTAAGGTGCAACCCCTCCAGGCCAAAATTGAGACCATCTTGGCCTGGGAGCCCCCCAAAACCCAAACGGAGGTCCGGGCCTTCCTTGGCCTCACGGGTTACTACCGCCGGTTTGTCAAGGGCTATGGGACCATCGTAGCCCCCCTGACTGAATTGATACCCAAGAAGCAGCCACGTAAAGTCATCTGGACGGCTGCCTGTCAAGAAGCATTTGACACCCTTAAGCACGCGATGTGCACCGCTCCGGTGCTCAGGACTCCAGACTTTGGCAAAGAATTCATCGTGCAGACAGACGCCTCTGAGCATGGCATTGGAGCTGTGCTCTCGCAACTGAATGATGACGGCCAAGACCAGCCAGTGGCCTTTATTTCTCGAAGGCTACTCCCCCGGGAACAGCGGTGGAGTACGATAGAGCGAGAAGCCTTCGCTGTGGTTTGGGCTTTGAAGAAGCTGAGGCCATACCTCTTTGGCTCTCACTTCCTTATTCAAACCGACCACCGACCCCTTCGCTGGCTCATGCAGATGAGAGGCGAAAACCCCAAATTGTTGAGGTGGTCCATTTCCCTCCAGGGGATGGACTTTCGGGTGGAACATCGACCCGGAGTAGACCACGCCAACGCTGACGGTCTCTCCCGGTTTTTCCGCCTTAGCGATGAGAACTCCTAGAGGTTGGGAAGCTCTCCCCACTTTCGGCTGGGGGGACGCGTGTTAGACCTGTCAGCCCTAGGGTGGTCTTACCCCGTTTTTTTCTCTTTGCGCCTCATTTTTGCCACTACCTTTTTGTTGGACCTAGGTCTCTGGGCGCCTTACCACTGCCAAACAGTGCTGAGGTGCAGGTGCTCTCTCCTAACAAGATGGCTGCCACAGGCCCCTGCTACTGCGGAGTGGCCATTGTACATGCACGCACCAGTAGTCAGGATCAGGCTGGGACATAATGATACTGTATCCATGCCGTCCCCGCCTCTGGGCCTCATAGCCAGACATGAGGGAAGCTTCTAGAACCTTCCAGCTCAGGGAGGAGTTATGTTTTGCCGCCTTTCAGGAGGGTCACCTGACCTAGGGGTATAAGAGGTTTGGAGAGAAACCTAGTTAGTCAGTTGGGGCACCACTGGACCTGGGGGAACCTCTGCCGGAGTACAGGCTGTTGGGCCTAGGGGGGAAACCTACACTACTGGCACTGACTGGGCTTAGGCACTGCTGTACCAAGATAGCTGAGGAACACCTTCCACCTGCTGACCTTGCCCAGCGTGGGGGGACCCAGGGAACCACCTTCAGTGTGCCTGGAGGGCCCCATCCTGCCTCTTGGACCTGCCAACTCAACCCCCTAATCGGCCCCCAAGTAACTGCATTCAAGTAACCGCAACCCAAGTAACTGCATCCAAGTAACTGCAATCCAAGTAACCGCAACCAAGTACCTGCAACCAAGCCAGACAACTTCAAACACGCTACTGCTGGGGGATCACCAGGTAAAGCGCTGTATGCTGTGCCCTGAAAAAGTGCTGTGACTGTAGAGCGCTGTGTTCCTAAGTGCTGGGCCCCCATAGCCTGCATCCTGCCACCAGTCTTGTGCGCTTCCATAGCGATGTCCCCAGCACCTACTGCCCACGAGGTGCGGGCCTGAGGGAACGGATTGCCCTACCTAGCGCTGAGTAGCGCGCCCCTGCTGGGCCCCAGAATCATCGCGCGCCCCTGCGCCGTGAAGGATAAGCGCTGAGCCCTTGTCACCGCTGCGGGCCTGATACCTGCTGTGGCGTCACTGCCAAAGTCACCGCTGCGACTCCGGGGCCGGGAGAAGAGTGCCCGGGTGTCAGGGAGGTCCGCTGCGGCCCCCGGTGTGAGGAGATCGCCGCCGCGGAGGTGGGGAGGGCCGCGCTAGGCCCGAGGAACGCCGAGGATCCACGTTGCCGAGCAACCAAGGCCGGGCCGCGTCACCGGCTGGGCCGTGCTCCTATTGGGCCTGTGCACACGCCCCCAAGAAGACGCGACACCATTGGTTCCTGGGTCCGGAGGCCGACGGAGGCCCGGAGCCCGGGGTAGAACAGCGCCGGAGGGGCTCCACTGCAACCGGGAGCCCCGAGATCATCTGCGAGGCCACGAGTAGCGTTGAGGGCCTCCGGGAACTGGCCGCCTCCCCCGGTCGAAGCCCCAATGAGCAGCCAGGAGCGAGCTGACCGGGGAGGAGGCGCCCGGCCCCATCGAGGCCCCCACGCAGATCGGGACAAGAAGGTGAGCCCAGAAGGCCCTGGGAGGGATTCTGTGCCGCACGGAGGCCTCACGTTAGTAGCACTGACCCCGCCTACCGTCCAGAGTGGACTAAGAGGGGCTGGGCCCTCGGGCTGCCGTGTTGACTGCCTCCCCTGCGCATGAGGCTGGGCCCGGTCGTAATATTTAGGTCTGGCCTGCGCACCCCCTAATTTCACCAGTCATCTTCAGCTACATATGTGAGCCGTATGCCCGGTCCTGCACAGGAGATAGGTCCTTACTACATGGGCCTCAGAAACAGGGCCTGAATTGACCAAGAGCATAGACAAAGCTACTGGGGGGACTTACATACATTAAGTCCCTTAGTGAGGGAAATGTTTCCCATGTAATGCATATCTACATTAAGACCTTTCTTGAATTGAATGTACCTAGGTGTATTGGGCCTCGGTGTTCACCTGCCAAGAGTTAAAATGTTCCAATGTTGAGTACCTACCTGCATTGAGGCACCCACTGTACTGAATGTGGTTGCGCCTAGGTGGATACAGGTTCCTCCTCATTTACAGTGTTCTGCGCATCTAATTTCCTGCTAATTGAATGTCGCTAAACGTATTGAAGTCTATGTTTGGACCTGCAATCGATGACCTACAGTGTTACCTGCTGTTCCAGGAGGTTACTGCTACTGCCTTTTCATGGTGTAAAGTTTCACTGTTATGATGTGCTTAAATGAATTACGCACTGGTTTTAGAAAGCTAAATGAATTGAAATGTTGCCCTGAGATTATCTGCCTCATCAATTGCTGATTTGAAATTAGATAAAGAATCTTGTTTTTACTTAACAGCCTGGTGTGGTGTCTCCTTATTGTGTGCGCGTTACTGAATCAGTGTGAGTGTGTGCTGCACAACTGCTTAACACATTGCCTTCGGGTGCCTTCCTGCCTCGCGCCAAGCTACCGTGTCGGAATCGGTGACCCCGGTTCTAACACTTCCCCCCTACGTTCCTGCTGCTGATGCACCCGCAGTGCCTCCACCTTGACGATTCCTGACTCCCAGCTGCGCCTCCGTCTCCCCTTCCCTATTTGATGGTGTTCGCTGCATGTCCACACAGCAGGCATGCACAGTATTTGCTCAACAGCCAAACCCATCTGCAGCCGTCCATAACCCAAACACAACCAGCGCCAGAGATCATGGATCTCCCAAATCCCTCCGCTATGACTCACCAAATGTCCTTGCACTGTAGCTGTGAAAAAGTTCAGAACTGCAAGCTGTACACACAGAGCACCAACCATGGACAGTTATCTTGACACCAGTGCCCCCAGACCTTCACCACCGACCGACCGACCGCACACACACAAACACCGGACACACCAAACTGCACCACCTCTGGATCCCTGAAATGCATCCTCCTCAACATGTGCTCCCTGCACAGACTAGCCATGGAGATCTGGATCCTCATCAACACCCTCGCAGCAGACGTTGCCTTACTCACAGTAACCAGGAAAAACACCACCTTTGCCAACAACATTGCCAATGCCATTCCCGACCGATAAAAGAATCAGAGGAAGGACCTGCAACAACCGCCCTGGATGAGGCCTTCCCATTGCACATAAGAGCTACCTCCGACTCACGACCTCCAGCTCAAGCAACAGCCCGCTCAACACCAAACACCTCCACTTCCAGATCCAGGCCAGCCCAAGGACAACCCTGCAAGGGACCCTTGCCTACAGACCACCCAGACCTCAAACGGTGTACACCACCTCCATCGCCAATATAATCGCACAACACGCCGTCGCATACATGTACTACATACTTATCACATACCTCAACTCACACCTCGATAACCTCAGTGACACCAAGTTTGCCACCCGCATGGACAACCATCAGGGAGACTCCTCATTGGGCCCCTGCCTGAACAAACTGGCTAACTGGATGTCAAATAGCTTCCTAAAATTGAACGGTGGAAAAACCGAATACATGATATTGGGCAATAGAGCCATCCCGAGACCCATAAATCACTGGCCTCCTTGCATGGGGGACCCTCCAGTTCCTAAACTGGTGGTAAAAGATTTAGGTATGTGGCTCGACAATGCACTCTCAATGAACGTACAGGCAAACAAATTGTCGGGCACATGCTTTGGACTCCTGAGGATGCTCAGAAAGATACTAGAACTCATCCCGGAGCATCTTAGGAAAACCGTCATACAGTCCTTAATAGTCTCCCGCCTCGACTATGGGAACTCCCTTTACTTGGGTTCCCCCAAGTATGTGATCAAGAGGCTCCAGACCGTGCAGAACGTGGCGGCCAGGCTCTTGCTCAAACTCCATTGACAAGCGCCAGTGAGAGGATCCTTGAAAGTACTCCACTGGCTGCCAGTAGCATCAAGGGTAAAATTTAAAGTCCTCTGCATAGCTCACAGGGCAGTAAATAACAAAGGCCCACCCAAACTTAAATCCCTGATCTCGGTCTATGTCCCCTCGAGATCTTTAAGGTCATCTCACTCACTCCTCCTCAGCACCACTAGAATTAAAAAATCCCGATGGGGAGGCAGATCTTTCTCCCACCTGGTGCCAAAACTGTGGAATCCTCTCCCGCTGGACATCAGAGGGCACCAAAACGAACTAATTTTCAGGAAGAAGCTGAAGACCTGGTTCTTTCCATCCAGCCATTAGGGGCCCTTCTATCTTTCATCACAGCTCTTATCGTCAGCGCGGGGAAGCCTCCGGGTAGCCATGCGCTATATAAATCACTTTCAAATCAAAATCAAATCAAATGGACAAGCTTGCAAACCTCTGACAGAAACAACTTGTCACCACTCCCACCCATAAACCAGGGCAGAACATCACCACATCCACTACAGCCAGCCCACGTAACCCCCATGGACTGACCAGCAGGGCGTACACCTCCACTTCGACAAAGCATCTGCAAACAAAACTTCTCCATGCGCTCCACAAAGGAAGTGACACAAGATGAACAAAGAACAACTCAACTCAGCCCAAAACCAAAATGCCACCAACACCTTGACCAACGCCAACTTCGCAGACAAAGGACCCCACAGATGGATCTCAAAATGTGTAGATGAATTTGCACCCCTATGTAACCCCAACACACAGCAGCACAGGAAGCCAACATGGTTCAAGGCCAACCCCCATCAATCCTGATGCACATGCAGATGCCTTGTGGAGAACTAAAGGAACAGCGAATCCTCTGAAGACGGAGCCACCTACAAGAACACCATATCTGAAATCCACCCACACATCAGATTTACAAAAAGGAACTTAATCCCACACTAGATCCTCACAAACTCCAGCAATGCAAAGGAACTATTCTGCATCATCAGTGACTTTGCCAAAACACACATTGATAATACAGACATCTCCCCCTCCCAGGACCACTACAACAAGCTCTGCTCCTACTTCCACAAGGATTTCATGTGCCTCTAAGACAACTTCAAAGACCAGACACAGGTCTCTGAAACCACACAATCCTCAAGCAATGCCAGCCACCCCTCCATCTCATCCCTGACAACAATCAGCACCCAAGACAACGCATCTACCAAGAGAGGCATCCACTCATGATCCCAAATGGACCCCTGCCCCACCCCTCTTCCACAAAGCAGCTGCAGCCATCACTCCAGCACTAAAAGCTCACGATCAACACCACCGTCAAAACTGGCATTTTCCACGTCAAGTGGAAGTGCGCATAACTCAAACCCCCATTCAAGAAGCCTTCAGCAGACCCCACGGGCCTCATTTACTAGCCATTCATCTCCCTCCTCCCATTTCTGAGAAACAGTCACAAATAAGACTGTCAACATCCAGCTAAGGGAATAAAATTGGAATAAACAACATCCATGGGCACTCACAATCTGGATTAGGTGGCAACCACAGCACAGATAACGCTCTACTTGCCGCAAAAGTCAACATCCTTACACTCCTTGTACAGGGACACATCGCAGACGTGGGCATACTAGATGTCTGTGCAGCCTTCAACACCATCTCCCACCACACACTCACCGTCAGGCTCCACAAATCCGGTATTCAGTGAACCACCCTTGAAGGACTCCACTCCTTTCTCACTGTGAGAAGACAAAGATTCACACTCCCAGATTTGCTATCTAAACCCACGTACCACGACTGTTGAGTACACCAAGGATTGTAACTCAGACACACACTCTTCAACAATTACATGTCACCCATCTCCGCCATCACCAGACATCACAGACTTAGCATAATATCCTAGGCCAATGACACCCAGATCATCCTCTACCTCACCAATAACACCATCACCACCAGACTGAAGTTCCATGTAGGTATGGGAGACGTTGTATCCTGGATTTGCCACAGCAGCCTGTCTTTGGTCTCAGAGAAGACAGAGCTCCTCACCCTTGGACACGCCACCTCTGCATGGGACAACACCTGGTGGGCCACCGCACTCGACAGCACCCCCCGGGAACCACAGCATCATACTCGACTCATCCCTCTCCATGGGCCGACAGGTATACTCTGTAACATCCACATGCTTCAACACCCTCTGCATCCTCGGAAACACCATCCAATGGATCCACTGTGAATGAATGAAGCAGCACATCACCCACATACTCATTACCAGCATGCTGGAGTACAGAAACACCCTCTACGCCGGAATCCACAAATCTCTTTTCCACAAACTCTATCCCGTACTGAACACCGCAGCCAGGCCCGTCCTCGCCATCCCCTGACACATACACATCACCCAAAACCTGTGAGACATCCTCTGGCTCCTTGTAGCAAACAGAGCCACATTCAATATACTCACCCAACCCTGCAAATGCCTCCACAACAGCAGAGCCCAATGCCTCAACTACAGACTCTCCTTCAACACCCCCAAGAGGAACCTCCGATCCTCCGAGCACACACTTCCCAAACCCCCGCCCATCCACAGAGCAATAACAGTCAGGAGATCCTTCGACTACATCACAGGCAAGATATTCAATGAGCTACCAATCAACAGTCGGCGCATACCCCACCCTGCACATCTTTATTACAACTGTAAAGACCTGACTCTTCGACTGCACGCAGCTGATCCCCCCGCGCATTCAGACCCTCACAGGTGAGTAGCGCACTTATAATTTTTATGATTGATTGATTGATTGGTTGATTGATGCTTCATGCTTACATAGACATCCTGATTTATGTATATCATGAGATTTTCACAGGATAGGGCCAGATTTCCAAGAGAGTGCCGCAGTGAGGCACCACAAGCCCTATGTCTGCGCCACACTGTGGAACTTTCCAAGCACTTGAATACAACGGGCCGATTTACAAGCCCCCTGCGCCACCAGTACGTCACTTTGGTTGACATACTGGTGGCGCATTTTACTGCTCCATATTTACAAGGACATGAAAAGCCACCCTGCGTGACTTTTCCTGCCCTTGTAAATATGGCCCCTTTCCACGCAGCAGTTTGAGTGAATGGGATGTTGCATGGGTGTTGCTGTGGGTGTTACCACGCAACACCCATGTAACCAAACATATTTTCAGATTTCCAAGGAATTGTAAACCTGGAAATGACTCAATATGCTGCGCCGCAAGACGCAACGAGGAGCAATGTTTTCATTTCTCCTCATTTTCCCTCTTTCAATGCGTGCTGCATTCTACAGCACGCATTGTAAGATGAAAATGCCTGTAGTGATTGTTTTTGTGCAGGAAGGTGCCCCAAGAACCCATGCACCCTGGTGCAAGGGTGCCTGCGCCGGCACATGGCTGCAGTCTGTGCACCAGTGCAGGGGAAAGCACAGAGATGCGACATATTGATGCAAATTTGTCGCATCCCTGTGCTTTGAAACTGACTCAGTGCGGCACAGCCAAATGTCTTGCAGAATGCACTGAGTCACTTTATTTGTAAAGCGGCCCCAAGATTTTTACAATGATAAGTTGCATTCCTGTGCTCACCCCTGCGTAGGCACAAGAACATGTGCCATGCGCAGGCATCCTTGCACCACGGTGCAAGGATGCCTGCATCATGGGGAGTTTCCTTTTGTGCTGGAAGGGTCACCTTCATGCACAAAAAAAATCACTACAGACATAATCTGCTTTCAAAAATTCAAAAGGAGAGGAGAGTCAAGGCTAGAGATCCCGCACCAGTCAGCAATACCCTATCTAGGCTGAGTCTATTGTTACATTTTATGGTGCACAGGGGCCTAGAACATGAACTCCATATGTTCCAAAAAAAGAAGTGGCACAAGTGCTGCTACGGCAATTTAAACAATTGGTGGCCCAGCACTCAAACTAATATATCATGTGAGTGGAACTTGTTGGTAATCCACAAATTTTAAAAGCTCAACATCAAGTAAACAATGTATCAAGATCTTCCCAAACAAAATTAAAAGAAACGCTGGTGAGTTTTGATTGTAGTTATGAAAATTATTTATTCTTTTAAAATCGCCAACGCGTTTCGTCCTCATACGGACTTCTTCAGGGCTCCGATCTACTTTAAGTTCTTTATTTGACTTTAAGGATTCTTATATAAGATCCAATTGAATTTAAAAAGCAAGACAATATACAACGAAATTACAAATACGTGTATTCGTGTTGCTTCTCTTGATCCTAAGGGATCTTGTTGCTAACCAAGTTCTTAGATTAAATCATCAGGGATATGTATCTCCCTTCTAGCAAACGTAACGTCCGGTTCAGCATCGAGATCGTATATTGTCTTGCTTTTTAAATTCAATTGGATCTTATATAAGAATCCTTAAAGCCAAATAAAGAACTTAAAGTAAATCGGAGCCCTGAAGAAGTCCGTATGAGGACGAAACGCGTTGGCGATTTTGAATTTTAAGAAATTGATAAAAGAATAAAGAATTTTCATAACTACAATCAAAACTCACCAGCGTTTCTTTAATTTTGTTTGGGAAGATCTTGATACATTGTTTACTTGATGGTGAGCTTTTAAAATTTGTGTATTACCAACAAGTTCCACTCACATGATATATTAGTTTGAGTGCTGGGCCACCAATTGTTTAAATAATCTGCTTTCAATGAGTGCTGTGGAATGCAACACACATAGAAAGAGGGATAAACTTTTGAAAATTGGAACATTCATCCACTTTGTGCCTCATTACGCCACCCCTAGGGTGGTGTAGCATACAGACGCTTTACCATGTTTACGATTCCTCGTCAATCTGGAAATGTGTCTGGTTCTATGGGTGTTGGTGGGGACACCCACAGCCACACCTATGTAACATGGCTGTAGGAGTACCACACACAAGTGTGACGTTTTTACATGGCCAATGAATGTCACACACGTTAGCTTCATACATCACTATTGATGTGATGACAGTGAAAAGATAGTTCATAGCATCACAGAAAGATTTCCAACTTTGGCACTGGTGCTTGTGTGTGTGCAAAGATACCATTGAAAGTCAACGTCAGAAAAATTGGTTACAACATATAGGGGTGTGACCGCACAACATGCAATTTGTTCCTTGAGGTCATGATGTATTTTCTCAGAGACCATTGCAACACCACTGAATCTATGTGAAAATATGGACAGTGCAATGTATGGCATTGCTGTACACCTCTTACTAAACCAATATAACTTATATTATACATTTACTTACCAGTTGGCCCACCGGCTTCCAGGCCAAGATGGTCCAGCAAGTCTCCCTCTCGGTTTATGACATCCTGCCAGCGGTGTTTTTTTGGTGGGGTGTGCGTTGGACCCTGCCCCACCTCTGCCTCCGTTCAGGTGCTGGGTAGCCCTTGCTCACCCTGCCCCCGTGCTGATCATTCTGGGCAGGAAATTATATATGGGCCCCCAAACTCTCTGTTGGACAGGTTTTTGGACCTGCCAGACAGGCTGACTTAATAAGTTGTTATTGAAAATGAAACTTAGAAAGAGTTAGAAAGGAAACTTATCATCAAAAAAGATAAGAAATTACCCCACCCGTATGATTAGCCTACACCTAACCACCCCAATTAAACACACACACCCCAAGATACATCTATTTAGACCGCAAACAAGACTTTCAAGTGACAAAAGACAGACCAACAAATGTTAAAAGTACACACAGGACAGACAAAACACACTCCAAACTCCAATAACAATCTCAGCACTCCACACCAGCCTCCTCCACCAAGCACACTCCTAGAGATAGTAAGAGAAAGTGAAAGTAACTGTGTACTTCCTGGTTTTCAACATTCTAGAATCATTGCATCATTTCCTGCTTAGATGCGACTCGTTTTGACGTTTTGCATCATATTTCATACAATGCGTCGTGTTTTTGACTCAATTGCCATTTCAGTTCACATCTGCATGCGTGACGTTTCTCTGTTTTGCGTGTGTTTCCAGTTTGTTGCATTAGGCCTCATGAGTTAACATGCATTTGTCAATGCAAAGCGTGACGGTTTTAAGTTTGCGCCGCGTTTTGTACAGATACTACCCGTTTTTTGTTTTTTGCGACACATTAGGGTCGGATGCTACACGTTTCAGGGGGTCTGAGTGAGTCAAGCCAGATTTGAAGATGCTTTAAGCTTGTGACTTTGCGACACTTTACGGTCGGATGCGACACGTCTCAGGGGGTCTGAGTGAGTCAGGCCAGATTTGAAGATGCTTTACTCTTGTGACTTTGCAACACTTTACGGTCGGATGCAACACGTTTCAGGGGGTCTGAGTGAGGCAGGCCAGATTTGAAGATGCTTTACGCTTGTGACTTTGCGACACTTTACAGTCAAATGCGATACGTTTCAGGGGGTCTGAGTGAGTCAGGCCAGATTTGAAGATGCTTTAGGCTTGTGACATTTGCGACACTTTACGGTCGGATGCGACACGTTTCTGGGGGTCTGAGTGAGTCAAGCCAGATTTGAAGATGCTTTAGGCTTGTGACTTTGCGACACTTTACTGTCGGATGCGACACGTTTCAGGGGGTCTGAGTGAGCCAAGCCAGATTTGAAGATGCTTAGGCTTGTGACTTTGCGACACTTTACGTTCAAATGCGACACGTTTCAGGGGGTCTGAGTGAGTCAGGCCAGATTCGAAGATGCTTTAGGCTTGTGACTTTGCAACACTTTACGGTCAAATGTGACACGTTTCTGGGGTCTGAGTGACTCAACCCAGATTTGGCAGTGAATAGATGGATATGTGTGGTGTAGTGCAAAGGATGTGTCACGTAATGTACATGTATGTATTCCTTTTCAACATGTTGCATGATTTTCGGATGAGTTGTGTTATTTTCTGTTACCAACATTCACGTACAACAAGGGATATGTGTACATAGTTTTGATAAAATTGATTAGCTTGTTTGTGGTACTTTTAAGTTAAGTTGGACTTGCACAGCAGGTGGATTACATTGCATCGCGCCTCATCAGCACTACCTGCAGTACATTTGTTACCATGTCACTGCAAGGAACCATGTGGCTTATTTACAAACCCCTTACGCTGGTGCCTCACTTTTAATATGGGAAAAAGTGACGTAGCGGTGGCACAAGGGGCTTCTGTGTCTTCACATATGCTTGTGTCAAATACCACCTTGCACACAAGCTTTTCATGTTGTGTGTAGACATGAGTGTTGGTGATGAATTAGCATTCAACACACAAGTCCACTTTTGCATGTAAACATTCATGTGCATTAAGACATGCATCTCAGCATTCAGTTGGTACACAACACCTGCGTTGATGTCTCAAGCCACAATGAGATGTCAATTTGTTTGGGACACATCCTTTTTCACTATTCCAATATGTGATGATTCACACATCACACATCTTAAGCATTTCTGTTGCAAAATGTTGCGGGGCTTATTTTCAAGCCCCTTGCGGCGCCGGTGCGCCACTTTTCACATGTGAAAAGGCGACGCATCAGCGGCGCAAGGGGCTTGTGAATAACCCCTTGTGTTTTAATGAGTGATGGGAGTTGCCACTTTCTGCAGCTATGCATGTCATCCACACCGCACAGCCATCCTTAGACCATGGTGCAAGGGTGCCAGCACCAGCGCATGGCAGCTGTTTGTGCACACTTGCAGGGTAGTACACAGGAATGCAAAATATCATTATGATTATGTAGCATTCCTGTGCTCCAAAAGTGCCACAGCGTATCACAGTCAAAGTGCTTGCACTGGCATGCAGCAGCAGTTTCGTGTTAATCTGCCTATATGTATTTGTATCATATGACCTGTAAACCAAATGGACACAAAGGTGATGCTCTTAATTTTTTTGTTCTTGTGACATTAGTGCATATTGTTAAAAAAGTAGATTTGCTACATCATGTGAAGAATTGTGTGACAATGTGTGTACGACGTCTTATCCCTGCAGCAGTGTGGAGTATGTCTCGTCCTACTGCTTCAGCTTCATCATCGCCATCATCCATTTGTTCAGGGGGCTGTTCCTCTTCATCCCAGGGCACATTTGTTTTGACACATATGTTATGGAGTATTGTACATGTCATTATCATCTTGCACACAGTTTATGGTGAATAGAGTAGCCTTCCGCCTGATAAATTGATGCAAGGGAACCTGGACTTGAGCATTCCGAAGCTTCTTTCTATGATGTTTCTAGTTCGGCAATGGGCATGGTTGTATGCCTTTTGCGGATCAGTCTGTGGATTGCCAAATGGTGTCATCAACCACTTCTGTAGGCCATATCCTTGATCAGCTGTAAGTGGAAAGTAAGTAAAATGTGTTAACTTTTGGGTGACATCAGTATACGTGGCATGTGTTGTACGTCATGTTTGTGAAGATTGTAATAGTGATTTCTGTTGGTGCCAATTACATGTTGTGTTTAACATTGGGGGTCAGATTTACAAGCCCCTTGCGCTGCCAGTACGTCACTTTTTGTGACGCACTGGCTGCGCATTACACTGCCCCATATTTACAAGGACAGGAAAAGCCACCCTGCGTGACTTTTCCTGTCCTTGTTAATATGGCCCCTTCACACGCAGCACTTTGCGTGAAAGGGGCGTTCCATGGGTGTTCCCACGCAACACCCATGGAACCAGACACATTTCCAGATTTAAGAGGATTCGTAAATCTGGAAATGCGTCAGTGTGCTACGCCACCCTAGGGGTGGCGTAGCGAGGCGCAACAAGGAGAAATGTTTTCATTTCTCCTAGTTTTTTCCCTCTTTCAATGGGTGCTGCATTCTACAGCACGCATTGTAAGATGAAAATGCCTGTAGTGATTGTTTTTGTGCAGGAAGGTGCCCCTTCCTGCACAAAAACAATCTCCCCATGACGCAGGCATCCTTGCACCATGGTCAAGGGTGCCTGCGCTGGCGCATGGCAGCTGTTTGTGCACCAGCGCAGGGGAGAGCACAGGAATGCGACATATTATTGTAAATATGTTGCATTCCTGTGCTTTGGAAGTGCTGCAGCGTGGCACAGCCAAAGGGCTTGCGATGCTGCGCTGCGGCACTTCCTCGTAAATCTGCCCTTAAGTTTCCCATTGTTTGTGACACCTGTCACTACACTTGCTGTCTATAATTTGATGTGCATGACAAGGGATGGTGCTTTGCAGTGCATGTTTTATTTGACTGAAAGGTGTGTGGTGTTGCAATGTGTGAGTGATACATGTGTAATGTTTTGGTTGAATGCACACTTTCCAACATTGTGCATTGCACATCTGGGCACATTTCAATATGTGAGTAAGACAATTGTTTTTTTCTGTGCAAAAGTGAGTCAGTTGCATGGCATAGTGGTCCTACACATTTTGTAAACGTTATGGTTTGATGTCTTTGCCCCTGCGTTATCACACATTTGGTTTACATGCCCCTGCACAGGTACCTTTGTCACATGGTGCACCAATACATGCATTCTGTGTGTAATAGATTTGTACACTTATGTACACCTAAATGCACATACACATTCAATTTAGCTGGTTTGCTATTTCCATGCATGCTTTACAAAGCATTGCACTTTTTAATAGTTAATTTGTGTTAGATGACATGTGTGCATATGTCGACAGTGTGACTTATTGGTCTTCACAACTTTATGTAGGATATTTGCGTGCATTCCTATCTGGTATCTCTTGGCACTTTAGGTTATGCTGCTATGTATGTATGCAGCTTTTAACTGTATGTTATGTGGTTATAGTGTATATCTCGGTTGGCATTTTCACATTATCTTCTTGCATCATTCAGACACAAGGGCATGTAATATTGCAGAGGGTCAGCTATTCTTACAGAGTATATTTGTATGTAAATTGATTTATGCTTACCTACAAGGAGTCCATTGCCATATTGTCCATTTTGGAAACGGTCATTGATGATACTGTTTCTGAATATATATGAATCATACACACTCCCAGGATATTTGGCAAGTACATTGATGTATAGTCCCCGATGGTCCACAATGGCCTGGACATTGATGGAGTATGTGTGCTTTCGGTTGCGGTATAGGTGTGAAGTTGCTGCAGGTGGTACCAGTTGAACATGCGCGCAGTCCATTGCACCAAGTACATTTAAGAAGCCACTGATGGCATAGAAGCCTTGTTTAATGTCCATCTGCTGCTGGGGTGTGTTTGGGAAATGGATGTGCTGTGTTGTGAGCTGAATGATGGCATCTAAGACGGAAGGGAGGAAGGCGGAGAAAGATGCCTGTGAGACCCCTGCCACTCGTGCTGCTGTTGCTTGAAAAGATCCAGAGGCCAACATGTGTAACACTGCCAGTAGCTTAGTCTGCGGTGGGATGTTGCTGACCCTTTCAGTTGGAGTCTGTAGCCATGGTGTGATCTGCCGCAGCAGGGTCACAATAGACGCTTTCCTGAGGCGACGCATTTTGATGACTTGTTCATCCCAGAGTCCAATGAGGGTGGTCCTTTGATGGTGGATGCGCTCCCTTCTCCTGCTCTGCCTTTGTGGTGATGGTGGAGGGTGAGGTTGTGGGATTTGGTCTGGGGGTGGTTGTCGTCTTCTTGGTGCAACTCCCAGCTGCAGGATTAGGAGGTCCATGTTGCCTGCTCTGCTGCAAAACTGCTCTGCTGCAAAACTGCTCTGCTGCACTTCTATTCAATTTATTTGGTACTTGCGTCATTTCCTGCGCGTGGGTTTATGAGGCGTAGGCTTGCGAGCGCATTTTCAAATTTGTTTGACGCATTTAATAGATGCGTCACCGCGGGGAATTATTGTAAATATGCCTGCGTCGGAAATGCGTTGGTTTTTTAGTAGGAACGCCTACCTTGCATATATTAACACTTACGTGACGCAGCCGAATCTCGTGCAGCTCCATTCCGTCGCATCTCCGTTTACGTGACGCATCTCCATAGATGCGTCACCTTGTAAATTTTGCGTAAAAAAAAAGACCACCGATGAGTCACGAAGAGTGACGCATTGGTGGCGCAAGGGGCTTGTAAATCTGCCCCTTGGTTGCTGAGGACATGCGACAAGAATCCTGTAATTGCCACCGTGATCGTTATCTCTAAGCAAACAGTGATTAATTTTTTCCTACTTAGCCCTATATGTGAAAGGTTGCAGGAGACCTATTTACCCTGTTTTAAGGGGGCTCACTTTCCAGTTGCATTGACTGTAATGGGGCTGTTTCGCGAGATTAGTAATCCCATACTGGTGTATGACATCGCTCTCTATATAACATGCATGGAAGCAGCAAGCACAATACTTTAAGCAGTCCTCAGTAGGGATGCCCATGGTTACATTCAATTCAGTTCACATTTCTTATGGCTTATATTGTGAAGTTTTCCGTTCGTTTTTAACTAAGGCATAATATGGTGATGATATTGTATTAGGTGTAAGGAGTGAGTTTTATTACCTTTTTTATTTTTGAGTTTTATATAGCACGAACTGGACCTAGGTGCTTTACATGAGCACCAGTTGTGCTACAGACAGACGCCTTCATTTTTGTAAGGCACGGGGAGATTGGGGGGCATATTATCAAGAACGGCGTTAAAAATTATCGCCGGTTTAGCGGCAGAAAACTCCTGCTAAAGCGGCGATAATGGGCTTGATAATATGCCCTTGAGAATTCCAATAGAAGTCCATGTTCTGGTGTGAACATGGGCTTCTATTGGAATTCTCCAGACATATTATCAAGCCCATTATCGCCGCTTTAGCAGCAGTTTTCTGCCGCTAAACCGGCGATAATTTTAACGCCGTTCTTGATAATATGCCCCTAAGTGATTTGCCCAGAATCACAGGATGTAGAGCGTCCCAGTCGAGACTGAAATCGTTTCCCCAGCTTCCCGGTCGACCGCTGTAGCCGTTAGGCCACATACACATCCAGCAATACAACAATGACATAGTGATTGATAAGAGTTATTGGTAAAAGTATTTTTTAATATCACAGATGTGACCTATATCCTTTTTAATGCATGATATGCTACCTATTGACAGAGCGCCAGGCTTTGTTAATTTAAAAGCCACAAAAATCTGGGTTATTGTATATTATGTGTCAGAAAAATATAATGTTAATTTGAAGACATGCAATATGAGGTCCTGAGTTTATTGAATTTGATTGATTTGTCGGCCATGACACCACAATACTCACAACCTTTCTATTCATTGTTTTTCTTCTCCTAGTCAATGCACGTTTCGATGTAGCTTCTATTTCTTTTGATTAGGTGTGCGCTTCTTATTTTTTAAACCCGCATGGCACAGTGCACGCCTTCTCATTTCAAAGGAATAATCGAAAGAGATCTCAACTAAAGAGCGAAATTAATTCGCCATTGACCCGTGCAGTGCTGTTGCTTATGAATTCTGTCTGGAACCAGTTTAGAAAACACATGTCTATACCTGTTATGAATTCCATTTGTATACATCAGCTATTTGTCACAATAAGTCAATACAACGTTCTTTTTCACCTTGCAGTATGCAAATAACAAATGTTCTTGAGATTTTCACGATTAAAGGTTTCGCAGTCTAAACACAAGAAGAAGGCAGTGTTGCTGTGTTTCCAAAATTAACTGCACAAATTAGAAGTAAATGGCCAACATGAAAGTAGTTATTTTATAAGTACTCAGTGCCACTGAATATAGATCAACAGATATAAAGCAAAAAGACCCCCCCACTAAATTTATAAGAACGAGAACATATTGGTGTATTATGCAAGCTGAACTCATTAAACCTTCAATTGCGCCAGTAGCCACTTACATTTTCATTATCAACCATTTATATTAAACTTGTTTTTAATCAAACTGTTTCTGATACAAATTTATGCTGTGAACAGCATTTGAGAAATGAACAAAACTTGTACTTTAAAGCACAAGCAATATGAGCAGTGCAACAGAAATGGTGTATTGTTTAAATATTTTCTAAGCACTCTAAACTTTACAAGAAACAAACCAGGAGTATAGTGTTTCCAGAATGGTGTCAAAAGTAAAGAGAACTGAAATGATACTCAAACTATAGCCCTTGTAAGTTTGCATTAGACTCACTGCATCAGAAAGTATAATACAAGCTCCAAAATATAAAGACTTGATTAAAGAATATTTGTTTAAAAAATATACAGTAGGAGGCATATTTACTATAAATTTTATGCAACACAGAGCAGCAAGGCAAGTTGCTGCGCCGCATTGCTTGAATGAGAAAGAGCGGAACAGCTCCATATTTACGAAGATATGTTGCTCTTCAGCCTTCTCTCTGCGCTGACGCACTTGTGACTGCCTTCCGCCAATGCAGGTACACTTGCACCATGGTGCAAGGGTGCCTGCGTTATGGGCAGGATTGTTATTGTGCAGGAAAGGATACATTTTGGCACAAGAACAATCCTTAGGGGCAATTTCCTCAATCTATGTGTGATGCAAAATGCATCACAAATAGAATGAAGACGTAACAAGGAGAAATAAAGATATTTATGCCTCTCTGTGGTAGGCACAGGATTTAGGCGCAGGTTTACTATGTTTAGTAAATCTGGAATTCCATTAAATTCCATGGGTGGACGCCTGGGAACGTCAATGCTCCAGCCATGGAATGTCTTCAAAATAAAATGTAACGCAACACAGCGCAAGCCACTATGGGGCATATTCTCAAGGACTTATCGCCGATTTATCGACACTTTAGCGCCGCAAAAGTGGCGATAGATTCATCGCCCTATTCCCAAGCTGGTGCAAACTGCCGATATCGCCAGTTTCCCAGCAATAGCTGCCGCAAAAAACATCGCCACGGATGAGAGCGACAACTAACGCTAATGATATGCAGAGTAGGCGCACCCGTGCAAAAACACACAAAAACACCACTTCGCGATATTCTCAACGACCAGCCCGATCCGCGGTGCGACCCAAAAACAGGCGATAAAGCGCGTTAGCAGCAGGGATTTAACACCTCCCTTTTACTGGTGTAAAGCCGGACGACAACCTGCAGCATGAAAGGGAGCCCAGCCCAGAGCCACATCTGCAGACCAACACATGTCATGGAGCTACTGACCATGCAGCTCGGAGACCCAAGAGGGCCACAACACCCACCGCCACCACCCCCAGGCCTCCCCCCACGGACTACCACCGAGGCAGCGCAGAGCAAGACAGCTGACCTTCCCAAAACGGCATGGCCCCACAGCCACACAATTGCAGAATGTGGGGAGAGGTGGGAACCAAGTATGTGTGAAGGAGGCAAGTCACCCATGAATAAGAATGTACACAATGCCAAGTGTGGCGGTGATGTGCTGGACAGACTACAGTATGCAGAGCACATACATGTCCATGTGGACATATACTGCTGGTGTTTGTAGTGTTGTGGAAAGTGGACGCAACCATGTTACCTCAGGCAGTGGGGAAGACCCCGGTCATGTATCCGTGTCCCCCCCCTGTAAGCGTAAGCGGAGTGGGCTGGGCCGGTGTACGCCAGGCCAGTGTAGGAGTGTGAATAAATTGGCCGGGGCTCTGGGCGTGGTTCACTTCCCGGATGACCAACGTGTCTGCCAGGGAGGCGCCCCTCACCCTGCCACGAGTCTGCCGCCATTACCGCCAGCCTCCTCATCCGATCGCTGGCGTCCGTGACACAGGCCCCCAGCGCACCCAGCGGCACAGCACTGCGGAGTTATGTGTGTGTTGACTACTGTCTGCGGCCTACACTTCGGTCAGCAGGGCCCTCAAATCAAATCCAATCCTGACCTGCGAGGACACGCCATCATCTCTGGCTGCACACCCGCTGAGCGCTACAGGTGCCACCAACTCAGTGCACCACAAGTGATCATCACGTGGCTGTGGGCAGTAGCGGTCGGTGGTGGGAGTGCCGCCGGGCGCTGACGTGGGGCGGGGGAGGGGCAGGGTGGGGGGTAGTAAACTACGGATTACGGGCGATTACAGGTAAGTACACATATAAATAAATAAAATGAATTTCGTTTCTCGCGCTGCATCACATTTGGCGATGAACCCCTTCTGTTCAACCTCCATGTCATCATTCCAGGTTAACTTTCAGTGGACATGCGCAGTCGCTTCACCACTCAGCTTAATTCAGCCATGCGTGAGAGGCCCAAATATGCACTAACAATAAAGTCAAAAAGACAAATATTAATTTCACAAATAAATGGTCACACTGTATACCTCTCACCTTTACTCTATTCCCGTTTGCTTATTAATACTTTTCCCGCATTAGCATTAGTAAAATAACTTGTTTTAGTTTCAGCTAAGCAGATGCCATGCACGCGAGTCTTCAAGACTCCATTTTAGTATCTTCTGCTCATGCGCTAGAATTTCCCTCCAAGCGTTACCTCGTCATACTGCATAGATGCAGTTGACGCATGCGCACAACAGTTTCCCCGTTTAAAGCGGTATTAGTCCGTTTTCATTGTTATCCACATTAATACACACATAAGCAAGCTTCACTAACCCGCGTGTTCATGTGGTGCGTATTAGTTATTCACCAAACATAATTAATTACTCGTTAATGAGTTATGCAAGTGGATTGCCTCCAAGCAAGTCTCTTTCTTACGAGACCTTGCTCCATCAATCCCCTCTCTGATGGGATTTTGAGCCATCACAAAATTACCCATCCCTTCCCAGATGCCAACTTTAGCACATCTCAGTTTTCTCCTTCTCCTCTCCTCATGTTGTCAGTTACTTCTTTTCCTTCTAAATCTTTCATCTTTTTGTATAGCTTTCCTTTCATTTCCTCTAACTGAATTTCTTCATATTCGCTCTTTCATTTCTTTCCTCTTTCTAAATGTATTCCTCTCTTTCCCTTGCTTCTGCAACATTTACATGTGAACATTACTGTCATTACTATTGTCATTATCACAACTGCTGGTAGTATTAATTAACCTAAAAAACTCTTTCCAAAATTAGTAAACCAATTCCCTATTGATGTTATACTTTTTGTTAATCTTCCCCATACACTGTCAACCTCCAGTTGGGTCAAGTCATATGCATTCTTGTAATATTTCTAATATACCCTTTAATTTCCTGACTTTTATCCGGAATTTAAGTGCAGCAATGTTGAATTTTCAACATACCACAGACTCCGCCCTCCTTTGCCAATAAGATGTCAAGCGCAAGACGATTTTGTAAAACCATAGACCTTATTGCAACCATCTCTGTATTTTTAATTTTTTTCTTTTTCTTTTTATTAACCAACAAAAAGTCGACATTACAGGGCACTGGAAATGCGTACATACATGCTTCGAGTCTAGAGCATACATGGGTACAAACATACAGATTACGCCGCATAACAACAGATACTATGGCGTAAGTTGGTCGTCTGAAACAGGCTCCAGGGGGGGGACACAGATACATCCGCGATAGTTATTCCATTTGCTCCATATGGAGGACCATTATCTGGGACATCCACGGGAGACATACACAGTTTTTTCTCTGAACATGCACCAGTCCATGTCGTTTTTCCAGGAGTCCACCCTATGTTCCGTTTAGCTATCATTTGGCCCAGCGTAGCCCATATCTTATCTCTGCTGTTGAGGTCGGTGGGCTCCCAGATATTCAAGAGGCATCTCTTGGCCTCCGGCCGTATGACTACTCCCGACACCCGACTCATACATTCAAGCACTCGTGACCAATAGGACTGGACAAGGGGGCACTCCCAAATTATGTGCATAAATGAACCAATCTGCCCACATCCGCGCCTACAGTCACCCTCATCCATCCTTCCATTTTAACCAGTGTTGGTCCGGAAACATATATCCTGTGGAGAATCTTTAACTGGACCAGACTTGGGGTCGATTCCGATTCGGGCCAGAAAAAGCACCGACCGATTCGGAGCCGGAAATTATACCGACCGACACGTACCTGTGGCGCCCGACACGCCAAGTACGATGCAAGGCGTGCAAAATCCGACCGACACGTACCGAACCCAAGTCGAACGACCGAGCCGCACGGAAAACAGCAATACGGTCGGAAAAACACGCGAATCCAACCGACCGACACGCACCCGGAACAAATCCGACCGAAACGTACACGCGAACTCCAAACCGCAAAGTACGATGCAAGGCGCGAAAACCACGAGCGAGTCGGACGGAGGACAAGCCGTACGACCGACACGCATACAAAACCGAGCCGAAGCAACACAAAACACCGCGACCGACGCGTACGCAGCATAGAAAACTGCACAAACACAGCGTGAACGAAACGGAGAACACCGTACGAGACAAATGCAGGGTCCGACTCGGTCACAAGAACGTTTCCAACATGCACAGACAGTACAAAGGAAAAATCACACAAAAAAAGGCCAAACAAGCAATTACAAAGCCAATAAATACTGGGGGGTGGGGACAGAGAACAAAGACACACCCACAACCCCACCCATATAAAGGACACAAATCACAACCATGATCCTTTGAAATGCCATTCCACTGCCAGCACCCAAGAGACAGCAACCACACACCCACAGCTCATCCCTCACACACGCCACACACCATCAGCACACCAACAAATACCTACCTCACATACACCCAGCAAAACACACACTAACACACCCTCACCTGCACACCAACACACACATCACTCAACATCACCACCCATCACCATGCCCCCAAGAAGAATCACAAGTTCCTAGATTGTGAATTGGAAGTCATGGTAGACGAGATCCTCAGGGTAGAGCCACAGCTGTTTGGCACACTGGTCCAACAGACCCCCATCTCCCAGAAAACCAAGATGTGGGAGAGGATCATCAACAGGGTGAACGCACAATCACCATGTCTGCGCACAAAGAGCGACATCCAGAACAGGTGGTATGAGGTGCGCAGGAGGGTACGGGACCTGCTCAAGAAAGAGTACATCATCAGCCAATACACCGGCAGTGGCCCTCCTGCCAAGCCAATATACCTCAGGCCCTGGGAGGAGAAGGTGCGGGCCATCCTTCCGCCAGTGAGCGTATATGGACTAGAGAACATCCCAGAGCCTGGTGAGTACACAACAAATGTACACAATATTCTGCCACAAAACACACACACATCACTGTCAAGGGGAGAGTCAAACCATGCACTCATAGCAATTACACAGCAACCAGAACAGAATCATCCCAAAATGTGTATGTCAGTCAGATAAACACAACACATGCCATCAAAAAAGTCACATCCAACTGTGCCATCACATGTACAAACACAACTACAACTACAGCTAGGCAGTGGCACAAATAGAACTAACAAACACATCCAGACATGTAGCCACCACAACAACACCAACACACAGTGAAGACCACTCAAAGGAAGGAATTCTGTGTATGCTGGCCAAGTCAGTGTAGCCAATAGCATCATGGGAGTCGCAGTCACACATATTGCCCCCCCCACAACTGTCCCATCAACACCACCCTGAACCATGCTCACATCACAGGGAGTGGAGAAGGACTCACAAGATGGCTGACACTGGCTACTGCTGTGGGGAGCACAAGGCCCTGCTGGGAACTGTGCACCAACCAACAGCAGGACACCACTGACTGACATCCTGAGAGACAACTTCCACTCCCTGCAATGCAAGCACGTTCCATGGTGGGATATCTGGCTGGCTGGGTGGGAAGGAGGACTTGCAGCACTGACCATAGTCACAAGCACCTCCCCTCACACCCCCCCTCAACACAAACTCCACAGAACCCACCTGGTAGAATGCAATGCCTCCCATCCTAACTCAAGATCCCACAAAGAACCACCACCCTGGGTTATGTTGTGTGAAGCACAGGGACACTCTTGGGACTTTTAGCCAAACAACTGCCAGGACAACACTCCCAGCCATCCTGTCAGCACAGCCAGCCCACCCCACAGGGAAGCAGAGTCAAAAGGAAGGAAGCATGGGCATGCTGGGAAGGGGGTGGAGGCAATAGCATGATGGGAGTGGTAGTCACAGACATTGCTCAGCCTCACAACTGGCCCATCAACACCACCCTGAACCAGGCTCACATCACAGGGAGTGGATAAGGACACACAAGATGGCTGACACTGGCTACTGCTGTGGGGAGCACAAGGCCCTGCTGGCAACTGTGCACCAACAAACAGCAGGACACCACTGACTGACATCCTGAGAGACAACTTCCACTCCCTGCAATGCAAGCACGTTCCATGGTGGGATATCTGGCTGGCTGTGTGGGAAGGAGGACTTGCAGCACTGACCATAGTCACAAGCACCTCCCCTCACACCCCCTCAACACAAACTCCACAGAACCCACCTGGTAGAATGCAATGCCTCCCATCCTAACTCAAGATCCCACAAAGAACCACCACCCTGGGTCATGTTGTGTGAAGCACAGGGACACTCTTGGGACTTTTAGCCAAACAACTGCCAGGACAACACTCCCAGCCATCCTGTCAGCACAGCCAGCCCACCCCACAGGGAAGCAGAGTCAAAAGGAAGGAAGCATGGGCATGCTGGGAAGGGGGTGGAGGCAATAGCATGATGGGAGTCGTAGTCACAGCTCTACATCCCCCACCACATGGCCCAGCAAGCTCACACTCACGCATGCACATCCCACAGAGAGTGGAAAGGCCCATCAAAGATGTCTGACACTTTTGCTGTGTCGTGGGGAGCACAAGGGCATGCTGGGAACTGCACACCAACCAACAGCAGGACACCACTGTCAGCCATCTTGCCATTGCTCACACACCCACACATACTGAACTCCCCACAAAAACAAGTAAGTTTGGGAATGCTGGCAAGTGGGGTGGAGGCAATAGCATGATGGGAGTGGCAGTCACTGATATTGGTCACCCCCACAACTGTCCCATCAACACCACCCTGAACCATGCTCACATCACAGGGAGTGGAGAAGGACTCACAAGATGGCTGACACTGGCTACTGCTGTGGGGAGCACAAGGCCCTGCTGGGAACTGCACACCAACCAACAGCAGGACACCACTGTCAGCCATCTTGCCATTGCCCTCACACCCACACACACTGAACTCCCCACAAAAGCAAGTAAGTATGGGAATGCTGGCAAGTGGGGTGGAGGCAATAGCATGATGGGAGTGGCAGTCACTGATATTGGTCACCCCCACAACTGTCCCATCAACACCACCCTGAACCATGCTCACATCACAGGGAGTAGAGAAGGACTCACAAGATGGCTGACACTGGCTACTGCTGTGGGGAGCACAAGGCCCTGCTGGGAACTGCACACCAACCAACAGCAGGACACCACTGTCAGCCATCTTGCCATTGCCCTCACACCCACACACACTGAACTCCCCACAAAAGCAAGTAAGTATGGGAATGCTGGCAAGTGGGGTGGAGGCAATAGCATGATGGGAGTGGCAGTCACTGATATTGGTCACCCCCACAACTGTCCCATCAACACCACCCTGAACCATGCTCACATCACAGGGAGTGGAGAAGGACTCACAAGATGGCTGACACTGGCTACTGCTGTGGGGAGCACAAGGCCCTGCTGGCAACTGTGCACCAACAAACAGCAGGACACCACTGACTGACATCCTGAGAGACAACTTCCACTCCCTGCAATGCAAGCACGTTCCATGGTGGGATATCTGGCTGGCTGGGTGGGAAGGAGGACTTGCAGCACTGACCATAGTCACAAGCACCTCCCCTCACACCCCCCCTCAACACAAACTCCACAGAACCCACCTGGTAGAATGCAATGCCTCCCATCCTAACTCAAGATCCCACAAAGAACCACCACTCTGGGTCATGTTTTGTGAAGCACAGGGACACTCTTGGGACTTTTAGCCAAACAACTGCCAGGACAACACTCCCAGCCATCCTGTCAGCACAGGTACACTACCCCACAGGGAAGCAGAGTCAAAAGGAAGGAAGCATGGGCATGCTGGGAAGGGGGGTGGAGGCAATAGCATGATGGGAGTGGTAGTCACAGACATTGCTCAGCCTCACAACTGGCCCATCAACACCACCCTGAACCATGCTCACATCACAGGGAGTGGAGAAGGACTCACAAGATGGCTGACACTGGCTACTGCTGTGGGGAGCACAAGGCCCTGCTGGCAACTGTGCACCAACAAACAGCAGGACACCACTGACTGACATCCTGAGAGACAACCCCCACTCCCTGCAATGCAAGCACGTTCCATGGTGGGATATCTGGCTGGCTGGGTGGGAAGGAGGACTTGCAGCACTGACCATAGTCACAAGCACCTCCCCTCACACCCCCCCTCAACACAAACTCCACAGAACCCACCTGGTAGAATGCAATGCCTCCCATCCTAACTCAAGATCCCACAAAGAACCACCACCCTGGGTCATGTTGTGTGAAGCACAGGGACACTCTTGGGACTTTTAGCCAAACAACTGCCAGGACAACACTCCCAGCCATCCTGTCAGCACAGGCACACTACCCCACAGGGAAGCAGAGTCAAAAGGAAGGAAGCATGGGCATGCTGGGAAGGGGGGTGGAGGCAATAGCATGATGGGAGTGGTAGTCACAGACATTGCTCAGCCTCATAACTGGCCCATCAACACCACCCTGAACCATGCTCACATCACAGGGAGTGGAGAAGGACTCACAAGATGGCTGACACTGGCTACTGCTGTGGGGAGCACAAGGCCCTGCTGGCAACTGTGCACCAACAAACAGCAGGACACCACTGACTGACATCCTGAGAGACAACTTCCACTCCCTGCAATGCAAGCACAGTCCATGGTGGGATAACTGACTGGCTGGGTGGGTGGAAAGGAGGGCCGGCTGTCAACCAAACACAACCAATGCAGACCATGTTCACACCCCAACAAATACATAGAAATGCCCAAATAATGCAGGACAATGTGCCACACCAATATCAACCCCTGACTGTGACGACTTAGGACAATGCAATGTACAGGCCCGCACCCAGAGGCACAGTCACAACTGTCATGTGTGTCAACCATTGATGCCTGCAGAAACATAACATACATTGTGTGTGTCTCCCAAAAACAGGTGATGATGGGGACACAGCAGCAGACGCTGAGGAGTCCCAGTCCCAGGCTCAAGAGGATGCGGAGCTCACTGGTGTCGTACAGCCTCTGCCCTCCTTGGACGAAGAAGACCAACCTGGCACATCCGGAGCAAGTCTACATGCAGCACCAGCAGGACCACCAGCTGCAGCACCAGCAGGACCACCAGCTGCACCCCCTGCACCCACCCCTCCAACGACTGTCACCACAAATACCATCCCTGCCGACATGGACAGAACAAGGAGCAACACCAGCACAGGGACCCTGGACCAACCTGGGGCCATGGACACCACCACCAACCCCCAAGGTAGACCAGGGTCATCTGTGCGTGCCACTGCACGCACTGCACATGTCAGCAGGGGTGGTGGGAGGGGTGGGAGACAGAGGTCGCTGCTTGCAGAGGTTGCTGGTGTGCATGATGACCCACAACTGGTACGCATAGCTGATGCGTACCAGTCCAGCACCGGAGACCTCAGCCAGGTAGTGGGGCTCCTCAGAGACATGAAACAGCAGCAGGCTGCCCATCATGCCCGCTTGGACTCTCACATGTCCCACGTGGAGTCACACATGTCCCGCGTGGACTCACACATGTCCCGCGTGGAGTCCAAGTGGGATGCACTGCATGAGATGACGGCGGTGCACAGGGACATTTTACAATGCCTCCGCCAGATGAACAGCAACCAGTCCACACCTCCCTGTGTGCCAACAACATCTGGTGCTGCCCAAACTGCAACTGCCACAGGGAGGGAGGATGACTCTGGCGGAGAGTCCCCTGCACCGCAGCAGCCTGTACTTGAGGGGCCCCCCCCAAGAAGAGGGGTCGTCCGAAGAGGGCAAGTGAGAGGCCGATGGCCAAGCGCAACTCCCAGGAAGCCTGAACCTGTTCTGGATGTTCACCTTTGTGCACAGACTGTTCACCCTGTTGACGGCAACACTACTCCCACACATTGCATGGGGAGTACAAGTTGGACCAATGTGTCAGACAACTGTGGCCCCGATACTGGGGATTCTGTCTACCAGGACTTTCAATTCACCTAGGAACTTCTGATTGCAAGATTTATGTACAGCACTACCCATCCTATGCACTATTCACACAAATGTATCACAATAAACACACTAATACACCATACTTGCCTCTGTTGTGATTCCAACGTGGGTGCTGTTATGGGGATGATGAACTGCAAAATTACACTGTGTATGCGAACTGCAACAGCAAGTACAACACAGGCATGTGAGTAAAGGCAACGTGACACATATGAGGGAGACACACCACCAGGGCTACACAACACATACACACCTAGGCCATCTGACTCATTGCCTACACTGATGTTGCCAGGGAAGACGGTGCAATGCACAGACACCACACCCATTCCCAGTTGTAGTCAAGTAGCCCATAGGTGCAGTAAGCAAATGGCAGTCAAATGTGTGACCACAGACAACGCACATCACAAAGTGAAGCACAGGTTTATTACACAGTTGCAACATGTCGTAACCACTACAGATGCAAGGTAATCCCACCTGGCAGCGGGCACACAGTCAACAACTGTAGACGGAAGGAAGTCCATGGGTGTGGCGCACATCACCTGTAGGGACACAACAGCTACCAGCCTGGAAGTGCAATCACTCGTCGGTGGACACAGTTGACCAAACGAATCTGAAAGTACCCTGTGAAGGACAGAAATGACACACAGTCAAAAGCAATGGAGTACAGGACAGAACAGCAAAACTCATGCACAATACATGTTACAAGATACCCACCCAGAACCAAGTTAGCATGTCAACACTGTTGGGGAGTACAGCCCACCTGTAAGAACACATCGCAACACACATCCAGTCAAGTAGCCCATGGACACACTCCAACAGCACCAGAGCACCACCTACACATATCATGCCAACTCACATCATTGACATGACACCTCAGGATACTCACATTCAGCTAAAGAAGTTGGTGATGAGCTGTGTGCGGACATCACCCTCATCATCATCATCATCATCGTCACTGGCATCGTGGTCCAGGCCAGGATCCTCCACAGGTGGCGGATGTTGGTCATTGTCATCCTGGATGAGAGGCAACTCCTTCCGCACTGCCAGGTTGTGGAGCATGCAGCAGACGATGATAATCTTGCACACTTTCACAGGGGCATATGGGAGGGACCCTCCGGTCTTGTCCAGGCAGCGGAAGCGGCTCTTCAGGAGACCAAATGTCCGCTCAATAACTCTCCTGGTCCGACTATGTGCCTCATTGTAGCGCATCTGGGCTGGTGTCACAGGGTTCCTGAGGGGTGTCAGCAACCACGGCATGTTGGGGTATCCCGAGTCACCTACGGACAGACAAGTGCACATTAGCTGACTTGGAAAAGTGGGCGGAATACTACAGATCAGATCACACACAATGGCACAAAGTCAGTACACACCGACAAGCCAGGCACGCTGGTTCTGCATCTGTGCCATCATCCTGGGGATGCGACTACTCCTCATCACAAAGGCATCGTGTGCTGAACCAGGGAAACGGGCACACACGTGTGTGATGGTCATGTCTGCAAGACACACCACCAGTGCATTGACCGAGTGGTAGTGCTTGCGGTTCCTGTAGGCCTGCTCCTGGGCCTGTGGTGGTACCAAAGCCACATGTGTCCCATCAATGGAGCCAATGACATGCGGCATCCTCCCCAGGGCATAAAAGTCACTCTTCACGTCAGTGAGTACGTCGCAGTCTAGGGAAATAGAGGTACCGGTTCAGGAATAGCAACATTGCCGCCAAAACATCGCGGAGCACACGGCTCAACATGGTCTGTGACATCCCACCAGCAGTCGCCACAGTATGTTGGAAGGTACCGGTGGCAAAGAAGTGTAGGGCTGCCATCACCTTCACCTTGGGGGTCAGCGCTGTAGGATACGGCCGGCCAGGCTGCAAATGTGGGGACAACTGCACTGCCAAATCCTCAATCAGCTGTCTGGTGAAGCGGTACCGTCGGATGCTGTCCCGTTCCACCATCGTTGCCAGGTCTGGGAATGGTCGATGGACAGCAGGAGCCCTGCAGTGCAGAGGAGAAGTAAGCAAGATTGTCAGTCAGCCCACATATGCGGCATTGAACACACTCAATATCCCAACATACATCATTATGAGGCACAACTACATGAAGTGTGCAGTTCCGTAAGGACATGTATGGTACATACATGGCCAACATCTGTCAACACGGTCCAACAAGTGGCATCAATTAGTCCCAGGTTGGCCCATTGGATATCATGAGGCCGTGTCACAGTTCCCATCTCCTGCTGCCGTGTCACAATCACCCCCCACAGTGACATGTGAGGACAGATGTGCCCCAGGCACCACAGCTCAACGACAGGTACATTCCCAGGGACCCTGTATTGCCACATGGACACTGGCATTACATGGTGTATCATGTATACACCACAGCAAAACAACCATGACCCCCACAGGTAGTGGTCCCACTTGCCACGGCAGGACAGACATGGATGTCTGTGACACACACACGCACAACATCAAAGTCCATGCACACACAACGTGGATGTGGAGACTGTCTCCCATTGTGCACATGAAATCAGAGACATTGTAAACACTACATGCACAAAGACTGTGGAGGACCATCACTATTGTGCCACTGGGACACCCTGGCTCAAACATACCGTCCCACATGGGACTCACGGGGTATGTGACATGACATACACATACACCACCGTGAAATGTGACCATGGCACATGCACAGATATGAACAGTTGCACATCACAGTGGTCATGTACACGTAACACCCAGGATCCTGTCCCCATTAAGGCTGGGCGTAGTTCGCGAAGTAATGCTTCGCGAAGCTACGCAAAGTGCAGTTCGCACTACGCAAGCTTCGCGTAGCACTACGCGAACTGCGTAGCGCACTGTTCGCAATGATTGCACAGTGCCGGATGCTTGTCCGCACTGTGCAATCATTGAAAACGGCAACTTGCACAGTGCGAGCTGTCTTTTACTGCCGCTCGAGTAGATTTTTACTCGAGCGGCAGCTTTCTCAACGCGGACTGGTAGTTTCTCATCGCGAGCGGTCGCGAGCATACGCGACCACTCGCAAAGAGAAACCTGACCTCCCCGCGTTGAGAATCTCGCCAGGAGGTTTATTTTCCACGCTCGCGATCGGCAACTTGATGTTGCTGATCGCGAACGAGGAAAAAGTCTCGCCGGGATGTCATTTTGCTTGCTCACGGTCGCCAACTTGACGTTGAGGACCGCGAGCAAGCAAAAAATGACCGCGGCACTACGCTACGCTACGCTACGCGTGTTTGCACTGTGCTACGTGCAATTCGCGTTGTGCGAAGTAGCGCAAACTTCGCAAACTACGCGAGCGTAGCGTAGCACTTCGCCCAGGGTTAGTCCCCATGAACACGTGCACAGCCTGGGGGTGGCTGCCCACAGGTGACACCCACAGGACAACATGTACACCAACATACACACAATAGGAAATGCAGCCTTACATGCCTTATGATAAGGTTTGGACAGGCTGTCGTGATGTAGGTGTGCCCCTCACTCCCTGGGAGCTATCTCTGGCTGGCATATGTCCATCTGAGACAGGCATGCTGACATATGCCAGTCACATGTACAGTGATGCGTTGAACAGCAATGGACCGATCGGTGCCCCCGGCTGGCCCATTGCATTCAATGTGTGCGGGTACGCGTTGTACCCCTGTACGCGTTGAACTGCAATGGACCGATCGGTGCCCCCGGCCGGCCCATTGCATTCAATGTGTGCGGGTGCAGCGTTGTACCCCTGTACGCGTTGTACTGCAATGGACCGATCGGTGCCCCGGCCGGCCCATTGCATTCAATGTGTGCGGGTACGCGTTGTACCCCTGTACGCGTTGAACTGCAATGGACCGATCGGTGCCCCCGGCCGGCCCATTGCATTCAATGTGTGCGGGTACAGCGTTGTACCCCTGTACGCGTTGTACTGCAATGGACCGATCGGTGCCCCGGCCGGCCCATTGCATTCAATGTGTGCGGGTACGCGTTGTACCCCTGTACGCGTTGTACTGCAATGGACCGATCGGTGCATCCGGCTGGCCCATTGCATTCAATGTGTGCGGGTACGCGTTGTACCCCTGTACGCGTTGTACCCCTGTACGCGTTGTACTGCAATGGACCGATCGGTGCCCCCGGCCGGCCCATTGCATTCAATGTGTGCAGGTACGCGTTGTACCCCTGTACGCGTTGAACTGCAATGGACCGATCGGTGCCCCCGGCCGGCCCATTGCATTCAATGTGTGCTGGTATGCGTTGTACCCCTGTACGCGTTGTACTGCAATGGACCGATCGGTGCCCCGGCCGGCCCATTGCATTCAATGTGTGCGGGTGCGCGTTGTACCCTTGTACGCGTTGTACTGCAATGGACCGATCGGTGCCCCGGCCGGCCCATTGCATTCAATGTGTCGCGGTGCAGCGTTGTACCCCTGTACGCGTTGTACTGCAATGGACCGATCGGTGCCCTCGGCCGGCCCATTGCATTCAATGTGTGCGGGTGCGCGTTGTACCCCTGTACACGTTGAACTGCAATGGACCGATCGGTGCCCCCGGCCGACCCATTGCATTCAATGTGTGCGGGTACGCGTTGTACCCCTGTACGCGTTGTACCGCAATGGACCGATCGGTGCGCACCCATTGACAATGGCCTTGCCTGACAACAGACGCGTTTTCGAATTTCGAACGAGTCGGTTGCTGGAAATTTAGTTGGTCACCCACAACAATGTTGCAAAATCATGTATGTCATGAAGTTGAAGATTTGAAGGATGCTGTGGGCGTGTTTTGGTGCTGCTATTCCATGGATTGGCCAGATTCAGAAGATGCAAACGTCTTGGACCTATCACTTTGGACACAAGGGACAGTATCTGCCTCTCCAGCACATATATATTGCTGGCTGTTCCCCTGAGAGCTCACTTGCCTGCACTACATGCTCCAGGACGACATCTGCCACTGCACTGCTGCTGTCTCTGACCCTCTGGACCCTGCAATGGCACGTACTGTGGAGAGAGCCCCAGCCTTCAGCCTTGAGGAGAACCAGGCCCTGCTGGACAGCCTACTTCCACAGTACAGCTAGCTGTATGGGACACCAGGGGAGCAGGTGAGTGTTCTGTGCACTGCCTTTCTGAATGTGCATAATGTCTGACTAGCAAGGCTGAAAGTCTGCACGCCACTGGCTAGCAGGCTCACTGAGTAATTGTCACCCCCCATAGTGTGTAGTGACATGCACTGGACAGGTATGGTGCAGTGACAGTGCATTTGAACAAGGTTTTACTTCCCATGCAATGATACCATGTAGTGACGTCTGGCAAACTGTCCATGGGCAGCTTTGCACTGCCTGTGTACATCATGTGCCCCTGTGATTGAGACATGTATATACAACTGTGTCATGCACAGATATGTTGCATGTGTAGTAATGGCCTTTTCACTTTGTCATCCTCACAGGTTAATGCCCATCGGAAGCAGGAGATCTGGAAGGACATCGTCCGGGCTGTCCGGTCCGTGGGGGTCTACAAGCGCCGGATCCGCAACTGCCAGAAGAGGTGGCAGGACCTTCGGGGCTGGACCCGGAGGATTGCACGGGTCCAGCTGAAGCTGTCGCCTCCTCGCAGGAGGGGCGGAACACGGACCCTGACCCCCCACATGCTCCAGATCCTGGCGGTGGTGTTTCCAGACCTGGATGGGCAGCTGAAGGCCAGACAGCAGCAAGGAGGGGTGAGTCAAAGACTGCACTGTGAACTCTGTATTACATGCTTTGTGCCCTCCTCTGGCCTGGTTCAACTGCCACAGTGCAGCAGTCATGTTGTCCAGGAGCCATGTCCCTCTATTGTGCACTGCCCACTGCTCATCTGATACCCAGGTGTGGCCCTTACATTCAGGGAATTGTGTCACTTGGGACTGTGTCCTTGCAGTTTGCTTCACTAAAGGTGGGGGACAGCATCTGTTTCCCTAACTCTGTTGTGGGCATCATGGGTGGGTCCATTGTTCACACTACGCCTGTGTTCGGACATGTAATCTGCGTGTTGCTTTGATATGCGGTCCACTTGCTGAGCTGAGCCACCACATGTGCCTGGGGTATGTGGCACACGCCCATGCAGCGGGTGGGAACAATGTTTGGGCCCCAGGAGTGTGCAGATTACGTGTGTCACACATACATAGCCAGCTATCCACTGTCCAGGGCTCATCCCTCATTCATGTGGGGCAGGACAGTCATGCCTACTCCAGGCCATGCAATGCACTCTGTACTCCCACTCCCGTGTATCTGCTGACACATTGTGTGCAGTGATTTGACCCCTCAGGTGTCTGCCTCTGTGTCAGTGTGCTGTGGATTAGTTGCCAGGACTGCTGGGGTGTTTCTTGGTAGGGGCTCAGCATGCCCCTGGAGATGTGACCATAGGAGACGATACTTGTGTGTCACATAGGTGTTTGATCAGCTGCCCGTGCAGACTGGGGTATGCGAATGTGAAGTTCAGGCAGCTGTTCCCCATTCACAGCAGATTGTGAGGGGCTCAAGTTCAGAGGGTAGTGTCACAGGTCTCCCATATGTCCAATCGGTATGACCTGGACAGATGAGGGTTAAGATGATGTGTTGTGTGGGGGATGTACATGTGCACTTGTGCAGCTCCAGGACTTGCATTCCCCATGACCTACTATTGTGACACAGTGCAGAGTGTTGTTGTCTGGCTGCCAAGTCATACATCACTGAGACAGTGATGTATGACTTAGCAGTCATGCCTCCGCCATGGCATGTGTCTACTTATTGGTGATCCTGCAGGGGAGTGACATGTGCTACATGCACACCATTGTGGCGATGGCTATCAGGACATGGGTGCATCATGGTGTCTGTCGCTGGTATGCATCACATGCATTTCCTATTTGACTCTGGGCATCCCTTTCATCCGGAAACCTGTACTGACTCAGTGGCAAGAGCTGTGATGTGTGCATGTCCACATGCCACACCGTGTCCTCTGCACTGTCCAACTACTGTGTACTTGGTGCATGTGTCCACACTGGGGTGTTGCAATCCAACAGACACCAGACAGATGGGTGCAAGGCCATGTGTGGGATGTGAGTGCCATGGTTGGCATCAGACTGACAATTGGCTTCTCCTGTTCAGTTAGGGCACTTTTAGCAATGTACAAATAATGATGCCAGGGCTTGCTCTGTAATGTGCTGTGCTCACAGTGGTGTGTGCGTTTGGTGCAGGTGACTGATGTCTGTCTGTTTCCCCATTGTTTGCAGATACATCCACGGCCACGGAAGGGGACAGCTCCACGGACCAGGAGGAGCCGGAGAGCCAGACTGGGTCAGCAGCCGAGGAGTGGTCGGAGGGACCCAGTGGCACGGAGGGCGAGGGGAGCCACACCGAGGAGTCCTCAGCACCATCCACCTCAGCTGAGGACCAGAGCAACTCGGAGGATGACTCCCTTATGGAGGCGGGTGTCAGCAGCCACCACACCCCAGCTAGTGTTGCTGTCCCCGCCACCACCAGCACCACCACCGCCCTCCCATCGGCTCCCATTCCCCAGGTCCGTGGAGGCTCCCATGTTCGGGAGCGTGTCTCCTTTGGGCCAGGCCCCGCACCCCCTGCCCCTGTGACCCCTGCTGCCCTGAGTGAGGAGTCTGTGTACCTCCTTCGCCAGCTCCATGTAGGGCAGACAGCCATGCTGAGTGTCCTCCATGCGCACACCGCTCTGTTGACTCAGCTGGTGTCGTTCATGGAGGGCATCTCATCGGGCATGTCTGACCTACAGAGGGGCAATAGGTCCATGGACTCCTCCCTGACATCAGCAGTGTCCCTCCTCAGACAGTCCCTCACCCCTCCTGCCTCTGCTCCATCCACACTCCCCAGCACCTTACCCGTCCCAAGCACACACACACCGGCACAGGCACACACCAGCACACACACATCCAGCACACAGACACACACGCCACAAACAAAACGCACACGCACGCACAGTCAGGGGACTGAAACCAGACTCACAGGGGATGGGGCCCTGGTACACACACACGCATCCATGAGCACTGCGCAGTCCTCAGTTGCCTCTCCCTCCAAAACACCCTCCCTTGCCTCACCTGCAACCCCAAAGACCCAGCGCCTCTTCCTCAGTGACCTCGGCCTCTTCCCCTCCGATCCAGCTGCTCCAGCATCCAGGGGGAAGAGGAAGCCCCCACACGGAGCAGAGTGCCCCTCGCCCCCGGACACCCTCCCCCAGGCGCAGACAGACTGAGGCCCCCACCCGCAAGTCCCCCGGAGTCGTAAGAGCAAGACCCCGCCACCGCCCTGCAGCTCAGGCACTAGGTCTCCTTCCTCCATCCCTCAGGCCCCCACTCCACAGGTGCCCCCACCACACCCTGCCCCAGGTTCCCCCACCTACAGATATACCATCCCCAAGAGGATCCGGCCTTCTCCCCCTGCCACTTGCTCTCCCGGCACCACAGCCCCCGCTGCGCTTGTCTGTGCCACTGATGTGGTGAGGGTGTCCTCCCCCTCTGTCCAGCCCACCTTGCCTGTTCCCCATTCTCCTTCCCTGGTGGTAGGCACTGCAGTGGAGTCCACTACCACCCTGTCTGACTTGGGCACTGCAGTTGCGGACCTGTCCACTCCATCTGCAGGGTCCACTGCAGTCGTGCCGGCACCCACACCATCTGAGTCATGCCCCCCAGTTGTGCCGGCACACACCATGTCAGACACCTCCACTGCAGTTGTCAGTGGCTCTCCAGCACCCACCACCCCTTCCCTGCTTCCTCCTGGTGAGCCCTGATCCTGTCCCTGCGGTGCCTGGCCTACCCCCCGGTTGCCCCTCCTAGTGGATTGTCCCTGGTTTTGTGCAGGCATGCGTAGGGTGACATCTGCCACTGTCACCCTGTTTGGACTTTTACAATGGACTGGCCATTGGCCTTTGTGTTTTTTCTGGACTTTGTTTTCATTACACACATATGCTGAATAAAGCAACTTTCTGTTCTCTAGTGCTTATGCTTCTGATGTACATGTTGTTGATGATGCTAACCATGCCCTTGCTGCAGTGATGGTGATATTTGGTCTCATGATAATGAAGTGTTACTGTGCAGGAACCCCTGTGGTCCAGGGGGAATGTGTCCTATCCTGTGGTGTATCCATGTCATCCATAGCAGCATCTGAGGGTGTCATGTGTTCAGTATTTGGCAATGGGATTTCCTACTTAGATTAGCTATTTCACATCTGTGGCTTCCACCCCTGCACATCTGTTGTGCCTGCCATTGTTCAATTCGTCTATTCCCTGACCGTGTGGCCATCTCCACTGGACATGCAGGTTTGGGCATCAATGGGGAAGGACTCATCTGTGTTGTCAGTGCAACATTGCTATACAAGTGTTTTGGATCTGTGCTGATGATTCCGTTGGCACTTCCATGACCAGGCTGATGGGATGGGAGCCCTCATTTGGTGCTAATTGTTGATTGTGTGACCAAGTGCTCAGCTGACATGATGGGGCCCTACTGAGGCAACATATGGCACAGCTTTCCTCACACAGGAGTGGAGTCCCCTCATGGCAGTGTGTACTCCTGTGACATTGCCTGCGCCCAAGGTGTGTGTTGTATGTGCATGTCTGTGTGTTCACTTCCGTTTAGCTGTGCATGCTGTGATCCCTAGTGTTGTACCTGTTTGTGATGCTAGCTGAGTTGACCTATGTTCCCCAAAGTCTTCTCCCTGGGTTCTCTGTGATGTGGGTGCATGGCACATTACTGGTCATCAGGGTGTCACCCATAGGTGTGTTTGCTGTCAGGGCTGAGTTTGTGTGCAGACGCAGATGGGTCACAGTCAGGTTTCCCCTTGGCACTTGTTGTTTGCCACTGTCATGTGATTTCCAGTTTGTGTTATCTTTCAGTGATTGTGACACGTTGTGTGTGTGACTGCTGGCACTCCTCAGGGTCCGGGCTGCAATGTTGGTTGTTGTCTATGTGTATTCTTTGTGGGTGACCTTGGCTTCTTCATTGGTGTGTGACTGTGGCTGGGATCCCATTGGTTGGTGTGGTATTGCCGTCATGTCCATGTACAGTGTAGTGTGCAGTGTGTCAGACATTCAGGAGTCTTGTTGAGTGGCCATGTGTGATGTGTTTCTGCACCTTGGTTCCCACCCACCACCCTGGAATAGTCATGGGTGCATGTGCAATGTCACCAGTGCATGTGTACTTCACTGCTGCACATTGTTGGAGGTCGAGGGGTGTGGTGTTGAGTGTGTGCAGATGAGAGTTGTTGCCCGGCTAGGCCCCTGCCTCCATGTTGGCCTTGGCTTACTGGCCATGCTGATTGATTTGTGCTTGTGTAGGTGTGATGGTAGTTAGTTGCTCAGGACACATGACTGTGGTTCACAGTGTGAACCACATTTAGCTTTGTCATCACAGTGGGATTGTAATGCAGCCCAGGGTCACCACATTGTGGGGGCCCTGGGGGTGGTGCTGTGGTGTGTCTGTGTCTTGCTGTGTCAGTTGCTGTCCCTACGTGCCTGTGTGACATGTGTGATTTGTGCTCCCTCTCATCTGACAATGCCTGCTTGCCCACATAGGGGATTTGGATCCATGAGTTACCTTTGTGTGGCACTGTATGCACATCTGTATGATTGGTATTCAGGTCTCCTCATGTGTTGTGTGGTTGCCTGGGGACACTGGCACCCCCCTCACCTGTAGTGTATGATGTGCAGTGTGGGTCTGCCTGTTTGTGTTTGTGCATCTGCACCACTGCATTGGCATATCTTGGGTGTGCCATTGGCTGTATGTAGTTTGGTGGGTTTCCCCTGCTGTCCCTGGGACTCCTAGGTCATCGGTCAGCACAATGATCATGGTTTGTGTGTCCCATTGCTGCCATGGTATGGTATCTGTTCACCTCACATCTGCAGTCTCCACAGGGTATCTGCATTTGTGTGCCCATTGGTGCAAATATGTGGGTCTGCATTCTGATGGTCACTTCTGTCATTGTGTCATTGATGAATGTTGACGGTGTCAGCCCCCATGGGTGTTGTTTGTCTGCACATGGCCAAAGGTATGTCTTATTTGCACTGCAGTATTTGGCTCACCCAATTTATATTGCAATGGGACACATACACTACTTTGCCACTGATGTGTTTTTTGTTCTGTGACCAGGAATCATCCATGCAGTTTGGCAGTTGCACCTCTTTCTTTGTCAACACTTACCTTTTGGTCACTGTGATGATGGGGGTTTAGACCCCATTGCCACAATGTTCAATATGTGCTTCAGCTATGGACCCCACACTTACATTTTGGTCACTGTGATGATGGGGGTTTAGACCCCATTGCCACAATGTTCAAAATGTGCTTCAGCTATGGACCCCACACTTACCTTTTGGTCACTGTGATGATGGGGGTTTAGACCCCATTGCCACAATGTTCAAAATGTGCTTCAGCTATGGACCCCACACTTACCTTTTGGTCACTGTGATGATGGGGGTTTAGACCCCATTGCCACAATGTTCAAAATGTGCTTCAGCTATGGACCCCACACTTACCTTTTGGTCACTGTGATGATGGGGGTTTAGACCCCATTGCCACAATGTTCAAAATGTGCTTCAGCTATGGACCCCACACTTACATTTTGGTCACTGTGATGATGGGGGTTTAGACCCCATTGCCACAATGTTCAAAATGTGCATCAGCTATGGACCCCACACTTACATTTTGGTCACTGTGATGATGGGGGTTTGGACCCCATTGCCACAATGTTCAAAATGTGCTTCAGCTATGGACCCCACACTTACATTTTGGTCACTGTGATGATGGGGGTTTGGACCCCATTGCCACAATGGTCATGGCCTGCTTGCATTGTGGGTGCCACACACATATATGTGTGGCACATGTGCTAGGGGGTCACATTGTATGTTCAAAGTCATGTTCGGTGTTGTAGGCATTTGACACAGTCTACACACGCTTGTCATGGTGTTGGGGGGATGTCTTTTTCTTGCATTCCCTAGGTTGTGGTGTGCTGGTTGTGTCATGCATTGTCCATCCTATGAGTGGGGGTGGTAGTAGTGGTAGGCATGCAGCCCCCCTGGCTCAGGGTGGTAGTAGTGGTAGGCATCCAGCCCCCCCTGGGTGAGGGTGGTAGTAGTGGTAGGCATCCAGCCCCCCCTGGGTGAGGGTGGTAGAAGTGGTAGGCATCCAGCCCCCCTGGCTAAGGGTGGTGGTAGGCATCCAGCCCCCCTGGGTGAGGGTGGTAGTAGTGGTAGGCATCCAGCCCCCCTGGCTAAGGGTGGTGGTAGGCATCCAGCCCCCCTGGGTGAGAGTGGTAGTAGTGGTAGGCATCCAGCCCCCCTGGCTAAGGGTGGTGGTAGGCATCCAGCCCCCCCTGGGTGAGGGTGGTAGTAGTGGTAGGCATCTGGCACCCCCATGGCTAAGGGTGGTAGTGGTGGTGGGCATCTGGCACCACCCTGGCTAAGGGTAGTGGTAGGCATCCAGCCCCCCCTGGGTGAGGGTGGTAGTAGTGGTAGGCATCCAGCCCCCCCTGGGTGAGGGTGGTAGTAGTGGTAGGCATCCAGCCCCCCCTGGGTGAGGGTGGTTGTGGTGGTTGGCATCCGGCCCCCCCTGGGTAGGGGTGGTGGTGCGCATTCAGGCCCCTGTGTGCATATGTGGCATTGGTGATGGGCATCCCGCCCCTATGGTGCTGCTGTTGCTGGTGTAAGTATATTCTGCATCCCTCTGTGTGTGTGTGATGTGTTGTGTACGTGTTGTATGTGTTTTGTGGTTGGTGTCTGACTTACCTTCTGCGCCGTACGCGTCCGTGCCTGTTCCGGTAGTAAATGTAGAATATAGGTATGATCGGGACGAAGGGATTCATGGTTGGTTCGTGTAGCTCACCCTTCTCGTTGCTTCGCGTCGTCCTCGTCGTTTCGCGTCGTCCTCGTCGCTTCGCCTCGTCCTCGTCGCTGGCGTGTTCGTCTCGTAGCCGTGGATTGTGTTGTGGCGCGAATCGGAGCTTATGTGCGCCTCTCACGGATGCTTTGACGTGCCGTGCGTAGCGACGGGTTCGGCGCGTACGGGAAGCGCATCGTACTTGTTCGGCCGGACGGAGCTGCATTTTACCTTCCGTGCGACTCGATTCAGCGTTTCCGGATTCGCCTCGGTCGGGGAACAGGACCTGGTTTGGGTGAGTACGGCTCGGCCGGATTCTGTGCTGTTGTGCGCATTGTACTTACTCGTTCGGTCTGCTATACGGATCGGTCGGGAAACAGGCTTTCGCATGGCTTTTTTCCCGACCGAATGGTATTGGGTGCGCATCCGACCGGGATCGGAATCGGCCCCTTAGTCTAGAAGAGATGGCAACCTCCTTTGGGGAGGCTAGAGCCTCCTGCCACTCCTCATCGTCTATCTCCAGCCCGTCTCGCCTCCAACGCTGTCTCAGGAGTATCATGGGATCCGGTGTGTTATTAACCAGTTTTTTGTATGTAAGAGATATAACCCCATCTGGTAAGTAACCATCTAAAAGTCTGTCCTCTAGTGGCGAAGCGTCCGATAGGGAGGTGTCTTTGTGTAGATTCGACTGAAGTGCGTGTCTAACTTGCAGATATCGGAAGTACTCTGAGTCCGCAAGGTCGTGGCTTTGTTGCAAATCGGCGAGCGACAGCACAGCCCCGTTTTTCCACAGGTCTCCGACAGTAGAGATCCTGATCAGATCCCACTTGTCGAAACCCTTGGTGGTGCCCAGTGTGCCCTGCCTTTCCGAGTCCCACAAAGGAGTCGCCAGAGTGAGTTTCCCTTCCCACCCTAGGCTCTTGCTAGCAGCATGCCATACAGCCACCGAATGTTTAGTCGGGCATGTAAGGGATACCGTTGGGGCCTAGAGTAGAGGGCTCTGTAGTACGTACCCCCGGGAAGCAGCCATTTGTCCATCCTGTAGGCAGGATCATCTCCAAGTTTATATACGCAGTGGTTTATGGCAGCCAAGTGCGCGGCCCAGTAATATCTCTTTATGTCGGGTTGACCGATACCCCCGTCATACCAACCCAGGACCAACTTCTGTAGCGCAATACGAGGCCTACCCTCCCACAACAGGTTTCTCTGCAGAGCCGCTATCTCGCTAAAGTAGCTGGCTGGGACTAAGTCGAGGGAATTCTGCAGGGCGTATAAGAAGCGCGGCAGTGACATCATTTTAAATAATGCCGCCTTCCCCAGGAGTGAGAGCGGAAGTTGCTTCCAAATGGCGACATCACGTTTGAGCCTCATAAGTGGGGGGAGTAGATTACGCTCATAACGGAGCCTGGGGTCTACCGCGATAAAGATGCCCAAGTAGCGGAAACCCTCGCTTGCTATTTGCATGGGACAGTCACGGGGAAGAAGGGGGGGTCACCGCTGAGAACGTACAGAAGAGACATACTCCAGTTAATTCTATAGCGTAGTATCTCCCGAAGATAGTAAAAATGTCGAGGACGACTCATAGGGAGGACCTGGGGGAGGCCGAAAATAGGAGGATGTCATCCGCGTATAATGAGATGCGGTCCTCCCATCCCACCGTCCACTTGAGCCCTCGAATTGAGGGACTCCAATGGATCCATGCCACCAGGGGTTCCAGGGAAAGGGCAAAAAGGCGAGGCAAAAGGGGACACCCCTGACGGGTCCCCCGACTCAGACCAAAGACCTCTGATTTTTTGTTGTTGACTACTACCTGCCCCAGGGGCTCAGAGTACAGGAGACGCACCCAGCCAATGAAACCAGGGCCGAAGCCCAGCTTAGTCAGGACCGCAAAGAGATAGGACCTCTCTATCGTATCAAACGCCATCGAAGCGTCCAGCGAGACAACCACCACCGCCTCTCGAATTGTGTCGAGTCTGCCCAGGACGCCGTGAAGGTGTCGTAGGTTTAACGCTGTATTACGGTGGGGTATAAAACCCGATTGGTCAGGGTGTATGAGTTTACAGATTACTCGTACAAGGCGATTTGCCAGTGCCTTAGCTAGGATTTTGGGTTCAGCATTCAACAGGGAGATGGGCCTATAGGAGGAGCATTGATTCTTGGACTTACCGTCCTTGTATATCGTCATCAGAGTTGCTATAAGCTGGTCGTATGGCAGAAGTCCCTTCTCTCGGCTCTCATTGAACATGTTGCGCAGGTGGGGAGCAATAGCGTCCGGTTTCAATTTGTAGAGCTCAATCGGCAGTCCATTGGGGCCTGAAGCCTTGCCGGGGCGAAGACCCGGATCGCTTGTGCCAGTTCGTCATCCGTGAAGGCACTGTCTAGCGTATCCCTTTCGTCCGCAGTAAGGGCCGGCATATGGATGTCCCTGAGGAGCTGCTCAGAGTCTGTAATGGAGATGGTGGAAGTCGACCTATACACGGAGCTGTAGTAGTCTGTGAACGTATTCACGATTGCTTGCGGGTCAGTCACTATATGTCCCCCTTCGCCTGTCAATTCCGGGACCAACCTGTTAGCCAGTTCTTTCTTGTCCAACCAGGCCAGCAGTTTCCCGGCTTTGTCCCCAAGATTGTAAAGTCTACCAGCTTTATCTCTCCCCATTGTTTTGGCCATGTCTGTAGCAATGTTCCTATACTCATCCCATTTAAGCTGCAGGGCATGGAGCGTCTCTGGTGTGAGTACCTCCGCCTCTGTATCTTAGAGGCGATGGATCTCACTTTCCACCCAGACTAGCTCTTTGACCTTATCCTTTCGAATCCCGGCAATCGAGGACAGAGCCTTGAATGCTTCCCACAGGACCTGTGCAGATTGGACCGTACCCACATTGTCACGAAAGTAGTTGACGATAGTCTGGAGGAGTGTTTTCTTGACAGCGGGGCTACGGAGGTACCAGGGGTTAATGGGCGCAACCCTCCCCACCTGTCCACCCCCCAGGACCAAATGTGCCCAAAGCGGAGAGTGGTCTGAGATGCCCCTTGCCATGTGTCTAATTTCCTGTGTCTCTATTATCAGGGCCGCGGGGCTAGTAGATAGTCGATACGGGAGAAACTGCTGTGTGCGCCAGAATAAAAAGTGTATTGAACGGTGTCAGGGTGGAGTGTACGCCACAAGTCCACCAGTCCCATTGCTTCAAGAAAGTCAGGGAGCCATCTCTGCGAATGCCCGATGTCCCATGGGGGGTGGCGGTCTAGGTGCCCCGAGACCACTGAGTTAAAATCTCCACCCAGTACTAATCGGCCCTCAGGGAGTGAGAGTAAAAGAACGTCTAGGTCCTTAAACATCAGGCTCTGCAGTCCCAGAGGGACATACACCGTCACTAGGTTAAGGGTTGAGCCCTCCCACTGACCAGACAACGCCACATACCTTCCCATGTCATCGACCCATGAGCACTGTACAGCGAATGGGAAGGAGTTCTTGATCATAATACCAACTCCCCGGGATCCAGTGGTAAACCCAGAGTGAGCCACCAGTTTGTAACCCCACCTATCCAGTGCTTTACAGGAATTGCCGACCAGGTGTGTCTCCTGGAGGAGCACCACCTCCGGAGAGTGACGTTTAACATATTGTAAGACTATGCTGCGTTTAAGTTTGTCCCCCAGGCCATTGACTTTCCAACTTAACAGCCTAATCTGCCTGTCTCGGCCGTTCCCCATTTTAACTGACACAGTGCGCACCCTGCTGCGCCAACTCGAAGGATAGAACAGTCGACATGAATAAACATATAACGGAAAAAAAGAACAAAACTACATATCCCAGATCCTACCCAACATCCCCCCTCCCTGCTCCCCTGCACTCTGGGCCTAAAACTGCCCATCGATAACACTGCAGAGTGCCTGTCGCCCAAACTGGAACTAACAGTAGTTGAACTTGGGGGGTGTGTGGCCACTCCCTCGTGAACCCCCCGATAAGAAGAATCATTGAGGCTCCTAAAATCAAGACTGCAGGCAACAAATCTACTGATTATCAACACATTTCCCAACGTTATAATGACTGGCTCCCACAAGAATGTCTACAAGCCGAGAATAGTCCAGCGCAGGCCCGACCACCCCCTCTCAAGTCTCAAGATATGCATCTTACAGTTCAGCAGTGGTCAGAGTCCCAGACAGCTCATGGGCATTCATCTGCGACCGTCATGTTCCTCTGCACGTCTCCAGCCCTCAAGCCAGTCCGCGGCGTCTTCTGGGCGATCAAAAAAGCAAGCTCTACCATCTGCCTCCACCCGGAGACGGGCTGGAAACAGCATTGCATATTTCACCCCCCTCTCCCGGAGCTTCTTTTTAACTGCCAAGAATGATCGTCTCTGTTTCTGCACAGCAAGGGTAAAATCCGGGAAGAAGGAGATCTCAGCATTTTCGTAGCGAAGTGGCGGGGCATTCCTGGTGGACTGAAGGATGACATCCCGATCTGGGTAGTTTAGTAATCTGGCCAGGATCGGCCTGGGCGGCGCTCCAGGTTTCGGTCTCCCACCGGGGACCCTGTGTGCCCTTTCAACAACAAAGAATTTGGATAGTCCATTAGGCTGTAGGTGAGTAAGGATAAGGTCTTCCACAAAAAGGTCTGTCGCCTGTCCTTCCGCTTTCTCAGGGACCCCAATAATGTGAACGTTGTTGCGGCAGGTGCATCCTTCATAATCGTCCAGCTTCTCCTCCGCATGTTTCCGAAAGGTCTGGAGGTCCTCAACCTCACGCTGCAGCTGGGACGTGTCGTCGACTAGACTAGAGGTGGTAAGTTCCTTTTGTTTCACCTTTTCCCCGGTTTTTGTGAGGTCTGCCCTAAGAAGTGTTACCTTTGTTGCAATAGCGTCCATCCTCTGCTCAAGCGACACCCGTACGCCAGAGATGGCATCCAAGACGTCCTGGAGCATCAGTTCTGCGGCAGCCCCTTCCGAGCTCTTTGATGTGGTGACCGCGTGCTGTGGATCTGGAAGCGTCGCCTTCGAGAAGGCATATTTATCGAGTTTGTTGGCTTGCACCACTTTCTGGCCCCTGGTCCCCGACATCGTCGCTGTGACACACCAGTCCCCTGTGTCTCCAATACCACTATGAGCCCCGATGCGCCCCTGGCGCAGATATCACACGACCACCAGGGGCCACGAACAGCTGTGGTCACTGAGGAAAGGGCTACACAGCAGCAGTTCAGGCCACGGGGGCCCCACCCCAAATGGAGCCGGACGCCGGGCACCGGAGGCAGTCCAGGCAGGTTGCAGGCCGCTCCGGGGCGCTGACACAGGGACACCCCTAGGTGCGGGTGCTGGGTGCTCAGAAGCGAAATCCACTACCTTGGCAGCACCCCTAGTGCGTTAACCAGTACAGTGATAGGTGGACAGTTGGTGGGGGTCTAGTCCAAGCCTCCGCCGGTGCCGAGATCCAAGGAGGCAGGCTCTGTCTATCGTGTGTCCCCACTACCAAGCAGCCACCACAGACAACCACGAGGCGCAACCCTCGGTCCCAGACACCCTCAGAGCTCCCCAAGGCCGATACGATGAAGGGCCGCTTGTAGGAGAGTAGGATCTGCTGCACATGGGTACCCCCACTTTTTGCTGATGCTTCACTGTTTTTCGACTTTAGTCTGGCTGGGGCCCTGCTAATCAGAACCCCAGCCTAGCTGCTTCCTCTCTAAAATGGTTTCCATGTGCCTTAGGCACATCTCTGATTGGAATCTGGAGTGCCCTTATAAGTCCCTAGTATATGGTATACTATGTACCCAGGGCATAGGTACCTCATAGGCCTACCAGGGGCTGCAGCATGTATTATGCCACCCCTGGAAGGCCATCCAAACTGACACCCCAGGTCTGCTACTGCAGCCTGGGTAAGGTGGTGCATGCACCCCTTACTGTGATATAGGCTACCTATATCACTATATACATACACACATATAAACATATAAGTCACTCCTATGGCAGGCCTTATCAATCCTGAAGGCAGAGTGCGTGGTTCCTATGTGAGAGGGTGCCCCTGCATGAGCAGGGCCCCTCTGCAGCGTTCGGAGACCCTTCTCTGATGCTGTTTGTAGTGCAGCCTGACCATATACTCTTAAGCGCATTATAACCTCGCGTTAAATGCTAACTTTGGGATGTCTGCACCGAAACATGTCGTGTTTGGTGTCAAACATCTTGGAATACTACCCCCCCACCAATTCTGGCGGCGGGGGTAGCATTCCACCCTTCTAGAGGGAGAGACATGTTAACCCTGGCCTGGCCGGTAACTTCTTTCCAAAGCCCTGGCATCACAAAATGGATGCTGCTGCCACAGACACGAGTCTGGCCTCCTGCTGCTGACCGAAACTCTGGCAGGGGAGGCCTGGACAATAGGTTTCCTGTCCCAGGGAGGTGTGACCACCTCCCCAGACAGGATAGTGTGTATTGGGGCTGGGCGGGAGCACTTTCGGGTGCTTTGAAGTCCTGCACTGGGGGCACACTTGGTGTCCCTGTGCATACCCCAGTTCAAACCGGATCAGGGGCTTGCAGACCCTGCTTTGGCATGAACTGGACAAAGGGAAAGGGGTGTAGCAACCCCTCTGCCCTGACCCACCCATAGGTGGGGCCACAGAGTAAGTCCAACCCCTAAACTTAGTATAAGTATAGGAACCCAGTCCTTAGGACTTTAGATTATCCCTGGACGAAACTCTGACACAGAATCCTGGACCTTCGATGCTCTACTAAAGACTAGAGGAGAAGAATCTCCCTTGGGGTCAAGGAGTGACTCCCCTGCTTGGCAGGAACCAAAGAAGCAATTGTCCGGTCTGCATCGCCGAAGCTCCTGTCGGACGCCGAAGTCTTTGCATCACCAGAGGTGGATTTCCAGACTTCCCCGAGGCTACCCTGAGTCCCCAGCAAAGCTGAGGCCCGTAGCTGTCGTGGGTAACATGGAACCGTGACCCCTGGACACTGCACGCATTTGCAAGTGCATCCTCTTCTGGGTCTCCCACGAAGTCGTGGTTTGGGCTTCGAGTAGCCCTAGCCTCCAGCACTAACTGCACCAAAGATCACTGGCCTCCACTCCACGAGTGTCCTGTGAGCCAGCTCCACGTGCACCATCTTGAGGCTCCTTCGCGGTCGCTAGCCCATTGGCTAGTAGCCCTTCACGAAGGCCAATCTTTTCCTACTTGGGCTCCCTGGTTACTCCAGGATTGCCCTCACTTACCCTTGCTGGGTGAGTTCCTCAGACCTTGCTGATCTGCGCAATCGTCAATCTTCATCTTCATCGAGACTTGCAGTTGCCAAGGCTTGTTGGGTCCAATCCGGTCGTCGACACCTCAGCATTCGACAGACATTGTGTACCAGCCCGAATCCTGCTCCTGGTTGCCAACAACGCCTCCTGGACCTCGTGGCTGAAGAGTCAAGATGACCGTCAACCTACCTGAAGCACTCGACATCGGTGGGCATCTGCTCATCGCCTTCCTGGTCACGGGCTAGTGACCCAGACTCTGTCGCCTCTGTTTTCAGGTTCTTCAGATCTCCGATCCAGCCTTGGATCCACCCGGACACTTTTCACTTGGTCGCCAGCAGCACTTTGCAGCAGATCGCCATTCAAATCGACGACGAAACCCGACCCCGAAAGGCACCTATGCACCCGGCTTCCCTGGGTGAGGTAACAAGAGTACTCCGGTGCTCCCGTGGGTAGAGACTCTAGAACGACCTAGTTCTCAAAGGGTTTGCTCCAAGTCCTTCTTTAAGTGTCCCTTTTCTTTAATTTCCAAACCGCGACTTTCTCCATAGAAGTTAACGGCGATTTGCGGCTGTGTAATTACACTGCACGCGTCCCCCGTGGGTCCCCTGTGTCACTACCTTGGGTGGTTCCTTGTGGTCCAAGCACTTCTAGAGGCTCTAGGCCTAGTGTCTAGCTCAGTCATGGTTCTTATACCACTTTATTGGTATATGGTTTGGTACGCCCCTAGGGCCCAAACGTGTATTTGTGCTATTACTGTATTTAAATAACTTATAACTTATGTACTTCGAACTCTAGCCTCATAAAGAGACTAGAGGGGTGTGTTTAGCAATAAATACATATATTTTGAATATATACCTGGTGTGGTGCTCTTTCATTTGGTCACTCAAGAGATTATAGACTGGTAAAACAAGCTGCTTTACATTCCTTCAAGACTTAGCCTGAAGGCTGCTCTCCATAGCTACCACTAGGATAGCTTTCAATAAAGGTTGTCTTTAACCTATCTCCAATAAGGGGTTGTTTGGACTGGTGCAAGGTGCCCACTATAATTAGTGGACAGCATATGCCAGGCCAACTTCTCACATTGGTGGCAGCGGTGGGATTCCAGCTTGCTATTGTTTTACCAGATAATCTCAATTGAATTGATCAACTGAAAACCACTAAAGGTACCTAAGGTACATATAAATTAAGCTTAGTATACAGTAAGTTCTACTGAACTTAGAGTTGTGTGTTAAGGGATAGCACACCCTTTCTACAACTCAAGAGAGTTTAGTAGGCCACACTAGAGTAGGTAGTGCATACACCACACCTCACTAGTGATGTCTTCAAAGCCAGGACCCAGTGAGTCCTTGCCAGAAGCCAATGGGCTTCTTCCCTCCAAGTATGATACACTCCCATTCTTGGAATTGAGAGCAATATGCAATGTGAGGAAACTGAAGACAGGCCAAAGTCCCACCACCCAACATCTGAGAGAGATGTTAATGGCTGATGATCTCAACAGGCCCTTAGGGTCTGAAGGGGCAGGTGCAGAGGGTGGGGCAGAAGATGAGGATGGGGCCAGGGGTAGCAACACCCCCAGCCCCCCCTCTGGAACTGACCAGGAGGGTGACAATGACCCTGACCTGGAAAACCAAATTCCTCCTGTGGATGAGGAGGAGGCTCTGGATGACCTCCACTTTGTCCCCCCAGGAAGGATTGTGAGTGTGCCTAGAAGGTCTAGATCTCCTTCTCGGGAGTCTAACCACTCTGGCACCTCAATAGGGACCTCTGTCTCCTCTCATAGGAGGGAATCCTCTCATGAGAGGAGAAAGAGGCTGATTCAGTATGAGGAAGCTCAGCTTGAACTCAGAAAACAGCAATTGGCCCTAGATAGGGAGTCCCTAGATCTCCTTAGAGAAAGAAAACAGTTGGGACTAGAGTCCCATGGTGGCAGCCATATCCCTAGAGATAGGGAAAGGTCATATGACCATAGAAACCTGAGCAAGATTGTCCCTCCCTACCAGAGTGGGGATGACATCCACAAATGGATAACTGCTCTAGAGAGGGCCTGTAAAGTACAGAAGGTCCCTCAGGAGCAGTGGGCAGCAATCTTGTGGCTCTCCTTTGCAGACAAAGGTAGAGATAAGCTCCTCACTGTAAGAGAAGAGGATGCTGATAATTACAAGGTCTTGAAGAGTGCTCTTATTGATGGGTTTGGCCTAACAACTGAACAATACAGGTTAAAGTTCAGAGATGCCCAAAAAGCACAGACTCAAGACTGGGTAGACTATGTGGATTGTTCTGCTAAGGCTCTGGAAGGCTGGTTGATGGGCAGTAAGGTGTGTGACTTCACAGGATTGTACAATCTGATAATGAGGGAGCAGATTCTTAATAACTGTCAAAATCAGCTGTTGCATCAGTACCTGGTGGACTCTGATCTGACCTCTCCCCAAGAATTGGGAAAGAAGGCAGACAAATGGGTCAGAACCAGGGTGAGGCAGAAGGTACAGAACCAAGGTGGTGACCCTAAGAAGCAAGATTCTAAGAACTCTGATAAGGGTGGGGAGAAGGGTAAAGATCAAAAGTCTTCACAAGGCCCCCAAAAATCTTCTTCAGGTGGGGATTCACAGTCTACCAAAGGGAAAGGCCAAAGAAAACCATGGTGCAAGTTCTGTAAGCAAAAGACCCACTGGACCAGTGATTGCACCAAGTCCAAAGACTCGACTCCAGCCCCCACCAATGCCCCTAAGGCACCTGTTCCCCCTAGTACTGTTACAGTTGGTGGTGGGAGTACTACAGCCAAGGGTTTAGTAGGGTTGACCCTGGGTACTGAGATGGGCTCTGACCTAGTCAGAGAACTCACTCAGGCTGTGTTAGTCTGTGATGGAGGCATGGATGTGACCTCCTCTGTGAGTCCCAGTAATCTGGGCAAGTACAGACAACAGCCTTTAATCAATGGACGAGAGGCTTTGGCATTTAGGGACACAGGGGCAAGTGTCACCATGGTGACACAAGACCTTGTGAATCCTGGGCAAGTTATACTTGGGGAAATGTACCAAGTGACCAATGCTAGCATTGTCAGAACAGACCATACTCTGGCAGTTGTTAACTTCTCCTGGGGAGGGGTAACTGGCCTTAAGAAGGTTGTGGTAAGTGCAGACCTACCAGTTGAATGCTTGCTTGGCAATGACTTAGAAACTTCAGCTTGGGCAGAAGTGGAGCTCAGGACCCATGCAGAAATGCTGGGGATCCCTGCAGATGTGTCTGCTGTGACCAGGTCACAAGCCAAAATGTCTAGCACTGAACAGGCCTTGGATTCTGGAATAATGGACCAAGTGCCTTCCAAGAGGAGGAGTAGTAGGGTAAAGGCAGTGCCTTCCCCTTGGCTCAGAAGGAAGATCAGTCCCTTGAGGGGATGATCTCAGTCCTGAGGAAGGAACTGTCCCAGAGGAGCTTGAACCTGACCAGGTTGAGTTCTTGGGGACAGGGGGACCTTCCAGGGCAGATCTGAGCCAGGAGCAGCAGAGCTGCCCCTCTCTTGAACCCCTCAGACAGCAAGCTGCTGCTGAGGCTGCTGGGAAAGCTAGTGGTCCCCATACTGTGTATTGGGATGATGGACTCTTGTACTCAGAGTGTAGAGACCCCAAGCCTGGTGCTACCAGGAGGTTGGTTATACCTCTGAAGTTCAGGGGCTTCCTATTGACCCTAGCCCATGATATTCCCTTAGCAGGTCACCTGGGCCAGAACAAGACTTGGGACAGAATTGTCCCTCACTTTCACTGGCCCCACATGTCTGAAGACACCAAGGAGTTTTGTCGCTCCTGTGTAACCTGCCAGGCCAGTGGCAAGGCAGGTGGCACTACAAAGGCCCCCTGATACCACTACCTGTGGTGGGGTTCCCTTTGAAAGGGTGGGGATTGACATTGTTGGTCCCATGGATCCCCAAACAGCATCTGGGCACAGGTTTATCCTGGTGGTAGTGGATCATGCCACCAGATACCCAGAGGCTATTCCCCTTAGGACCACTACAGCACCTGTGGTGGCAAGGGCCCTCCTGGGAGTTTTCTCAAGAGTGGGCTTTCCTAAGGAGGTTGTATCAGACAGGGGTGCTAACTTTATGTCTGGATACTTAAAAGCAATGTGGAAGGAGTGTGGAGTGACTTACAAGTTCACCACACCCTATCACCTACAATGCAATGGTTTAGTTGAGAGATTCAACAAAACCTTGAAGGGCATGATTAAAGGGCTCCCAGAAAAGCTTAGGCGAAGATGGGACATACTCTTGCCCTGCCTTTTATTTGCATATAGGGAGGTGCCTCAAAAGGGGGTTGGTTACAGCCCTTTTGAACTTTTGTTTGGCCACCCTGTCAGGGGTCCACTGTGCTTGGTGAAGGAAGGATGGGAGTTACCTCTCAAGCCCCCAAAGCAAGACATAGTGGAATACGTACTTGGTCTCCGCTCCCGGATGGCTGAGAATATGAAAAAGGCAACTAAAAACCTTGAGGCTAGCCAGGAACTTCAAAAGGCCTGGCATGACCAAAGGTTGTGCTGACTGTTTATCAGCCAGGACAGAAGGTGTGGGTGTTGGAGCCAGTGGCCCCAGCAGCTCTCCAAGACAAATGGAGTGGACCCCACACCATTGTTGAGCAGAAGGGTGAGGTTACCTACTTAGTAGACCTAGGAACACCCAGGAGTCCCCACAGGGTTCTCCATGTCAACAGGTTAAAACCATATGTGGACAGGGCAGACATGGGCTTTCTCATGGCTACTGATGAAGGGCAGGAGGAAGAGAGTGACCCACTCCCTGACCTGCTCTCACAGAACCCTGACGATGGGTCAGTAGATGGTGTAGCCTTGGCAGGCAGCCTCACTACCCAGCAGCAAACTGATTGCAGACAGGTGCTCAATCAGTTTAGACACATGTTTTCACTGACACACAGTCAGACCACCTGGTGCACTCATGAAGTGGACACTGGGGACAGTCTGCCTATTAAAAATAAGATTTATAGGCAACCTGACCATGTCAGGGACTGTATCAGGACAGAAGTCCAGAAAATTTTGGATTTGGGAGTTATTGAACCCTCAGATAGCCCTTGGGCTAGTCCAGTGGTCCTTGTGCCAAAACCTCACACCAGTGGTGGAAAAGAGAGAGGAGGTTTTGTGTGGACTACAGGGGTCTCAATGCAGTCACTAGGACTGATGCCCATCCAATACCAAGGGCAGATGAGCTAATAGACACTTTGGCCTCAGCCAAGTATCTAAGCACATTTGACTTGACAGCTGGCTACTGGCAGATCAGACTAGCTGATCATGCAAAGCCAAAAACAGCATTCTCAACCCCTAGTGGGCATTATCAATTTGTGGTGATGCCCTTTGGTCTGAAGAATGCACCTGCCACTTTTCAGAGGTTGGTGAATACAGTCCTTACAGGTCTGGAAGCCTACAGTGCAGCATATCTAGATGATATTGCTGTCTTTAGCTCCACCTGGGAGGATCACCTGGTCCACCTCAGAAATGTTTTACAGGCCCTGCAAAAGGCAGGCCTGACTATCAAGGCCACCAAGTGCCAGATAGGGCAGAGTCAGGTTGTGTACCTGGGCCACCTTGTGGGTGGAGGCCAGGTTCAACCTTTGCAGAGCAAGGTCCAGACCATCATGGACTGGACTGCTCCAACTACCCAGACTCAGGTGAGAGCCTTCTTAGGCCTGACTGGGTACTATAGGAGATTTGTCAAGGGGTATGGATCAATAGTGACACCCCTGAATGACTTAACTTCCAAGAAAATGCTCAAAAAGGTTCAGTGGACAGTAAGCTGTCAAAAGGCATTTGATGACCTGAAGCAGGCCATGTGCACTGCTCCCATTCTACAGAGTCCTGATTACTCCAAGAAGTTCAAACTGATGCATCTGAATTGAGGGTAGGGGCTGTACTGTCACAATTGAATGAAGAAGGTCAGGATCAGCCAGTAGCTTTCATTAGCAGAAGGCTGACCCCTAGAGAGAAACGTTGGTCAGCCATTGAGAGGGAGGCCTTTTCTGTGGTCTGGGCTCTGAAGAAGTTGAGGCCATACTTGTTTGGTACTCACTTCCTTGTTCAAACAGACCATAAGCCCCTCTTATGGCTAAAACAAATGAAGGGTGAAAACCCCAAACTGCTTAGGTGGTCCATTTCCCTACAGGGGATGGACTTCACAGTGGAACATAGACCTGGGAGTAACCATGCCAATGCAGATGGACTCTCTAGGTACTTCCACTTAGAACATGAAGATTTAACTGGGCAAGGTTAGTTTAATGTCCCTACGTTTGGGGGGGTTGTGTAGGAGAGTAGGATCTGCTTCACATGGGTACCCCCACTTTTTGCTGATGCTTCACTGTTTTTCGACCTTAGTCTGGCTGGGGCTCTGCTAATCAGAACCCCAGCCTAGCTGCTTCCTCTCTAAAATGGTTTCCATGTGCCTTAGGCACATCTCTGATTGGAATCTGGAGTGCCCTTATAAGTCCCTAGTATATGGTATACTATGTACCCAGGGCATAGGTACCTCAGAGGCCTACCAGGGGCTGCAGCATGTATTATGCCACCCCTGTAAGGCCATCCAAACTGACACCCCAGGTCTGCTACTGCAGCCTGGGTAAGGTGGTGCATGCACCCCTTACTGTGATATAGGCTACCTATATCACTATATACATACACACATATAAACCTATAAGTCACTCCTATGGCAGGCCTTATCAAGCCTGAAGGCAGAGTGCGTGGTTCCTATGTGAGAGGGTGCCCCTGCATGAGCAGGGCCCCTCTGCAGTGTTCGGAGACCCTTCTCTGATGCTGTTTGTAGTGCAGCCTGACCATATACTCTTAAGCGCATTATAACCTCGCGTTAAATGCTAACTTTGGGATGGCTGCACCGAAACATGTTGTGTTTGGTGTCAAACATCTTGGAATACTACCCCCCCACCAATTCTGGCAGTGGGGGTAGCATTCCACCCTTCTAGAGGGAGAGACATGTTAACCCTGGCCTGGCCGGTAACTTCTTTCCAAAGCCCTGGCATCACAAAATGGATGCTGCTGCCACAGACACGAGTCTGGCCTCCTGCCGCTGACCGAAACTCCGGCAGGGGAGGCCTGGACAATAGGTTTCCTGTCCCAGGGAGGTGTGACCACCTCCCCAGACAGGATAGTGTGTATTGGGGCTGGGCGGGAGCACTTTCGGGTGCTTTGAAGTCCTGCACTGGGGGCACACTTGGTGTCCCTGTGCATACCCCAGTTCAAACTGGATCAGGGGCTTGCAGCCCCTGCTTTGGCATGAACTGGACAAAGGGAAAGGGGTGTAGCCAACCCTCTGCCCTGACCCACCCATAGGTGGGGCCACAGAGTAAGTCCAACCCCTAAACTTAGTATAAGTATAGGAACCCAGTCCTTAGGACTTTAGATTATCCCTGGACGAAACTCTGACACAGAATCCTGGACCTTCGACGCTCTACTAAAGACTAGAGGACAGAAGAATCTCCCTTGGGGTCAAGGAGTGACTCCCCTGCTTGGCAGGCACCAAAGAAGCAATTGTCTGGTCTGCATCGCCGAAGCTCCCGTCGGACGCCGAAGTCTTTGCATCACCAGAGGTGGATTTCCAGACTTTCCCGAGGCTGTCCTGAGTCCCCAGCAAAGCTGAGGCCCGTAGCTGTTGTGGGTAACGTGGAACCGTGACCCCTGGACACCGCATGCATTTGCAAGTGCATCCTCTTCTGGGTCTCCCACGAAGTCGTGCTTTGGGCTCTGAGTAGCCCGAGCCTCCAGCACCAACTGCACCGAAGATCACTGGCCTCCACTCCACGAGTGTCCTGTGAGCCAGCTCCACGTGCACCGTCTTGAGGCTCCTTCACGGTGGCTAGCCCGTTGGCTAGTAGCCCTTCACGAAGGCCAATCTTTTCCTACTTGGGCTCTCTGGTTGCTCCAGGCTTGCCCTCACTTACCCTTGCTGGGTGAGTTTCTCAGACCTTGCTGGTCTGCACAATCATCAATCTTCATCTTCATCGAGACTTGCCGTTGCCAAGGCTTGTTGAGTCCAATCCGGTCGCCAACACCTCAGCATTCGACAAACATCGTGTACCAGCCTGAATCCTGCTCCTGGTCACCGACAACGCCTCCTGGACCTCGTGGCTGAAGAGTCAAGACGACCATCAACCTACCTGAAGCACTCGACATCGGTGGGCATCTGCTCATCGCCTTCCTGGTCATGGGCTAGTGACCCAGACTCTGTCCCCTCTGCTTTCAGGTTCTTCAGATCTCCGATCCAGCCTTGGATCCACCCGGACACTTTTCACTTGGTCGCCAGCAGCACTTTGCAGCAGATCGCCATTCAAATCGACGACGAAACCCGACCCCGAAAGGCACCTATGCACCCGGCTTCCCTGGGTGAGGTAACAAGAGTACTCCGGTGCTCCCGTGGGTAGAGACTCTAGAACGACCTAGTTCTCAAAGGGTTTGCTCCAAGTCCTTCTTTAAGTGTCCCTTTTCTTTAATTTCCAAACCGCGACTTTCTCCATAGAAGTTAACGGCGATTCGCAGCTGTGTAATTACACTGCACGCGTCCCCCGTGGGTCCCCTGTGTCACTACCTTGGGTGGTTCCTTGTGGTCCAAGCACTTCTAGAGGCTCTAGGCCTAGTGTCTAGCTCAGTCGTGGTTCTTATACCACTTTATTGGTATATGGTTTGGTACGCCCCTAGGGCCCAAACGTGTATTTGTGCTATTACTGTGTTTAAATAACTTATAACTTATGTACTTCGAACTCTAGCCTCATAAAGAGACTAGAGGGGTGTGTTTAGCAATAAATACATATATTTTGAATATATACCTGGTGTGGTGCTCTTTCATTTGGTCACTCAAGAGATTATAGACTGGTAAAACAAGCTGCTTTACATTCCTTCAAGACTTAGCCTGAAGGCTGCTCTCCATAGCTACCACTAGGATAGCTTTCAATAAAGGTTGTCTTTAACCTATCTCCAATAAGGGGTTGTTTGGACTGGTGCAAGGTGCCCACTATAATTAGTGGACAGCATATGCCAGGCCAACTTCTCACACCGCTCCCCTCTCCTACGAGGTGAGGCACGTACCTGGGGAAGAGGCACCCGGGTCGCATCCACTGAGGGCGAGGGTGGGAGAAAAGGATCAGGCACCACTCCGGTGGGCCCGCCCAGCAGTCTGTTGAATCCAGCCACACAGGGCCAAGGTCCCAAAGTCACAGCCACAACGCAGCCGGGAGCGCCCACCTGGCTTTCTTATAGCAATCGGAGGGCCACGGGACCCTCTGCCGCCCAGGTCCACTGCCAGGCAGCTCATTGTGCCCTCCGCTGGTCATGGGCCTCACCAGGCGGGCCGCAGGCCGCAACCACGGCCTCGCGTTGATGGCAGCCCGTTGGCGTACGTAGCCGTGCCCAGCGCTCTGTGCCTCTGTCTCCGGATGGTTGGGAAGCCAGCCAGGCCTCAGTCGTCTGCCGGGTGTATCTCGACTTTCGCTGCACCCGAGCCGTCATCACGGGCCGAGGCCGTGGCAGCAAGATTGTTGGCGCATTCCAAGCGCAATCGGAGACGGATTTATGTGGCGGATTGTCAGGTAGAGTTCACGGGTGCCGGAGCTCTACAGACTTGCGGCCATTTCGCTTCGTGGCTAGGCCACGCCCCCCAACCATCTCTGTATTGATCATTAAGATTCCTCCGGCAGTATCTGTAGAAAGACGATCAACTATGGTTAACAATTTGCAAATTTAACGTGAATTTAGAATGACTCCAACTGAGGGTATCAATGCACTAAATATATCACCTACTATTTCAGAAAAACTAGCTCTTCTTCTCTGTGTTAGTCCATTACAATTTTCATTGATTCCATTGATTCTGTCTACATAGTAGATCTTTGGAAAAACTATTCCAAAATAACAGCTCCCATACCATCTTGCAGGTAACCTATAAAAGGCATTATTCCCACATACATAATAAACTCCTGGAAATACAGGATCAGTTCCCCCTTTTAGTCCCCACACTCCTAAAATTAGGAAGTTGTGTTCACATTCACTGGAACCAATGAAATTGTTATTATAATCTGTCTTTAACCTATGGAGGCAGAATTTACCCCTTTTCACAAAGTCTAGGGACATCGCAGCACGAGCTTCGCCCTTTGCATAAATTCCCTCTTTCTCAGCCCATGGAGCTACATGGGATTTCTGTTCAGCTGCTTTCTTTGTTAAATCCTGTCTCCTTTCTTCTACTAAATTCAAAAACTCCTTTTCTTCTTCACGTAATATACATGTTAGATTTTCTTTGTGTGCCTGTGCTATATCTATTGAACTCATTCTTAAGAAAGATTCACCCATGAACTGTGCATTTTTACTACTAAATACTGGATTAATTTTCTTTCTAATAGGCAATTCTGAAAACACTACATCTAAGTTTGAATAAAAATACTGAAGTTTTCCTGTTACATAAAATAAACTTGATAAAACACTACATGATACACCATATGTTAAAGGTATATGGTGATAAGTCACCTCTTCTGACACTGATGAGGGTAACTTTATACAAACATAACAATTACTAATCTCCATCGTATTAACATACTGAAATAGCAATTTCGTAAATACATTTAAAGACGAATCATTGTCTGATTCATTATGATAGTTTATCTCATCTTCTACCCCTATTTCTATTTTAGTTCCCTTTATTCTATTTACTTTCTCATTAGTAATTGTATTATTCTTGTTACTTGTTTCCATTAACAAAGGTACTCCTACTGTTAGGAATAACCATACTAATACTACTAATATAATACTACATAAACAAAATCTTAAACATTTTCTTTTTAAACTTCGTTTCGGTCTTTCAGTGACTTCAACTTCTGCCATTTTAATCTGAGAAAATGTATTTTCTCTTTTTCTTTCTTTCTCTTTGTCTAAATTATTATTTTATTTTAAGAAGGTCTTAATTTGCTTTCATCGATCTGCGCAACATGAACTCTTTCTGATTCTTCACATAAATCTTAGGGGTCTATTACTATGGCGGTCGGATGTCCACCGCCGGGCCGGCGGTGGCGCCCGCCGGACCGGCGGCGGACATCCGACCACGATCGCAACCAAGAAAACCACCGGTCAAATTAGGATGGCGGTGGTGACCGCGGCGGTGGGAAATTCCAACTGCCGCTTTTCCGCCGGTTGCCATCCGCACTCCTGACTGGCGGACGTAGCAGGACCGGGATAATGGTGGCGGTGCAGAGCAGGCTCCGCCGGCAGGATTATGATGCCGGCGGTAGCCAGCCTTTCCTCAGCGGTCAAACCGCCATGGAAAGGCATGCGGAGATTGTCTTCCGGGGGCCCGTTGCGGGCCCCCAATGTGTTGGGGGGTGCACTGGGGGGGTACCCATGGTCCCCCCCTACATTTCCCTGTACCAAGTGGCAGGCACTGTGCAGTGCCTGCCACGCAGTGCAGAAATGCAGGACATCCTCCTTTCGGCATCGCGGCGGTGCTGCGGGCAGCAGCAACCGCCGCAATGTTAAGGCCCGCGATCAGACCGCCGCGGTCGGATTTCGAGCGCGGGTCATCGTAATTCGACCGGCGGTGATGTCGCGGTCTATGCAGGCGGTCTTTTCACGCTCCCATGGCGGTCGGGGAGGTTTTCCGACCGCCATCGTAATAGGCCCCTAAGTTTTCAAATTCTTCAAGTATAACATAGGTCCACTCAGGGGCCTTGTATTTTCTGTTCAGAATTCTCAATCTTGGGCTTCTTCGTGTAAGTTTTACTAAGGTTTGTTTAGATTGTGTCTGACTCGTAACCTCATTTACTTGTTCTGGTTTCTTTTCTGGTCTTCTTAGGTAATATTTTAGTCCCTTCACTCCTGCAAGCCAATTGTCTCCTTTTCTAACTCTTTTGACCTGGACTGCACTTTCACCTTCTCCGTCTCCTTCTAAAGTTATTTTATTTTCACTTAATCTGGGCACAATCTGTTCTTGGTCTTCTTCCCTTTCTGATTGTCTTTGTTCTGTATTTTCTGTATTTGGAACTTCCTCTACTTGCACCTGTTCAGGTCTTATTATAGTTTGCTCTTCTTCAGCCTGAACTTGTTCTTCTAGATCTATCTGATCCTGTTCAGGTCTTATTTCAACTTGTTCTTCTTCTGCCTAAACTTGTTCTTCTAGATCTATCTTTCCCTGCTCAGGTTTCTGAATAGCTTTGTTTATTTCTACCTGCGTGTGTTCTTCTTTCCCTGTCTTTTCCTCTCTACCTTCCCGTCTCTTTAATTCAGTTGTTCTTCTTGTTTCGACAACAGCATCAGGTATTTCAATCACTGGTATCCACTCTTCTTGACTTGTACTTGGCTGTTCGTCATATAGTTGTCTTTCAGAATCTATTACTCCAGATTCTTCTGCTTCACAACTTTCAACTTCTGACGTCTCAGCTTGTTCAGTCAGTGGCTGTTCTTGTTGTTCAGATGGGCTCGGAACTCTTCTGGTATGACGAGCATGAATCCAATTAGGTAAACCTGCACACTTCACTGCTGTGGTAGTGACTAGTATGACTTGACGTGGTTTATCCCACCTGGGTGCTAGACACGACTTCCTTGCGTGCTTCTTCACTAACACCCAGTCTCCAGGATTCAAATCATGTGCTTGGTCTGGATGTCTTTCAACTGCGTCTTCTCCAACCTGATGAGAGACAGAACGCACCATTTCATCCAATCCTTTGCAATAGTCCAATACCAGATCATCAGTTATATTCATCAATTTATTTCCAGGAATAAATGCTTGTCTCATTGCCCTTCCCATGAGCACCTCATGTGGACTCAATCCTGTTTTTCTGTCAGGAATACTTCTGAGACCCATCAGTACAAGGGGCAATGCATCTGGCCATTTCAGCATTGTGGATGCGCACACCTTCCCTAATCTTGATTTGATTGTGCCATTAAGCTGTTCAACTATTCCAGAAGCCTCTGGACGATAAGCACAGTGTAGTTTTTGTTCAATGTTAAATGCAGCACAGATTAATCGAATTATCTCATTATTAAAATGAGGTCCTCTATCTGATTCCAAAGTGACTGGAAAACCGAAACGAACTATCAACTCCCTCAATAGTAGTTTAGCAACTGTGAGACTGTCATTTCTTCTATTGGGGTATGCCTCTACCCATCTTGAGAACAGGCACACTATGACAAGTACATATTTCAATCCATTGCAAGGAGGCAACCCAATAAAATCTAACTGCAAACTGGTGAAGGGTCCTTCTGCCTTTCCAATCTTTCCCCAACTAACCACTGTCTTCCTGCCTGGGTTCTGCTGCTGACAGATTAAGCATCTTTGGCAAAGGCTCTCTGCGACTACCCTAAACCTCGGATTGTACCAACTCTGTCTGAATAATCTGATCATTGAATCCCTGCCAATGTGTGTTGTCCCATGGTATACTCTTGCCATTTGAGAGAGTAGACAATCTGGCATGACTGGTCTGCCATCTAAGTACACCCACATTTCATCTTCTGTCCTTTTTGTACAACTTGATTTTATCCAGTCCTCTTTTTCTTTTTCTTTTTCCTCAACTTCTTCTTGTAACTGTCTGACCTCATCCCATGTTTCTGGAACTGAGAAAATCATAAGTTGGTAGCTGGTTTCACCTGTTTCAATTTTTCTGTTAATTGACATTGTATTTCTTGCACAGTATCGAGCAATTTGGTCTGCATATCTATTACAGGCCATCACATAGTCATTTCCTGACTGATGTGCAGCGCATTTAACAAATGCTACTTCTTTTGGCAATTGTAATGCTTCCAACAAATCCTTTACATTTTTACTATTTCTGATAGGAGATCCTGAAGAAGTCAGAAATCCCCTCTGCATCCAGAGTTGGCCAAAATCATGCACAACCCCGAAACCATATTGACTGTCCGTAAATATGTTTATTCTCCAATTTTTCCCCTTTTTGCATGCCTTTGTTAAGGCCCCCAATTCGGCTACTTGTGCAGACTTGACTCCCGGTAAACAGGATGCTTCAACTACCCCTGTCATTTTACATACAGCATATGCAGCACTTAATCCTCCTCCTTCTGTTCTTAAACATGACCCATCCACGAATAATTCATGATCTGATTCCTTCAATGGTGTTTCTTTTATGTCTGGGCAGGGCTTCGTACACAATTCAGTCACATCCAGACAATCATGATCAATCTCATCTTTCACTTCTTCACAACATGGATCTGGCAATAATGTGGCAGGATTCATTATTGTGCATCTTATCACTGTCACATTTTCTGTTCCCAAAATCACTCTTTCATACTTAGTCAGCCGACTAGGAGTGAGATGTTGTGTTCTCGTTCTTGTCAAAAGAATCTTAACTGAGTATGGAACATAGACTTTTACGGGATGTCCCATCACTATTGACTCACTTTGCTCCAGACTCATACATGTAGCAGCTACTGACTTTAAGCAGCCAGGTAAGGCTGAGGCCACTGGATCCAAGGTGGCAGAGAAATACACCACTGGACGTCAGCTCAGTCCATGTCTCTGTGTTAAAACTGAAAGTGCACAATTTTCTCTCTCACAACAAAGCAGCGCAAATTCTTTTGAATAATCAAGCATGCACAAGGCAGGGGCCTCACATAGACAATTTTGTAGTTTCACAAAGGCTTCCAAACATTCATCATTCCAATCAATTGGATCACTCGCTCTTTTCCGAGTTAACTGTATCAATGGCTTTGCTAGCATGGAGAAGCCATTGATCCACTGCCTACAGTACCCAACCACTCCCAGAAACATTCTCATCTCTTTCTGTGTTTGAGGTAGCTGCATTTCTTTGATTATTTTTATTCTTTCCGATGTCACTTTTCTAACTCCTCTTTCTATTTTATGCCCTAAATATCTAACTTCTTGTTGAGAAAACTGCAATTTTTCTGGAGACACCTTGTGTCCTCCTTCGGCCAAATGGTTCAGTAATGCAATTGTGTCAGTGACACAATCTTCTCGTGTTTTTGATGCCACCAATAGGTCATCAATGTACTGAACCAGAACTGATTTCCCGGGCATAACCAATGACGCCAGACACTTTTTCAGTATCTGATTGAAAATTGAGGGGCTCTCTGTGTACCCTTGAGGAACTCGGCACCATGCCAAAATACGATCCTCAAACCGGAAAGCGAAGAGATACTGGCTGTCTGGGTGCAAAGGAATAGAAAAGAATGCTTGGCATAAATCAATTACTGTAAACAAGCCTGCATTCCAGGGTATCTGATAAAGGATCACTGCTGGATTTGGTACTACTGGGCAACAAGGCACTACCATTTTGTTTATCTTTCTCAAATCTTGCACTATCCTGTATTTTCCACTAGGCTTTTTAAGTCCCATTATTGGCGAATTACAAGGACTACCCATTATCTCCTTTAAAATGCCTTGTTTAATCATTCGGTCAATTTCTGGAGCAATTCCTGCTTTCACTTCTGGACTCATTTTGTACTGTTGTGTGTTTGGATAAACTGCACTTTCTTTCACCGTTACTTTAATTGGATCTACATTTGACATTAGCCCAATATCCTTTCCTGTAAAATCCTACACTTCTGGATTTACTGTGGTTCTTAACTCTTCAGGCAATTCACTTTCATTTATCAATGAAAACATCTCGTCTACTTCTGTACCTTGCTTAGCTCGCATCATTTTGTATATAACATCTTCAACAGGGGTTTGGAAAGCGACACCATCTGGTGTACAATAGATCGTGCAATTCATTTTGCACAAAAGATCTCTTCCCAACAGATTTACTGGACTGGAATCGCAAACTACAAACCGATGCATATCTTTAAAATTTCCAATATGTACCTCCATTGGTATTGTAATTGGGGTTCTAATCTGTTGATTTGACACTCCTACAACTTGGATAGATTCTCCCGAGAGGGGTAGTTTGGGATGTCTGCTGCTCTCACAGTAGACCGGGTAGCACCAGTATCCAATAGAAAAGTGATATCATTACCTTCCACTTTCCCATCAATAAATGGACCTGTCTGATCTACCGGCAAGGATGCGCCAAGCACGCACTCCTCTTCCTCCCCCCTCAGGCACCGTCATTGCACATAGTCCGAATTTTCTTCATCATTCTGCAAAAAATACTGTGTAACCACTCTGTTATTCTTACCACTTTCTCCGTGAAATCCGGTGTTCGCACTGTATTTTTGAGAGTTCACAAGGTTTGGCATATGAGCTGGTGGCACCTGATACTGTGGAGTAACTACCTGCTGCGGCTGATTCATAAGTACTTCATTCTGCATCTGTGGAATAAAATTTTGGTTTGGCCCATTATTATTCTGAATATTCTTACACTCGTTCTTCCAATGTCCAAGCTTTCGGGCACGCAGGACAAGGAAACTTCTTCTTCGCTTCCTCTCTAGTCATTCTTCCTCTTACTTTACCACATTCGCCGCTTGATCATTCTGACTTTGCTCTTTTATCTGATTATCAGTCTGGGTATTTACTTTATTCTCCTGCTGTTCTGCCAATTTTACTTGTGCCCACATCATTTTCTCTTTTAGCTTCCAACGCCTTGTCTCAATGTCATCTCCACAATACTTGGCATACTTCAAAATTTCATCGATCCTCTTACTTTGCCAGCACAACATGTGCTGCTGAATCATCTGACTAATCTCCGGTTTCAGACCATACATAAACCGATACACAAAATGTCCCATATCCTTATCACCAATGCTCTCAAAACCACTATACTGCTTAAACACTTGCAGTAACCGTTCATAATATGCATGTATAGACTCGTTTGGCTCTTGAGTTGTTCTATCTATTTTTACCCAATCTATTTCTTTAGGAGGGATTTTCCTTTTCAGGTAAGTAATTACTTGGTGATATTTCTTCATCACCTCTTCTGAGGGTGCTCCTGTCTTCGAGTCTCTAGCATACTCCTCACTTGGCCAATCAACTGTGATCTTACACTCTGTCCATAAATCAGCAGGTACTACAATATCAAATAAACCATCCAGATCCTTCAACAAAACCTTTGAAACCTTCACAAATCTTTCCACCTGTTTATACCATTCAACTCGTTTTTCTCTCAATCTGGGAAAATCATTCGTAAATGGCAAAATATCCTGTCTACTCCAGGGGACATGAACATATCCACCACCAGGAAATTCTCTCATTGGACACATTTTCTCAACCTTATCTGATTCTCTCATTGGAAATGCAGATGATGCTTCTCTCGCCTGTACTTCCTCTTTCTTTCTTATCCACCTGATTCTCCATTTGTCAATGTCTCCCCATTTTCGCAAAATATTCATCAACTCTTTTATCTGTAGTTTCTTACCAGAAGCATTTACACTTTCTAAATCTTTATCAGTAAACTCCACTCGATATGGTTTCTGCAACAGTTTCGATTTCCCTATATCTATTCCAATCTCTGAGGCAATTTCTGTTAATTTCTCATGAAATACTCTTGTTCTTCTGGTTATACTCTTACATAAGAATAATAACTCCTCATCATTATAAACATTCAATGTTTCTATGCTCACATTGCCAGTTATCATTTCTTCCAACTCTACTTTCATTTTACTGATATCTAGAATCTTTGGTTGTGGGTTTCGATTGTCTATTTCCTGTGCCCATCTCTCTATATCTTCAGGGGTAACTACTGTTGAACTTCCAGTTCCTATAGGAACCAAAGATCTCTTTTCTCTCAAATTTGCAGGAATAATTCTCTTCGGAGTTTCAGTTAAAGGTTCTACATTAGGGAGATCCATTAATGAAATAACTGATTCACTTTCACTGGCCTGATCATCCATAATTATTACTTCTCTTCTGGGACTCGTTAACGGAATTGTCACAGTTTGAGGTTTCTGGCAAGTCTTTTTATCTCCATATAATGGGATTACAGGACCAATAGTCACTGGTACTGTCAAAGCTTCAGCATTTAAATTCAATTGGTTTACTTTCTGAACTAATTCTTCTCTAGTTTTATTTAAAACTTCTCTCTCATTATCCTGCAATACCCTATTAAGTGACACATCATGTAAGATTTGTGGGGTTAAAGGCATTCCTATCACTGGTGCACTTGGGGTGACCTTACTAGGTGCTTCTTGGTACGGTGGAGGATTTTTAATCAAAATATCCTCTAATAGCTCATCATCCGATTCACCATAACCTGCCGTATTCATGTGTTTCGTTTTTTCTTTACACTTTCCTCCTAACTGTTCTTCAGTCATTAATACTGGATATAAACCCTTGGTCACCACAGCTCTTCTCCAACGCTTCATTTGATCTCCACTTGACTCATACGGCTATCTAGGTAAAAATCCTCTAAATCTCCGACCACTTCTGTATTTTTCACGATCAAATGCCTCAATTTCCCATTGTTCCAAAGCTTCATACTGTGTCATTCTAGGATTAGGTTCTAACATATTCATTCTGTCTCTCAAATTCTGAAGTACCTTTAAATTGAAAGTACCATGCTCCGGAAAAGCCAAAACACCATCACCTTTAGTATATTCCACCCAATTCTCCAACCATACACACGTGTGATATCCTTTCTCCATCATCATAAATGAAGCAGGTGTTTTGGGTGGCGGAATAGGAATTCCCTCTCTAGTCATTACAGGTTTGTCTTTCTTAAAGAAATTTTTAATTTTCTTCATTAATGTCATTTTCTTTGGTCTTCCAAACATTTCAGATGGTCTATATAGGAAAAGTCTTCCCTATATCTTCTAGCTCTATTACCTACGTCTCGTCCTATGTCAGCACGACTCACACCCGCAGTCAAATCAGGACTCAACATACAATTCTTTTTCGACCAATCCTAGCGCGGCTTCTATTTATTAACCAATCAACTCAGGCTCAAGCTTGTGGTCTGACCAATGCAAGCACGGCCTTTTGTGACATCGATATTGCTCCTTACTACTGACCCCTCCTTTACAATCTGCTTCTGTCACATGCCCGCTGCTTCAACCAATCCCAGCGCGGCTCTCTGTGACGTCAGTACAACTCCGGCAACTGACCCTCCCTTTACAAGGTAATATAAAACTTATTTCTTAATACTTTTCATTAAATTCTTCGTTAATAACAACATAAGAACATTCGCTACTCTGTCTGTTCCACTAAACAAAAGGATAGATTCCAATTTATTCTTGAGTTTCAGAATTACTCTTCTTCTGCTGCGAGTAAAACCCCTGTTTACTCTTCATTCCAGCTCAGGAGGACCTGTTACTTCTTCAGTGTCACCCGTATTGGGAAATGAGACCAAAGTTTCACCAGTGAACCCCTTTTGCTATCATTCGCACTCTACTTTTATACGAAATAGTCCCTAGTTTAATACTGCCAGCCCTACGTAGCTTCTCAGTATTATTCCAACAGACGAGTAACCTCACTGCAGTACGGCTTCTGTCACCACCCGCTATTCATTTTCCCGGGATTCTAGACAACATAAAACAAGACGCTAACTCTTTTGTTAAACATAAATCAATAATCAATAATCAATATTTATCACCAAACTAGTCAATAATAACCATTACTCTGCTACCAGAAAACTGATCCAGCGGTATACCAACAACAGATACTCCACTACCATATACTCACCTGGGCCCATAAAACACACACATTGAGTAAACCGCTGGATTTGACAAAGTTTTATATTTATACTTCACAATATTCAGGATTAGTTATTTAATTTTCCTAACTAACCTTTTACTGATCAAAAAGTTCTTTCCTCTGGTCGATGGACCATTAGTTGAACTAGTTGATGGTGATAATTAACTTAACCCTTAACTATTCTTTTGTTTGAAGTATATGATCACAGACTCAGGAAGGTTTAAAATCTTTATCTAAATTAAATGCATGTGAACCATTTCAAAAATACAGTGCAGTCACCATCATTCTTAGGAGAGAAAATTCAATTTGATTAAACATCAAGCATATATTTCGGACTCATACGATAATTAATGCTCAGAAAGGGAGAGGACAGAGAGAAAAGAACATTTGCAAATAACGTGAAATTATAGTTACCAAGAATGGTGTGAAAGACCAACCCCCTGGCCAAAGGGCTGGTAAGGGTCCCCCAGGATAGGACTGGAGACAAAGACTTCAGGACAGGATTCAGGACAGGATAGTTGACCTCTCTAGAATACCGACGGTTGCGTTGCACCCCTCTCTGACACTCTCTTCCTCCTTGAGATTCTTCCGCGATCTTCTGATCTAACCCAATTAAGTTAGGATAGAAAGTTCTGCTTCAGGTTCTGCATTCGATTCTTCATCAGCATCTCACAGCATCCCTCCCAGCAACAGCATCTCTGACTCACAGCATCTGCGTCTCCTTCCTCTAACTAACTAACTAAAGCTACATTAGTTATACCTTCGTTTCTTCATGTTCCACCCACTAAAGTTTCAATATCGTAAAAATATGAAATATGATTGGTCAAGCAAGGGGAAGCTCCATCACACCATGCTTACATGTCATCAAAATCAGTTAAACTATTGTTCGCAAACCCATCCCCTTAATTTTTATTCATGTCTTAAGTTCCCATACATATCCACATTTTACTTGAAACAATTTTATTAGTTTATGAATAAGAGTCTTCTTCACTGAACTCTTCACCCTCGATTCCCAGGGCACATCATTTGCGACCTTGGCTTCTGTTCAACCTCCATGTCATCATTCCAGGTTAACTTTCAGTGGACATGCGCAGTCGCTTCACCACTCAGCTTAATTCAGCCATGCGTGAGATGCCCAAATACGCACTAACAATAAAGTCAAAAAGACAAATATTAATTTCACAAATAAATGGTCACACTGTATACCTCCCACCTCTACTCTATTCCCGTTTGCTTATTAATACTTTTCCCGCATTAGCATTAGTAAAATAACTTGTTTTAGTTTCAGCTAAGCAGATGCCATGCACGAGAGTGTTCAAAACTCCATTTTAGTATCTTCTGCTCATGCGCTAGAATTTCCCTCCACGGGTTACCTCGTCATACTGCGTAGATGCAGTTGACGCATGCGCACAACAGTTTCCCCGTTTAAAGCGGTATTAGTCCGTTTTCATTGTTATCCGTATTAATACACACATAAGCAAGCTTCACTAACCCGCGTGTTCATGTGGTGCGTATTAGTTATTCACCAAACATAATTAATTACTTGTTAATGTGTTATGCGAGTGGATTGCCTCCAAGCAAGTCTCTTTCTTACGAGACCTTGCTCCATCACTGGGAAAATATTCGAGCAGAAGCACCTAAGAAAATAGTTATAGGGGACTATATATGTTCTCTATTAAGGAGCAGAGATAGAGGAGAGACATATGCACGATCGAGTCGATGATTGTAGCAAACACTATACCATCAAGCTTCAAAAGAAAGTTGTGTGGATTGTTTCCAATTTTTTGTTATTTGTTGGAATGCAATTGCAATTAGTAAATCTACAATGTCTGTGTTACATGTAAGGGCTTGCCAATGCTCAGAAAGTGTACCTAGAAAAATGTTTATAGGTGAAAAGGAACAATGAGTGTGAAAGATTATATTGATCTGAGACCACACTTTCAACCAGAACTGGTAGGTGTAGGGACAGGGAAAAAGGATGTGATATAAATCAGCATTCAGAGCATTACACGACCAACAATTTGGGGCGATTGTAGATTTAAAATTATGTAACGAAGTTGGGGTAAACATAAGTCGGTTGTACAAAAAGAAAAGAGTTTGGGTCGTACTAGCCAATCTTGAGGTCTTACTAATTTTTAGCCAGAATTTATCCCAAAACGCAGTGGTCCATGAAGTGTGAAAGTATTGTTCCCATTGTAATTCGATGTTGGTCTTATTTCTGTGTTCTGGAAGTTTGTTGAGGAACTTGTAAATAGATGAAGCACTTGATTGGGCACTTAATATGGGAAGAATATTATGTTGAGATAATTAAGGAGGTGAAATCGCAGATAGTGAAAATAAAGAAGAGGATACAGTCTGGATCAATACCTTAAATTTATTAGAATATGATTTCGGTAGGTTATAAAGTGATTGTGCTTCAGGAAAGGTGAGAAAAGTATAGTTTGAATAAAGTTGGTGAACCCAATGCAGACCTTTATCTCGCCAGTCTTCCAAAAAATAGATTTATTGTTAATTTTTATAAGGCGATTATGTCAGATTGAAGAGTTAAGAAATCGGTCATTGTCTGTGAGGTGCGAAATAAGTATGGATTGAAATAGTTTATGGGTAGTTTTATGTTTAGGAGAAGATGAATAATGTGTCTTGTGAGTAAATGTAAGAGATTCTTGGAGTGAAAAAGGAGAAAGGAAGGAGAGTTCAATGTCTTTCCACAGTTGAAATGGATCTGAAATTGACTGATGTATACATTTAGAAAGTTGATTAAGGAGGAAGGCATTATGGTAAGTTTACAAATCTTGGAAATATTGCGTTTAAGCATGACTAGGGACATACACGTTTTTTTTTATTCCACAAAAAGGCAGATAAAATAGAATACATTTTTTTGAAAAAATATGAGGGAATAGTGAGAGGAATAGCAGAAATAGTATAGAAGATAACAGAAGCAAGCATCATTTTGATAGTATCGAGTCTGCCCCACCAGGATAGATATAGAGGGTGCCATCTAGAAATAGAATTAGATAGCGTGGAAAGAACTTGAGTCATATTTAATGATAAGGTATGTTTTATAGAAGGAGCAAACCATAGACCTAAATATTTAATTTTTTGGGAGTTTCCATGTAAAATTAGTGGAAACAAAATCTTGTTTAAAACATAAAACGTTTAAAGGAAGGATTTCACATTTATCATGATTCAATTTATAACCACAAAGTAAAGAGAAAGCATTGACTTCTGCAGTGAAAGCTAGGAGAGAATATTCTGGCTTAGATAGATATAATAATATATCATCTGCATAGACACTCATTTTAATATGAGTTTTACCATGTTGGAAAGCATCTATATTTGAGTTTTGTTTAATTTTAGCAAGAAAAGGTTCTAATGCAAGAATGAAAAGAAGTGGAGAAAGAGGACACCCTTGGCGGACACCTCTTTGTAAAGGGAAAGAAGTGGAAATAGAACCATTAGCAAAAATAGAAGCTTTGGGTAACGTATATAATAAAGAAGTATAAGAGATAGATTTAGGCCCGAAACCAAACCACGAGAGTGTGTGAAAAATAAAAGACCAATCCGTGCGGTCAAAAGCCTTTTCTGCATCAAGAGAAATAGCCATGAGTGATTGGGAGTACTTGTTGGATTTATGCAACATGTTAAAGAAAGTTCTAGTGTTGTCAGAGATGGTCCTACCTTTAATGAAGCCGGATTGTTCTTTACAAATAATGGATGGTAAAAATGGTTCTAATCGAAGTGCAAGTATTTTGGCAAATTATTTATAATCAGAGTTGACTAAAGAGATCGGTCTGTCATTTTTACAGAAATGAGGATCTCTTCCCTCTTTAGGGATTAGGCAAATAAGAGCCTCTTGAAAGGTACCACTGAAGGCTTTAGATGAAATGAAATGTGCAAATAAAGAATGGAGATGTGGGAGAACAGATTTAGAGAAGTGAGAGTAAAATTCTACAGGGAATCCATCCGGACCAGGTGCCTTCCCTGTTTTGATGAGTTTTAATGCATGAGAAATATCTTTTACAGAAATATCACTTTCCAATGACGAAAAGTCAGTATCGGTGGGAAATTGTTTTTGTATCAAAGCAAGATAATTTTCTATGTCAATAGAATCCGGGATAATTACAGTGGTATAAAGAGAGGTGTAGTATTTTTCTGAATTCCTCTAAAATATCTAAATTTTTAGTTGCTGGAGAACATATGAGGCAAGAAGTTTGCCTGCCTTATTTTGGCCTCCATAATAGCGAGCACTACTTCTAAAAGATAGGAGTTAGCGTTCTCTGTAGATAATTTATAATATTTAAATTTTTCTACAATGAGGTTATTAAGATCAGCTTTAGAATTAGTGGCAATATAGAGTGTTTCTAGTAATTTAATATTTTTGAGGATTTCAAGTGCCTTTTGGGAGTTTCATTTTTTCTTTTTAGCAACATAAGAAATAATAAAGTCTCTGACTGAAGCTTTAAAAGCGTCCCCCACAACTGAGAAAGATGGAACAGAGGATGTGTTCTGAATAAAGAAGTCAATAATAAAAGTCTCGAAAGAGGAAGTAAAGGTCTGATCAATTAGCGAAGAAGTATTAAAACGCCATCTGTTGTTTGTCACAGTAATAGGGAGTAACTCTAAATCTAAAATTACTGGAGCATGGTCAAAAATCAATATAGAACCAATATCTGCTTGTAATATGTGTTGTGTTAATGATTTAGAAATTAATAAGTAATCTATACGTGATTGAGACAGGTGAGTAGGTGAAAAAAAAGTATTTTCACAGAGCTGTGGATTACAGAGTCTCCAAGAATCAACAAGAGATCTATGGGTAATTAGGGTGGTAAAGTGTTGGTGCATTGGAGAACGGATAAAAGGTGCTTTGGATGTGCGATCTATGTATGGGTCAACAACTAAGTTACAATCGCCACCAAAAATAACAAATGGCATAGAAATAGACATCAAAAGAGTAGATATGCGCGGCCAAAAATTACCGTCAGGTTTAGTAGGAGCATGTACATTAAACAAGGAAATAGTTAGATTATTAACTTTAAGGTGAACAATTAACCAACGTCCTTCATCATCTGAATCCTGAGATAGAAGGGAAACTTTAAGGGCCAGATGCATGAAGCATTTTTTGCCTTCTGCGAATCGGCCGTTTGCAAATGCAAAAAAATGCTCTTCTGATGCAGCAAACCCTATTTTGTGATTCGGTAACCTGTTACCGAATCGCAAAATGGGTTTGCGATTCGCTAATACTGAATCGCATAGGTATGCACATTTTACACCTACTTCAAGTAGGTGGTAAACCAAGGGACCCCTTCCCCTTTGTGAATGTCTGTAAATGCATTTTCTAAGAGCAGGAAGCGATCCCACGGACCACTGCCTGCTCTTAGAAAATGAAAGGAAAAGTTTTCATTTTCTCTTTTGTAAAGCATCCCATTTTCCTTTAAGGAAAACGGGCTGCTTTACAAAAAAAAGATTGCTTTATTTAAAAGCAATCACGGATATGGTGGTCTGCTGACCCCAGCAGGCCACCATCCCCGTGATTTTTGTGATTCCTAGGGGGTCCCAAATTGTGACCTACCTCATTAATATTCATGAGGTAGGTCATTTGCGATCCCCTAGGAATCGCAGAAAGTGTTAAACACACTTTCATGCATTCCATTTTGCGATTTTCTAATTGCGAATCACAAGAATTTGCAATTACGAAATCGCAAAATGGATTGTTGATGCATCTGGCCCTGAGTTTTTTGTGACAAAGAATCAATATCCCATTTATTTTGCCCGTACCTGGAGAGGAAAAAACATTCCCCAGCCATTGGCGTTTAAGTTTTAAGACTTCTGAAGCAACTATGTGAGATTCTTGTAAGAAAACAATATCTGATTGGAGATTAGATAATTGGATAAGAATCCTTTGCCTATTAATCAGCTTATCCAAACCTTTAACATTCCAGGAAACAACACGTAACGTCATTTATCAAAAATATAAAGAAAAAATGTACAAAATTACAGCATACGTAATGAAGAACCTGCAATAATTAGAATAACAAAAAGTAAAGTGCTCAAATAGAAATAAGATAAGATAAGAAATGGAAGAAAGTATGATAAAAGGATAGAAGAGGAGGATAGGTAAGAGGGAAAAGGAAAGGGAGGAAAAAAGATAGAAATAATAGGTAGAAAGAACATTGAAACATACCAAAGACTCAAACATCAGTGGAGGGTGTTGAGGCCACAAAGAGAAGACGGAACAGCCAGTGAAACAACTCCTTGAGAAATCATGAGGAGGGAAATATTCCAGACGAACTATACAACAAAGGGTGGAACAGGGAAATGGCACCTGGTGAAGAGAAACATAAGGGAAAAAAGATTATTATTAAGGACATATCATAAAAAACAAATAGAAACAGTATAAAATTACATTTGTCATAGTAAAAGAAGGTTATTATCAAGTAGAAGATGATCTTGCAAACTCAATGGATTCTTCTCTACAACTGTTGAGGAATCGTTGAAGCAAAATTGGATCTTTGTGAGTGGTTGTTTTATTCTTATAAATCACTTTAAAGAGGAAAGATGGATTAAACCAAATCTGGCATTCAAGTCTCGTAATGCTGGTCGCATGGCTAGGAAGCCTTTCCTTTTATCTGCTGGGACTTTAGCATAATCCTGTGAGAAAAATAACTGGGAACCTTGCCAGGATATGCGACACTTGAATTTGACTGCCTGTAAAACTTTCAGCAAGTCAGTGTATTCTAGAAAGTATAGTATTACGCCTCTTGGTTTGCGCTAAGGTGTTGAAGCATGAGGAATATGGCCAAGTCTATGTGCTCTTTGTATGTTTAATTGAGGGGATTCTGGAAACTCCAGTATCTGCAGAAGAAAAGTCTGGAAGAAAGATATAGGATTGGAGCCTTCCAATCTTTCAGCTAAACCATAGATTCGCAAGTTGTTGCTTCTGCTGCGAATTTCGAGATTTTCCACTTGTTTCTGGCGTTGAAAGATTTCTGCTTTTATAGGGTGAATCTGTTGAGAAGATGCTTGTAAAGATTCTACCTGTCGCTCCATTGAATTGATTTTGCCGTCAAGAGTAGACCATTTATCTTCTAAGCCTTGTAAACGTGTGTTTGTTTCCTCCATATATGGTTTGAGAGCTCGTATCTCCTCTAGGAGCAACTCCAAGGATGCTGATGGTGGAGAAGTGGTTGGCGAAGGAGGGTCCTTGTTGATTCGCTTAGTGGATGACAGCACTGAAGAAGGAGTTAACTTGGAAGTGTTTTTTCCGGTAAACAGTCTAAATATCGAGTTTTTTATGACAACTTGCACTAATATCGAGTGCAGAATATCGTGATACAAAAATATCGACTGTCAGAATATCGTGGTCAAGAATATCGAGTCTAAGGTAAGTAATATCGTTTTTAACAATATCGAAGTCATTAATATCATTTGCAAAAATATAGTTGTTAAAAATATGTTTTTTTAGTTAGTGTTATATATTTGAGTAGGTATTTTAAATGTATGTGTTCTATTTTTTGTCTAAGTATTGCATTTGTTTATTAATATATGTGTTAAATTTTTAGAAGTTATTAATTTTATTCTAATAAAATTTTGCGTTTTAGTTCCGTAGCGGGTTGTGGGTTTATAGGGGAATAGGGTGGGAAGTAATTTAATTATAATTAATTTATTAATAATTTTTAGAAGTTATTCATTTTATTTTAATTAAATTGTGTGTTTTAGTTCTGTAGCGGGTTGTGGGTTTATAGGGGAATAGGGTGGGAAGTAATTTAATTATAATTAATTTATTAATATTTTTATTAATTAATATTGATGTATTTAATATTTTATATTGTTAATTGTGGGAATTAATTTAGTATTAATTATGTATTAATTGGCTGTTAATTATTAATAATTAATTGGTAATTATGTTAATTGTATTATTTTTTAGGAGCGGGTTGTGGGTTGATAGGAGAGTAGGGTGGGAAGTAATTTAATTATAATTAATTCATTCATTTTGTATTAATTAATATTTATGTATTTAATATTTTATATTGTTAATTGTGGTAATTAATTTATTATTCATTATTTATTAATTTGTTGTTAATTATTATTAATTAATTGGCAATTATGTTAATTGTGTCATTTTTTTAGGAGTGCGTTGTGGGCTGATAGGGGAGTATGGTGGGACGTAATTTAATTTTAATACATTTTTTAATATTTATAATATAATATTTATTTAATGTGATTTTATTGTGTTAATTGTGTGAATTAATTTAATATTAATTGTTTTTATTTTGCTTGTAAGTTGTTATTAAATAATTAATTGTTAGTAAATTATGTTAATTGTGTCATGTTTTACGACATTGGTGGTGTCATTTATAGGGGAATATGGTGGGAGGTAAAATATTTATAATTAATTAATTGTTTGCTAATTAATGCTAATTAATTAATTAAATATTTAATATGCTAATTGTGGAATAATTTTGATGTGTGAGTTGTGGCGCTTATAGTTGTAAATGTTGAGAATAATTTTTTTTCATTAATTAATGATTTGTTGTTAATTGTTATTAATTTGTTAATGTAAAATTAGTTATAGAAATTGTGTAAATATTTTTAGATGTGTGTTTTTGTGTTTATTGGGGTAGAGGGTTGAAAGTAATATACTTTAAATAAATTAGGGGCCCATTACGATACCCGGCGTAAAAAAATCCGCCAGGCATGGAAGCGGCAAAAATCCGCCCGCACACACCGTCTGAACACCGACCACGCCATTACGATTACACAAACCGAAAACCGCCATCGGCGGAAAAATCACACAAGATACCGCCCGCCATCGTCCGAGTCGGAGTCAAACCGCCCGCCACGGACGGAAACACGCACGACAACACAAAACCGCCCGCCCTCACGGCCGACACACCGCACGTGAGATTACGATCGCACAGCCATGAGCGCGGGAAAACTACAAATATACCGCCCGCCAGCGCAAACAACGCCGATGAGAATCGACACGGCAGAAGCCATGGCACCCACGTCCCTGCACAGAAACCATCCGCTCACAAAACCAATAGCACACAACATGGCCAACAAGTCCACACAGCAAGGCACGCACAAATACACAAGCACAGTACACATCCCGAAAACACCCCCCCGGACAAACAAAAACTACAAAGGCCAGAACCCCAGACACAACACACCTGAAAACAACAGACCATGAGGACACACCCACATAGGTAAGTACAAAAGCAGCACTCCCACAGACCACAACCCCTTGCAACATTGCAAACCAGAGAGGAGAGGAGAGGACACAGTGACACAGCAAGGACAGCAGCACACCACAGAAACGCACACATCACAACCACCACCACCACCACCACCACCACCAAACACCGGCACCAAAACCCCCTGCACATTACACAACACACACCGCACCAGCACCACAAACACCATGGCACCACAAAGAATGCCCAAGTTCACGCCCATTGAGCTGACGGTCATGGTCGACGAGATCATCAAGGTGCACCCACAAATCTATGGGAACATGGTCCAGCACACACCACTAGCCACCAGAAACAGAATGTGGAACCGGATCGTAGACCAGGTCAATGCAGTCGGGACCCTGCCCAGGAACAGAGGAGAAATAAACAAACGGTGGAATGACGTCAAGAGCCTGGTCAAGAAGAAGGAGGGCAAAAACAGAGAGCTGGCTGCCGTCACTGGCGGAGGGAATCCCGCGCTCTTCAAGACCTTCAAAGCGTGGGAGGAGAAGGTGCGAGTCATCATACATCCCGAGATCCTCGCCGGATTAGCAGGGGAGTGGAGGCTGGTAAGTACAAACTAATGTATACCAGCACACCGCTATGTACTCACATGCACTACCACCATGCCACAGCTCCCAGGGACAAACACCCCCATGTCCAGCACACAATACACAACACACACATGCAACAGACACCAACACACACAGCCCAAACAGAACAACTGTAAGATGCGTGGGGACATGTGTACACTCAGCCAGCCACGTAACCACCAACAGGTCCCCAAATATGCCAGAAGCGCCACAACGAGCACCCACCACACCCATGTGTCCGCCACAGCTGCACTAACCGACAAGTAACAGGTAAGTGGCAGGAACACAAAGGGCAGTGGGTGGGACGGTGGACAGCCCAAGTACAACACACACCAGGCCCCTAGTCCCACAGCACAGCAAGGAGGAGCATCCCCCACACCCCACAGCCACGTGTCAGCCACCGCAGTGCACAACGACAGCCGAAAGGCAGACATCACGGTCCACAGCAATCGGTGTCAGTGGGTGTCCAGCCACCCCACGACCCACAACACCCCCCACCCCCACAGACCTGCAACATGGAGCACCCCCGCTTAGAACCATGTGGCATCCAGTACAGTGCACGCACGAACAACCTGCAGGTGGGAAACTGGACAGGGCTGGATTACTGGAGGCATGAGGACCGGAACACGACCAACACATGGGACATGTCACGTAGCAGACGAACACGCAGCACCGCCCACCGTCACGAACAAGTGAACAATGTGCACACGGACATGAACAACAGACTCACACCCCACATGACCCATCACAGACATAGCAACACCCAAGGAGCCACGTCTGCATGCACAAGCCACACTGAATATAGTACCACACGGCAGCCACTGTGCAACTCATCACACACAACCGAAACACCATTGAAGTCCTGTCCATGTAGCCCCTACTGCCTGTCAACCACACACCCCACAACTACGCCTATGTAAGACAAACAACACTAGACGCAACAGAGCGGAACAACATAAATGCACACGAACACCACTGAACCCATCAAACACACAGACACACCATGCACATACAACATCCCATCCATCCCATCCGTCAGCCCCAGTCTCATGAAAGGCATGTCATCCGCACAGCTGCCACACATACAGCAGTCACGCTAAGATACATGCCCATGACCAACCATGTGCCAGAAGTCAATGAAGCGCACGACACACTGTGAGCAACAACACACAACATGGGGCACACCCCCGAGCACTGCAGTGATGCACATGGCACAGGGCAGCACGCACACCAAGGAGATGGGACAACTGCAATACGTTGGCTGGCACACAACCATCACTCACTCATAACGATGCGTCCAATGCCATGTCCAGTAATCACAACAGACAGCAAATATGCAGGCCATGTCAAGCATGCACACACCTCAAACCATGCACTGTCATGCTGCCACAACACATGTCACGTTCGGCACCCATGGCTCACAGCATGTACCCCAAAAGCATATTCCCACCCAAATGCGAATCTGGGGCATGGCCCCCATGTTGCCATATGCGTTCCTAAGCGTTCCATTTGAACCCCAAAAGCATATTCCCTCCCAAATGCGAATCTGGGGCATGGCCCCCATGTTGCCATATGCGTTCCTAAGCGTTCCATTTGAACCCCAAAAGCATATTCCATCCCAAATGCGAATCTGGGGCATGGCCCCCATGTTGCCATATGCGTTCCTAAGCGTTCCATTTGAACCCCAAAAGCATAATCCATCCCAAATGCGAATCTGGGGCATGGCCCCCATGTTGCCATATGCGTTCCTAAGCGTTCCATTTGAACCCCAAAAGCATATTCCATCCCAAATGCGAATCTGGGGCATGGCCCCCATGTTGCCATATGCGTTCCTAAGCGTTCCATTTGAACCCCAAAAGCATATTCCATCCCAAATGCGAATCTGGGGCATGGCCCCCATGTTGCCATATGCGTTCCTAAGCGTTCCATTTGAACCCCAAAAGCAAAGTACAAACCAGACCCAGGATGGGCCAGGAGCCCGCATACACCAGAGTCACAATAAGTAGGGGCACAGCAACACACCCATCGGCATGGCCAATCCGTCCCATGCCACATGTGCACAGCACACAGTCCCATTGCCAAGCACACACAACTACAAATGGTACAGCCACACACACGCCTCCGGGAAACCCATGTACGAGATTGCACGAACTGTTAATGTCAGACGACAAATACATACTTCGCAAGGTGCAACACAATAACAAATCTCATTCTCTCCACAGGTGACGAACTGCTGGATGCTGGGGATGGAGCCAGCAGCCAGCACAGCCAGTCTACAAGCCCCCAACGAGGACACACGGATGTGGAGGATCTGTCCTCCTCTTCGGACACGGACCACCAAGCAGGCCCATCTGGTGTGGCAGGGCCCAGCCGCTCCCCAGGACTCCTCCTACCCACCAACCCATCATCCAGGGCTGCTGAACATTCCCAGCCCCCTGCTGCCACTGTCGTTGCGGCCACACCCACGGTCATTGCGGCCACACCCACGGTCATTGCGGCCACTACCACTGCCGCAACCGCCACCATCGCCGCACCGACCACCACCGCCGCCACCACCACCACGTCTTCGCTGGCACCAGCCCCAGCGCAGGTGGTGGCCCGGCCGACTGGATCCACCCTGGGAGCCACAGCGAGGACCATGGTGAGCAATGTGGCTAGTGGGCAGGCCGGTGGCAGCAGGACTGGTAGGAGGAGCAGGGTCAGGGAAACGCCAGCCTCCCCTGGGAGCCATGCCCTGCCTCAAATGGCCAGAGTCCTTGGGGCCTATGAAGAGGCCCAAGGACAATGGGCCAGGTCAGCTACGGACACGCGTGAGGTGCTGGGGGTGCTGAGGTCCATGGACGCCCGTATGGGCCAACTCGTGGACCTCATGGGCCAGCTGGTGGTGGCGGTGAGGTCACAGCCAGGGACAGCAGCTCCCCTCCGCCACCACCTGCCGGGGCGCAGGGTCGAGCAGCAGTGTCCAGTTCCCCTGCGTCCACAGCCAGTGAGCACACCTCAACCACCAGCATGTCGCAAGCAGGCACCCCCCTCGCAAACGTGGAAGGGGCCGTCCGAAGAGGAAACAGATCTCCCGGGAGGACTTCGCACGCTCCAGACGCAAGTGAGGCAGCCAGCCAGCCTTCCTTGACCAGCCACTGCATTGACTTGGACTACGATCCCACTCCACACAGCCATCTGGATGGCATGTGTGTGTTGGACTATGGACATAGAACCAGTGGGTACACCCTGAGCATCACGCAGCCATGACCGACAGCTCATTGTCACTGCACGCACCACTTTTGTCATCACCTTACACACAATCACATGTCACAGTTTGAAATAAATGCACCTCTTACACAAACTGCTGTTTGTGCCCTGTGTTTTATTTGTACGGAATACAACGGCCACCTTGGGCGGAAAGGATCCTGATGCGTGGCATGGCAATGGAACCGGAGGGCCTGTAGGGACCTAGGGGTGGGAGACAGAACAGGAGCACATTCAATGAGTGTGTCACACACCCATCACACAGTACATGTCAACAACTACAAGCAATGTACACACATCGCACAGAGCAATAGGGCACAATGCCACAGCCACCAACAGTGGCATACTACCCTGGCCATGGAGCGTTGACACACAGCACGCAGTGAACAAACGGCCACCCTGACACAGCACACACACACCTGCACAGATACAGCCACATCAGCCGTCGTACATGGACACTCACCGTCAAGTGAAGTAGTGGGCGATGAGCTGCTGCCGCACATTCCCAGCTTCCTCCTCTCCGCTGTCCTCCTCACTCGAGCTGTCCTGGTCTGCGGGCTGGGGCCCTGGTTGATCTCCGTCATCCACGATGAGGGGGATCTGCTTCCGAATGGCCAGATTGTGCAGCATGCAGCACGCCACCACTATCTGGCACACCTTCTGTGGGGAGTACGCCAGCGCACCCCCGGTGCGGTCCAGGCACCTGAACCTGGACTTGAGGAGGCCAAAGGTACGCTCGACCACACGTCTGGTCCTCCCATGAGCCTCATTGTAGCGATCGTCTGCTGGGGTGTGAGGATTCCTCAATGGACTGAGCAGCCATGCCCCATTCGGGTACGCAGAGTCACCTGGGTGTGAGGGACACAGAGAACCGTTGCTATTCCAACTGGACAGGGGACAGCATCGCACAACCAGCACGCTACACCACTCCACATACTCACCGACAATACAGCCACGATCCTGTTGCAGATTGGACATCAGTCGTGGCAAGATGCTGTTGCGCATTATGTGTGCGTCATGGGCCGAGCCTGGGAACTTTGCACACACGTGGGTGATCACCATGTCCGCAAGGCACACCACTTGCACATTCAGGGAGTGCGTGTGCTTCCTGTTGCGGTACAGGTGCTCAGTGGCCTGTGGTGGAACAAGGCCAACATGTGTGCAGTCAATGGCTCCAACGACGTGTGGGATTCTGCCAAGGGCATAGAATGCACCCTTCACTGCCGCCAATTCACGAGTCCTGGGGAAGCGGATGTACCTGTTTCGGTACAGCATCATGGCTGCCAGTACATCCCTCAGCACCTTGCTGAACATGGGCTGGGACATCCCTCCTCCACTGCCCACTGTGTGCTGGAATGACCCAGTGGCGAAGAAATGCATGGCGGCCATCACCTTAGCCGTGGGGGTGACAGCTGTCGGATACACCCTGCGGGGACGGAGATGGGGTTCCAACATGGCACACAGTCGATGCAGGGTTGGCCTGTCCAGCCGAAACTTCCTAATGACCTCTGTATCGTCCATGTCCGCCAGCAATTGGTATGGGCGGTCAATGTTCGGTCTCCGCCTAGGGAAAATGGCAGTGGACACATGTCAAAGCAACACGACACATAGCAATTTCGAATACACATCACTGACATGACTGAGCAAGCACATGAGCCACAGCCCAGCTGTCAAGCTGGGACGGCACGGCCACAATACACTTACACAGGTCTCCCAACAATGGCAATGGCTAGTGATACAGACCACTGCCATGTGCATGCACATGGGGATCTAGGCCCCAATTACTTGCGGGGCGTGCTGATGGGGACTGACTGCATATTCGTCAAGCGGCAACGCCACGGCAACATGAATGTCTGCTGAGCATGGAACTGCTTCCGAGGCTGGATGAGTATGGCACACGACGACGACGCTGTGGGCACAGGCTGAGCGGCCAAAACAAGTGGGACCTGTGGAACGAGGGGATATGAGACAGTAGTAGGTGTCAGCACTGCACCCTATGTACAGCACTGTACGGATCACACCTCCCGAAACATTGACAGGTGTCCACATTGACAGCCCCATGCCAAGACGGCTGTGTGCTTGCAGTCACACGTCACAGGTGAGAGGTTACATTGCACGTGCCAGGTGGCAGACGTACATAGTGGGAGCTGGCATGTGTGTGCATGTGTCTCCTGTTCAGGATCCACCAGATGGGCGCTGACTCTGTACTGAGCATTGGACACAGCATGTTCCGTGGAAGGCTTGTGTGTGTGGGATGGTGGCACTGGATGTGCCTCCGTTGGGTGGGGGGCCATGCACAGGGCGGGTACGTCGATGATTGCGCATTGTTGGTCACGGTGGGTGCACCCACTAAGATGTGTTGCCCTGTGTTCAATTCCTATGTCCGCATGATGATGGACTGTAGATGTGGGCAGACTACACATTGGTCGATGTGCTGTCTATATGCATGTGCCTTCACACCAGGCACAGCTGCCCCTGCACATGTGACCCCTGCTGGACTCGCTGCTGGGTCTGTGGAGCTGATGCACCTTCTGTGCGTGGGGCGGACAGCTCTCCTCACTTCCCTCATTGCGCATGTCATGACTTTGCCGCAGGTGACATGGATCATGGAGGGCCCACATGTACGCGTGGGTAGGCTACACATGATTGTTCACTGGTCGCCACCCCCAGTCAGTGTTTCGAATGGGAAGGTTGTCGTGCTGGTGGTATGTTCGATGTGGCGGATGGGCGGGCCTAGGTGCGGGCTTACATTCCGGACATGGGGGGTAGTTGGATTGGCGACTAGTTGCAGTACACACGGGACACGTCTCTTCCTTTCCACATCTGGGTCATCCCTTGTACTCACTGACAGTGATACAGTCATCTTCGCCCCAGCCCTCATGTCCTCCCCTCGCTCCCCCAATATGCATGTGCACCTGCGAGGCTAGCGCTTGCACAGGCAGCCCCAAGCTCGCACCAGAGAGGGCAAGGAGTGTATGTGTGGGTCCAGTTGCACGAGTGGGCTGTCTCAGGGTATGATGTGTTGCGGGACGCCGTCCACCTGCGTGGTGCCCCAAATGGAGACCCGGCCTGCATGGACTATGCATCACAGTCTTCGCCTTCCGGATCCGCCACCTGCGACACCCAGTGGCTGTGGCTGCCCTTGCGGCCAGGCCGCGTCCGTCTGTGACTGATGGCCCACACATTCACTCTTTGGCCTCTCTGGGGAGGGCTCGGGGGTGGTGGCGCACGCGCTTGCACTTAGTCGCAATGGCATGTGGCGTGGTTGGTATAATGGGCAATGGATGGGATGGTGCGAGCCACCTCCCGTGACGTCAGTGCTGCTCGTGCTGTGGTGCGTCCCCCTACACTTCCATTTGACTTGTGCCATGCTAGACGTTGAGGTTCTATTGCCTGCGTGATATGACCAGGAGGAGCGCGAGGAGACCTCTCACACACCATGCTCCACTGCCATCCCGTGCCCTGTATCGCCTGTGCGGATTGACTATGTTGGGGTTACACCTGGTCGACTGGGGCTGTGTGTGCCTTGTCAAGGGGCATGGCGGGCGCACAACAGGATCAAGCTTGTCCACAGAAGGTGGGCTGAGGTGCGCCTGGTACCGCTTTGTACGTGTGCCCGGCTGCTGTGCACACACGTGTTCACTCCCCCGACAGGTGTCCTCTCACAATGCCCAGGGAAGCGGTGGTGTACTGTTCATGAGCCCTCCCAACACGGCGTGCTCCAACTTGGCATGTGCGCATCTACCCGTCACACCCACCCACCTGAGCACTGCGTCCATACGACTTCACACGACACATGTGTGTCTTCCACAGTTGTGCTACTCATTTGCGTTGACATCCAATACCAGTGGACTACATGGTCATGTCACGACTGCCGTGTACTTCACATACTCTCATCCTCTCTCATTCGTACTTGTGAAATGAGTCAGCGGAGACAGTTTTGGTTTCAAACATTATATTGAGTCTTCTGTCCTCTGTGGTGCAGTATAGTGGCCACTACTGGCAGCGGAATACATGTTGAGGATATACTGAGCATGATTGCAAATGGGATAGGGTGTGGGGTTACATGTGATTGGCTGTTGCATGTGGGATGTGGGCTTCAGAGTGACATCTGCTTGGCCAAGGCTGTGCTAATGTACATTTACGTATAGCTGCGGAGCTGCGGACTTTGACACAGACGGTATACATGTAGCCTACCAGACCGCTTGGCATCATGGGCACAGTCCATCTCAGTTCCATGTGACAGGTTTGCTGCGGTTGTTCCTCATGCACGCGTGCATGTGAGATGACATCAGGGCATGTGCTTGCGTGCATGCAGCGGCGTGCCACTTGTTGTTGCACTGTGGTGGTTACTGGACATGTCACAGTCACTGGTGTTGTGTTGTTGTTGTATGCACTTGTCGTCCATGCAAAGGTCCTGGTATGGGATTCCCGGGGCGGGGGTGGGAGGGGTGCAGCACCCACAGACTCCAGGCGACCTATTCATGTCCACTGAGCGGTGTGTGTGTCCATGGGCGCTGGATCCATGTCGTGTCCTGATTGTTCGTGCAGTTCCGTCCATGTGGGTGCGATACACAGAGCCCATGCCACTGCCTCCCACGATGCATGCGGTGTTCCTGGATGTGATGGGGAACAGTGTGCATGTCCCGGTCATATCCGATGTCATGGCGATGTCGTTGATGGTGTGGTTACAGTTGCCGGTCGTTTGGTATGGCTGTTGTGGTGGTGACTGGCCAGTCCGTGCGGAAGCTAAGCATGGGTGCGGGGTTGGACATCATAGGTCAATCGGGGAACCTGCGTTGTGGTCCGACGAATTTACAGGTTGTCAGGTATGCGATGCCGTCCAGCAGGGCTTCCATGTCATTGGTGGTGTACATGTTTGCCAGCCAATGTAGCGGATGGTGGCTGTCAAGGTGTTGTTCGTAAGTTGTCCCTTGGAGGACCATGATGGGGCATGCTGGGTGACATTCGATGTAGCTGTTCTCGATGATCCGTCGTGTGGAGGCACAGTGGTCCCATTTCAGTGTGGGTGCGATGTTGGCCACATACGCCATGCCCCCATAGGCAGAGCAGGCCCTGTCGTGTGCGTCCAGAGGGAGGAGTAGTGGTAGCAGGTCCGCCTTCAGACATGCCGGGTTGGAGAGGCATATCTCCACGGGATGCTGGTAGGGACACCTCCGACAGTAGAAGACGGGCATGACGCAGCTGAACAATGTGATGCGGTAAGTCAGTCGGTAACTTACGTTCAGCAGGGACAGGAGATCGCATCCCAATATATGTAACAGGTTTGTTTTGTACAGCTTGAGCTGTTCGTCGTAGTTGGGTAGGTGTGTTGCTGTTGCCATTTCGCAGCGGTACGTTGTGGTGGCGTGCTCCGGCTGTGTGTGCAGTCTGCAATGTGCACGCTCCGAGGTTGCTGTGAGCTCTGTGTAGTCGTAGGGAGACAGGACTTCTGTTCTGTTGGCTTGTTTGGAGGACACGGGCCCTCATCCCACATGCTTCTCAGACAGTTCAAGGTCAGTGATGTGTGACTCCTTCCAATTAACTTGCATGTGGCCGACATGGGGGAGTGTTTTCTTCTTTCTTCCCCGTCCGTTGTGTGCTTCTGTGATATGCGCTATCTGCCCTGTGGTCGGTCTCCTCGGCATGCCTGTGTTGGTCTATTCTTGGACAATGGCTGTATTCACCGGCTTCTGTCGTAGGGCTGTGGTTTCGGAGTTGGAATGGAAGGTCATTCAGTGCTGTCTGCTCTCCCTTGTGTGGGCGGCAGGCTGCCTTTCCGCTCTGCGTTGGGCCTTGTGTGTGAATGTTATTCTTGGGCCACCTGTTGTCGGTCCCCGGGCTCTTTGGTGTTCCGTTTTATATGTCTTGTTCATATGTGCAGGGTGGTATGGGTGTTTCAGTGTGGTACTGGCGTTCCTCTTCCCGAAGGGGCCCTGCTTCTCCTAGTTGGTGTTGCCGCCGCTGTGTGCTACGCCATGTTTGTTACACTGGGGTGTGTCCTGCTGTTGCGTGACTTCACTGACATGTGTGCGTCGGTTGTGTGGCGTTGGGTGTTGTCCGTGAATTGGGCGTTGGGGACATGTCTGTGGCAGGCCTGTCATGTGTCATGTGCGTTCGGGGTGGGGCTGATGTGTGTGCTGCTTGGTTGTGTCCCTGTGTCTGAGTGCGACGCATGCATGGCGCTGCGGTTGGCCTCTGCGTTGTGCGCATGTGTGGCGGCGTCATCGCCGCTTTGGGGCCGTGACGGGGTGGTTGGTTCCTAGTCCCAGGTGGTGTGTACACATGTGTTACGCGATGTTACGATTTGGCCTGTGTGTCATATGTGGATGCAATGGTGGATGTGTAGTGTACACGCGCTGGTGGGGGTTGTCCGCTTTTTCCGCCCTTGCACTGTGTGCGCTGTTTGCGTGCACTTGTTGTGTGTGTGCCTACCTGCGTCTCCGCGGTACGTTGCGTCCTTGGTGGTGCATCAGCAGGAGCATGGGGAGGGCCTGCAGTGCTGGATTCATGCTCGGGGAGCCGCTTCTTCGTTGTCCGTGCTCGGCGTCCGTGTTACCGCTTCGGTTTGTCGTACGGTATCTCTTGGCCGTGGGAGCCGTTTGTTTGCGGCATCGTAATTTATACGTCGGGCGGGACGTGTTTCGTCGGACGCTGTGTGTCAGTTGGGCTGCGCCGCTACGTGTACGGGCGCACTTTGATGGCGGACGGTGTTGCTGGCTTGCCGGCGGTGTTTGGCCTACTTTTCGCATCGTAATTGGGCGGGCGTGTGGACTGCTGCGTGCCGGCGGTAACTGGTGGTTTTTGCATCCGCCAGCACGGCGGTTGTGCTTCCGCCCGCCATCGTAATGAGCCCCTTAATCATTAGTTGATCATTAATATTCATTTATTAATTGATAAATATTGTTAGTAATTGTTCTGTTTGTATTTTGTTTGGGGAATTAGGTTCAATAGCTGTAATGTTTTGTTTTATCCCCTCCGCTATCCAACACTTTCCCTACTGTTGCACTCATTGGAGTGGGAATAGTAATTTATTCCCCTCCGCTATCTAGCACTTTCCCTACTGTTGCACTCCCTGGAGTGGGAATAGTAATTTTACCCCTACGCTATCCAACACTTTCTCTAACATTGTATTCGTTTGAGTGGGAATAGTAATTTTTACCACTCCGCTATCCAACACTTTCCCTACTGTTGCACTCCCTGGAGTGGGAATTGTAATTTTATCCACTACGCTATCCAACACTTCCCCTACTGTTGCACTCATTGGAGTGTGAATAGTAAATTATTCCCCTCCGCTATCCAACACTTTCACTACTGTTGCACTCGCTGAAGTGGGAATAGTAATTTTTACCCCTCCGCTATCCAACACTTTCCCTACTGTTGCACTCACTGGAGTGGGAATAGTAATTTTTACCCCTACGCTATCCAACACTTTCCCTACTGTTGCACTCGCTGGAGTGGGAATAGTAATTTTTATGTCTCCACTATCCAACACTTTCCCTACTGTTGCACTTGCTAGAGTGGGAATAGTAATGTTTTCCCCTTCGCTATCCAACACTTTCCCTACTGTTGCACTCATCGGAGTGGGAATAGTACATTTTTCCCCACTGCTATCCAACACTTTCCCTACTGTTGCACAAGCTGGAGTGGGAATAGTAATTTTTACCCCTACGCTATCCAACACTTTCCCTACTGTTGCACTTGCTTGAGTGGGAATAGTAATTTTTTCTCCTTCGCTATCCAACACTTTCCCTACTGTTGTACTCATTGGAGTGGGAATAGTAAATTATTCCCCTCCGCTATCCAATACTTTCCCTACTGTTGCATTCAGTGAAGTGGGAATAGTAAATTATTCCCCTCCGCTATCCAACACTTTCCCTACTGTTGCACTCGCTGGAGTGGGAATAGTAATTTTTACCCCTACGCTATCCAACACTTTTGCTACTGTTGCACTCGCTGGAGTGGGAATAGTAATTTTTACCCCTCCGCTATACAACACTTTCCCTACTGGTGCACGCCCTGGAGTGGGAATAGTAATTTTATCCTCTACGCTATCCATCACTTTCCCTACTGTTGCACTCCCTGGAGTGGGAATAGTAATTTTTTCCCCTTCGCTATCCAACACTTTCCCTACTATTGCACTCATTGGAGTGGGAATAGTAAATTATTCCCCTCCGCTAACAAACACTTTCCCTACTGTTGCATTCATTGCAGTGGGAATAGTAAATTATTCCCCTCCGATATCCAACCCTTTCCCTACTGTTGCACTCGCTGGAGTGGAAAATAGTAATTTTTACCCCTCTGTTATCCAACACATTCCCTACTGTTGCACTTGCTGGAGTGGGAATAGTAAATTATTCCCCTCCGCTATCCAACACTTTCCCTACTGTTGCACAAGCTGGAGTGGGAATAGTAATTTATTCACTTCCGCTATCCAACACTTTCTCTACTGTTGTACTCAGTGTAGTGTAAAATGTACTATAATAAATATTTTAATATTTTAATTTATAATATATATATATATATATATTTTATTTTTATGCTACAGGTGTATGTATATAAATATATATATATATATATATATATTTATAATTTTCAATATATTTCTAACATTTTATAATTTATTAAAATAAATATTTCTTAATTATTATTAAGTAAATATATATATTACATTTTATATATGTATGTTTAATTTATTTTTACATTACATTTATTACTTATAATTAACATTTTCTAATAATTCTAAAAATATTTTTAAGTTATATGTACTATTTAATTTATTTTACATTATTTGTTATACTTTTTAAAAAACGATATTTTGAACTTCGATATTTTTAACAACGATACGTTTTTTCCGATATTTTAGTACTTACCATTATGAAGATAGGATGTCGATATTTTTGACATCGATATTCATGTCCCGATATTTTGGGAACATGATATTCTGTCACTCGATATTTTGTCAGTGATCCGTTTTTTCCATTTGGTAGAGAAGAATGAGAGACAGGAGTAGGAGTAAATGTAGGCGCAATGGTCAATAACTCTGTAGGATGAGGCAAAATAATCTGTTCTGAGTCCTCCATGTCACTTTGCAATACAGAAAAAAGGTTTGAGATTGACAAAGCAGTGGATTTAGGACGTGGAGTAGAAACAGAAGTTGAAGCAGCGCCTCAAACAGATTTGGTTTTCCCCATAGACATGAATATCACCATAATAAAAGAGCAGTTTGTGAGAAAAAACTTAGAAACACTTGCGCAAAACAGTGTTGCTAGATAGTAGAGATGAAATAGCACGACCAGCCGAGACTCTGGTGAACCTTATGGGTAGTTTTGCATACCATGTTGCTGAAATATGATAATAGTTGTTCGAAATGATATCAAGGCAGACTACATATATGGTAAAGATAAATTCGACATAAGCTGAAGAAGATACTGACTGGGTGTCTAGAAACAGTTCCGTAGTGTGTCCTTACATAACTTTTCTTCAGTAAAATCGTTATTTGCGAGCATCTGTGGAGCCGGCATCATGATGAAAATTATGGAAAAATCAAAATGTCGGCCGCGAATCCAGTCACGGAGATGCGCCGCAGCCTTCAAAATGAAAAGCGCGATAACGTGTCCTTACTGCAAATAATGAAATTCATCATATGATGCAGGAAGAGTTCATCAAAAGACCCCTTAGGCCGGAACGGGTGCCAAGACGCTGTCACCGGTCAGGAAAGCGGTTCTCCTCGAACCTCAGCGCGGAGCGGCGTCAACCAGCCGCCAGCTTTTTCGGCGCCAGACCACGCCCCCGGAACCTTCCATTTCTAACATAAGTTTATAGATCTGGGTCAAGGCCCTTGTGTCGTCCTGTCATGTTCTTTAGGATAGTCCCATCATGTACATAACAATTAAATACATTTTGTCCCATCCACATGATATAACGGTCCTAAACACAGGTGACCTTTTACCTAGTAGCTTACTTCTGTCTCTTCGACAACCACGCTCTTGGTATCCTATCTTAATCCCTGTACCTGACGTACATAAACATGTCCCCAGGCACGGTAGATTTATTCTGTATAAGGGTCACCACTTTTTTCATCCATGGCCAACAGCCAGCTGTGCATGAGTGTTTTTGTTTAGAAAAAGGATTAGTGAATGTTTTAAAAACATATCGATTCTGGAAAAACCCTGGAGTGACCACTTTAGTATAAAAGACCCCCCCTTACAGAACAGAGGAGAAGTCCTTCCAGACTGGACCGAGACTCTGCAGGCTGATCCTTTGACAGGCAGAGACCTGACATCCTTTGTGGGGAGCCATCCTCGACACAGAGACAGGGTCCTTTATTCAGAACCATCAGGTGAGGGGTTAGTACTTCCTCGGGGGATTCTTGGCTCCATTAGGATCTATCCTGACATTTACATACACAGGCTTCACCCATATACCTAGGCTAGGTACATTCAGGTAGGCTACGCATAGTAGGAGTACGCCAATGCTATTGTTTTATATAATATGCTTTTATTCATCTTATTAGCACTATGGTAGAAATGTATCTACTTTTTACGATATTGGTACTAGCGATTGCATTTGTCTGCTCCTTTCTTTTTATTGTCGCAGCTAATATGTTTCACACTAGACTGACGCTCGACCAATAAATAATTATTGAAACCGTTCCAATTGTTATTCTCTGTGTATTCTGAGAAAAGTAAGCACGAGTGACTGAGCGAAAGATACCGTATTCTTTCCACGATACCTGAGGAATCAGGGTTGTCATGTTCAGTGGTTGCCAGAAACTACCTACACCACTGTAGAATACAGGGGGGTGGTAGTGGCACTGTAGAGCTAGCTGGTCTAATGGCTGACTCATCCTGTGGGGGTGTCCAGAGTATGTCTGCAAACCAAGCCCTAAGTTTAGATCGTCTAAAACACGCAGGTCCTGGGGGGTCCTAGGAACTACACGACATTGCGCCCAACGTTGGTTTGTTTCTTATATTAACAGTTAAATCTGAGAAGTTCAGTCGTGCTTTCTCAGAAAAGCCCTACTCACACTTTTCAGAGACGTCTGAAGTGGGAAGGTTTATCCGCCTCAGCTGAGCAGGCACACCCTGTGTATTGGCTGATGGTTTTAGACAAGCTTGTAAGTATTAAAGGTTTCCATATTGTACTAAACCCTACTTCCTAAACCTTTACTTTCTTCTCCTTTCAAAATGACTGAAACTGCGATTAGCAGTGGAAGTACAGAAGGAGACGAATTTGCTAATGCTCTAAACATCACAGAGAACTGACGACAGGCAGTAACTCTGAGTTTGTTAGAACATTGATTACCTGCAACAGGTGGCCATGTTACCTTCGTGATTGAGGCACACAAGGTGTTCGGATCAGAGGTATTCTATTCCTGGGTGAAATTTCCATCTGCAGATCCACAGACACTGTTGTTCCATGAATACATTGAAGTAGATCCACCGGGAGAATACATCCCATACAAGGACATTGAAGTCCCGTTAACTTACCAGCAACATAAAAAATGGTTTAAAGGCGCCCTCAAACACACAACATCGGTCGTAAGACTAGGTCCGCTCAGCATAGGAGGAGCGACATGGCCGGTCTTAGCGACTTAAACTCCACATCCTGAGATAAACACACTCCAAATAGGGGAAGTGCGTACACTTTACAAAGAAGTAGTCAGGCTATATAGACATACTGTCCAGTTCATCATGCGAACACTCACATTACAACCTGCGAGAGCTGCTCCACCTGGAATAGTCCAGACTCATCCCACACCAATAATTAGTCCACAAACATTAAAAGCAATAATGGGTGCATTCCCATCAAAAAGGGATCAAGTACCATTCTGGATTGCTAAACAAATAGCACAGTTGGAAGCAGTATTACCCCGTACGGGTCCGCAGGAAAAACACTGAATGTTAACAATTTGCTTGCCAATGGGGATGGTTCCCTCAATTGAGGATTGTACCACCTGGGGAACAATCTTTGCTGCAGTCTACATTAGAATACATGGTACCCCTACCATATCAGTTATTCCTGAAGTATTGAAACAGATACAGAATGAGTACGAGCAGGACCTGCCCTGGACTTAGGGATGAAACTGATGGGTAATTCTGACCAAGTCTTGGCAATTATGCTGAGCAACATCAAGGGGGAAGCAGCAGTGGTGGCTATACGCCAACGCCTAAGGGAAACACCTCCTATGAATCAGGAGCATGCATTACCAACAATTATCAAAGACACCTATGCTTCACTAGGCAGAGATAGTTTGGTAGCCAAACCAGGGAAACCACAAGTGGTGAGTAGTTCTGATAAGGATAACTCAAAGCAAGCACCCATTTCTTCTAAAAACAAATGGGATAATAATCAATCTAAAAATAATAATAACAGAAACACTTCACGATCAAGGGGTGGGCCTCCCCAACGGGAATCCTCTGAAAAGAGGTACAACCTTAGGAATTGTGATAACATTAGGAAACCTGACAGGTATCAGGATACTGATACACATTCCTTTCATTCCTTTCAGGGTTCATCAAAAAGCTCGGAGAGGCAAGGACGCTCAGAAGAAAAAATTGAAGATCGACCAAAGGGAAAAAGGGAAACACATCGCACTTCAGATTTCGTTATCAAACAGGAAGAGCAACCTAAAGCAAAGACTCAATTCAAAAAGAAGAAAGTAGCTGGCTTAAAAATTACTGAGGACTCAGCTTCTGAACGGGGAATGGGCTCTGACGATGCTACACAGCGCGGCAGAAGCAACAATAGCTCGCCAGAACCTGAAGGAATTTCTGGTGACAGCAGTATTGAATGAAGACATCACAATGGAAACACCTGATACAAGAGTGAGTGTCCCACACCGTCTACACAAAATTAATCTCCAAATACAGGGGGACATCTCAAGAAAAATTAAAGGTCTCTTCTGGGAAAATTTGACATTTGGATATGACATCCTGTTAGCAGAAAAAGATTGGCCACCTGAATTTATAATGGATTGCCCAAAAGGTGAAAGCGTCCTTTTGCCTGCTTTTTCCGACCTCGTTCCTGTTTCTTTAAAACACTCATACGTGTGGGAGTGGGCGCAGGCGCTAGATCTGGCATTATACCGCAACCATGTAGGTTGGGACGTAGAGTCCAAACACTACGAAATCCCATTAAAAACTACTCCAACTCCACACAGACAGTACCCTATTAAAAATGAGGCAAAAAAACTGTTCAAAGAGATCTTAGACCAACTTGAATACCAAGGTGTGATTGAAACTTGCACCTTGCCAATGAACAACCCTTTGTTTCCAATCATGAAACCTGACAACATATATCATTTGGTTTTAGATTACAGACATTTGAACACATGCACAAAAACATTTGCAGTTCAGAACGCACATAGTGCCGCATTAATGAATAACATTGTGCAGAAGAAATACAAAACAACACTAGATATCTCAAATGGATTCTTCTGCCAAAATATAGCTCCTGAAAGCCGATATTTGACAGGATTTTCTGCCCTCGGCACTCAGCATCAGTTTTGTTGCCTGCCCCAGGGCTATAAGAACAGCCCCGGGCTATTTTCGGCAAGAGTGTCAGAGCTATTACAAACTTGCGATGAAGAGGCAGTGTCCAACGTAGATGATATTTATCTGATGGACGATGAATTACTTAAACACTTGTGCAGGGTGAACTCATAATTGTTGGTTTTGTCAATTTGGACTACAAATTTAACTTAAAAAAATCAAAAATTGCCCATCTCAGCGTCCTATTTTTGGGATATGAGCTGTCAAGTGAAGGCAAAAGCCTGTCGGCAAATTTTTTAGAAAAATGTGGGCTAATCCAGCCTCCAAAGGGTTTACAATCCATTTTAGGATTTCTAAATTTCAGCAGAACATGCATTCAAGACTATGCAGAAAGAGTAAAACCTTTCTATGACTTAATCAGACCTGATTTCACAGCAAACTATTGGACTCAAAAACATACAGGCACTCTACGTTCAGTTCAAGCTGACATGATAGCTTCAAGACACTTGCAGACACGAGTAAACGTACACAACCTGGTTATACAGGTCGTCCCTGGGTTATCAGGGTACATCTACATCACGTTCAATGAAGGTGAGACAGTTCCAATCACATACAAATCTCATTTGTACAAAAATGCTGAAAATAGATTTGCAGCAACAGAAAAATACTGACGGCAGTACAGACTGCTGTAGGGAGAGAAAGAGCTCTAGCATAGGGGAAACGCATTATCGTTGTAACCCCGATACCGACTTTAGAAGCGGTAACGAAAGCCAGCATTACGATTGCAAAGGCATTGCAGCCACGATGGATACAATGGGCTAATTCTCTCACTGAAACAGATGTAGAATATCACTGCACAACGCACACCACACTTTACTCTTCCTGCAGGGGACTCCATCCCCCAGCGGTCAGAGCGACAGGAGGCGCCAGCGCGTTTTCCCAGCACCAGGAGGTGCATAAAGGCTGCTCCGGGCTCCCGCGCTGCAGGAGCCCATCACTGCACACTGCACTTTACTCTTCCTGCAGGGGACTCCATCCCCCAGCGGTCGCAGTGCCAGGAGGCGCCAACGCATTTTCCCAGCGCCAGGAGGTGCATAAAAGCTGCTCTGTGGAAGCCCATCACTGCACACCGCACTTTACTCTTCCTGCAGGGGACTCCATCCCCCAGCGGTCTCAGTGCCAGGAGGAGCTGACGCGTTTTACCAGCGCCAGGAGGTGCATAAAGGCTGCTCTATGGGGGCCCATCACTGCACACCGCACTTTACTCTTCCTGCAGGGGACTTCATCCCCCAGCGGTCATGGCACCAGGAGGTGCCGATGCGTTTTCCCAGTGCCAGGAGACGCATAAAGGCTGCTCCGGGCTCCCGCAGCATGGGAGCCCATCACTGCACACCGCACTTTACTTTTCCTGCAGGGGACTCCATCCCCCAGCGTTCACAGTGCCAGGAGGCGCTGATGCATTTTCCCAGCGCCAGGAGGTGCATAAAGGCTGCTCTGGGGTAGCCCATCACTGCACACCGCACTTTACTCTTCCTGCAGGGGACTCCATCCCCCAGCGGTCACGGCGCCAGGAGGCGCTGACGTGTTTTCCCAGCACCAGGAGGCGCATAAAGGCTGTTCCGGCCTCCCATAGCGCGGGACGCACGCGGGCGTGCCCGGGCCGTGCCCGTTAGCGCCAGGAAGCGGCGGGGCGGGGCCACCCCCTTTGGCTGTTGCTGCAAGTCACCTTGACCCAACCTACTCCCCCTCCAGAGCAGTCGGTACAGGGTGTTCGGACTGCCTCTTGCCAGGAAAGGTATTGAAACTCGGCCTTCGTCCCCTTTTCTGACTGTTATTTTGTGCCTATGCATTACCCAGTGACAGTTTAAACTCAGTAGTGGGACATTAAAATTTGGGTGTGGGTTTTGAGTGGGTGGTTGTGTGTCACTCCCAAATAGCTTCCTCTGGTGCCCCAGGGCTGAATAGAGAATACTGAGTGCACACTGAGAGATGGTTAAAAGAAAAGGTCAGGATAGGGCCCAGTGTACGGATCATCTCAAAAAAAGGTGCTCTGGTGCTGTTTGCCATGAGACAATGGACAGGATAGAGTCAATTTTGAGCGAATGTCCTGAATTAGTCCACTCTGGCCCACCTTGCCCCTCTTCCCTGCCAGGTAGTCCCACTAACTCTGACAATAACATTGGAGCCACAAAGGCCGTCTCCCCTGAACCGCTACCAGCTAAAAAACCTGCAAAGCTAATCCCACAGATGTTTAAAAAACATACTAAAGGACGGAGCAAGGGTCTGATCAATAGGCCCCCTGACCTGGAGCCCGGTCCACCTGCCCTCTTACCTTGTAATGAGTTAAGGGATTCTCCTGTTGCAGCGTTGGTCACACAAGTTGAGTGTCATAATAGGTTTGACGTTCTTGCAAATGAGGATGCCGGGGATGGGATAGACGATCCTGAGGAAATCTGCAAAATTCTTGCAAGTGAGATAAATAAATAAATAAATAAATCCGTATTTGTAAAGCGCGAACTACTCACCCTTACGGGTCTCAAGGCGCTGGGGGCCGTCGTGGAAATTAAGTGAGCTATTGCCCAGAGTCACATGGTGCTGAGCTGAGCTGCTGCCGGAGCCAGGGATCGAACCGTGAGCCATGTGCTCCGAAGTCAGCTGCCCTGGCCGCTGCACCACACCTCTCCACAGATACAGGCTCTGAAAACACTAATTGAGTCATTGAGAGACGAGGTTGTTGCACTTAGAGTGGAGGTTGTCAGTCTGACAGAGAGGGTAAATTGTGGGAAGGTGGTTCCATTAGAGACTCCGATAGCCCTCCCGTCCACGGCCATAAAGGGTGTTGAAGACAGGTGCCTGGGACTCCGTAGCTTGGATAATGTCAGACCCCTACACAATGTTGCCACAACCAGGCTCACACACCTACCCCCCCACCGCACTAGAGATCACCGCACCAGTGATACACTTAATTTAACTACAGGAAATCTGTGAGGCGTTGGCCAAGGTAGGGGTGGGCGCAGGATCATAGATAGAGGCGAGGTCACATTGGATGAAGGGTGTACTTCTAAGTTAGTCCATGAGGGGGGTAATGGGAAAGTGGGCTGTGAGGGATGGTGTCTATACTAAATCCAGTGAAAAAGGTAATCAAACTGTGGTCTACCTCACAGAGGTTCCCAAACTCTCCACGGTTAGACATAAAGATCGGGACTTACTTGAAAACAAGGTCATTCATTGGCTTAGGACCACCCTGCACTGTTACTCAATCATTAGAGATGATATTAAGTTTGTAGAAAGATTGCCCTTCCAGGGTCACCATAGGATACGATCGAAGTTAGTTTCTTTGATGAGTATATGGTTACTGGATTACTGTCAATTGATTCCCGCACGATCCCCCCGTGAATTCTCTCATTTCTATTAGATATAGACCCCCCAATTAGACCGGATTTAGTGTCTCCCAGACCCACCTTAGCAGGACTTTTCACATGCAATATGGGTGAATGGAGAGGGCAAAGATGAATCCAGCATGAGGACTGGATGACTCCAGACAATAATTTAGGGCCCCTAAGGCCATTACCAAACCCGCCCTCACTAGAAGCCCCATCCCCTCTAGGTATGGCATCCACGCTTGAGGCCCATTGTGAGCCAATCGCCGTTGACACAAGCAGGGGTATGGTTGCCCTCTCCTCTGGGATTATGGAAGGGGGGAATCCGTTGATAACTCTCTAAGGTTTCTAGTCTGGAATGTGGCAGGGATTTCCAAGCTATTAGTTGAACCAGAATGGTGTTCCTTCGTGGACTCCCATGTTGTGCTACTATTTCAGGAAACCTGGAGTTTTTATACTCAACATAGAAGTGGCTTTTCTGCCTATGGCATTAATGCCACTAGGAAGGAGCTGGGTTGACCCTCAGGAGGTTTAGCAGTCTGGGTTAAAACTTCACTGGGGTCCAAAGTTAAGCTCCTCCATGTTGAATACCAATATATACTAGCACTTGAGCTGACTCTTTACAGTGGTCGGAAAATCAGGATTTTTAATGTATATAACACAGTGGTACGGGGTTCGGAGGTAATGAACATGATTCGCATAGTAGATCACACCCTGTCCCAGTTCTCAGATAATGTTCCTGTATTAGTGGCGGGTGATCTTAATTGTAACTTTGAACCCCTTGCCCTCACTCTGCCAGATCTGACTGAGGAGTGGGACCGCGAGTGGCAAATTCCATAGCTAGATCTCCCTACAGTCAGGTGGACAAAGAGAGGAGGCACGTGCTGGATCTCACCTTGCTGCCTGATCTAAGAGCAACAAATGGGAGAACTAATTCTGACCCAAAAGGAGATTTTACTTTTAACAGACCTGGCCACGAAAGCAGAATTGACTACTGTCTGGTTGCCCTCAAGCTTTGGCCCTTAGTCAATGATATGGCAGTGGTCAAAAGAACTGACAGCTACCATAATGCCCTTGCCCTTACCTTTATCAAGCAGGGCACTCTTGAACCTGACATTAGGGGTAGTCCTGACCTGGGTGCCTTTTCTATTAGAAATAATCTGAGATCAATCAGATGGGGCTGAGTATAGGAACATCCGCGGGCCCTTGACGCACTCAAGGGCAAAGTCGCCTGGAACTAGAGGAGCTAGCTAAATACCCTTCTAACAACATTGTGAAGATTCTGGGATCACGAGTTACTCGTGACGTGAGCAAGGGAGCAAAGTGAGCAAGGTACGTGGGTCCCTTGCTCACTTTGCCACTGGATTCAAGCTAGCCTGGCTGATGAGGGCTGTTAGCCCGAAACCGGTCCCAGGAGGCTTGTTTCCGGTCCAGGGAAGACATGGCTTTGCAGTTCGGGCTGGACTGTTCCCATGAGGCACTGGGTCAAGACTGATTTGCATATAGCTGTGTCTGAACTGGGGTGGCAAAGTGAGCTAAAGAACGATGATGGATTCAACCCAGATCTGTGACTGGGGGTGAGTGTCTGAAAAGTTTCAGCGCTCCGTCCATCATCTCCTTGTGTTTGCTTCAATACATCAGACGCAGAATCGTTTTCCTACAAACTTGCACAGACTAATGCAACTGCGAAGAAAATTATGCTGACCAATACTAAACTGATATATTCAGCACCTTTTGTCTCCCAACTGTCTGTACAGGGTTTCGACTACTGTAGAGACACCATAGACACAAAATCCATCTGGGGGACAAGAGACAGGTTCAGGGAACTGAGGCTTTATTCAGAGTTTGCCTCATACCATTACAGATGATTTTCCTCAATAGAACAGTGCAACAGACTACCTGTTACGGGTTTGCAAAAATGAAGGACCTGAAAACACCAAGCATCCCATCACCCGCACCTATTAAGGTTTTCACAAATAACACACTAACAAATGAGGGGACACATGGTACAAGTACATACAATTCATCATCTCCCGGTTGGAATGGTTGGTTGGTTTGGCCCGTAGACACGAATATGTGTAACTCAAGATTCAAGGGTACCACTGAAGGGTTTAGTATCCATAGGCCCGATCCAAGCTATGTACACATAGATGATCCAGGGGTAGTGACTTCTTATAGTGTTGGGAAGTTGTGCCTAGATTGGCTAAAGACCTCGACACTATCACAGGTGAAACAACATTTGTCCCTTCTGTCAGACAACATGGATCTTAGGGATTTCTTGTTAGTTTCCAAGAAACCACGTAGGAATCGCTTCTTATATACCATCTATAATGAGGTTTGGACAGTCTCCCAACAGGAAGCTGCAGAGAGACTACGTGAAATCGATAGAATTAACCTAGAAAAGGCCTTAGCTGTGGTAGACAATGGCATGACCACACTCTCGTCTCGTATTTCTTCACTGGGCAACATTGTGTCCTCAGCTATCGACATAATGGAACAAGATTTGTCTATTCTACAACATGGGCAATCGCAGCTGTGCGCTATTATGTTTCTAAGCTGGATGCTTCAATCATTGCGTTCTGGCCACGTTCCATGGCGATAAATTAAAGACACAAATCTGTTTTCGGCTTGCAATCTGACCGACAGACAATTCACCATGGCACGCAGAGATGCAAAGTACACCATGCTGCTCATTGAAAAACTAGAAAAGTTACCTTTTACTGTAGCAGAGTCACCGTCTACTGAATGGTTAATCCATGGCTATATCACACTGCCAATTACGAGGTTCCAATTCCAGTACTGCCAGAAATATTACCCAATAGGCAAGTATGAAGCATTGGGCGAAGGGTACATACGAGAAACCTGAGAGTTACCATACACATATAGGTGCAGGAACACGGAAAAGGAAGTTTTCTTGAGTGGTTCAAACGGCGAAAAGGCCTTGAGTAGGTCTTTAGTGTGTAAAGAAATATCGCTTCACGGAGCATGTAATGCGTCAATAGCGAACTTGTCCTGCTACCTGAAGGGTTCCCCAGCTGCTGTAATTCATCCAGTTTTTGAGTTACTTTCGAATGGGAGTTACTTGATGCTGAATAACCAAGGCTGCTGTGGTATGATGCCTGGCATTGCTTATCTACTGACCGTCAACTCCAGGGTTGTTTGTTGTAAGCAAGTATTGTTTCCCCCAGCTCGCACAGTTAGGGAGGCACCACTGTGGCCTTCACTGAATGTATCCAACATAGGGTTTGATTCTCTGAGCAGACTGAAAGCCATGCTGTTTCAGCAAGATGTGGCCTTAACTTCAGCCCGAGAGAACTTTGATCTCCAAGTGGTAAGGTCCTCGGCAGAAATACAGGCTCTGGTCCGTAAGAACTTCCGGCTCCATTTCGGAGAAATGGTCCATCGTATCTTTAACATGTCTGATACGCGGGGGATAGTACACTTATTTAAGAGCATTGGATCAGGTCTGTTAACCACCTTTGAAACCATGTTCGGAGTGATTCCATCATTCATACACTCCATCCTTGGAATCGTTTTTGGAGGGCTTCCGTTGGTCCTGCTTTCAGTAGTGGGCATCCTGATTTTAATCCTATTGCTTCGCAATGGATGTCAACATCACTCGAGACATGGAGAGAACATTACTGGAGCGACGTTGTCATGAGCGATTGGTGTTCTTCGTGGGTATACCTCGGCTGCAAGAGCTGAGTGAGCATTGGTTCCTGGCTTTCAGACTTGCCTGGCTTGATTGCATCCTCCCAGTATTCCGCCGCCTCTTTTGAGGATTCGGACGCGTGTTGGACCTCTGTCTGACACTTCCATGGGTTGCGCCGCCAGACATAGACATGCTCCTGCCGCCTTTGCGGGCCCATGTGCACAGTTGTCCACAGCGTATTCCCATGTTGATGATGGCGTTCCTAGAGCCTCCACAGGACGCACCAGCTCCTGTTGAAATGGAAATCGGCTCCACCATGGATGTACAGGCATCAGTCTCAGATGCACAGACACTAATTCTTCCCCGACGGCTGCCGTGGGAACAAGTGATGACCACCTCTGCTCATTTGATATCATACTGGAGGTGCTAGAAGGATTGCCTCCTGCAGATGACATGTTCAGTGATGTTGAGTCTTCAGTGCAGGATTCTTAAACAATCTGGCCTCTCCTGTGCTGGGAACCGTTTGGCTACTTTTTAAACATGTACCAAATTGAAGGTCAAACTGACTTTGTTTTTCTTCTTTGCTCTATCTGAACGTAGTGGCTTTCAAGGTGCCCAGAAAAACGACGACAATATATTCAAACATATAAAGGACCTTTTTATGAACGCTTTTTAGGGAAAAATGCTTTCACTATAGACCTTGTTTTTATGGACATTTTCTAAGACTTTCTAAATGCCTTTCGTATATTTTTATGTACACGATTATTATGCCTTTTTGGCTTTGCTATTTTTACCTAGCTGACCTTGTTGACCTTTTGATGAAGAGTGGGTGTCATGTTCTTTAGGATAGTCCCATCATGTACATACCAATTAAATACATTTTGTCCCATCCACATGACATAACAGTCCTAAACACAGGTGATCTTTTACCTAGTAGCTTACTTCTGTCTCTTCGACAACCAGGCTCTTGGTATCCTATCTTAATCCCTGTACCTGACGTACATAAAGATGTCCCCAGGCATGGTAGATTTATTCTGTATAAGGGTCACCACTTTTTTCATCCATGGCCAACAGCCAGCTGTGCATGAGTGTTTTTGTTTAGAAAAGGATTAGCAAAGGGTTAGTGAATGTTTTAAAAACATATTGATTCTGGAAAAACCCTGGAGTGACCACTTTAGTATAAAAGACCCTCACTCCCCCTTACAGAACAGAGGAGAATTCCTTCCAGGCTGGACTGAAACTCTGCAGGCTGATCCTTTAACAGGCAGAGACCTGACATCACTTGCAGGGTGCCATCCTTGATGCAGAGACGGGGTCCTTCATTCAGAACCATCAAGTGAGGGGTTAGTACTTCCACGGGGGATTCTTGGCTCCATTAGGATCCATCCTGACATTTACATACACATGCTTCACCCATATACCTAGGCTAGGTACATTTAGGGAGGCTACGCATAGTAGGAGTACGCCAATGCTATTGTTTTATATAATATGCTTTTATTCATCTTATTAGCACTGTGGTAGAAATGTATCTACTTTTTACGATATTGGTACTAGCGATTACATTTGCTGCTCTTGTCTTTTGATTGTCGCAGCTAATATGTTTCACACTAGACTGACGCTTGACCAATAAATAATTATTGAAACCGTTCCAATCATCATTCTATGTGTATTCTGAGAAAATTAAGCACGAGTGACTGAGCGAATAACGATGACTGAGGAATCAGGGTTGTCATGTTCAGTGGTTGCCAGAAACTACCTACACCACTGTAGAATACAGGGGGGTGGTATAGGCACTGTAGAGCTTGCTGGTCTAACGGCTGACTCATCCTGTGGGGGTGTCCAGAGTCTGTCTGCACACCAAGCCCTCAGTTTAGGTCATCCAAAACGCGCAGGTCCTGGGGGGTCCTAGGAACTACACAACAGTCCTATATTGAACCATAATAATTCCCTAAGGGGCTTATTTATGAGAGCACTGCGTTACTTTTGCACCATGTAAAGGGGTACATGCGTGATGCAGAGCTCTCATTTCGATTTCTGAAGCCACGAAAAGTGACCCTACATGGCTTTGTGTGGCCTCATAAATCATGAGTAAGGCAATGCAGCACAAATCATTGCTCCACTTTACTCTGTGCCTGACAGGCATTCCATGGGCATTGCAGTGGGTTTTCCCATGCAACACCCATGGAATTTGATGCTGTCCCAGATTTACAAAGTCATGTAAACCTGGGGAAGTGCCAAATCCATACTCCTCCCGAGGTGAGATGTAACGAGGAGAAATATGTTTATTTCCCCTTGTTTTTTCCTCTTTCTATGTGTGCTGCATTCTGCAGCAGACATAGGAAGAGGAAAACGCCTCTTCGGATTGTTTTTGTGTAGAAATGTGCCCGTTTTTGCACAAAAAGAATCCTGTGTGTAATGGAGGCACCCTTGCACCATGGTGCATGGGTGCCTTCATTGGCCGAAACTACATCAGCACAGGGAGAATGGACAAGAATACACCATAGTGCTTAAATACGGTGCATTCCTGCCCTTTCACTTTGGCGCAGGGCAGTGCAGCAAGGTTCCTTGCAGTGCTTCCCTACGCCAAAATCCAATAAATGCGCCCTAAGTTCAGAGATATCTTCCCTACTGAGACCTTGACCCAAATCCATCTACTCTTGTAGTCCCTTTTAATATCCTTAACATTCCAGTTTAAATTGCTTGATAGGTAATTCGCAACCCCTCTTATTGCTGCTCCTGGAGATGCACAAAGTGCTTCTGAAATTCTTCTGACCTCCCCTATTCTTAGAGTATTGGTTTTTAAATGAGTCTCTCCCCCCAAAAAATCACATCAGTTTTAAAAGATGATGACCAACACATTATTGCCCTAAATATCCATTTGTTAAGAATGCCATTGGCATTACATGCTATGATCCTAATCATTTAGAATCTTCAAGCCAATCCTTGAGTATGCCAACTACACCTTCACCATAACCTTTACTCAATCAGTTTTTGTCTTGTTGAGATCTACTAAGTATGATGCTCATTTTTTCCCTATTTCACTCCCAGTTTAACCCCTACACCAGCATTGCCCACCCACCTACTTTCCTTGGTGACCCCCCTTCAAAAGGAAAACTACCGGCTGTTTTCCCCAGATGCCCCATTTCTTAACTGGTGCCCTGTGCCTGCACCTTGGTCGCGCCGACCTCTCCACTGTGCTGCAGACTGGAATCCTTCCTCCCTGCACCCTTCTCCTTTCTTTTTCTGTTGCGTCAGCTTTTACAAATTTGCACTTCAACATACTATGGAATTATCAAATTGAGTTCCTGTTTGGTTCAAGTTGAACTGGCATTGGCTCACTGGTTGACAGTGTCAGCTGACTTTAGAATTGTTGACAGTAATGTTTGCATATCTCCCATGTCAGAGAAAATGTGAAAATGCCCTTTATGCAAGATTTTAAGCTTTGATTTTCGGAACAGCGAGGCCTGGGCACCTCCACATTCTGAATTGACTCAGATGGCCTTGAAAACCCTTCTATCTTCGCGCAGCAGGTCCAGACATATCTGAAAAGATGCAACATTTTGACCTTTCTGAGATGGAAAACTCTTTCTGCTTAATTGCAGCTGCCAAGATCTGCTCCTTGATCCTAAAGTCCTTGAAGTTTACCAGGGTGGTCCTTGAATATTTCCTATTGGGCATTCTTTGTGCAAGTACTCGGTCTGCTCCCATGATGGTCAAGTCTTTATCAAAACCTGGTAAAACATATGTCTTAATCAGATTTTCTGCCAATTGAACCACCTTTGTATATACATCCTGAGTCTCCTCTGCTTCTGGTTTGCCCAGAAAGCGATGAATAGAATGTCGACTATGGTTCTCAAGATCTTCAATCTTATTAGATAGCTGACGAATTTCCTTCTGAGCAACCATTAATTCTCTCCCCTGCACCATGACCTTATCTTCCAACATTAAAAGTATTTGCACAGAGTCCCGCAGTCTTGCAGGGAGCAGTGTCAGTGTCTCTTCAATATTCTCTAGCCGTTGACTGAGCGCCACTATTTCCTCCCTCTGTATCCGTTTTATATCTCTGATTTCATTAAGGATTTTTTCCATGAGGACTGTTAATGACCTAGACATCTCCTGAGGTTCCTCTTGGATGGGTAGTAGCACTTGAATTAGTTCTGGTTCAGCCCCCGCTGACTCCCCTCACGCCTCTCAGGCCTCACGCATATAGGCATTCTCTGGACTCAGATTCATCAATCTGTCGGGGGGGGTGCTAAGATCAACCTCGATGCAACGCTGATCTGGATCTGTTCTTCATTTACTACTAGCGGCTCTTTCACCGATATTGAGAATATGGTTCCCTCTATATTCTTATTTATGTCTGGCTGATTGAAGAGTTAGACCAGCCTCCTGATTTTCTTCTGATGCAATTCTTGCTTCCTTGGGATTTTGTTTTTTTTGTAAAAGAGGATACTCACATGCTTTTCAGTCAGTCAATCAAAATAGCTTTTATTTTGGTTAAAAACCATAAAAAGCACACATACAACTCATTCATCTATACTATACAAACTTCATATATGGTTATACAGCATGCACATAAAAGTGATGTTGCTTCATACCATTTACGTACGCTATTAAATCAGTAGAGTCCTATTAACATAAAACCTTCTTCATCCACATGTTAAAATTTCAAGCCCTTCTTCTTCCGTACCAGCCCTACTGCAAATAAGCATCTACTAAGGCTAAAATCTATGGGCCCGATTCACAAAGGTAAACTCACACTTTTGTTCAAGTTTATTACTTTTTGGTATTCACAAAGGTAAACTTAGACCAAAAGTCTAATTTTTCTACTTTTGGTATGCACAAAGGTAAACTTAGACCAAAAGTCTAACTTTACTTATTTTCAGTATTTACAAAGGTACATTACTACTAATAAAGTTAGACTTTTGGTCTAAGTTCACCTTTGTGAACACCGAAAATTAGTCAACTTACACAAAAGTGTAAGGTTACCTTTGGGAATCGGGCCCTTAGTGAGGTGAAGTGTCTGTTTTAAAAGCTCTCAGTGCATCTATATGCTTCCTAAACCCCATATTACAGCACATTGGATGGGTCTATTTTCTTCTAACGTTGGCATAGGCTAATAAATATAATGTGTGCAAGATCTTCTTTAGCCACCAGAGTACACAAAGTGCAGTTAATTCCCTCGGTGGCTAGATTATCTAATTTCTACCGTGTTGTATAAGAGTTTATTTGGAGAATATCAAATCGAAACTTGATGTACAGCGTTTTTGCAAACAACATCCAAATGCAGTTCAAAACTACGACTCGGTTTAATATTTAAAAACTGTACAGACAACCTTCCCAACTTGGGGTTTTGATGGGGTGAATTCAAAATATATTTCCAATGGGTTCACTTCAAAGCATCTTGCAGTGGGCCATCAATAGGTTGGGGTTACTCCAGAAAAAGCTTAGGCCTAACTTAACAAACCAGGTCTGTACTTATCGGAACCAGGGGAAAGTAAAGAAGTCATCAAGTCTCAATAGTTCAGTTAATCCCTCCCTATAGTGAGTAAGTTCCTGTGTAACCTACAGTTTTATCCAGAAGAGCAAAGGCCTCAGATCAGCTAGATGCTCTTTTCTTTTGATGTCTATATTGTAATACACTGGGAGCTGCAGTAGCACCCTTATAAACTTGATCTCACCCAGAGTAAGCTTATTCAGATTATTCCCTCCCATTAATTCTAATCCATAAAGTGCTGCTACTTGTGCCTTTTGCTTAAAGACTTCTAAAGCCAGGGAAATCACTTTAGAGGTAGTGGCTTGGTGTCTTTTAATGATTGCCATAGAACAGTGGGCAAGAACAGTTTTAGATGTGCTTATCTGGGGAGACCATGACAATTTAGAATCCAGTGTTATGCCCAGATAGCTAACGTTTGTTGCATGCTCCAGTTGTCACTGCCGTAAAACAAGATTTCTTCTAAAGACCTTGTGTGGTCTTGTAGCCATGTATTTTATTTTACTGGACTTGATTTCAAGACATTTACTAATACAATCTCATTAAAACTATTGTACAGGCTTTGCAGGCCCATTGACGCCTGGGACAGCAAGATTTTGTCATCTGCAAAATGTAATGCCGGTACTGGAGCCCCACTGAGCTTTGGGAAATCGTGGTTACACTCCTGTAGATATTTTACCAAGTCATTGACATATAGTGATAAGTGAGTGGGTGCCAACACACATGCCTGTCTCACACCCCTGCTTATGGGAATTTCTTCAGTAAATTCTCCACAAATGTCCAGGTGGACTTTGGCATAGTTATCTTGATGTAATCTAATTATCTGTATTAAGAAGCAGGGCCGGACTGGGAACCAAAACTGGCCCTGGCAAACTGCTCGGCTGGCACCCCCTGGGGTGAGGGGGGATGCAGCCGAGCAGTTTGCGAGGGCCGGTTTTGGCCGATTTTGTTACGGGGGCCGATATTTCCGACCCCCTGTAACAAAATCGGCCCCCATGGGCCCAAAACCGGCCCCCACCCTAGCGGCCCATCGGGGAAACGCCCGGTGCCCGCAACGGCCAGTCCGGCCCTGTTAAGAAGTCACCAGAAACACCTTGCTTTTTAGCGAGGCCCATAAAAGGCCCCTCAGAACAAGGTCAAAAGCTGCTTTTAAATCAACAAATGCAACAAACAAGTGGCCTCCCTTCAACTTGGTATACATCCAAGCAATGCATAACAGCCTAAACACCTGATCTATCATGCTCACACGTGCTCTGAAGCACACTTGATATGGTGACCAAATGTTGTTTTCATCTAGACAAATGCTAAGCTTATTCAGGACCTGCTTAGCATATATTTTTTGCAATGGTCAATTAGACTTATTGGTCTATAGTTGGCGGGATCCTGCCTGCTGCCATTTTTAAAAATGTGGACTATTTCGGCTCTTCTCCATGTATCAGGGGCCGGGGTGCCTAAAGTCACTGCATTGGATAGTAAATTGACATAGGGTACCCATATATCCTTGTAATGTCCTAATAGGTCTCCAGGTATTTTGTCCGGGCCTGGAGCTTTACCTACTCTAATAGCTTCAATAGCCCCCCCCCCCCTGTCTCTTCTAGGCTAAAACGAGATGCATATACTGTGTCAATGTTTCCTTGACCATTAAATAGCCCTTGTGGAATCTGAGAATATTCACAGGACTCGGACTAAAGATGAGTAAAGTGTTGACTCCAAGTTCCAGGATCTAGGTAGTTACCTGTATTGGTGTATGCATCCTTACTACCATGTGCTACAATTTTCCAAAAGGTCATACAATATTTACTTTTGGTTGTGAATTAGGTTATTCCAATTTGCATCATCCCACCTCTTTTTTGCTAGGGTTAGCACTTTCTTATATTCAGTCTTTGCCTTTCTCACCAACTCAGTGCTTTTAGTCTTTAACGCCTTAAGTAACTCCCTTTTGGTCAATCAGCAATCCTTCGTACACCAAGGGTTATATGTGGGACGCCTAATTATTTGACATTTTGCGTTTTGCGGGGACATCTTGGTTAGATATAGTTTTTAAGTTTCAAACCAGAATGCAATGGATATCTACAATGGGGATTTAGGAGGAGGATAGTCAATAAATGAAGACAAGATGTCAGAGAACACATTATAGATCTTGGTCATCGTATCTAACTTGGTATCTATTAGCGGCCACTTGACTGACCTGCAATTGTTTTCAATTATCATTTGTATTGGCATCATACCCATGTCGTGGATGCATGTCTCAAGGAAAATCCCAGCCAGCTCTAAGCATAATGGGAAATGATCACTATCTTCCCTTAAGCTATTTTGAAATCTATGAACATGAACAAAGTAGCTACACTGATCAGTCCATAATATTTCCTCGACTGAGTATTACCTCTTTTAAATGTAAATGATGTAGGACTATTAGATCCCATCCTGCCATTTCAGGCTCGCAGCCCATATTCAAATGTTAAGTGGGCCAATTGCATGGCAGCTATAGTTCATGGTACTGACAGACAAGCATATAGAGGGTGGAGGGGATAAGTCTTGTCATGCCCTGTTCCTCTAGAATCAATTCTAGACCAATTATTGGCTGATACTTACAATTAAAATCACCACATACAATGATTGTTGCTTTAGGAGTCACAGTGCTAAGAGCACTATCTAGTGTTTCCACCACCAGGGACACCACATTACTCTTCCTTTGTCTCAGACAGACACTGAACAGATATACCTCAGTTCCATAATGTGTTCCTAGCATATCCCGTGAGTCTATACTCAACACATCAATACAAACATTAAGGGAAATTTTGATCTATAGAACCAACCCTCCTGATGGTCTACCACTCAATGAGGCAACTGCATTTGCACAGAATATTCTGTAACCTTGCTTGTATGGTGGTTCCAGTACCCAGGTTTCCTGGAACAGACAAAGGTGGAACTGCTCCATATACTCTTGCCAATCTGGGTGTGTTAATTTTTGTCTTGGTCCAGCTACATTCCAGGTGACTAAGAAAGTATGCTCTGGAAGCGCATCTGTCAAGGTGCAAGATTTAAACTCAGCGTCCCTTGTAGCATCTAAAGGATGCTTTCCTTCTTCACTGCTCTGGGATGCTTAACATTGGAACTCATTAACACTATTATTTGGCTTTATAAATAAAGGTTGACTAGTATAGTACACTAAGTTATCAGGAGAATAATTAAGGGGCTGAGCCCCACCCAGCCAACCCACTGCCTTAAGCTTTGCAGAAGCATAGTTAGAAGTAGATGGATTGGGTAATGTAATTAGGTTCCCCAATATACGGTGATCTGTTCAGCTTAAACATTATCAACAAACTTGATAGTTCTAAAGACAAGGACAGCGTTGTTGTAACTAGCGTTTCCTCTGGTTATGCGCTCTGCTATAGTGATATTCAAGCACACAATCAACAAGCTTTGTCGTTCATGCCTAATCCAATTGATTACCTTTTTTTCAATGAATCCCTATCCTCCCTAGTTTTGCATCTTAGTTTTGGAACATTAATCATGTACAAACTGTGTTCCCCATTCGAATGTTGCCCTCTACTTGTTTGTTCCATTGTGGAGAGTTAGAATGGAGACTCCTTTCAGAAGAACGTATATTAAGTGATGTTCTCTCATTGCATGTGTATTGTAAGGGAGTTTCTATAGCTTCTAGGTACTGAGAGTTGCATAAGCGATGGTTATGTTGAAGCACCCTATGGTAACTATGGTCAGCTGGCTCAACTAATCCTCTTTGTAGTACAAAATTTCTATAAGTCCTGGTACCGATATTTGTATTACTCCCTTCCATACTATTTGCCATTTTATTTTGTTTAGACTTGGGACAGTATGTATCAGGCACATGCAATAATCTGTTGGTAGATTAAATTAGAGATGGTTGTGCCCCAGGGAATGAGGTTTTGCCATCTGGACATAGAGGGGCTCCGTTAACCTAGGACATGACTGTCGATCCTTACTATTAGAAGACCCTCCTTGTACTTCAATCTGTGTTAGCAGGAATTTTACTAGGCCTTTTAAATCTACAACCTCCTTTGTTAATGTGTACATTTTCAGATTAAGTTCTATCACAATTGCATATTGATGTTTACATTGTATCCTATTGGTAGGTTCAGGAGAGCTACTTGAGGGAAGGGATTTTTCTGTGGGTAGAGGGACGTGTGTGTCACAGCTATGCACACGAGGATGAGCTTTACTAACACTAATTTTCTCTGGGAGGGCCAGAGGCAAATATCTGTTAGAACGAGTAATAGCCAAGGAGACCTCCCTTTCACATTTGCCATTTGAATTTGACTGACATGCCTTCTTTGCGGGCGCACTACCAACATCTTGATTAATATCAGAAGGCGTTGGGTTACAGATCACAAAATGAGGGTCATGGTTCTTCACTAACAATTTCTGCGGCTGCTTTACAGCTGGTATTTTTTGAGCTTTTCACGCCTTCATGCTTTTTATAAAAGGATGTTATTTTTTATAGTGAAAACTGACCCTTTGTTTGCATAGTGCCTAGCTGTAGATTTTGAACCCTAGCTCTGCCGGCACCTAGGGAAACCTAGCAAACCTATACATTTTTGAAAACTAGACACTCAGAGGAATCCAGAATGGGGTGACTTGTGTGGCTCGCACCATGTTCTCTTACCCAGAATCCCTTGCAAACCTCAAACTTTGTCCAAAAAAACACATTTTCCTCACATTACTGTGATGGAGAGTTCTGGAATCTGTGATTTCACCCACCTCGCATTTCTCAAAGTCTTCCTATAAAAATGATACCTCACTCGTGTGGGTGGGTCAAGTACCCACGACAGGCAAGGACCCAAAACGTATTGTGGAGACATCAAAATCACCTATCACAAATCGACCTGGTTTTGCAACGGGGCACCTGGATTTTTGGCCCCGGGCTCAGTGACCATCTAGGGAAACCTACCAAACCCCCACATTTCTGAAAAGTAGACACCCTGGGGAGTCCAGGGAGGTATGGCTTGCGTGGATCCCCCAAAGTTTCCCTACCCAAAATCCCCTGCAAACCTCAAATTTAGCTGAAGAAATCACATTTTCCTCACTTTTCTGTGTGGGAATGTTGAAGCATCAATGGGCTGACACAAATTTCCTACCACCTAGCATTCCCCTAGGTCTCCCGATAAAAATGGTACCTCACTTGTGTGGGTAGGCATAGTGGCTGCAACAGGAAATGGCTGAAATCGTACTGTGGAGACTTAAAAATTCCCTATCATAAAACTATCTGGTTTTGAGGGGGGCTCCTGTCTTTTTAGCCCCGGGCTCGCAGCCATCTAGGGAAACCTACCAAACCAACACATTTCTGAAAACTAGACACCCTGGGGAGTCCAGTGAGGTATGGCTTGCATGGGTCCCCCAATGTTTCCCTACCCAGAATCCCCTGCAAACCTCAAATTTTGCTGAACGGGGCACCTAGATTTTTGGCCCCGGACTCAGTGACCATCTAGGGAAACCTACCAAACCCCCACATTTCTGAAAAGTAGACACCCTGGGGAGGCCATGGAGGTATGGCTTGCGTGGATCCCCCAAAGTTTCCCTACCCAGAATCCCCTGCAAACCTCAAATTTAGCTGAAGAAATCACATTTTCCTCACTTTTCTGTGTGGGAATGTTGTGGGATCATCAGGCTGACACAAATTTCCTACCACCTAGCGTTCCACCAGGGCTCCCGATAAAAATGGTACCTCACTTGTGAGGGTAGGCATAGTGGCTGCAACAGGAAATGGCCCAAATCGTACTGTGGAGACCTCAAAATTACCTATCATAAAACTAGCTGCTTTGCAGGGGGGGGCACCTGGTTTTTTGGTCCTGGGTTCACGGCCATCTAGGTAAACCTACCAATCCCACACATTTCTGAAAACTAGACACCCTGGGGAGTCTAGTGAGGTATGGCTTCCGTGGATCCCCCTTACCCAGAATCCCCAGCAAACCTCAAATTTAGCTATAAAAGACACTTTTTCCACACATTTTTGTGTGGGATCACTGTGCCGGCACAAATGTCCTACCACCTACCATTCCCATTGGTCTCCCGAGTAAAATGATTCCTCACTTGTGTGGCTGTCCAATGCAAAATCCTCTAAAAACATATTTTTTTTTAAATTTAGCGCTTACCTTTAATCCCTACGTTTTTGGCTCTTCCCAGTCACAGACCTTTGACCCACCCACACAAGTGAGGTATCATTTTACTCGGGAGAACAAGGCTAACGCTGGGTGGTAGGACATTTGTGCCGGCACAGTGATCCCACCCAAAAATGAATGGAAAAGGTGATTTTTTCAGCTAAATTTGAGGTTTGCAGGGGATTCTGGGTAGGGAAACGTTGGGGGATCCATGCAAGCCATACCTCGCTGGACTCCCCAGGGTGCCTAGTTTTCAGAAATGTGTGGGCTTGGTAGGTTTCCCTAGATAGCCGCGAGCCCGGGGCTAAAATAAACAGGTACCCCCGCAAAACCAGGTAGCTTTATGATAGGGAAGTTTGAAGTCTCCACAGTACGATTTGGGCCATTTCCTGTTGCAGCCACTATGCCTACCCACACAAGTGAGAAATTTGAGAAAATGTTTACTTTTTCAGCAAAATTTGAGGTTTGCATGGGATTCTGGGTAGGGAAACGTTGGGAGATCTGCGCAAGCCATACCTCCCTGGACTCCCCCGGGTCTCTAGTTTTCAGAAATGTGTGGGTTTGGTAGGTTTCCGTAGATGGCCGCTAAGCCCGGGACCAAAAACTCATGTACCCACATTGCAAAAGCAGATCGTTTGTGATAGGTAATTTTGATGAACTGATGGTCTCGATTAAAAAACTCACAAATGCAGCGACGTTCCCTACATGGCGGCCGTTATGTTTGAACCCTTTAGGTCAGCGTTCTAGTGTTGCTCTGCACGGATGCTCTGAAGCCTCCAATGCGCTTGCACATAACCAAAAAGGCGTACTTCAACTGAATTCTCCTCTGGAGTAGTGTCTCGTGTTAACGCTTCCTCTGACATGAATATTATCTGAAGAGAAACTCCTTTTTTTGGTTTCCACCCACTGTTTTTTCTGGTGTGCACACCCAGGCATGCTCGTAAGAGTAGTATTCCAATAACGAGTATTTGTTTAAAGAAGAAGGCTACGACGCGCTTTCCAAGAATTCCGAATTCCGAACAAGACTTGCAGTTACTGGAGAAAAGACTGACTTGAAAAAGAAGAAAGAGAAAAAATCCCAAGTAAGGTGTCTACAACACACATAAAAGAATTTTGTCAAGAAGAGACTATAGAGAAGAATTTTAGAATTATCAAATAATTCATTTTAAGAAATCTCATAACCCAATTGGAACATTCCAGTGTATGCAGACTTAACATTCAATCCTATTGATGTGAGAAGACTATAGAGAGAAGCAGAAACTTCAGGAGCGATAGGTACAGGAAAATGAGAGCTGAAGGAGCGAATGGTATTATAACCAAAGAGAAAATGGTAATGAATGTTGAAATGCAAAAGTGATAGAAGGAAGAGAACTAAATTAGTATATTGTTGTTTACATATTTAATGCCCGCAAAACACCCAGTCCAGCCGCAAATACAGTAGATTGTGGTGACTGAAGATGTGCTGAAGGTGGCATACCTGACTCCGAGGCAGCCTCTCTTTTCTCCCCAATCCCCTTTCTCCCCGTGGCAACTTGGCTTAGTGAATGAATATTATTCCCTTACTGGTTGTCATAGAGGGGTATTGAGGATCACTCATCTGCTCCTGTGGATACCCCATACTATATGACTATGAAAAGTTTAAGATGGAATTTCTTCGCATTTTTAACTGAAGAGCTGCCACTCAAGCCACTAACAACAAATTATTCGATTTAAAGCAAGGGAACTGAGATTTGATCGCATACTTGTCCCACTTTAATAAGTTGTTTTTCGACGCAGAGTGGCCAGAGTCAAAGAGAGCAGCCATTTTTTATAGAGGGTTGAGAGATGAACTGAAGGATGTGTTAGTGCAAATTCCGGATCACCCAACTGAAGTTTCAAAGCTTTTTGACATGACTCTGCAAATAGATCAGGGATTGAGTGAATGCAAGACTGAGAAAAAAAAGAATTTTCATGCAATACCTCCTCGGTTTGATAGGGTCAAAACTGAGTCAGTCAAAACAACCGATTCATTTTCCATGGAAGAACCAATGCAGATTGGAAGTATTTGGGCCCATTAACTAAGGAAGAAAAAGAAAGACGCCAATCTGGGAATCTCTGCATGTACTGTGGTAACTCCGGCCATTTTGTTAAAGAGTGTCCTAGGAAGCCCAAAAAAAGTCAACCATTAAAAGAGAGGCCCCATCATAAGAGGAGTTGCTCTGGTGGGTGCTATCAAAGAAAAGACAACTCCAATTCCTCAACAGGTAATCAATATCCTGCAGTCCACTGCTCCGCACTTGGTAATATCCGTTACTGCAAAATTTGGTGAGAAAGAAATTTCTGGGGTCTCCGTGATGGTTGATTCTGGAGCCACTGGGAATTTCTGTGATATAAAATATGCCAAGGAAATTTTAATTTGTGCATTTAAGAAAAGGAGTTTCGAAAATGTTCAAGATGTGAATGGTACCAATTTAACCTCAGGCCCGATCACTGAAGAAACAGAACCAGTGGAACTAACAATGAGTGATGGTCATCATGAAATAATCAGCTTCAACTTAATCGATGCTCTTTAATTTCAATTAATTCTCGGGTTGCCTTGGTTGACGGAGCACAACTCAGCTATCGATTGGGAAAAAAGAACCGTGAAAATGAATTGACAATACTGTCAAGGACATTGTGTATATGAACCTTAAGAAATTCGACAAGTCTCTCAGGCAACTATTATAGCGCAACAGTACAAGACCATATGTGCTCTTGAGACTCTGGAAATTCCGAACGAATATCGAGACCAAGCTACAGTCTTCAATGAAATTGAAGCAGAGAAACTTCCCCCATCGATCCTATGATTGCAAGATTGACCATGAACCAGGTGCAACCTTACCCTTCAGTAGGATCTATGCCCTGACCAAAACTGAGAACCAGTATTTGAAAGAATATTTGGACAAATATCTCGCCAATAGATTTATACGTCCTTCTCAATCCCCTTTTTTGTCGCTCTTGTTTTTTCATCCCTGAGAATAATGGTGACCTCAGAACTTGCATAGATTATAGAGCTATTAATAAGGTCACAATCTAAAATAGATATCCATTACCACTAATCTCAGTCTTGTTGGATCAGGTGAAGGGAGCCAAGATTTACACCAAATTGGATCTCCGTGGTGCTTACCACCTATTTAGAGTTGCAGAGGGGGGTGAATAGAAAATGGCTTTCCATACTCGTTATGGTCTCTTCGAATATCAGGTCATGCCCTACGGCTTGTGTAACGCACTGGCAACCTTCTAACACTTCATCAATGATGTTCTCAGAGAGTATTTAGACGAATTCGCCATGGTATACAATCGATGATACTTTAATTTTTTCAAAAGAACAGAGAAGAGCATGTGCAGCATGTGAGAACCATTCTACAAAGGTTGATCGAACACCAACTATATGTGAAGTTGGAGAAATGTGACTTTCACGTTGAACACGTGGAGTTCCTAGGATTCATCATTTCCCCACAAGGAGTTTCTATGGATCCCACTAAGGTAAAGGCCACCCAGGACTAGGCTTCTCCAAATTCAGTGAAGGAGGTACAGAGTTTTATTGGATTCGCTAATATTTATCGTAGGTTCATTGGTGAATTCTCTCAAAAGGTTGTTCCTATTACTCGCCTTCTAAAGAAAGGAGTAACGTTTACTTGGACTGCTGAGGCGGAGAAACCCTTTCTATTTCTTAAAAAGGCATTTTATTTCAGCTCCTATCCTTTTCTTTCCAAACCCTGAAGAACATTTTTATTTAACAGCGAATGCCTCAGATTTGGCCGTATGAGAAATCTTGTCTCAACGTCATCAAACAATAGTCAGCTTCATCCAGTGGCTTTTCGTTCCAGAATGTTAACCCTTCCAGAAACATACTATTCCATAGCCGATAAGGAACTACTGGCTGTCAAAGATGCGTTTCAGGAATGGAGGCACTTTCTTTTGGGGGCACAACATGTTGCCACAGTATATACTGACCACTGGAATTTGCAATTTTTAAGATTAGACAAGACATCAACTCCCAGACAAATAAGATGGTCATTATTTTTTGCGGATTTGATTTCGTCATTACAAATAGACTAGGTTCAGCAAATGGAAAAGCATATGCTCTCTCCCGAATAAACATAGAAGCTAATTCTGAAAATCCTGATGTAGGTTCCATTTTGCCCATGGAAAGAATTGTAGAGGCAATAGCATTTCAAGAAATTGAAGACAAAATGAGAGAATTATTATCGACGGAAAAGGTCAAGGCATGGGCAAATGAAGCTCCAGAAAGAGAGGTGCGCAATGATTTGCCCTTTGTTAAAGAAAACCTATATCTACCCAACACAGAAATAGAAGAACTGGCTTTACAAAGTCTACATGATGACCAAATGGCAGGGCATAAATGGGTTCAAAAGTCTGAAGAATTAGTCAAGTGACAATTTGGGTGGCCAGGCATGATCTCTCAGATAAAACAATATGTTCAAACTTGTGATAAGTGCAGAAAAGGAAAAACTGACAGACAAGTTCCCCAGGGGTTACTACAACCTCTTCCTATATCCCCTTACTCATGGCATACCATCACAATGTATCTCACTGTAGATCCTCCTTCTAGTCAAGGATACAACACAATATTAGTATTTGTAGACACCTTTTAAAAAATGAGTAATTTCATACCCCTAAAAGGAGTCCCACGGGCACAACAATTAGCCCAGTTGCTTACTGAGCATATAGTTAAGGCACATGGGATCCCAATAGTAGTAATTTCTGACTGAGGTACACAATTTGTTTCTCATTTCTGAAGGGCCTTCATGAAAAGATTAGGAGTAGACTCACTCTACTCTACCAGCCACCACCCCGAGACAGTTGGCCAAACTGAAAGAGTAAACCAGGAATTAGAACAACACCTGCTTTATACCTGCTGGACCAAGAAGGAGAGTGGCCAGAGTTGCTATGGACAGCAGGGTTTGCCTATAATAATGCAATTCATGCTTCCACTAGATACTCCCCACTCTATTTAAATCATGGTAGACATCCAAATGTTTTAGTGGGCAAAGAAGAAGAATCAGTACCATCAGTTAACACCCTAGTAAAAGACCTACAGTTCACCTACCAATCAGCTAGAGAGAATTTGCAAAAGGCCAAAAGATTCCTATAAAATATAAGCAGATACGAGAAGAAGACCCAATCCAAAATATTCTGAGTGTGAGAAGGTTCGGTTATCCACACGTCATATTCACTTGAGAGGAAATAGAAAATTCCCGTCCATATTTTTAAGTCCTTTTGAAATTATGAAAATGGTGAATCCGGTGACTGTCAAGTTGAAATTACCACCACAGATGAAGATTCACTCAGTCTTCCATGTTTCTCTCATTAAAAGAAGCCCCCAAAATCTGTGTGTTCCAGATAGATTCTGAAAAAGAGTTTGAAGTTAATAGAATACTAGATTCCAAGATTGTGAAAAGACGTTTGTTCTATTTGATTGAGTGGAAGGGTTTTGGTCCAGAGGAAAGGTCGCGGGAACCTTCTTCAAAATATTCATGCTCTTCATTTGGCGAAAGAGTTTCATCAAACCTTCCCGTCAAGACCAAAGATTGTTAGGCAGCTCTTTGAGGGGCGGTACTGTCAAGAATCCAAGAAAAGCCCAAGTACAGAGACAAGTGCCAGAAAAAACTAAAAGCCAACTGATCAAGAGAAGGATGCGATACTCATCACTTCCTTATTTTTAAAGCTGAGTTGGATACTTGAAAGAACTGATGGTCTTGAGTAAAAAACTCACTGATGCAGTGACGTTCCTTACATGGCAGCCGCCATGTTTGAACCCTTTAGGTCAGCGCTCTAGTGTTGCTCTCCACAGACACTCTGAAACCTCCAATGCACTCGTGCATAACTGAAAAGGTGCACTTCAACTGAATTCTCTTCTGGAGTAGTGTCTCATCTCAGGGCTTCCTCTGACAGGAATATTACCCAAGAGAAACTTCTTTTTTGGTATTTGCCCACAGTTTTTTTCCGGTGTGCACACCGAGGCATGCTCATAAGAGTAGTGTTCCAATAACGAGCATTTGTTTAAAGAAGAAGGCTACTACATGCTTTCCAAGAATTCCGAATTACTAGCAAGACTTGCACTTACTGGAGAAAAGACCGACTTGGAGAAAGAAGAAAGAGAAAAAATCACAAGTAAGGTGTCTATGACACACATAAAAGAATTTTGTCATGAAGAGACTACAGAGAAGAAATCTAGAATTATCAAATAATTCATTTTAAGAAATCTCATAACACAATTGGAACATTCCAGTGTTTCCAGAATTAACATTCAATCCTATTGCTGTGAGAAGACTATATAGAGAAGCAAAAACCTCAGGAGCGGTAGGTGAAGGAAAATGCGAGATGAAGGAGCGAATGGTATTATAACCATGGTAATGAATGTTAAGTTGCAAAAGTGAGAGAAGGAAGATAACTAATTTAGTATATTGTTGTTTACAGATTTACTGCCCTCAGAACGCCCAGTTCAGCCTAAAATACAGTGGATGGTGGTGACTGAACATGTGCTGAAGGTGGCATACCTGACTCCGAGGCAGCCTCTCTTTTCTCCCCAATCCCCTTTCCCCCCTGTGGCAACTTGGCTTAGAGACTGAATATTATTCCCTCACAGGTTGTCATAGAGGGGTATTGAGGATCACTCATCTGCTCATGTGGATTCTGACACAAGGTTAGTGAAGCTTCCTGTCAGGTTTTCCAGTACTTGACAGATCTATGTGTACTTATTTCCATCAAATCTTCCACTAGAACCATTCTGGCCCTTATTATTTTAGAATCTAAGGGCCAGATGTATCAAAAAAGGATTTTGCGATTCTCAAATAGCAATTTTTACAGAATCGCTATTTGGTAATCGCAAAATGCTATGTATGTAGGAATTGCCAAAGATTTGCGATTCCTTAATATTACCTCATAGCGATTCGGTAAATAGCGAATTGCTATTAGGTAATATTACTCTATTCATTCCTTTGGGCCAAAAGGCCCATAGGTACGAATGGTTTTGCACTAGCTAATTTGCGATTGCCTAATTGGTAATTTCAAATTAGCTAAGGCAAAGCCATGGGTGCCTGGGGGCCGAACACCCCCCGAAGCATCCCAAAAAAAGAAAGTGTGCACATGTAAAGCACACACATGCCCTAGGGGCATGTGTGTGCTACATGGCACTTTGAAAAATGCTGTTTTGTGCATTTTTCAAAGTTTGCACATGGTTACCATCAACTTGAAGTTGAGGGCTTCTTACATGTGCATTAGAGAGTCGCAAATTGTGATTCCCTATATGCATTCAGAATTTAGGTAATCGCTAAAAATTGTGATTATCTAAATTGCGAATACAAAGCTTTCCAAACATAAGTAAACGCAATTTTGCATGCGAAAATGGCAGAATTTTGCAATTCGCACCATTTGTGAATGCAGAATAGTTTCATACATCTGGCCCTTAACCCTTTAAAATATATGCAGTTTGAATGAAGGACCATTGATTGGATACTTTCGAAAATCTAATTACTGGTTATACATTGACCCACTTTTTCCATGCATCGTAAATAAAAAAATCTCTAATATGTATGTACCCATTAATTCCCCATCTGTGTACTGTCATTTTATGAAAAAGCGGTTGATTGCCTATTGAGATGTCTGCTAGTCTAGTAGATCCATTAATAGCAGGGATAGCATAATATCTAAAAATCTGCTCCTTCTTCTTTAACATCCACTGCAGAAGTTTATAACAAACATTTTTTGGCTATTTGGTCAGGCATAAAAAGTCATGTATTTTATACTCTTACTTAGGTCTAAAAACATATTATCCGTTAACCTTTCAGCCCTTCGAAAAAAGTATTAAAAAAGTGTGCAAAACTTGCAACATAATCTTCTTTCAAATTTGGCAAGGCAAGGCCACCATCCTTTACCGACCTATACAATATATTTAATGGTATTCTAGATACTTTATTGGCCCAAATAAAGGCAGAAAAGAGAACTTCAACTTCTTTAAAAAACAAATTCCGTAGCGCACAGGGCAGAGAAGCATATACAAAGTTAAATAGAGGAAAAATAGACAAAAGGATCAACACTATTCTGCCCATTATGGATAATGGCAAATTATTCCATTTCAAAAATAAAAATTTAATTATACTAATAAGTGGTGAATAATCTACATCTACCGTTGTATATATATACCATGGTATCGCTTGGATCTCTGGTTTACAGGTCGGAGTTCTAAATGTAAAGTGTCTGTAGTGCAGTTTCATAACAAAATTTCTGTTTTTAACCTATTGATCTTATACCCCCCCCCCCACCAACTGGAAAAAGAAAAATGCTAAATACCCCTTTTTTTGAATCTCCAAGCCCGGTTTACAAAAAAAAGTGCTACATCTTGTGACTAGAGCTTGATTTTGGCCATCTCACTAATTGGTGCCGCAATCATCCTATCTTCTCTTGTAGCTATTGTGAGTGGTTCAATAAAATAGCAAAAACAATAGTGGAGAGCGGGCATCCCTGTCTTGTCCCACAATTAACCTTACATGCACCTATATCCATTGAGTTCACTATTAATCATGCTTTTGGCCCTTGAAATATCTTAAATTAGGCTTGTGTAAATTTTGTGTAAAAACCAAATTCGCTTAGGAGACCAAAAAGACTCTCAATTGAGGAAGTCAAATGCTTTCTCAGCATTTAATAATAAGACATGAACAGGAACCTGTTTTCTCTTTAGAAAATCCAAGGCTTCTATTAAAAACTTCTGTTAGAGGACAGTTGTCTGCCTGCTATGAAAACCCCACTGATCTTTATTAATTAATGTATCCATCACTTTCTTCATTATATTGCAAATAACAATTATTGTTTTGCAGTCAGTATTTAGGAGGCTAATTGGTCTACATGAATTTATTTTTTCAGAAGTCTTATCTTTCTAAGAAACATTACAACAACATCTGTGTTAAACGACGTGGAATATTTCTTCAGTTCAATATATGATTAGCAAGTGTCATAAACAGTTGTTTCAAAATATATAAAAACTTTTTTTTAATCAATAGGGATACCATCCTTGTCACATGCTTTCCCACTTGTTAAAGATTTAACCTCTTCTTCTACTTCTTGTAAAGTAAATAGTGAAGTTAAAACATGATCTTGTCTGTGATATAATTTCGTCATGGAAATACAATATCCATCTCCTGTTTATAGATTTATATATATGCTCATAATGATGCCAAAATATAATCTGTATAATTTTTGGATTGTTAATCCGAGGATTTGTCTCTGTATTAAATAGTGACAAGATGGTTTTCTGTGCTCTTCTTTCGCGCACCTGCCAGGCTAAAAAACTGCCAGCAAATCCCCTTTCCTAATGAACATTCTGCAAATAAGCATTATTAAAAAGATAACCCTGCTCATAATAATAATCCTGCATCTGCTGTTTAGCATATCGAAGTGCCGTTTGTTAATGGATGTTTTATGACTCAGAAATCTTTAATTGGACTGTTTTAACTTGTGTTCTAAACCTTGTCTTTTTCTTCTCTGTGGCTCCTATTCTCTACTATACCCCTCAACGTTATATGGGTGTGTATCAGTGCTTTTAATGTGTCCCTTACCATTTCCAAGCTAGCAGTGCTATCGCCAAGTTTGAAATAGTGAACTATCTCATTTTCAATTTCTGAAACCCAGGATTCATCTTCTAATTTTACTTTGATAAAGAACCATCTATGTGTGGGACGACTAATTTTAATCCCAGTCATATGTATCTCGATTAACAAGGTATTGAAAAGCCCTTTGCTCTGTTACTGTACTTATGGAGACCGAAGCTAAAAGCCGATAAACAATAATCCAGCTGTGTGGCCAATTTATATCTCTCTGATATACAAGTATATGTTCACTGGGTTGGCTATTTATTTCTCCATAAACCAATTAGGTTCACAACTTTTACATATGCTCTGCTAATATCTTTGCCATTTTAGGATTATTTTGCTTCTGTGTATTCGTTGAGGAATCTAGTTCTGGGCTCTGAAGAAAATTAGAATCTCCTCCTAGAATCAATTTATCAGGAACTGCCATCAATGAATGGAAGAATACTATCAGGGAAATTGGGTCATCTACGATAGGGGCGCTAGATTGTTGCTCTTGTATTTTTTTTCACCTTCTCTGTGACCATTGACCCATGCCCATCTACCCACTTTGTCTGAAAGGTACCAATATCATACTTGAGATGATTATTAATGTAAATCACCATGACTCTATAAACTGCCTTTCCTCAGGAAATGCATTCAAACTCAGCCCAGCTTTTAAATATTGCAAAAGTTTGTCTTATATTCTTTTTAAAATGAGTTTCTTGAATTGGAGCTATATCTGGAAAAATGGCTTTTATTCAATGTTTAATAGTTTTGGCCTTCTGTCTGTTGTTTAGGGCATTGAAGTTAAGTGATGTAGCTTTCAAGATCTCAGCTTCTGTTAACCTCTCTCATTATCTGTTGTAGCTTTCCACACTGCACTGTGATGATGTGGTGACTTATCCAGTATAAACCATCTAGGGTTTGAGAATAATATTGAGTCCTGGAATATCTGGCTTTCCCAAATACAATACAGATATGTAAAGCAATTACAGTGCATAACATTACATAAAGTGCTAAAAAACAGACCAATGACAAAGTCTCAAGAAATACATCATTTATTGTATAATAATGACCTAAGGTGCATAAGGCTCAAGTGCAACGTGTCTTTTCAGATCAATAAACTAAAATTATGTAATATTAATATGTGAAACAAAAAAAATAACATTTCATAACATTTCTTCAAGTGCTGAAAATGAAGCTATACCAAAATCTCGAGCCCGAAAATAGAATATAGCATGGCTGGTGGTGTGAGTGAAGTGGTGCTTGGCTGGCGCTGTGTGCATGAAGTGGCACTTGGCTGATGGTGTGTGTGGACTGGTGCTTGGGTGGTGGTGTGTGTGGACTGGTGCATGCCTGACAGTGTGCGTGGACTGGCATTTTTTTGGTGGTGTGTGTGGCTGGCGGTGTGTGTGGACTAGCACTGGGCTAGCAGTGTGTGTGCACTGGCATTTGGCTGATGGTGTGTTTGAGCTGAGGACTTTGCTGGCTGTGTGTTTTGACTGGCTCTGGCTGGCGATGTGTGTGGCTTGCATTTAGGTGGTGATGGACAGACAGGGTTTTATAATGTTAACTGTTTTATTTCTTGTCATCATTTGTGATTGCAATGTTGTATTTCTCCTTTTTATTCTAGTGCAAAGGTTATTTTTTTCCTGTGCTGTGACTCCTGTTTGTGGTTTCGGTACTAGTAGATTTGGAGTTTGTGTAGTTTTATGTGTTTGGCAAGAAAATGTTTTTGTACTGTTTAATGTAAATGTAAATGAGTATCATTTCCCTGCATGAATGTGATTTTTGTAAATGCTGTAATAATAGAAGCATATTTAGCTTCTGTTTTTTGTGTGTGAAAGTCTCCATTGATTTGTGCTATGTGTTGTCTTCTGCGCAATTTTCTTTTGTTCTTCCTTTCCAGGGGGATATCAGTGATATTTGCTGTGTCTGTGCAGAATAGGTGCTGGTGAGTCGAACTGTCTCTGGTAAGCGAGTGGTATTGTTTTTCAATATGTAGGTTATTATATGGTTTGTATTGATTGACTTTTCCTTTGAGATTATCAGTAGTTTTACTTTCCGTTTGTTAAAGCAACACTTTATTTGTTACTTACTTTATACAACGTTGAGTATTGTTGACTTATTTGTCAAGTTACTTTTCTTAGTAAGGACTATGACTAGACGCAGGATTACCACTCTGCGGTTTGTTGATATGCTTTTCGAATCATCCTTCGACCATGATTGTGAGACTGACTCTGCATTTGAGGCAGAGTAGAAAGTCCTGGATACTGGCAGTGAATTTTCTGTACGAGAGGAATCATCTGATGATGAAGCCACTCTAAGTGTGGAGGGAATGTCTATTTTAGAGGAGGACACTGGTATGCCGATAATGCAGCAAGAGGCATCTGGATTGCAGCCTGGGGCTGAAAGGCTTCCCATTGGAAGTGCTGAACTTTGGGTTGCCCTAAACATGGTGCAGTCTGTGTGGCCTGCCTTTGATGGTGTTGCAGGGTGTAGAGTGAATACTCAACACTTTTTGCCTAAACATTTCTTTCAGTTGTTTATGGATGATGTATTTTTAGATGAGATTTTTGACCAGACTAATTTGTATGCTGAACAGTATTTGAGGGACAACAGTGCCAGACTTAAGCCCCACTCTAGAGCTAGCCAGTGGACTCCCACAAATCTGGATGAGTTGAAGAAGTTCTATGGCTTAACTTTTTGGATGGGCTTGATGAGGAAGCTGTTGCTGTCTTCATATTGGTCTACAAGTCCCTTGATGGCAAAGGCTATATTTCATGTCACGATCGGTATTTGCTTCTTCTTCGGATGCTGAATTTTGTTGATAATGCTTCAGCTTTGCCACAAGATCACCCTGATTGTGACCGCCTTTTTAAGATTCGGCCTGTCCTTGATTACTTTGTAGATCGATTTTCAGAGATCTGTGTTCCAGGGAGAGGAATAGCTGTGGATGAGTCGTTGGTCCTATTCAAGGGCTGTTTGTTTTTTTTGTCAGTACATTCCTAGCAAGAGGGCACGTTATGGAATTAAGATGTAGATGCTGTCTGAGAGTAGTACTGGATATGTCTATAATTTCAGGATGTACACCAGTAGGGATTCCAGTATTGACCTCCCAGGTTGTCTGTCCACTTTCGGAGTTAGTGAGAAAATTGTGTGGTAGAGGACTTTTTTACATATGGCACCATTTATACGTAGATAACTTCTACATCGGTTTGCAATTGTTCAGGGAATTGTTCAAAGAGGACACTATTGCTTGTGGCACAATCCACTCTAACCGTAAAGGTTATCCAAAAGAGCTTGTTTGCTGTAAAACATGAGAAGGGATAGTGCAGTGCCTTGCATAGTGATTAACTTCTAGCTGTGACTTTTCCTGACAGGAGAGATGTCTACATGCTGAGTACCATCCATGATGAAAGTACTTCACATGTGACTGTTTGACGTCAGGTTGCTGAAGTACGCAAACCTGTGTGCATTTTAGATTGCATAAGCACATGAGTGGTGTAGATAGAGTAGGTCAGAGGTTGGAACCTTACACTGCTGTTCATAAGACTTACGTTTGGTACAAGAAGTTGGCTATCCATTCATTCCATTTAGCAACCTTCAATATTTTTGTTTTATTCAAAACATAGATGACATTTGTTTAGTTTCAGCAGTCTGATCGGCAGTCTTGTTGTATTGGAACAGGCAAGAGTTCCTAGGATTGCAACGGTAAAGGATGTGGCTATATTGAAAGATTGCCGATTTTCTGTTCACAGTCTCCCACGGCCCAAAAACATTTTCCAGGTAAGATATGTAGAGAATGTGCTGAAGCGGAATGAGGAAGAAGAGTCGTATGTACAGCCCCGATTGTCCTTCTAATCCTTGGCTGTGTGTGCCTATATGTTTTAAATTGTACTACACTCAACAGAGTTTTGGGGGCAACCTTGAGCATAAAATTGAACTGACTGGTTTGTATAATTTTATATTTTGTGTTCAGATTTCATGGTTGGCATTATTGTGATGTATTTAGTTGTATCTGTTGTGTTTGTAGTTATAGTTTTGTATCTACTTCCAATTGGTTTGGGTTTTATATTTTGTTAAAGAAAAATGTGATGGCGGTGTGCGTGGACTGGCGCTTGGCGGACGTTGTACATAGACTGGCATTTGGCTGGTGGTGTACGTGGACTGGTGCTTGTCTTGTGGGGTGCGTGGACTGGTGCTTGACTGGCAATGTGTGAGGAGTGGAACTTGGCTGGTGGTGTGCATGGACTGGTGCTTGACTGGCAGAGTGTGTAAGGACTGGAACCTGGCTGGCAGTGTGCATGGACTCGTGTTTGGCTGGCAGTGTGCGTGGACTGGCATTTGGCTGGTGGTGTACATTGACTGGTGCTTGGCTGGTGGAGTGAGTGGACTGGTGTTTGACTGTTGGCGTGCGTGGACTAGTGCTTGGCTGGCAGTGTTTGAGGACTGGAACTTGGCTGGTGGTGGGCGTGGACTGGCGTTTGGCTGGCTGTGTTCATGGACTGGTATTTGGCTGGCAGTTTGCATGGACTGGCACTTGACTTGCGGTATACGTGGACTGGCACTCGGCTAGCAGTGCGTGTGAGCTGGAACTTGGCTGGCGGTGCATGTGAGCTGGCTTTTGGCTGGCAGTGTGTGCAGTGTGTGAGTCGTGACTTTCTGCTGGCCACCACATACACTGCTAGCAAATGGCCAGTGCACACACTGCATCAGTCGCCAGCCGGTGTCATTACTTTGTCAGTCATGTGGGCGTATGAAAGTGATAGGCCCATGAATGGCCCTGTCTGTTGCTTTGAGTGTTATAATGTGCTGGGCCCGTGGCTGGTGGTGTAAATGGTCTTGTGTGTCACGTATGAAAGGTGTGTGAAAGGCCTGTAAAGCGGTTGGTGCCTTGTCTCAGCTTTACAGCTCACAAGCTGTGGGTCATTGGTTCTGTATTTTTAGCTTTCTATTATTAACAGTGCATTTCATTTTTGTGAAATCTCTTGTTAATAAAGTTTTACATTCTAAACCTTCACTCACCCTCTTGCCAAATCCAACCTGTATGTGTGTACACTTGAGGTGTGGTTGTGAAGTAATATTTGTGTTTCTGTCTTTCCCTGCCAGGGTATGCATTGTCTCTACATTGTCTGTTGACGTGAGTATTGTAATGTGCCGGGCCTGCAGCTGGCAGCCATTGGTTCCGCTTTTTGGCCTTTCAATTATTAAAAGTGTATTTCATTTTTGTGAAATCTCTTTATAATAAAATATACATTTTGAACCTTTCACTCACCCTCATGCCAAATCCAACAAGTATGTGTGTATACTTGAGGAATAGATGGCTGTGCAGTAATTGCTTTTTTTGTCTTTCTCTGCCAAGGTGTACATTGTCTCTAGGGAAAATCTACCAACTCTAGATATTTTTTAAACCAGACACCCAGAGGAGTACAGGGCGGTGTGCCTCTTGTGGATCCCTACAAGTTTTCTTACAAACAATGTCCTGCAAACCTCAAAATATGATTAAAATCCCACATTTTCCTTGCATTACTGTGCCATATTCTTCCAGAATCAGAAATAAACAACACATTTCCTACCACTCAGTGTTCCCTCAGGTCTCCCAATATAAATGCTACCTCACTTGCGTGAGTGGGCCAAGTACCTGCAGCAGGGAAAGGTCCAAAATGTATTGTGGCAACATCAAAATGATCTATAGCAAAATAACCTTGCTTGGCAGCCATCTAGGGAATTCTACCAAACCCATGCATTTCTGAAAACTAGACATGGATGGATCCCCCAATGTTTCCTCACCCAGAATCCTCTGCAAACCCCTAATTTGGCTGAAATCACATTTCTGTGTGTGATCGCCGCACCAGCATAAATTTCCTACCACCCAGCGGGGCTGACAGGGATTATTCAAAAAATGGAGGGGGCGTACGGCCCCCAAAAGAATTTTTAAAGAAAAGAAAAGGGGGCAGGGTAGGAATACCCTGACCCCCTAGCTCTGGTCCAAGAGTCCCCTCTAAAATGTGTCAATGTCACGGAAAGTGGGAAAAATAACTAAAAATAAAAGCATGGGCTCCCGCACTTCTTTGAAGATTTGCCCCTGGGTGGACAAGATCCTGGGGGCTTATTTTTTAATTTAAATAAGGGGGTGGGGTGCATGAGCCACCCCATGGCTATACTTGGCTCTGGGGACCTCCAACTCCCCGGGGCTGGCCGGTACTTTTTTTTTAAATGTAGGAGGGCCATGTGACCCTCCTCCTGTGGCTCTGAGAGCCAAGGGGACTACTATCTCACTGGGGCTCTATAAGTAAAAAGGCAGGGGGCCATGCAGACCCCCCTCCATTGCTCTCCTTGGCACTGCAGGCCTCCACCTCCCCAGGGCCATGTATATAATAATGGGTGGGGGACCACGCGGCCCCCCTCCCAGGATATATATGGCCTGGGGGAGAACCACCTTCTCGGGCTGGCACATGCTTTTTAAAGAAGGTGGCCATGTGGCTCTGTGGAATGGGGTCCCCGGGGCAGAACACAGCACAAGGATAGGGGCCGTGCAGCCCCCCTCCCTGTGTTTATAAAAAAGTCAACTCTTGGGTTTGAGGAAGGCAAAGCAAGTGCGTTTCCTATCATATTCCATGTTGAAAAAAAATCTGAAATTCTCAATGGGGGTGACTGCATCGTTGAGCTATTGGAGCGTAATCTGATCTGGTTCACTGTGACGACTGATTTCTTTCTTGTCTCTCCTGGTGAGAGCAGAGTCCATGCTTCTCCCTTTTAATTACCTTGAGTATGCAAATGCCCAAAATCATCTGCAAGCGCTGCCTGTTTGGCCACGCCGCCCAGTTTTCCTTAGTAGTATGCAAAGGTTTTCCCGCCTTTTCCCATGTTGATGGACAGCTTAACAATAGGCCCCTGAGCATGTGTCCAGCCAATTTTGGTGATATGTTAATGATGCAGAGGAATATGAGGACATCTCCACCAAACAAAGAAGCACTTACTTCATTTAGTTAAGATGAAGTACCCCTGGTTGGAAGGGATTCACTTCTTTGTAACTCATCCACTTCGCTTGAAGAGAATTCAAGTTTTCACAGATTTGTGGATGAAGATGCTCGAGGAACAATCACATTGCCGAAATTACATATACATAAGGTCATTGGAAACATTATCTCAATGTCCTTTATGCAGCTGTAATGCAGAATATGCATGAGACATTTAACCAACAAGATAGAACTTACCTATTAACCAGATAAAAGTACTCCAGTAGGGTAGACATTTTCGGCAAAACTGGGGACTCTCATTAGAAAAAATGAAGTGTGATTCGGGCCCTGGTGCTGGTTTCACAGAAATTAAACCTCAACAAGAAGCACTTACAAATACAAACATAGCAGGTGCCCCAGTTGAAGCTCCACTTCAGTTAAACACAACGATCATAACTTCTTGGGCTTTGCAAAGTCAAAGAAATTGATTCCTCTTGTATTCCACGTTGAAAAACGATATGAAATGGAGGTGAATTCATCGCTGATCTATTGTAGCGCAATCTGATGTGTAATTACTGTGATGAGTTGTTTCTTTCTTGTCACCTCCTGGTGAGAGCAGAGTCCATGGTTCTCTCTTTTAAATACCCAAAGTATGCTAATGCCAAAATGCATAGTTCTACTTACACACCCACTCACAGACATACACAGGCACTCACATACCCACTCAAAGACCCACACAGGCACACACCCACTCAGAGACCCATGCAAGCACTCACACACCCACTCACAGACTTACACAGGCACTCATAGACCCACTCACGGAGACAAACAGGCACTCACACACCCACTCAGACACTCACACAGGTACCCACAGACTCACACAGGTACTCACAGACCCACTCACTGACCACACAGCCACTCACACACCCACTCTCAAAGCTGACAGTTTACAGTTAGGATTAAAAAAAATTAAAAACGTAGAAATTCACTGAAAAAACTAAAGGTTACAGGGACGTTATAATAAGGAAATATAATTTTTTTTAAATCTTAGAAATTCACTGAAATAACCAAAGGTTACAGGAACATTATAGTTAGGCTCAGATTTCACTCGTACAAAACCAGTCAAATTCAGCAGTTATAGTTACCTGAGCTAACTATAACTTACGCCCTCCCAATGCACTGCTCATGTCCTCACATATTACATCACTCATGATATGGTCAAATCAATTCAATGCATGACTGTCACCTATTTATAGACACAAACAACATATTTTGGCATCGCTGTGTCATCGTAGTAAATTCAATGCCGACAGATTACTATTTCAGGACAATGAGGATCCGGCAAAATTTATGTTGAAAAAACTAAAAAATCATACGATCCATGGCCAAATGCTAAAATATATATCTTCATGTGGGGTGAGGCTTGACATTTCATGTACAAATGTGTGAAATGCAGTAAGAAAAACACTCCATGCAATATTATAGATAACATGTACATAAAACCCACAGAAAAAGATGCATCATAGATGTGTAGAGAATTCTCATGCTTTATATCAAGTTTGCATTCTAATAGTCATGTACTTGAAGTAATAAAAGGGCAATTGCCCAATATTTGCAAAAGGTAAAAAATGTAGAAAGAGATAAAAAAATAAAAAAGACAGGGAGTAAAATAAATTTAGCAATCCTACATCTTCATATAATAACAATATAGACAGCACATGAGTATGAACATGCAACAATTTCCTAAATAATAATCGGCAGGTGCCCACATGTTAAATCACAAAAAAAACCTCTGCCTCCTAACTAAATGGAACAGTCACAACCATGCAAAAGTAATTCCTCGCAATCACTAAGTGAGGTCATAAGCAGTGCATTGCGCGGGCGTTAGTTGTAGTTAGCTCAGGTAACTGTAATTGCTGAATTTCTATAGTTTTGTGTGCGTAAAATTTGAGCCTATCTATAACGTCCCTGTAACCTTTCGTTTTTCAGTGAATTTCTAAGGTTTTCTAATTCTATTTCCTAACTATAACGTCCCTGCAACCTTTGTTTTTTTAGCGAATTTTACAATTATTTTAATATAAGTTGTACTACAATTTCACCTATAAGTTTTATTTAGTAATTGTTACACACTTACCCCAGCTGGATGCGGGCGCCGTATCGGTTCAGCGGGAAGACCATACCCGGACCTGGAATAAGTACGCAGCAGCATACCTGGAATAAGTACGCTACAGTCATGGTGGACTGGAAATCGCGGCTCCATGAACACGGAAGACAAGAAGGGGGAAGGAACTACACTTCCCAGAATCCTGTGCGGTGCGTCGCGTGCGCGCACAGGAAGTGATGGCCTCCCACAACGCCGAGGGCTATGAAAGCCGAGTGTTGGAAGGTCTCGGCGCAGATTATCCTGTTCCCGATGCGCTGTAGCCTGGTGAAGTGGCTGTGGTGTAATTGCCTAGTGCGGTAAGGGTGTCAGTGACACCACCTCCCCCGTTTCGTTCCATTTTGTTCCTTTGCTTTGATGCCGATGATGCTGATGGGTGGGGCATACAGCTTCCTCTCGTAAAATGAACAACACCACGCCTTGACTGGAAAGGGAACTCTGATTCCCTCTTTGCTTTGTATCACTGCTTACTGCGAAGGAACCTTTGGTGTGGTGTTCAATCACGTATACTTACATACATTGTTTCAGAGACTATTGAACATACCAGGTGGTATATTGACTGCTTGTTCGTTTACCATATACAAAACGTTTGCCAGCGAAAGAATTCCTGAGAATATGAGTTATTGCATTATGAATCTAATAATGCTCAGCAGATTATCAGCCAACTAATCCTTTGTGGAATATTATTTATGTTACATGTTGTGTGTTTTGTTTGTCCTAAATAGCAAGGGTTCTGGAGAGGATGAACATAGAAACCATCCTTCCTCCCTTGTGACGTGAACCAAGGCCACAACATTGGTGGGTTGTCAATGTAGGAGGAAAGAGTCTTATGTTGTTGGTTGTTAATTATTTCAAGGTCTAACCCTCTGTTTATGTTCACAGTATTGTCTGAAATAAGACTTAGCTGGTAGGAAGAGAGTTGATCATCCTACGTGAAGTCACTCCAGAAGAGTGTTATATTTTTCCTTACAGGTATACAGGGAAGTTGTGCAATGATAAAAAGTGAGAACTGTATTTCTAGATGTATAGATAAACAATGCTATAATAGGGTGTTCTTCTTTCCACAGGTCTCCCTCCCCGCTGTTCCCTTCCTTTCCTTCCCCCGATTGACCACCTTAATCTTCCGTGCTATTAAAGCATTTCGGAATTGAGGGTGTCAATAGGTGGACCCATTTGAGCAACGAACCGATCCTGAGAGGCCTCCGAGGGACACGTGACAGAATAATCTGCCTAATTTATAATATACCTCTCCCGGTCGGTTCGTTGTAAACATGGCCACCTTAGAAGAGGTGTTAGCCACGCTAGTTACGTTACAGCAGGAGGTCACTGCCTCTAGAGCGGAAACAGCGGCCCTCCAGGATACCGTAAATAGACTGCAGAGAAATCCCTTTAATGCTCAAACAGGACATACTAGGGGGGGAGCCCGTGGCAGTTTGGGAGTTCATCTTTCCCTTCCCCTCTCACTGTGGAAGTACCCACACCTATACCATTGGCTGCTCCAGAACATTTTCACGGGGAAGCATCCAAGGTACAGGTCTTCATGACCCAGATACTGTTACACTTTTCGTGTCGGCCCAAGGCATTTCCCACAAACCAGGCTAGGGTAGCTTTCATAATTTCCTACCTAACGGGGGATGCGGCTCAGTGGGCTGTTCCCTTGGTACGTAGAGACGACCCCATGTTATACGATTGGGACGAATTCAGAAAAGAGTTTGAGTTAGTGTTCGATCACCGATCAGCTTCCTTTTCTGCGGACCGGGAGTTATTGGAACTGAAACAAGGCAGTAAAGACCTTGTGGCATATATCAATACCTTCCAGCGTCTAGTGGCAGAAACACAGTGGCCCGAAGAAAAAAGAGCTGCGTTGTTTTATCAAGGCCTAAAAGATGAGATGAAGGACGTTCTGGCTCAAATCGATCCCCAGCCCTCTACCTGCACTGACCTTATCAATCTCACCCTACGGTTGGATTACCGACTGGGGGAACGCAGAGGGGATAGGAAGAAGGTAGAAAGACCACCCTCTCGTTTTGACAGGAATCGAAGTACCGGAGGTGCATCTGGATCTGTTGCTGAGCCTATGGAAATAGGCGCGGCAAGAGCACCACTAACCCAAGCAGAAAGGGAAACGAGAAGGAAGGATGGTTTATGTATGTACTGTGGGAAGAGGGGCCATTACGTAAAGGAGTGTTTAGTCAAACCGAGAAACAACCCAGGGTTTAAAAAACCTCAGGTGGTTGTCACAGAAGCCAGGTCGGGAAACTAACAAACTCAAGACAAGAAGGGAGATCTTTGGGTAGTGTGAACAACCCTTCCATCAATCAAAAGGAGGGTCTGTCATCAGATCATTTTTTTTTACCCATTCGTTTACTAACGGATGATGGATGGCAGAGAATCGATGCCATGCTTGATTCAGGTGCCACTGGGTTATTTATGGATGATCTTGTGGCAAAAAGACTAAAACTAGATTTAAAGGCAAAGGAAAACCCTGAAGAAGTTCTGGCAGTGGATGGGAGGGTATTGACTACAGGGCCCATCCGATTCCAGACCGATAGGCTTAGGATGGAATGTGTAGAATTACATACAGAGTGTTTGAGGTTCAATATCATTCAGGCTCCACAGTACGGGGTCATTCTACGTCTCCCATGGCTAGTGTTACATAACCCCCAGGTAGACTGGGAAACCAAAAAGGTGGAATTTAGCAGCCCATGGTGTAAGGAACATTGCTTTGCCAAAGAAGAAAATCCAGTAACCAGTCTGCTTGCCATTCAGAGCATTGCTACGGCGGCAGAAACAGATGTTACGCTACCAGAATGTTACACGGACTACCGGGACGTGTTCTCTGAAAAACAAGCAGACGCATTGCCCCCTCATAGGCATTACGACTGCCAAATAGACCTCATACCTGGAGCGGTGATACCTTGTGGGAGACTATATGCTTTAACTGAACCCGAAAATGCCCACCTATGGGTGTATCTTGATAAGTATCTGGAGAACGGGTTTATACGCCCTTCTAAATCACCTGCGGCCTCCCCACTCTTTTTCATACCGAAGTCAAATGGAGAGAAAAGAGCTTGCATCGACTTTAGGGCCTTGAATAACGTCACGATCAAAAAACGATACCCATTACCTTTGATACCAGTTCTTCTGGAGCAAGTTAAGGCCGCCAACATATACACACGCTTAGATCTGAAAGGGGCATACCACCTGGTGCGTGTAAGGGTGGGCAATGAGTGGAAAACCGCCTTCCGTACTAGGTATGGTCTATACGAATACACAGTGATGCCCTTCGGCTTGTGCAATGCCCCCGCAGCATTTCAGTATTTTGTGAATGATGTGCTGCGGGAGTTTTTGGACAGGTTCGTGGTGGCTTATATAGATGATATTTTGATATATTCCCCCTCAAGTCAGGAACATTACTTGCACGTTTGCCAAGTGTTTAAAGCACTACGTCGAAACGGCCTCTTCTGTAAACTTAGCAAATGCGAGTTCAACGTAAGGAAGGTGGAATTCTTAGGGGTCATGTTGTCCCCCACGGGGCAGGAGATGTCAGACCGCAAAATACAAGCAGTCAAGGAATGGCCAACCCCTACAAACATAAGAGATATACAATGCTTACTCGGCTTTGCGAACTTCTATCGCAGATTCATAAGCCATTTTTCCAACACCGTGGCTCCCATCACTAGATTACTAAAGAAAAATGTGCCCTTCCTTTGGACCCAGGAAGCAGAATCTTCGTTTCAAAGCCTAAAGAAAGCCTTCGTTACGGCTCCCGTTTTGGCTCACCCGGATCCTGAAAGCCCTTATGTGGTGGAGGCTGATGCCTCAGATCTAGCTGTAGGAGCCATACTGTCACAAAGACACAAAACCACAGGCCAACTACACCCTGTAGCATACATGTCTCGAAAGCTAAACGATGCGGAGCAAAGATATACCATAGCCGAGAAGGAGTTGCTGGCCATCAAAGACGCATTTGGTGATTGGAGACATCTGTTGATGGGAGCTAAACACGTGGTGACCGTGTATACAGATCACCGGAACCTGCAATTTATGCGTTCCACTAGACTGCTTTCTCCACGGCAACTCCGATGGATGCTTTTCTTTTCCGAATTCCATTATGTGGTTACATATAGACCCGGAACCGAGAATAGGAAGGCGGATGCCTTGTCCAGACAAGAAACCAGCCAAGAGAAAAGAATCGAACAACAACATTCTATCTTATACCCTCAACAAGTCATAGGCTTACTTCAAACCGATACCTTTTTGCAAAAGGTGGAAAAAGGGGTGCAAACCCACCATTGGAAAGAATGGCTAAAGAACAATCCTCAATGGACCCTAATCAAAGGAGTACCCTTAAGAGGCAACCAATTGTTGGTGCCGACCCGGCTTTGCGCAAAGAAGTGTTCCAATGGTGTCATAACGCTCACAGCGCAGGACATAATGGCATTGAAAAAACCCTTGACCGAATACGTCGCCAGTTTTGGTGGCCGTCGGTGGTGACAGATACCAAAAATATGATTAGTAGATGTGAGACGTGCGTAAAAGCCAAGGTGGAACATGGAAAACCATCAGGATTGTTACAACCTCTTCCTACCCCGATGGTTCCGTGGGAGTCCTTCTCGCTGGATTTTGTGGTGGGTTTACCTAAAGACAAGGGGTGTACTGCTATTCTAGTGGTGGTGGATTGTCTAACCAAGATGGGCCATTTTATTGCTTGTGCTCAGGAACCTACTGCAGGCCAATTAGCAAAACGTATCCTACAACATGTAATTCGGTTACACGGTCTTCCGACCAATATAATCTCAGACAGGGGTCCACAGTTCACAGCCAGGTTTTGGTTAGAGTGGTGTGAAACCTTACACATGAAATCCTCCAAGTCAACAAGCTTCCACCCGCAGTCAGTCGGACAAACCGAGAGGTTGAATCAGACCCTTAAACAGTACCTCAGGTGCTACGTGGAAGAGAATACGGACGAATGGGTGGACCTATTATGCCTGGCTGAGATCGCATACAACAGCGCCAAACACCAATCCACCGGACTGGCTCCTTTCTACAGCACTTACGGATTTCACCCTCGAATCATACCAATCATCCATCCCAGAGCGGCTCAAAAGGTACCTGAAGTACAAGACCGGATTAACCACATACAACAAACGTTGAAACTGAACTACAGGAACCTCAAAGAAGCCAACAGGTCCTATAAAGCAAAAGCAGACAAACATCGTAGACCGCAACCTGTATATCAGGTGGGTGAATGGGTATGGCTATCTACCCAAAACATTCGCTTCCGCAAGTATAGCGTCTTCAATCCTAAGTTCATAGGTCCCTATAAGGTCAAAAGAATTGTTTCCCCTGTGGCGGTGAGGCTAGCCCTCCCAAATAACATGAAAATACACCCCGTCTTCCACGTCTCGCTGTTGAAACCCTCGTATACCCCGGTTAAGAAACGGCCTTCTCCGATTTGGGTGAACAATGAGCCAGAATATGAGGTACACAAAATATTGGACTCTAAGATGAAAGGATCACGGCTGTGGTACCTGATCTCATGGAAAGGATATGGCATGGAGGAAAATTCATGGGAACCAGCAGTGGGAGTACACGCCCCAAGATGTGTCAAAACATTTCATGCGAAATACCCGAATAAGCCTGGATCTTGTCAGCCTTCTCGGGGAGAGGGATGTGCTGTTACACACTTACCCCAGCTGGATGCGGGCGCCGTATCGGTGCAGCGGGAAGACCATACCCGGACCTGGAATAAGTACGCAGCAGCATACCAATCGCTACAGTCATGGTGGACTGGAAATCGCGGCTCCATGAACATGGAAGACAAGAAGGGGGAAGGAACTACACTTCCCAGAATCCTGTGTGGCACGGCACGTGCGCGCACAGGAAGTGATGGCCTCCCACAACGCCGAGGGCTATGAAAGCCGGGTGTTGGAAGGTCTTGGCGCAGATTATCCTGTTCCCGATGCACTGTAGCCTGGTGAAGTGGCTGTGGTGTAATTGCCTAGTGCGGTAAGGGTGTCAGTGACACCACCTCCCCCGTTTCGTTCCATTTTGTTCCTTTGATGCCGATGATGCTGAAGGGTGGGGCATACAGCTTCCTCTCATAAAATGAACAACACCACGCCTTGACTGGAAAGGGAACTCTGATTCCCTCTTTGCTTTGTATCACTGCTTACTGCGAAGGAACCTTTGGTGTGGTGTTCAATCACGTATACTTACATACATTGTTTCAGAGACTATTGAACATACCACGTGGTATATTGACTGCTTGTTCGTTTACCATATACAAAACGTTTGCCAGTGAAAGAATTCCTGAGAATATGAGTTATTGCATTATGAATCTAATAATGCTCAGCAGATTATCAGCCAACTAATCCTTTGTGGAATATTATTTATGTTACATGTTGTGTGTTTTGTTTGTCCTAAATAGCAAGGGTTCTGGAGAGGATGAACATAGAAACCATCCTTCCTCCCTTGTGACGTGAACCAAGGCCACAACATTGGTGGGTTGTCAATGTAGGAGGAAAGAGTCTTATGTTGTTGGTTGTTAATTATTTCAAGGTCTAACCCTCTGTTTATGTTCACAGTATTGTCTGAAATAAGACTTAGCTGGTAGGAAGAGAGTTGATCATCCTACGTGAAGTCACTCCAGAAGAGTGTTATATTTTTCCTTACAGGTATACAGGGAAGTTGTGCAATGATAAAAAGTGAGAACTGTATTTCTAGATGTATAGATAAACAATGCTATAATAGGGTGTTCTTCTTTCCACAGGTCTCCCTCCCCGCTGTTCCCTTCCTTTCCTTCCCCCGATTGACCACCTTAATCTTCCGTGCTATTAAAGCATTTCGGAATTGTGGGTGTCAATAGGTGGACCCATTTGAGCAACGAACCGATCCTGAGAGGCCTCCGAGGGACACGTGACAGAAATGCAAATTTTTGCAAGTTTATAAATACATTTTATTCCCACATTTATTATTATCATTAATTTTAAAAGTAACAATTAACAAATCAAGGTAAGGTAACTTATGTAGTCTTTCTATACATGCAATAAACAAAGTGTTTATCTTTTTTGTATTCATTTTAAAGATCCGCGGTGCCGCTGCATATTCGAGAAGGCAGCCCATACGAGTAATCAATAGTTAATAATTCCTGTGACAAAATCACGGTAGATCCCCAGATTCGATAAAATGCTAAAAAATATATAAATATCATATACAGGCCCTACACACTTAAACATTTGCATCAGAGAAACAATCTCCAGACATCAATATTTGGAAGTCTATCTGTGTTTCACAGCATATTTATTTTATGAGTTTGGAGAATCTGCAGATCTGCTGCAATGCCACCGCTGATCCATCGCGATTCCAGGAAAACACTTAAACCTCAACTTCTCATTTTATACTGTAAGTCTCCACCCATGCACATAGCAACCACACCATAAATCAGTTATTTGGGTTTCACATCTCTCTGAAAACAGACAGAAAACCTCAGCTCCATCCTTTTTTTGCCATTCATTCAAAAGTACAGAGTTTTACAGCCATGATCCCTTCTGCTGAAGATAGAAGAGAAGGGGAAGAGCAGGAAGTAGAAAAAGAAGACTTAACACCTCCAGAGCAGTCCTCTGACATTTGGAAATATTTCTCCATCCCTTCAGGAGAAAAGAAAGATCTTGCACCAATTGTCCAATGCAATATATGCAGCAACAAACTGTTGAGATGAACGGGAAGAAGTATTACCATGGCTCATCCTCTATGTGGAAACATCTAAAAACCATACATATAAGGACTTATGACAGGATAATGAAAGAGACAGAAGGTGGTGCATCATCATCAGCAGATGGACCATCTATGGGACCTTTACTGCCCGACAACATGGTTACCACCCCGCTGTTTCACCAAAACTGCAAGACATGGTGACTCATTGTGGAAAATACTGTATGCCAGTTGCACTATAAATGTCATCTGTTGCTCAGTTTATAGATGCTGTCAACAAGCTTAATTGTTTTTTTTTTACCTTACCATTCCACCTTCCATTCCTCTTTAAACACAAGAAGATATCTGAAAAGCAAATACAGAATACATTTAATTTTACATTACAGACTATTAGATTACATACTATAAGCAAGTGCACATCTACTTATGTGGTTATGTCAGTGTATAAGAGGCTGTTTACGTGTCTTAGCATGGGTGTATAATTTGGTATATGAGTGGCTGTACAGGTGGGTGACTGGGTGTGTGAGTGGTTGAGTGGATATGAGAGTGAGTGTATCAGTGCCACTGTGGGTATGTCAATGGATGTGTAACTAGTGTGTGGGTGTGTAACTGGGTGTATTAGTGAATGTATTGGTGTCTAAATGGGTATGTGAGTGTCTGTATGGATTGGTAACTGGCAGTGTTAGTGGGTGTTTGGGTGTGGTCGATACATTAGTGCTGCATGGGTATGTGAGTGGATGTGTAAGTGCCTCAGTCATTGTCTGACTGGGTATGTGAGTGGTTGTATGGTTTTATAAATAGGTACGTGAGTGGCTATATGGATGGGTGACTGGGTGTATGGGTGTGTAAGTGTGTGTATATTGACTCTCTGAGTACTGGGTACATGAATAGCTGTATAGGTGTGTGAGTGGGTGCGACAGTGCCTGTTTGGGTGTGTGAATTACTATGTAAGTGGATGTATAGGTGAGTAAATGGTTGTGTGAAAGATTTCATGGGTATGTGACTGAGTGTGTCAGTCACTTTCTGGCTATACGACTGTTGGGTATCTGAGTGCTTTTGTGGCAGTATAACTGGGTTTGTAAGTGCCTGCCTGGCTTTGTGAGTGGGTGCAAATTACATACTATTGAATTGCATACTATAAGCAACCACCCACATTCATTTATACTGGCTAAATAAAATAACTACATTTTCAGTATAGCGATTCCTCTTCCTCCTTTGCTGCTCACTATATTTTTAGTTAATTTAACTTGCCTTCTATTTTCCCTTTTACTGTAGTGTCTAGAAGTTATTAATTTTTTTTCAGCTTATATACTCTCATAGTTTTTTTAAAATAAATATACTTTTCAAGTACAACCTAATTAACATACCTGTAAAATCTGTTTGCTGTTGACCAACTCTTATTTTAATATCTGTTTTCTACTGCAACTCTCAAGTCAGAAATATGGCAATCCTCTTCCACTCCTCAGTGGCTACTCTTCCCACTGTGCTTCACTCATACTACTGTACTTAGCAAATCACATACTTCCTTTCATCTTTTATTTTTGTTATACCACTACTAAATGGTCACTATTTTAAAACCCTTTCCATGTTTTCTGTAAAGAAGCCCAATTTGGTAGGTTTTTTGCAGATCCACGCATCCACCACAGGGCTCAGTGTGCCCCCCCCCCCCTTGTGGGGCCCAGAGTGGATCCACAGATCCACAGAAAAACCCTTAAAAGCATTCAACAATATGCTGTTAATGTTTTTCATCTTAATTTTATTTTATAAAATATTGTCAATTATAAGACATTTTATTATTATTAGTTAAATTTATAGAGCGCATGAATCACCCCGGGAGGGTTTATCTCAGCACAAAGCAGAGACACAGGCAGGAAGGAAACTGTTTAAAACAGCACTGTCTTCAGAAATCTCTTAAATCTGGCATGATCAGTGCAGGTACAAACGTAATGAGGCAGCTTATTCCAGTAGAAGGGACTAGGTAGGAGAAGGATCTGCCTCCCATGCAAGACTTTCTGATCTGAGGGACAGTAAGCAATGCCTTGTCACTTGATCTTAGAAGTCTAACTGGACGATGATGGGTGAGCCTTGAAGATAAATAGCTGGGTCCTTTTCCGATCAAAGAACTATGGATTGGGCAGCAAATTTTTAAAACAACTATTTTCCGAATTGGTAGCCAATGTAAGGAATGTATAAGAGGGGAGGAAGCCGCTCCAGAAGGAAGGTTGCAAATGAGATGTGCTGCAGTATTCAGGACAACTTGTAGCTTTGATAACAGCATCTGATTTGCAGAGGCCAGTAGGGCATTGCCATAATTCAGGCAGGAGATAAGTGCCTGTACCAATATTTTATTCACAGAGAGTGGGAGGAAGGGGAAGGCTCTCCTCAGTAGATTTACTGTATGGCATCAAGTAGCAGTAATGGACAGAACCTGCTCTTTCGTAGTGAGGGATTGATCGATTCGTACCCCTAAGTTCTTAAGTACCAGTTGAGGCATAGGAGCGATGTCTAATTCAGATGGCCACCAATCAGAGGCCCAAAGTTGTTAGGCTTTGCCAAGAAGCATTCTTTCAGTTTTCATAGTATTTAACTGAAGATAGATTTCAGTCATCCAAGGGGCAATTGATTTCATCCCAGCCGAAAAGCAATCCTTTGCTGGATTCTGATCTCTTGTAATCTTTGGAGCAACATAGAGTGAGACACAGTATCAAAAGCTGTGGACAAGTCCAGCAGCACTAGCATGGATGGCATTTTCACATCAAGAGTGCATCTGATGTGGTCTAAGACAGCCACTAGGGCTGTCTCTGTTCTATGATAAGGTCTAAAGCATGATTGTGATGTGTCAAGGGACTTGTTTGTCTCTCTGTGGTGCATACGTTGTTTGTTGATTTGTCCCGCTAACATTTTGCCCAATAAAGGAAGCAGTGAAATAGGTCTCTAGTTGGTGAAATATGTGGGAGCCGTATTGGCCTTCTTTTGAATAGATTTGACCTGTGCTGATTTCCAGGCCAAGGGGATCTTCCCAGAGTTAATATAAAGATTGAATATAGAACAAACATGTGGCGCAAGCTGCTTTGAACGACCGCAGACATTTTAGAGGGAAAAATGTCCAATGGAGATCCCGATTTTGCTGATGTAAGTGCTTACATTATGTTCCAAATATGGCTGCTCAAACAGACTGGGGAAGTCCTTTATATAGTATAAATTTGTTTATCAAATTGTTCTGCCAAGGAGTCATATAATTCATGAGAAGCAGGTACCTCTTGGGAGCATGCATGAGGATTTATAAAAGCATTAAGTACTTTAAATAGCTCTCTAGGTGAGTTCTCAGACTGATCAATCTGATTGGAGATATAAACTAGTCTGATTGGAGAAGTGAAATTTACGGGCTCTCTATATATTGTTGTGGTACTTTGTTAGGGATGTTCTGTAAGCCTCCTTATCATGTGAATGTTGTGTCTGATGCCACCGTCTCTCCAATTTTTTGCACAGGTTTTTCTCTGTTCTTAATTCAGTGCTGTACCAAGGTGCATGGCAGCCATGTTTATTAATATAACCTGGTTTAAAAGGGGCGATCTTGTCGAAAGCAGAATTTACGGTATTGAGATAGTCTTGCAGGGCTTGATCAACATCAGAGTTTGAGTCGAAAGTAAGGGGCTCAAACTCCTTAGCAAAGGAGTCAGATGTGATTTTTCGCCAGTGTCTGGATACTTTGTTATTGACTTTTTTCACTTTTTCCACCTCAATTGACTTGGGAATATGGAAATGAATTATTGAGTGATCAGTCCAAAATAAAGATTGAGGAGGTCACGTGTCAGAGATACAGAGTTAGTGAAAATTAAATCCAGAGTGTGGCCTGCTATGTGCCTGGGTCCGCTAACTTTCTGACATAAGCCAAGATTGTCTAAATCCTCAATTACTTGTGCAACGTCCACGTAAAGGGGATCTTCTCCATGGTAATTAAAGTCTCCCAACACAAACAAACTGTTGAGATCTAATGACATGAGTTGCAATACATTTTGTTTGGTAGTGACTTAGATCTTTTGGGGCCTGGGTGGCAATAAATGAAAGCACCTTTCCAGCATTCATTGGGTGAGAATTTGAGTTTAAAAATGCATATCTCAACCCAATCTGCAAGTAAAGTATCTATAAGGAAGAGGTTTGCCGAGTCTTTATACACCATGGCGATTCCATCACCTACCCGGCCTTCTCTGTGCAGTCTAAGTAGATGATAGTATTCAGGGAGAGCCAAGGTAATATCTAGTAAAGTGGTGGAACTCAGTGATGTTTCAGTGAGGAACCTAACCTCCGGTGACAATGAGGAAAGCAAGTCCCAGATTTAGAAAGCATGTTTGGGCAAAGACCTAACATCACATAGAAAGCTGTTAAAATAATTCCTAGCATAGGAGTCAGAGGTAAGAGGAATTGTGCTGAGAGTGCCAATAGGAGTATGCACCAGTATGCGTGAATGATTAATGTTCAAAGGCGTAGATACATAAGCATCCTTTGTGAATCATGATGGAAATTAAATTTGCAATCCGAGCATGCCACTGGGCCTTCTAGCAGCGATGGAAACAGAACATTAGAGCAAGTGCATGAGGATGCATGATCTCCTTATAAGTTATCAATATTGCATATGGCTTCTGATGAGTACATAAGTCTGGTGGAGTACCTGTCATGTAGTGTGGAAAAGGCAGGGCTCCTGGCAACGATCGGGTTCGGACGGGTGCAGACAGGCTTGCCTTTGACGCACAGTCAGCGCATCCACTGTGCGTCAGCATCAGCTTTAATAGTTGTCCAGAAAAGAGCAACTGAACTGCTGACCTAGGAGTGATGGCAAATAGGAAGTAAAGCTTTCTCCACACAAACGCTAAGACCGCGGTGGACAGCAAAGCTTTCCTGCAGTGCAAAGGTAAGTCAAAACAGAATAAACATAAAAGTAATATGGCACAAGGGAAATTAAGGCAGTGGGAATACAAGTAAGTCCTTTAAAAATGGAGAGCACCTCTAACCTGATTTACACTCCCTACTATGTAATTTTTGTACACCAGTCTGCTTTTCAGTTTCACACTACAGTCACTTTTGTTCCCTACCCCCACACTCATTTCGCTTTGTTTCCAATATTATCTGCTTACCAGTAGGTCAAAGGTTCACAACACTTTCTCTCAACAGCATACTAGCTTCTCATTAACTGTAGCAGGTGTGATTTGCAATTCCTTTTTTTTTTTTTTTAAGTTTGAAAAGTAAAGTTTATTAAGTAGGAAAAAGGGAAATAACAAACCAGCAGGTTAACAATATAATATAATAACAATGTACTGAAAACATTTGAATATTAAGATAGAACAGGACATTTTTTGCAATTATAAGTAAGAAACAGGATAAGGGAGGGAGGGACTCATTATAGAATTTAACAGCAACACTATATCCACCATAGCCATGTCTTCTCTCTGTACATACATTCACGCACCCAGCCATGCATATAAGTTTATATGCAAAGTTTCAAGGTGCTATTTGTTAGCTTACTTCAGTTGAAGAGGGGCTGACTCATGAGTGATGAAGCATTGAGTGAGTCATGGTGTCCCTCTTGTCTCTTAGTAATAATAATTAATACCATCTTACCCTGACCATATCAAAGTGCTTTATGCCATGCTGTTTTTATTTATTTTTTTTATATATTTTTATTGGGCACATCCGGAAAATATAAATACTGATACATACATATATAATGGAGACAATTTTACACCCGGGAGATCGAAGAAAAAAACAAACGAGAAAAAAGAAACAAAACAAAAAAAAAAAAGAAAGGAAAAGAGAGGAAGAAAAAAAAAAAAAACGAAAAAGGAAAACAGGAGACATTTCATTACAGTTGACCCAGAATGATCAATTAGCGGGCATGACAAAAAACACAGCTAGTTCATCCTCACATCTCTAGACCATTCAGCCATATGCGCCCAGATTTTCCTCCCCCGACCCCTGGCCTGTGTGATTTGCAATTCCAAGTGTATCCCAAACTTTTTTTATTTTTCCAAAGCCAATCACAGAGTCAGTTACTTTTTTCTTAAAGTCACCACCTAATTTTACTTCCTTGCACATCTCCATCATCCAATCAGATATGTTCGTTTATATTTTACTTCCTGTCCTCCATTGTAACTGCGTTTTATCTTAAGTTACTCCTGCTTGTTTCCAAAATGGTCAGAGTCTGGATTTTGGGCAATGGTTTTGTGTTTTGGGCTGGAGAAAGTGCTAGAAATAGTGTCATTGACATAGAACTAGGTTTACCTAATGTAGACATTTCTTGGGTTGGCCAGAGAAGATTTATGTTGCATCAAGTGCTACCTTTGGTTGAAAGCATTGTTGAATTGCCAACATCCAGACCTCATGATTGTGTGCAGTGGTTGCAATGACCTAGGCACAATTACTGGGGTAGGACTAGAAATCCTAATGAAGGATACCTTTACTAAATTAATGTCAGTTTTCCCACATACCGCCTTGGTGTTCTCCAACATTTGCCGAAGACAGAATTGGCAGTTGTCAACCCAATTTTGTCCATAGATAGAGAAAACTAGGAAACATATCAGTAAAGCTGTTTCTGCATTTTTCTGAGACACAACATGGGCTCTTTATACCATAACATTTTATGCTTTGACATGGACAGAATATATCGGGAAGACAGGGTCCGTTTCACAAACACAGTCAGCAGGGTGTTCCTCAACATCTTAAAAGACTGCATCCTGTTCTATTTGTAATTATCATCTATATGTCATAAACACACAAAGGCTCTTTTCAGCCAACCCTTTTTTATTTTTGTTTTCGAATCCTTTTTTCACATTTCTCACTCAGATCCGCAGATCTGCTGTGGATCCTCAGCCAAATATGGGGTCTGCAAACTGTATTGCAGGCTGATCCGCAGCGGATCCACAAATCTGGTCCCAACCAAAAGCACATATTAAATTCAAAACAACAACAAATTTAATACAAACATATCCTATTAGAATTTATATAACTGTATTACTGATTGTGTGTGGGTGTGTAAGTATCTGTCTAACTAACTGTGGAGTGTGTGAGGGGCTATATGGGTTTATTAGGGGGTTTGCTAGTAGCTGTGTTGCTGTCTAACTAGGTGTGATACTGACTATGTCGGTGTGTTAGTAGCAATTTAGTGCTGTTACGGGTATGTGAGTGGTTGTCTGGATCTCTGAGTGGGTGTGTAAGTAGCTGTGTGGGTGTTTGAGTAGGTATGTGAGTGGTTGTGTGGGTGTGTAAGTGATTCTGTGAGTCTGCAAATGGGTGTCTAAGTGGGTGCATGACTGTCAGTGCGGGTTTGTAAGTGACTGCATAGGTGGCTGCATTAGTATGTGTCTGAGTGGTTGTGTGGGTGTGTAACAGGGTGTGTGAGTGTGTGGTGGGTATGTGAATGGGCATGTTAGTGCTTGTGTGGGTCTGTGAATGGGTGTGTGAGGGATTCCTTTGGTCTGTAAGTGATTGTGTGAGTGGCTGTATGGATGTGTGAATGGGTGTGCAAGTGGTTTTCTGAGTCTCAGAATGGGTGTGCGACTGGTTGTATGGGTATGTGAGTGGTTGTGTGTGTGTGAGTATGTGCTAGGTGTGTGAGTGGTTGTGTAAGTGGCTTTGTGGGTGTGTGAGTGGGTGTGTCACTAGCTGTATGAATATGTAGGTGGGTGTGTGAGTATCTGAGTGTGTGTGTGAGTACCTGTGTGGGTCTGAGTGGATGTATGAGTGGTTCTTTGGGTCTGTAAGTAGGTGTGTGAGTGGCTGTATGAATACATAATTGAGAGTGTGTGTGAGTGGTTTCTGGGTCTCTGACTGGATGTGTGAGGAGGTGTATGGGTGTCTGAGTGGGTATGAGAGTGGTTTTCTGGGTCTCTGAGTGGGTGTGTGAGTAGTTGTATGAGTGTGTAAGTGGGTATGTGAGTGTGTGAGTGCCTGTGTGGGTCTGTCAGTGGGTGTGTAAGTGGTGGTTCTCTGAGTAGATGTATCAGTGACTGTATGGGTATGCGAGTATCTATATGGGTGCGTCAGTGGGTGTATGTGTTTTTTTTCAATTGGGGTCTGGATCTGAAGATCCACCATGGATTCACACAGGGGCCCGCACTGAGTGCTCAGTGAATTTGCGGATCCTCACGCACCCCCCAAAAACAATTTTTGGACAATTTTTTTCCCATGATGGGTCCCTCACAGACCCCTCCATCAGTCCCATGGGTTCAGGATACATCTATCCTGACCCCTTATATCCTATGTCAACTTTATTTCCCAGCCTCGGGAACCGTTTCTTTACTACCTCCAAACCTACTTAACAGATTTGCACCAAATTAGAACAAGCACTGTTTCTGGAACAAGATCTACTATTCTGCGGAATTTGGCATAATTCCAATCAGTGGTTAGGGCTGTAGTGTCTGAAATCCCTATAGGAAATTGCATGGGGAATACACATTTTGGGACCACCCCTTTTTCTCAGACCCCTCTTGATGAATCACCCTCAACCTTTCTAGAGTTCTAGACAGAAGCTGATGTGACTGGCACACTAGTTTTGAAACTTTTATGAAGATTCATAAACAGCGCCAAAGTTATTAGCAAAAAAAAACAAATTCCTATGGGAACTAGGTCCTAACTATAACTACCAACTGGCGATATATATACACATGCATATCACTCTATATATGTGTATATACATACATACATACATACAAATATATCTTTCTATATATATGCATACACATACACACACACATATGTGTGTGTTTGTATATATATATATATATATATATATATATACATACTTATATATATATATATATAGAGAGAGAGAGAGAGAGAGATACAGAGAGATAGTGAGAGAGATTTCCACAGCCTCTCTGATCCTCGAAGCTGGGATCCTCGTGACGGCAATGCACATCAGGGTGAGGAGCCCGTGTACATGAAAAGCACTTCTAGCCACAGCAACTCAGAAACATGCACTCCGGCACAAGAAAAATGCGACACAATGTTAAAGTATTTATGAGATTTTAATCCAGTGCATACCTGCTCTATAAAGAACCCAATGCGTTTTGGCGTTTCACATGCATTGGTCACGTGTCGGTGAGTTTTGAAACTTGAGCCATATAAAGCACTCGTATACATAAACCCAATCAAAGATTAGGCTGTCCTTGGATTGCACTAAAATAATGTCGACCATTTTGAAACATGTAAGATGCCATACACAATATTGCAATATTTCCACTCAAAAGCGGATTCATGTCAATTAAGGCTGTGAACTACTTATAATATCTTAATCTAAACAAAATTATATACTTGTGTTCTATTTCCTAAAATGCTCAAGTTGTGAAACAAATTCATATGAATACGCGTTGATTTAGTTGGACATAAGTCAGCGCGTATCTTACCTCTGTGAATACATTACGGCACAGATGCAAGAAACTGTACCACATTGCCTCAGTAAGCCCCGCCTATAGTCCGTCTATTTAAATAGACACATACCGCCCATGAGGGCAAACATATTGGGGCATTTACAAGTTCACTGCATAAGTAATTTCATGATGAAGTATACAATTGACATTCTGTATGGTAAATACTGGGGGCCTCATTTATGAGGCCCTATCAGCACTTTTGTGCCCCCAGAACATCACTTTTTTGACGTTCCAGTGGCACAATGTGCCACCGCATATTTATAAGGCCATGTAAAGCCACTTTATGTGGCTTTTCAAGGCCTTATAAATATGTGCCCCTTTCATGCAGTAAAGGTGATCCACAACCCCGGATTTGATCATCTCAGGCACGGACTGGCTGTAGGGACTAGGAGCCCATTGGCTACTTGCTCCCACACCCCTAACTCCCCTAGCTCTAAAACTTAAGGAATCCACTGACACCAGAACCTCAGTTCTGAACAACCTGCATCAAAGAGGACAGAAGAAGAGACCCATGTCTGCGCCAACAGGGCTTGAACAAAGCAAAAGAGTTATACCCTGCACCTGTGGCAACACTGTTAAAGCTGCCTGATCTAGACTCCTCCTAGGCTATCACTCAGTTCCCCCAGACAGAAGGAACCCTGTGAAAGCCTGAAGCACCCTCAGACTCCCCTGGACCAGTGGCACTAGTCCCCTGCAAACTGCAAGTAAAACAGCACTACAGATCCGAAGAATTGTCTGGCCATTGGGCCCTCCGAGGGTACTTCCCAAATCCAGATGATATAGTGCATTGTGGGAACTGTAAAGTATTTTTCTGCTCCACATACCACTGCCAAGGCTTGTTGGTCACCAGTCTGGCACTCAACCCCCTTACTCAACACTGCACCTAGAGAGAACTCCATTTGACCTACATCAGCAACCACCGGGTTGTTGTTTTTTGCAACTTTTTCCCCCACAGCACTATTTGAGTGGTAAAAGCCACTTTCCTGAGGCTCACGTTCTGCACCAGGGACAGACGACAACTCTGCACCCAGACTCCATGAGTCAGGTAAAATTGAACTGACTGTCATGGCTTGGTCCTGAGACTCGCGTCACCTTGATCATGCCAGGGTACTATGCAACTCGACCTGCAAGTGACCAGTTGTCACCAGTGTTTTTTCCCTCATTGACCGCAATGATAAAGTTTCACTGTATTATTTTGTACTCATTTTATATTGCTTCAAAAATCTATCACTCCATTATATGTATCCTATTCTGTTTGTTTTGGGGTCTAAATTAAGATAAAAATACAATCTATTTTTATAAATTGGTGTCAATTTCTCTTGAGTCATCTCAATTACTTATCCGTGTTGGTACTCTGAAATGTTTAACACATGTTAATCTAGTAAAGCCTGACTGCTCTTTGCCACACAACCAGGATTGAGTCAAGGATTTATTAGTGAGAATCCAAGGACCATCTTTGGTGTTTGTGACAATACTGAATGGTGAAGTTTAACCAGCATCACCACATAATACTCCACCTTCCTACACTGACTATGCTGGGAATGCTTCAGCACCAGTTGGGGGTTGTCTACAGTATTTTCTAGATAACTGGAACACTCACATTTCAGATAAATGTGCATTCGAAATTATAACATCAGGATATCAGATAGGTTTTCTGCACATTCCTGTGGAAAGACTCCATTGCCTCAGGAGGCAGATTGCCAGACAGCGTTGTTGGACGGAGGGCAAGCTCTGTTCTCAAAGGCCGCATTTGTACCAGTATCAGTAAATCAGAGGAAGACCAGAGTTTACTTGATCATTTTTCTGGCACAGAAGTTGTCAAGATGGTTCAAGCCAGTAATAGACTTGAAGACCATAAACTCTTATATTCCATATCAGACTTTCAAAATGGCAACTTTGGCTGGCATAATCCCTTTCCTGGACCAAGGGGACTTTATGGCATTGCTCAATCTCTTGGATGCTTATCTTCATGTCCTGATGCACAAGTCATCCAGACGTTCCTCAAGTTCTGCATTCATGACAATCACTATCAGTTCCAAGTCCTGCCTTTCAGACTAGCAATGTCACCAAGAGTTTTTACAAAGCTCTTAGACCCTCTGGCAGGTCGGTTACATGAATTGAGTGTATCTTGTTTCCCATACCTTGTTGATGGTTGATTGTATCTCCTTGATACCTGATAAATCATTCCAAGTGAATCTTGTTCCATTACAATCAATATAATTTAGCCTTGTTCAACTTGGAGGTGGGAAATGTGTTTTTGCTAGATAACAGACAAGTGAAGCTTCTGTCTCATCTACAAAGCCTTCTGTCGAAAAAGTGAGCTACTGCACTGGAATAGTTAACTCTCCAGGGGGGATATGGCATCTACAGTTTCCCTGGTTCCTTGGGCTCATATACATATGGAGCCCTTAATAAAACATCTGTTAGATCACCGGAATCCTGTATCTCAGGAGTACGAACACCTCATCCCTAGTACACCCCAGATTTAATCGGCCCTTCAGTGGTGGCTAGTCGTAGACAACCTGTTCAGAGGTTGTCTGTTTTTTATTCCTCTGCCCAGAATTGTGACCACGGATGCAAGTGGGATAGATTGGGGAACAATGGTCTTTGGAGGTACAAGGAAAGTGGATTGCCCAGGAGCATTCCAGGCCATCCAACAAGAAGGAGCTAAACGCAGTTCTTCAAGCTCTGAGGCATTTTTCTCTCATGCTAACAGGTCAGGCAGTCCATATCAGGACAGGCAATATGGTAAACACATCCCTAATAAACCACGAGGGTGGGAACAGGATCACAAGAGTTGTTCTAGAAAGCTCAGATAGGGCTGTGGGCGGAAACCAATCTCACACATAACAATGCTCTTTATCTTCCTGGCAAACATAATTGTTGAGTAGAACATTTTAGCTGCTTGCTTCTAGCTTCAGCTCAGTGGTGCCTTCATCCAACAGAATTCAAAGTGATATCCCAGAGGTTCAGGTTACCATGGTTGGATCTGTTTGCCCAGTCGAAACATTACCTCCTTCCTCAATTTCGCTCTCTCGTACAATCCAATCAGGCATGGGCAGTTGATGCCCTATCTATAGTATAGCCTCCTGCTCTACCCTATGCATTTCTACTGATTCCACTTCCCCCACGCTCATACAGAAAATTCAGTCAGATCATGCTCAAGTGTTACTAGTAGCCCCTTGTTGGTCTCGGAGAAATTGCTTCTCTTTTCTGTTCAGAAAATATCCCCACTGTGTATATTCCCAACTCACCTATCTTTGTTGAGAATCCCTCGATTGGATCAGTCAACATTACAGAGGCTTCACTGGGGGGTTTGGAACTTGAAAGATTAACTATGAAAAGGCAGGGCTGTTAAACCTAGGTTACCCAGGATATTCAACATTCCAGGCGTCCTGCAATGCTGTTTATGACTGACACTGGTTGCCTTTTTAAAAATTCTGGGTTTTATCCCAGAGTCCTGTGATCCTTGAAAGACATTGCCAGTCAGTCAAATAGCTTTATTTCGATAACAAGTATCATAAAAGCAACTTCATTCATACAAGCCAAAAATAAAAGATACGAGTTATCATAAAGACGATAAAAAGGTAAATATATACATTCCATCCAGGGACGATATACAAAAAATTAATCATTTTGTTAATAAATATTAGCAGCAACACAGTACTCCCTGGGCCAAGGTGGAAAGTTCATTTGTACATTTGATGGATTTTAAAATATAATTTGATAAACGAGTTTAGTTAAGAAAAATTAAGAGCATACATCTTTTAAAGCTATCTGATGGCATTTTAAAATTATATAAAAATACATTCACATTATAAGTTCATACCTCCCTACGCAAGAATTTAGACCTAACAAACCAAATACAGCTGAGATACTTTGCCACGCCACAGACAAAGAGAGCTCTTGGATCTGATTTCAAGATCCGCAAGGCAACACTATGATCCGAGGTGCCCAGTTGTCTGCAGATTGGTTTAGCCATCTCGATCTGGCCCTGGAATATGCTGGGCATGCGAACATGAGGTGGGCCACACTCTCTTTTGGTGTCTCACAGCAAGGGCAATCCGCGATTGTCTGACGAGGTGGGCTCCATTTTGCAGTTAGCTCACGAACTAAAAGGGAGCCAACCCTGAACTGTATATAGAGTGCCCTAAATCTAAATATGGCTCTAAAAATATATGCTGTTTGATCTGGTAACAATCATCTGTCATCCTACCTACACTAGGGTTACTAAGTTCCTGTGTGTCGACCCAAGCCCAATATACATTTTTAAGTTCATCCTTACGGGTGGGTTCTGGCCCTCCCAAGAGTCTCTGAGACCTAGGGCAAGTACTAACGTCTTAATATTGGTAAACCAGCTAACCCTGTGATTGCAGTCTAAGCTAATTACTTCTTTAAATGCGGCGGCATATTTGGCGAGTTCAGTGGTTCGCAACAAGCGGGCCCAATAAAGCAGCGGTCTTAATCTGGCAATGTCTTTGTAAGAGCATCTTCCCATGTCACTCATCTGGGGCTTAAGTGGGACATTCCGGGGGAGGCTCACTACCTCTCTCAGAAACTTATGTTCGGATCTACAGATCTCTTGCACATTGTTAAACCCCCACAATTCCGCGCCATAAAGGGAAGAACTAACTGCCTTTGCAGCGTAGATAGTGAGCGCTGGGGCAACAGGTCTGCTCTGTGAGGAGCGATGTTCTCTGCCTATTGCCCCAGCCACACGTTTATGACTTAAAAGCATCTTGTTGATGTGGGGATTCCAGTGCATTGTTTCGGAGAGTCGGATGCCCAGATAATCAAAAGTGCTAACTCTTTCCAAGTTTGTTCCACCCAAGGTAAAAATGTGCCTAAAGGGCTTGTAGGGGTTGAATGTCATTAATTTAGTCTTTGTGGTGTTAATAATCAACCCCCTTGAAGTGCAAAAGAGCTGGAACCTATCTAAAAGTCTCTGTAGCCCGACCGGGGTCTTGGAAATCAACAGCGTATCATCTGCGAACAGGAGTGTGGGTACCCTATCTCCTGCCAGGACCGGGGCATCAGCTGGAATCTCCTGAAGGAAACTAACCACCCCGTTCACATATAGGGAAAATAGGGTAGGCGCCATAACGCAACCCTGGCGTACTCCTCTGTTCACTGCAATCCTATCGGTTTTTTGCCCTTGTGACCCCCACCTCACTTGAGCATAATTGCCCTCATGCAATCGGACAAGCAGATTCAAAATAAACAAAGGAATACCCATCTCGCCCAAAACTTTCCATAATTGTTCCCGGGGGACCAAATCGAAGGCAGTCTTCAAGTCAATGAAAGCAAGATAAAGACTGCCTCCACCTATCACGACTACCTTCCAATAAATGAGGAGCAGCCTGAACGCCTGGTCGACTGTCCCGGTTCTAGTTCTAAAACCCGCCTGGTAATGGGGGAGGATATTCTCATCCTCAGCCCAAGAGAGAATTCTCTGCAGCAGCACCCTACCAACTACTTTTTGAACAGCATCAATCAAGCTAATCGGTCGGTAGTTGGCAGGGTCCTCCCTAGCTCCCTTTTTAAAAATAGGCACTACTTCGGCACCCTTCCACGATTCGGGTATAGGGCATCCTTTAAAGATGGAATTAATTAGGAGCGTAATATATTTTGCCCAATCGCTGGAGTTCGCAAGAAGTAAATCCCCCGGAAGACCATCCGGTCCAGGGGCTTTTGACGGTACAATTCTTTTAATTGCCCCTTCTACTTCATTTAGACTAAAGTAGTCACCGGTGTTTAGAGCGGAGCAGGGAATTGGCTGGTCACGAGGTCCTCCCTGATATAATATGTCTGTCCCCGTGTATAGTTTTCTAAAATGGTCGAACCAATCTATGCTTGATATATGGTTGGGGATTGAATCAAGATCTTTCCTATTAGCCCCCCTAACGAGATTCCAAAATAAGTTAGCATCCTTTGCTAAACTAGCATCTTTGAGATTCTGCCAGTGGGATTCTTCCCACTGTAATTTTGCACAATGCAATGCTACTTTGTACTCCTTCCTGGCAGTTTGGACACGAGGGCAATTTCGACTTTTAATAGCTAAGGCTAGGGCTTTCCTTTTTTGTCTACAGGTTTTTGTGAACCAAGCCTGCCCGCTTTTTGGACGTGCTTTTTCAGTATTAGGGCCAGCAACTATTTTGAAAAAAGACCCCATCTGCTCTACAGTTCTCGTGTAAATATCCAGGGCTGTCTCTGGGGCATCAGGATTAAGGGATGCCTCCTGTAAGTCGGCTATGCTGTCTACCAGGGTTCGTTTAATTCCAGCCATTTTTAAATCATTAACAGCAACTTTAGGCCATTTAAGGTATCTCCTGCAATTAGAGGGGACCACTTCCTTGGTCGCCAAATTATTAGTTGCATCAGGGGCAGGGCAATAAGAGGTCCAAAGGGCCTTCGTAGTCAGACAGAGGGGGTTGTGGTCGCTGTCGATAGTAGGGACAACTTCCATGTCAATCGTGCTTCGCCACAATCTTACATCTATTAAGATGTAGTCGATGCGAGAGGGACAGCTGATTCTATTATATGTACAAGCCCCTTCAGCATCCGGCGGTGTTCTACCGTTTACAGCCCTCAGCCCAAATTCCAGAGCAAGAGCATTCAGCTGGATTACAACCCGTGACCATCTTTTAATGGGGGGAATACTTAGAGGGGGGATACCCCATCTTATATCATCCTCCTCCAACCCCAACATATCCTCCATACTAAGAGGCTCAAACGTACAGTTAAAGTCTCCAGCTATCACAAGATATGAATCGGGATCACAACTAGATAACTCCTGCTCTAGAGATGAAACAATAGCTGAGGACGCACCCCCTTTTGTCCCCCTTACATATACGTTAAACAACTCAAGAGATATGGCTCCTTTTTTGCCTTTGATGGTGAGCCTCATTATATCTGGATTTGCACAGTTTCGTTCGATAATTCTACAACCCAAAGCAATATTAACCCAGACAGTCAGGCCTCCCGAGGGGCGTCCTCGGCCTGTGGTGACAGCTGGTAAAAAAAAACAAGTATAACCAGATTTATAAAGGGGGACTAAGCTCCAAGTTTCCTGGAAGAGGCAGATGTCTTGGCCTTCTATTAGTTTGTTCCAGTCGGGCAATAGCAATTTACTGCTAAGTCCGGCTACATTCCAGGAAATGATCTTAAGCTGTGATTGAGGGGCCAAACCGTGGGCAACCCCCCTTGTGAGTATTGCTTGTGGTTGGGGCGATAGAACGTGGAGAGCATTAGAAACACTCCTATCTGTACCCATGTTTGAAACTACAATCTGATCCCTCGACTCATCCGTGTAACAACTAATGTGATCAGTGTGGGTTGAATTTATCAGTAATTGGTCAAAAACAGTTGGAGGTTGTGTGCTTGGGGGGGTGCTTGGGTTGCTATTGTGGGGGGTGTCCATAGACTCTAAGTGTAAGGCAGGGACTATTCTCAGTCAATCGTTGGCATCTAGTGTGGTCACTCCTTCTACACTCGACTTTGGTGCTACGCCCTGTGCCCTAGTATCAGCAATTGCTTGAAACCTTCTAAACTGGATGGCCGAGGGCCCTGGAGGGCAAGTCCGATATTCTAGTGCTAGCAAGTTTGCGGCCTAATCGGGCTTCGACAGGGTAAGTTCAATGTGATCCAGAGGTTGGTTGTAATGCATGCATCTCCGTGCCCTAACTATGTCATCTCGTATCAGGGATCGACAGCCCCTGACATGACGAATCCAATGTATAGCCTCATTTTTTAAAGAGTCTTCATTTTCGCGGTCACCATGCATATCAAGTTTGGGGACATTGACCATGAAGGCTGTACGTGTCTGTGCAGATGGGGGGTTTAAAGATTTTTCTGAATAACAGGAATCTTTGGGGCGCTGATAGGGACTTGCTAATATATTAAGAGGTCTAGTGTACTTTGTGTTGGCTTGCAGAGGAGGATGTTTTGCCTGACCAGTGGAAACAGCAGCTTGAGAGGAAATTACCTGTTTATAGCTGAATGCCTTAAGGGCCTGAACGGCGGGTGCTGTGGGTGATGGGAGAGAACCTTTAAGAGCGATAGTTCATTCTTTTTGTGCGTTTGTGAGTGCCCGTTGGAGATGGAAATTGGGTGGGCAACTAGCTGCAGGCTGATGTAACGTTCAACCCGGAATAATTGAATTGACTACAGCCACTAGCTCCTCAATCATCACCCTCATCGCGCCTATTTCTATCCTAAGTGCGCTGACAATCTGCATAGGATCTTCAGGTGTAGGAACACCGATTTCTGTTTGCTCAGATGGGCTTCCAGTAATCCTTGGGCTTGGGGTTGAACATTGGTGCACTAATTCGTCCAGAGAATCCGGAGCCTCAGCGAGTGCCGCAAAGCGGTTGGAACAAATGATGACAGAGGGCTCTAAATTATTTACAGAGTGGATTATTATGCTGAGTAGAAGCAATTCCCCCTTGCCCTAATACAGAGTGGTCAGCCTCACTACTAGATAAGGCACGATTATGGGGGGATTTCTGGAACATTGAGGGTATTATAGTTGAACGCGGTTGCCTACAGCCCCTCTCAAATGAGGATTTGGTGACACCAGTGGCCGCCGGCAATTCCGCGACTAGAATCCCTTCACATTCTGTGATAAGGGTCTCAATTCTATCAATCACACAATTATTGGTAATATTCTTGGTGGTTTTCTTTGCCTTTTTCCCCTTGCTCGCCCCGCCTGGTGCTCCATTTGCCCCCCCCCCGATCCTTCCATGGTTTTCCTTTTACCCATAATAACACTACCAGTGAGTTGGGTTAGCACAATAAAAAGTCAAAACAAAACAAATAATATCAGAAACGGGGGTGCAGCGCAATCAGTCCCGCGTAGCGAGTGTTTCAGTACGTTTTAGTGTCTTTCAAGGCCTGGGTTTCACTCAAGAGTAGTGCGCTCACACAGATCAGCACAATACCTTATTTGATGTTTGGCAGTTCCCCTGGGTCAAATAGGAGGCGAAAGGGGGGTGACCCTGCCCTGCCTCTTCCTGGCGATGACGGGCGCAGGACGGGCCTGCCCTTGGTCCGGGCTTCGCCCGGGCGCGGCTTGCGCGTGTCCCGCGCTGCGAAGGGAGAGGCTGCTCTTTGTAGAGCGGTCGAAACTCCTCCCCCTCACCTGCAACACCTGTGTGAGTGGGGCTGGTCTTCCACGCTTTGCACCCTGGGGCTTGTAGTCCCACCAGGGTGGATGACAATCTGGGTTATCACTGCGAGGTGGGATCTTGGCAGAACAATACAGCGCCCTGGGCTTACGCTCCCGCCAGGGTCAGTAGAGCTGGTGCAGCAAGCACTGTGTGGCAACAGGCCCCCTTCACTTCCAGCGCGTCCCGCGCCGCGAAGGGAGAGGCTGCTCTTTGTAGAGCGGTCGAAACGCCTCCCCCTCACCTGCAACACCTGTGTGAGTGGGGCTGGTCTTCCACGCTTTGCACCCTGGGGCTTGTAGTCCCACCAGGGTGGATGACGATCTGGGTTATCACTGCGAGGTGGGATCTTGGCAGAACAATACAGCGCCCTGGGCTTACGCTCCCGCCAGGGTCAGTAGAGCTGGTGCAGCAAGCACTGTGTGGCAACAGGCCCCCTTCACTTCCAGCGGGTCATTGCATTTTTTGAGGGATGGTTTCCCTTTGGGGCTTGCAGTTTCTATGCTTAGGAGCCAGTGGGGAAGCAACCTGAGCATTCTGAGGGATTATCTGCTCTTCTGTATATGATTTGGTGGGTAGATTGTTAAGGAGTTTTTCTAATAGAAAGCCAGTCTTGCATTCCCTCTATTCCTTCTTGGGGTGTACATCTGGTTCGAAAAGCCTTACAGTCCTCTCCATTTTAGCCATTAAACACTGTGGAATGTTGTATTATAAAACACTATTTTTAGTGGCTGTCGGCTCAGGGCATAACATTGGTGAATTATGGGCCTTGCTCTGTTCTGATCCTTTTGATGTTTCTTTTCAGACTGTTTAAGGCATGACTTGGCATTTCTACCTAAAGAAAGGTCTGCTTTCCATACATCTCAGGATCTGGTGCTCCCTTCTTTTCACCCAAACCCTTCATCTCAGGAAGAGAAGATAGAGCTTCATACTCCGGACGTTCATCATAGGGTTTCAACTCTGGATGTATATAGTGCTCTTACTGGTAAATAGCCAGGTAATTCATTGACATATCTGTAGTCTTGGGTGAAGAAGGAATATCAAATATATGACGCTCAAATGCTCCAAATCTTTCTAAAGATCAAATAAATCAGTTAATATAAAAAATATGTTATGAATAACATTAAATATGGTCTTATATTTCCATCTCAGGGTTCAGGGGACATTTTCAAAACTCTCAGCCGTCTGCCTTGTGGTTTCTAAAAGTCATCAGAACCTCTCTGTGGCACTAAAGGACCATATTACACAGTTACCCGTTAGTATTATATATATATATATACATATATGCATAGAAAGACATACTTAGGCAGAAACATAAAGTTGCTTTGCTGCAGGACTGTGCAATAGTAAGAAGTCTAATGTATTACAGTTATATTAAGGAAATGTTTTTCGTACATGCAACTCTGTACTAAGAAGGCGATTTATAGCAAATATTTCTCAAGATCAAAGGAAGCAGAGGCAAGATATAAAAGGCTCTACAGATAGCTAAGAACTTCTTTCCGGTACCATGATGTAGAGGAATAAGTGATCAAAGTGCCCACAACTTCAAAACAAAGTGAGCAGCCACAGAAAGAATCCGTAGCCTGGAAAGTTTTCAACCACTAAAGAGGTGGAGAAAAAGATAATGTCAGCAAGGTTAATTGCACCCTGTTCTAGCAGGTGTTGCAAGAGGGCATTCAGGAATGTGCTCCTTTTGGACCACAGGGATGGCAAAACACTTAATTTCAATGAATTATCCCATACAGAAGTACAGATAAGGGAAAAAACAACAACTGGAGTAAGAAGATGTAGCTACAGATGTTGCTATAATATGTTTTTTAATTTAGCAATTCAACATTCGAAGAAAAGTTATGGTTGTGACTTAAAACCAGAAAGAAATCTGAAATTCCAATTTGTAATTGGGACCGCAATTTCATAACATGGAAAATAGACATCAAAACTCAAATACCAAATTCAATGCTTATGAGCACAAAATATTATCCCAATAAGAAAGAACACGCAAAAACACATGTTTATAAAACTATACCTATTGAAACCAATACATACTGCTCGATTCCCAGTTTCTTTCAAGGGGTTAAGGATAATATGATATGTAACGCCATTTGCAATTTTATGTATGGCATTCTGCAATTGTGTCTGTCCTATCAAGGCTGAGGTCTTTCCTATTTTTTGGGAAAACTGGAGGCTGTCGAGACTGCTAACGCTGTCTTTAGGCTGACCTAAAAAAAACCTATCTGGAATGTTTCTTTCACTACTAGAGAAACATTATTGTGAATGGGAAATCAGAAAGAATATATTTTAGATAGGAGATGTTTGCCTAGATAATTTTTGAACTAGGCATCAGGCATTTGCATGCATGGCGTTCTTATTCATAAGGACATTACATTCGGTAAACGAGCCTTCCTCCTCGGCACAGAAAACTCGTAGCACCTAAACTGTGCTGTTCATTTAAAAAAGTTACTTGAGGCCGAGAATCAATATAATTACAGAGGCAGCTTGACACGACACATCAGAGATAATTGAAATTGTATGTTGTATACAGAATTTCAAGAAGGCGTTCTTTCGCTCTGCAAAGACGCAGCTCATTAGCTCAGGCACCAAAAGTTCTTTCGCTTCCTACGCTTTGTTTACTCTTTTTTTTCTTAATATAACTATCTGTTCGCCTACTAAACGTTTTTTTCCCAAGCATATTGAAGGTACATAAAGGTAATCGTTCGAGAAGAATACAGATTCACAACAACCAAAGCGCTTTTTGTTTCCAAATTTTGTTGTTGTTGCTATTACCATAGATTAATAATGGTAATATTAATTATGCAACGCTAAACGATACTTTGCATAACAATACTTGTACCTCAATGGCACGCTGACATTTGTGGGCGAGGCTATAACTCCCCCATGGCATTGCAGTAGTTGTTTTTGAAGACAGTTGAATCATTGGGTCTGAATCACAAACCTATTTGCATTTGCAAAATTGCCTTACATATGCAAATAGTTTCCAGTGAGTGCAAAACAGCATTTGGAATTCTGAAAAGTTGGTTTTTCAATTTACTCTGAGCGAGGGCAATAGGCATACCTTGTTTGCTTGTGCTCACCCATGAACTTTCATTAGACCAGAGTTCTTCAAATTCTAGGGCGCGCCCCGCTGGGGGACCGTGACTGCAAATACTTCTGCAAAGACTTGCAAATGAATACGGCCTGTGTTAGACCCGGACCTTTTGACAGGTTTATCCCCAAACATTTTGCCTTTTGCCTCCTATTTTTCTGACCCTGTTTTTGTTGGTTATAGGATTCTGTGCACTTTACCACTGCTGTTCAGTGCTAAAGTGCATATGCTCTCTGTATAAATTGAGATAGTGATTGTCCATAGCAAAGTGCACGGTGTGTGCCTGGGCCTGACTGCTCTGCCAAGCTACCAAGGGGGTGAGCAGGGGTTGTCTTGGGTGTGTAACTCCCTTACCCTGACTAGAGTGGTGGGTTCTGCCTGACTTAGGTGTATACCCTAGCCTACCAGAAACCCCATTTCATACAGCCTGGAAGCAAGACCTTGTTTGTTTGGTGTGTTACCAGGCTGTCTTTATTTATATGCAGAGGTTGGAGTGGATATAAAGTGTGGAGCTGGAATCCTGGGTGCCCAAGGGGTGCACAGTCAGTGAGTGGGGTGGGGGAGTCAAAGCTGTGGCTAAGAAGAACACATATTACCCCCAGTTCCCCTTGTCCTTGTCCCCTTCATCACAAGTGAGGTGAACCCACCTCACCAGACAGAAAAAAAACAGAAGAATGCTGGTATTGCCCCTCCCCATAAGGATGGAGCCTACAAAGGCATTACTTGCACAGTAATCCTCCTGTTCTTTTTTCTGTCTTGCCAGGTGAAAAGGACGACGAGTCAGTGGATCCTGCTGGGTTCGAGCTGCTGTATTGCTGTTTTGACCGCCCTCCGTTTCAGCTTGGCGGGAATGTAGGCTGGTGTGGTGATGCGTTCATTGCCCTGTTTGTGAAGCTTGTGGGGTGACGCTGGAGGTGGGCAGTTGTTCTGGCACCTCAGAGAGAAGTCGGTGTTGCTTTGGTAGCCTACAACGCTCCTTACTGTTTAGTGTATGCGCATGTGTGGGTATGAGAAACAGTGCACATATGGGAGCCAGATGTCATTCCTCTTGGTGTCTTGTGAGGCGAGGGATAAAGTAACCAACATTCAGTTAAGTCCACTTAGCGGTCTTTTATCTATTGTTGGCAACTATTGAGGCAGTGTTGCATTATGATAATGGGGAAGCATTCAAGGAAGAGGCAGCATGTGAAGTGTTCTTCCTCCTCTGATTCTTCTGCCATCCCCTCCTCCTTCTGAACGCAGTAGGGAGAGTGAGGAGGCAAGATTGAAGTGCCTGATCAGGGAGACAATATTGGAGCTCACGCCTGGTAAGGATCAGTTGCGGGATCGACAGTTGATGGTGTCTTCAACTGCCTCGGACTCTGATCATGAGGCTCCTGGTGCAGAGGAAATACATTTTGAAGGACTTGTTGCCTGATTTACTCGCTCATGTGAAAAGCAATATGGGGTTTCGTGAGGGGGAGATGCTTGGAAATTCTTCCAGGGCTCTGCTCAGGCAATTACAGAGTTCTGCGTTTTTGGAGGTGCCAGTCCATCCTTACATTACGGAGGTTCTGCTTCGATTTATGGTCAAACTCTATACACTAAAAGATATGTAGCACTCCTTGCTTTGTTTGGGGCAAGCCTGGTGAGGAGAAGGTCTCTAGCATAAGATGCTATCATTAAGAACTGAACAGATAAAAAGATGGATTCAGTATTAAAGAAGGTGTATTCAGGTTCTCACCTGGCCTTTCAGGCAGGCATTAATGGAACTTATGTGGCCAGTTACTGATTGCAGAACAGTTGTTTTATTCACTGAAGGATTCCTCAGATTGTTCAAGGCTGCTGGATTACATTGAGAAGCAGGTGGAATACATGTCAGACATTGCCTCTGATGTAGTGTGAGCTACTGCCCTGTCTGGGATTGCTTGCATTGCAGCGCAAACGATTCTGGTGCTCAAGGACTGAAGCACGCATTCGGCCCGGAAGGCGTCTGCTCTCCGTTTGCCTTTTCAGGGTACACAGTTATTTAGGGCAGAGTTAGAGGAGAAACTTCATAAACTCTTTAAGGAGAAAAAACAGTCTTCGTCTTTGAAGCAAATGCCCCCAGAAAAAACAGCCTCTGCAGCACAAATCTCCATTTTGCCAACCTTCTTGTAGACAAATGGAGCATTCCTAAGGGAGATTCCAGGCATAAAAAGGTTTTGATAAGAATTCAAGTCCCCCCCAAAGCAGAGGTCCTGGCTATATGGGGGTTGGACTGGGGTATGCAGTTGGAGGTAGGATCCAGCGCTTTCTGGAGGAATGGGAGGTATCTAATTTCAACAAGTGGGTTCTTCAAATTCTCAGAGTGGGCTACAGCATAGAGTTTATCCGTTCCCGGAAGTCTCAAGGGCGATACCAACACCTTGGCCTGACAAAGAGTCAAAGCAGAAGGTGCTCAGTCAAGGAATCTAGGCTCTTCCCAGAAGGAGGCTATTGTGGAAGTTTGTCTGAAGGACAGGGGGGAAATGCTTTCATTCAATTGTTTTTGTAGTAGAAAAGTCCATGGGAGGATTTTGTCTAATGCTTGATCTTAATGCTCTCAACAAATATGTGTGCACTCCTTCAAAATGGAGGTTCTACAGAGGATAATTCATCTGGTTGTCAAAGGGCACTTCATGTGCACAGTGAATCTCCAGGACTCCTATTACCATATTCCGATCCGTCCAAATCACCAGCAGTTTCTGAGATTTTGTATCACGTAGAGACACTTTCCATTCAGGTTTTTGCCCTTAGGACTGAAGTCAACACCCAGAGTGTTTACAAAGGTAGTAGCACCATTTGTGTCATCTCTTCATCTACAGTGGTTCCGCAGATATCCCTACCTGGACTATTGGCTCATGCATGCTCCTTCCAGGGGTCAATTGCTTTGGGATCTGGACTTGGTGTGCTCTAGATTCTGGCCACATGGTTTCTTCTTAACCTGGAAAAATGCAAATAGACACCCACAAAGGATTTGGCTTTCATAGGGGCCAGGTTTTGCACTGACCTCAATAAGGTCTTTCTTCCAGATTCCAGAGCTGCCACTGTGAGGCAGTGGTCCGGCAGATGATGAACAGCCATCTCTTCCAGTGCACCAGTTTATGAGGCTGCAGGGACACATGTCGGCTGCATTCTTTATGGTACCTTGGGCCCGGTTACATCTCCGCCCACTGTGGTGGGCATATCTGAATTCCTGGTGGTATCCTTCTTCAATGGATTTCTAAGTCAGGGTACTGGTGTTCAAGGAGATAAGGAGAGACGTGTTGTGGTGGACTCTGCCAGATTCCCTCATTGGGGGAGTGGATCTTCAGTCAGAGCCCCCTCAGGTTCTCACAACAGATGCCTGTGCTTGTTGGTAGTGAGTCACTCTAGGTTCCAGGTCTCTTCAGGGGAAGTGATCTCTGCTGGAGAGTAGGCGTTCATCTAGTTGGAGCGAACTCACAGCAGTCTACAGGGTAATGATGTGGTTCCAGCAGGGTCTGGATGGCTGCAATCTGGTGGTCAGGTCAGATAATTTAGTCACAGTGGCCTACCTAAACAATCTTGTGCCATGAATGCAGTAGCTGTTCTCCGGTTTCAGTGGGTGGAGGTTCACTTGCTGTCTCTGGTGGCTTTCCGTATCTGAAGGGTGGACAACAAGGTGGCGGATTCTCTCAGCCGTGTTTTCCCCTCTTCCCATTAAACTGCTTTAACCAGGGTGGTGTTCTGTGTAGGAGATGTGGTGTTCCTTTCCTCGACCTATTTGCTTCCCTGCTCAACATGCAGGTTCTCCAGTTTTATGCCAGGAGTCTGCAGATAGGAGCGTAGGAGGTGGATGCCCTGACAGTACTTTGGCTGAATCACCTGTTGTATGCCTTTCCGCCCATCCCCCTGATTCCCAAGTTGCTAGCCAAGTTGTTGGTGGAGGACAGGGAGATGTTGGTGGTGGTGCAACTTTGGCACAGACTGTCGTGGTTTCCCCTGCCTTGTGCCCTAGTGGCTCAGGGGCACTGGATGATTCTGTATCATCCCTCACCTCTCAGGCTGTCCCCATCGTGTCTTTTCATAAGCTTTTCCTCTCAGTGTGGAATTTGAAAGGAGGGGATTACAGCAGAAGGGTCTGTCTTGGCATTGAGAAGTGGCTCACAGGCCCTCCATATTGAAATCTTATGAGAGGCTTGGGGTAGTTTTAGGTTATAGAGTTCTCCTCGGAATATATCCCCATTGGATTGTAATTTGTGTGATGTCCTCCAGTTTTTTGGGAGGGTTTTGAGAAGAGGCTGTTAGTTTCCACCTTACATGCTCAGTGGGCAGTAATTCAGACTCAGAGGATTTGGTGGTTCTTTTATTACGTAGCATTTCTCTGTCCATATCTTTATCAAAGCTTTTATTCCCTTTATGGGATCTGTCCCTGGTGTTGAAAACCTTGACATCTCAACTCTTTGATCCATTGGAGTGAGCTGACATCATGTTTTTGACATTTAAGGTTGTTTTTCTGGTAGCGATTACTTCGGGCAGACTCATTAGTGATTTGGGGGCTCTGATGACAAGAGAACCCTTCTTGTCTTTTATTCAGGATGGGTTGGTGCTATGATTTGGCTTTTGTTCCCAAAGTCTCTTTTCAGTCTCATAGAGAGCAGGAGATGGTTCTTCTTGCATAACCTCAAGGAGGGTGTTCTGCAGCAGAAGCTCAGTTGAGTTTAATGAATGTTAAGAGGGCTCTCTTAGTTTATCTAAACAAAACTAAACCATTTTGCAGGTCAGATTCCTTGTTTGTGTCCTTTGGTGCTTCCAGTAAAGGGCATAAGGCTTCCTCCTTATCCATAAGTAGATGGCTCATGCAGGTAATATCTTTGGCCTATTTTTTGTCAGGGATGCCTCTCCCACCAGGATTCAGGGTACATTGACCAGTGGGGATTGGCTACCTAGGCTGAATTGAAAGGGATTTCCATTTCAGAAATCTGTTGTGCTGCTACTTGGGGGACTCACAATATTTGTGTCAAACATTGCTTACTGCAGAATGTGGTACATGGTGAGGTTGATTTTGATAAGGGGTAATTGCATTCCCTAGTTCCTTGATGTTCGGATCTTTAAATATTGAATAAATCACTGTGGGGTGCCACAGTTCAGCTGCGGTGGGCTGCTTGGATATTCCTCACTTGTGATTAAGGGGACAAGGACAAGGGGAACCTGGCAGCAATGGTTTATAATTTACTGGTAATCTTCATTACTCCTGGTCCTTTTGTCCCCGTCCAATTCCTCACACCCCTTCCTCCCCCTCCCGGACTGCTGCACTTCATATGTTGTGGCTTGGTCATTCAGGAGGAATGCTGGGTAAGTATTGCCAATCTAGGCTCTAGCTATACGGGGGGGACTATACCAGCATTCTTCTGGTTTTTTTTTTCTGTCTGGTGAGGTGGGTTTACCTTACTTGTGATGAATGGAACAAGGACAAAAAGACCAGGAGTAATGGAGATTACCAGTAAGTAAAGAAGCATTCAGTAACTATTTTGTTATTTTTTCACTGTCAGGTTAAAAACACTCACCCTTAAAAGAAAAATAAATGCAAGTTAATCTAATAGGTGAAAAATGTACCTTTACATTATGACACCTCAGTTGACTAATGCGATCAGTGAAGAGATCAGTGGGTTGCAAAATGAGGCACAGAATTGAATCCTAGTTGGCGCAATATGCAATAGGGAATAGTGACTTGTGCATTTATAGTGTTGTGAGGCCTCACTATGTGGCAAACAGTACTGTGCTTATATAAATTATAATTTATATCTTAATATTTTAGCAATACGTAATCAGACAATACCTAGAAGCATTTTCAGAGGTGCCCATTAAAAGGATGCACTAAACTGGTAACACTCTTACATTACTCTAAACAAGAATAAATCATTATCACAGTGGAGCTCCAGGTGTCTCCATCAGTCAAAGCTTATGCTAGCTCCCAAGCAGCTTTTATGTTTGGAGCCTAATCAACTGCACAGGGCTGAGTGGTATGAGGGGCCTACTAAACTCATGGCCAATGGAATTATGTGGCATGGAAGGACCTAATCATATGGCAGGGTTGACTAAATTATGCAGCAAGAGAAGGAAAAGTATGTGGCGTAACACGGAACATTTTGGTATAGAATTATTTCATTATTTTTACATTGGCTAACACAGTCTGGGCATAGGTTTCACCTCATTAGTTCCGGTTTAAAAAACAAATGTAGTAATAGCATCAGAAAGGAGACCAGTCAACCTCCGTGAAGGGAATTTACTGTGTTGGCAACATATGTTGCCGCATTTTTTGTTACTTTTAAGTTACTCTTGATTCATTTGAGCTAGAAACAATGTTTTTGTGAAAGTCTTTTAAACGAGGCAATCTGTTTATGGTATTTGTTGATGTGTCTTTGCTTTCGATTCCGTTGTGCACAAAAAAACTCTGGACCATCATGCTCACCATGGGTGTGGATACTACTATAGTCAACTTCCTTAGATACCTTTATTCATCCAGCAGAGCTAGGGTATGTTATGCCTTAAAAGGTGAATGCACTCAGCCATTTAGCATAGAGAGAGGGGTCCGACAAGGGCGTGTACTTGCCCCCTATTTGTTCAACCTTTATAGCAATAGCTTGGGCAGTACTCTAGCAAGTAAATGTTTTGATCTTCCCCAGGTTTGGAATCGACCCATACCGGCCCTTCTCTATGCAGAGGACGAGGTGCTGATTGCCTGTACCCTGTTGGCCCTACAACGTTTGCATACTGAATTTGTTTATTACATGCAGAACCTGGGCCTTCAAAGTAACATAAGTAAAACTTTTGTAATGACAGCGGGGAAAAGAGTAATAAAATGCCATGACATTTTAATAAAGTGTACCATTATAACGCACACACCATCTTTTTCTTATTTAGGGATTTTATTTGACTGGGTGGTGAATTGGACAAAAGCAGTGAATTCTAGAAGACTCCAATTTGTGAAATCCATTACGGCTTTGATCAACTTCTCTAGGAAGCTGAGCATTAAACATCCAAGAGAGATGATGACTATATATAATTCCAAATGCCAGCCTATTGCTATGTATGGATCCGAGCTGTGGGCTATGCAAATGTTAATTCTGTGCAGCTAGTAGAAAATGCTTGTTTAAGAAATCTCCTTGCCTTTCCCAAAAGCTGTTCCACCTTCGTCTGTCACTCGGAATTGGGTGTCCCATGCCTAACAGGTTTGATAAGGGTTCAGCCGGTTTTGCTTTGGCACAAAATCTGGTCATCTGAGCACATGGAGCTAAACTGAGCTATTGCAAAGGATCGCCTTAGATCCAAGCGTGCTTCTAAAATCCCTTGGCTTAAGTATGTTAAACAATTCCTGTCAGATGTTGGTCACCATGAGTATTATTGTCACCCAGAAACTCTGATCAGTATCTCCAGGAAAGCACTAAAGTTGGAGTGCCTAACAGTACTTGAGGAATTGAGGTTGTCTACAGAAATGATTAAACCATCTGGACTTAAAAATCAGCTGATTTTTATTACTTTTGACATGCAACCTTATTTAACAAATGTACTTAATAGCCAACATAGATTCGTACTGACTCACTTTAGGCTGGATATCTTTAATAGTTTAACCAGTTTTCCCAACATAAATAATTGGTCACATGATATAGTGCATTGCCCGTGCGATAACTTATCCAAGTAGAATACTGTGCACATTGTGTTTTTCTGTAAATAATATTCAGATTTGGGGAACCGATTAATTAAGCCACTGTTAAAGCCTTTAAAGTTTATGCAATGTCAACCAGCCTTTTTATATTTACAACTGCTTCCAACTTTGTATATATGTGATGTCTTGTCAACATTTTTATGGGCTGTTATCACTCGGAGAAAGTTGTTATAGTAGGAACAGAACACTGCCTGTTTTATCTGAACTGTACTTCTTGTTAACAGTTTTATCAGTTTTTAACTTGAATACTGTATATTTTCAGTTTTACTGTGTATGCTTTTATGATTCACAATGTGATATCGAATAAAGCTTATTTTTGTTTGTTTGGGAAAGTCTCTATGTTGGGATCACCGATGATCTCGTGATCATTCTGTTCTGTCTTCCGTTCCCTGCGTGGAACATGGAATGCGGTTACACTGGCAGTTGCTGCCGGGATGCTGTGTGACCGGACGGATTAAAGAGTGAAGGGAAGAAACCTTACCCCGTGTCGTCTTCTTTTCATTGGCGACGAGTTGTCCGGTCCGCAGTCCTTCCCTCCGTCCTTCTTCTGACATCGCGCTGTTCCGTGTCTTCCTGTGAAGCAAGTCCTGACAGCCCGTGTGGAAATCCTCTGAGAGCTACCGAAGTGTCTTTTATGAACACCCAGATACCCGGAGTTGGTTGCCCTGCAAGCTGCATCTTCACTGAAGGCTCCGGTGAGGTGTTAGCGTATTTTGGAGTATTTCTCGCTGTGTCAAGGAGTGTGCATGGCGCGTTGTACCAGCACGCGTCACACTGACGCACATCTCTGTTTGAGAGCTTCTGTTCCACAGCAATCTGTGCATGCGTCACCACGCTCCGCGTGAGACGTCAAGCGTTGCTAGGGAGCTCGCGTTGTTGTGGCAACCGGCGCGCATACCGGCGCGCGCCACATTGCTGGTTTAAAGCTCCGTTACGCTTATACGCGTGAAACACTTTGACTAGTTGAACTTTTGGGAAGGCAGATTGCGCGCAAACCAAGCGCGTGCCATCTTCCTTTGATGAAGTCTAAGTTTTATTGCTCTGCACCTGTTTAGTGTTTTCTTGTTGTGGGGCAAGCTTCATCCTACGAATTAAGTGGTTCAAAGACAACCAGTGGCACAATTAAGTCAATTTAAAGGAACATTTGGAAGGATGGTGCATTGACAACTTATACTGTATTATTGTAAAACTGCAAACCCAACGGTGACACGCTCTTCTGGCGATCGTCCTGGTGCAGTGCACTGTTAGTTCCCTTTAAAATACATTACATTTTTGTGCGTTTTTTATCTATTCAGCTCTATTCTGCAACACAAATCTTATTGTGGTGACTTGTGGCAGCAACTCACCCACGCAAGATTACCCTATGGATCGTGTAATTGCACCACCTCCCTTTCTACAGTCAGCCGGTACTCCCCCTGTCATTTGGCAACAGTGGAAAGAAACTTTTGATGCCTATCTCGAGGCGATTGACGGAGATACCTTCACCTCAAAGAAAAAAAAAGCTTTACTAGTATACAATTTGGGTGCCGAGGGAAGAACTATTTTGAAGACCTTACCCCTAGAACTCGTAAGAACATGTGTCAGTAGTGGTGATGAAGGTGATTCTTTAATTGTTGATGAGTATGCCTCTCTCATTAAAACGTTGGATAAGAGATTCAATCCCAAAAGAAACATTGTGCTGGAGCGTCACAAGTTTTTGCAACGTGCTCAAATCCCTGGCGAATCCATTGATGATTTTGTAGCCGCCCTCAGAACCTTAGCCGTCACTTGTAACTATAGGGAGTTCAGAGACGAAATCATCCGGGACCAGCTAATTGAGCGCACTTGCAATAAAAAAATTCAGGAGAAACTTCTATCTTCCGAAGACCCTGATTTAGAAACTGCTCTCATTTTGGCCAGAAGCATCGAACATTCCCAACTATGCATGAAAGAAATGAGTGGAGCATCCAATGAAATTAAATTAGTCAGCACCAAACCCACTAGTAGAGCCGCCAAAGGGAGCAACACTAACTTACCCAGCATTTCTTCATCTGCATCCTCTTTGCCTAAACCCAAATTTGAAAAATCAGAAAAAGCTGACCTCTCTTGTTACCGATGTGGCAGCAGATCTCATCTGGGCAATTTTAAATTTTGTTTTGCGATTAATCAAACTTGCTTCAAATGTGGTAAGAGAGGACATTTGGCACGTATGTGCAAGGCTACTGTTGCACATAAGGGACAGACAAGAACTGTGAACGCTTTTGAAGAAGATAATGTTAACTATAGTAATGATAATGAAAGCTATGAGTTGTTGATGTTGTCTTCTTCCTCTACTCAACAGGATGGTGTAGTGGAAATTGCCTCCATTGTTGAACCACACAAAAGAAAATCCCCTGCGTGTGTCATAAATTTAAACGGAAGTTGTATAAAGTTTTTGGCTGATTCTGGTTCTCCTTTTACCCTCATCAATGCCAAAGATTTTGAGAGATTGGGCAACGTTCCCCTTGTTCAGTCCAATATTAAGATCTTTGCTTATGGTGGTAAAAGGGTGGAGGTGCTTGGCAAGTTTGAAGGCAAGTTGGAATTCAAAGGGGATTCTACGCTTAGCATTATTTACATTGTAAAGGATGGTGCGAATTTATTGGGATGGGAGGAACAGGGTGAGCTGGGGATCATCCTTGATCCCAACCATCCAGACATGGTTTTATCGAAATACGAAGCCAAACAATTTTACTCAAATCTTCCTGAGCTTACCCCTGTACATAAGGTTACTGCAGAACTGTTATCCAAGTGTGAGTGGATTCAAAGGTACCCAGAGATTTTCAACGGTGAATTGGGTAAACTCAAAGGTTTTCAGCACCGCATAGTTTTAAAGGAGGGTGCAAAAGCTGTTGCACATAAAGTGCGTAAAGTACCTCTGAGTATGCGTGGTGAGCTCAAACAGGAACTTGAGCGGTTGTGTTCCGTGGGTGTGATTGAGCCCATTGAGGGGTCTGAATGGTTGTCCCCCATCGTTTTGGCGCGCAAGGCTGATAAGTCTCTCAGAATGTGTGTGGACTTGCGCGACCTAAATTCTTGTATATGGGTGGACCGACAACCCCTGCCCAATATAAATGAAATGTTGTCTACACTAGAGGGGGCAAAGTATTTTTCTTCTCTGGATATTTCCTCCGCTTACCATCAAATAGAATTGTGCGTGGACTCGAGACACCTCACGTCCTTTGTGACACCGGAAGGTGCATTTCGTTACGTACGCATGCCGTTTGGTTTAGCATCGGCTTCTGCAGTGTTCCAGCGTCTCATGGGAAGCTTGTTCAAGCACACTGCAGGAGTCGTGTTTTTCCAAGACGACATTTTGATTCATGGGAAAATAGAAGTAGAGCACAATTCCAGAGTTAAGGAGGTTTTGGACATAGTCAAATCTAGTGGTTTAACACTAAGGAAAGACAAGTGTAAATTTTTACAAGATGGTGTGGACTATCTCGGACACCACATCTCAGAGAAAGGAGTAGAACCCAAAGTTAAACTTCTCGATGCCATTCAGAATGCACCCGAACCACAAAATAAAGACCAGCTTCATTCCTTTCTTGGCTTAGTGGAGTACTATGCTAAATTTGAGGCTAACTTCTCTGATAGGACAGTGTGTTTGCGTGAACTCCTAAGAAAGAATGTGAAGTATGTATGGTCAGACCAATGTGCTTGTGACTTCAAGTTGTTGAAGGAAGCAATTGTGCAGGCACGCCCACTTAAGTTATTTAGCATCAACGATCGCTGCATTGTCACTACCGATGCGAGCAATGTGGGTCTTGGCGTTGTCCTTATGCAGAAAAGATCTGACAATAGGGAGGAGACCATTGCTTTCGCTTCTAGAGCACTTCATGGTGCGGAGAGCACTTATTCCACTATTGAGAAGGAAGCCCTGGCTCTGTGGTGGGGTGTACAGTATTTCCGCAATTTTTTATGGGGGAATGAGTTTGTCCTGAGGACTGACCATAAACCACTGGTAGATCTCTTCACCACCAGGGGTGGTGGCAGAGCCACTCCACGCATAGCCAAGTGGCAGTATAGGTTAAATGAATTTAATTATCATTTGGAGTACGTGCCAGGAGTAAAGAACCACGTTGCCGATTGCCTATCTAGGCTACCACTGTCTGAATCTGTTTGTGATCTTGTGGATGAGGATTTGGAAATGGTATGTGCTGTTAGTGGGGTAGCTGATACAGGTGCTGCTCTGTCGGAAATTGATTGGAAATTGGCTTTGTCGGAGGATAGCGAGATTAGGAAGGTAATGGACTTTGTGGTTCAGGGCTGGCCCAACAACTCGGATTTGATTCCTGAACTGATTCCCTTCAAGAGGATATGTGACGAGTTATCCCTGGTTGACGGGATTCTGCGTAGAGGTAGCTTGTTGGTGGTGCCCGTGACTATGCGCAAGAAGGTTTTGGATCTGGCCCATGAAGGTCATTTGGGCATTCGTGCCATGAAGCGGAGGGTTCGGGAAGATTTCTGGTGGCCGGGAGTTGACAGGTCTATTGAACACTGTGTTCGTGATTGCGGTGCGTGTATCTTGAGTGACAAAACTCAAGTAACCTATCCCTCTCCCATCAAACCCATAGTTGTGGAAAACTCACCCTGGTGCAAGTTAGCCTTCGATATTGCTGGTCCTTTTGGGTGTACAGGCAGTTCTCCCAAATACGCCTTGGTGCTGATCGACTATATGTCTAAGTGGCCAGAAGTCAGGTTTGTGGATGGCATAAATTCTGCAACGGTCATTAACTTTCTTAAGGAGGTTTTTCTTCGGGAGGGTTTCCCAGAGGAGTTAGTGACCGATAACGGGACTCAGTTGGTGTCAGTGGAAATGCAGGAATTTCTGAAAGTACATGGTATCAAACATATCCTCACCTCTCTTTATCATCCTTGCAGTAACGGTTTAGTCGAACGCTTCAATCGTGTGATCAAGGATCAGCTACAGTTAGCTTTTGTCAACGGTTTGCACTGGAAGGAGGCGGTTTCCAATATGTTGTGGGCAATGAGAATCACTCCACATTCAAGTACTGGGGTATCTCCTTTCACCTTGCTAAGGGGTAGGGTTGCTGGCTCTAAGCTTAACAAGGATTGGATGTCAAGGAAGGAAGTGGATGTGGAGAGGCTGGGGATGGTAGCTGATGTCAGGGCTGCCGCACAAGCCAGGTACGCCTCAGATCGTGTAAGGGCATCTCCAGTACATCAGGGAGACTGGGTGAGAATCAAGAAACCTGTTCTCGTTCGCAAGGGTTTGTCCCGGTTTTCCGACCCAGTCAGAGTGAGAGAAGTAAGAGAGCATGTTGTTGTGTTGGAGAATGGGAAGATCTGGAACAAGTGCGCTGTCTCAGTAGTGCCTGAGTCAAAAGCTGAATTTGTGAAAGGAAAACTTGGGGTTTACACTCCTTGCACGACTCCGCCTCTCTTGGTGGAAAGTCCAAAGGTTTCTGTTCCTGTCAGGGAGGTTGTTCCCCGAGCAAGCTCTTCTAGGTCAAGGGTTGTTCCCTCTAGATTCCGGGACTTTGTAAGGTATTGAACATTACGATTTATTTTTACCTGTCACCTGTACATCTAATGTGTTTTATTACTATGTTGACATAAATGTTCTCATCATTCTTTTGTTTGTATTTGAAGGAAGGGGGGTGTGTTGGGATCACCGATGATCTCGTGATCATTCTGTTCTGTCTTCCGTTCCCTGCGTGGAACATGGAATGCGGTTACATTGGCAGTTGCTGCCGGGATGCTGTGTGACCGGACGGATTCAAGAGTGAAGGGAAGAAACCTTACCCCGTGTCGTCTTCTTTTCACTCTAGGTAATGCAGCTGATGATGGATAATGTAGCAAATACGTCAAGTCTATAATTGTGCAGAAAAAACAGTGGCCACAAAATGTCATAGTTCAGGTGGCCCTGACTAAATCCCAATTTCAGTTGTTTTACTATCCTTCCTTACTTGCATTAGGGTCAGTGCTTCCTTGCTGTGCCAGTGTTGCTTTGGGCCTTGGAGCAATGGCTCACAAGTGGGAGAAAATTGAAACAGAGGAGACATCACACTTTGGGAGTCAGAGAGATGGTAGCTAAGGGGTGGGGACAAGTTGAAAGCCAATGTTTTTAACAAAGGGCACAGAAAATCACCCACTTTGCAAAGCAGTAGCTATAATTAGTGAAACAGGTTCAGCTGCACTGGGGTTCATGGGTTTGAGGGACCTACTGGATCACAGATATGACTATGTTCATCCAAAACATCTGTATTGGGGTTCATTTTCCTTGGAAGCTTTAGGACCTAAGGCACCTTTGCTTCATGGGGGGGGCACACATGGACACTCATTTATTTTTCTAAAAGGGAGAACTTCTGACTTTTGACCAGGGGAACCAAGCTCAAGTCCTGGTATTAACTCAACATTTTTTGATTCTGGGCAAATCACTTAATCTTCCCATGGCTAAAAAAAATAAATCGGACCTTGTGTAATGTAATCTAGTGCTCATGTAAAATGTTCCAATAACCATGAGTTGAGTCCGTGCTATAATAATCTTCCCCCAAAAAAGTTCCAGAGAGCCTGTTTCAAGATTGGAATGATGATGAGGCTTGGTGAGGGAGGGGTGAAAGTGGCAGAGAAGATAGACTACTACTACTCAGAGTTGTAGCTATCATAAGTGCAGTAGGTGCAGTTGCAGAAGTGTGAGGGGCTGACAACACTTGCAGGAGGGATTGTTTTTTGCATGAAGGAATACCTTCCTGCACAAAAACAATCCTCTGTGTCTTTTTCCTCTTTCTATGTGTGCTGCACAATGCAGAGGAAAAAATGAGAAGAAATAACCATATTTTTCCTCATTATGCCGCTCCTGGAAAGGCATGGCATTTTGATGCATTCCGAGGTTTACTAGTGTTAGTAAATCTGTGAATGTGCCACAAACCAAGGGTGGATGCTTGGGAACACCCATGCTCCCCCCCATGGAACACCTATCCACGTTACTCAAGATTTACAAGGTGGTTCTGCGTGGCATAGTAAATCTCACTTAAGGGCTTGCTTTGCCATTGTGTCACCTTGCGTGACGCAAAGGCAACACGCCCATAGTAAGTCTGGGCCCAAATGTTTATTTTTATGGTTATTTCACAGCCATAAGTGGAGCGATTCTATTGATTCTATTTTGCATTTGTCCTTATCTTGTATTGAATTGAGAGATATTTAAGAGCGAGTAAGAAAAAAGGCACAAAAATTATAAGGACTCCTCTAACGTTAGCTGTCTGATTCGTGCACACGTATGAACCTACCCATTTTTTATTTTTAAGAAGGGAACATACCTCCTCTTTTAGGAGATGTGTTTCCTGAAGGATCAAAACCTGAGCCATTGAATCTTGGAAATACTGTACTATCCTATCTCTTCTTGGTCTGGTTCACAGGCCATTAATATTCCAAGATAAAATCTGTATAGGACTCATGTTGTATCCATAGAAAGGCCCAGCCTTAAAACCGGGGACTGAATGTAAGGTAACCAATACCAGGGGTCAATCCAACCTAGCTCCAAAACACTCAACCAAGCCCTGACGTGAGTACAACCCACACAAAAAAACGGCGAATGAGGATTTATTTTTTCTTTTTTCCCTGCTGCACCCAACCCCAACCCTGTGCCCCCACCCAACCCTCCCCCCCTTGCTGGGAACCCATACCCCAATTATCTGGACAGATGGAGTCCAGGCAATTGCGTCCCGGAGATATCTGCGCCACCCCCACCTTACTAAAAACAACACCACCAAAACAAACACCCAGGGAGAAATTAAATAAAATTCAGAAAGTAGGAGAAAAAACGGGGAGGCCTAACAATATTGAAAGCAACTAGGAAGAGAGCGCCCCTCACAACTCCAGACAGCTTCTCAGAATAATAAAAAAGAAAAAAGAAAAAAGGAAGAAAAAACTCTCATTGCTATTAACATCTCTATATGGGAGAGATATCACCTCACTGACACTGTAGTTGAGCTAGCTATTGATCCCCTTTACTTAGACTATTCAGCAGCTCGTCTGCTTCCTGTACCGACCTTATACTGTGCATTTTATTGTTATGCATGACTTTAAAAAGGCCGGGAATTTTAATTGGGCTACCGCCCCTAGCTTTTTGAACCCATCCAATCTCTTGCCCAACTCCCATTGCCTCTCCAAAGTGCAGCTTGAGAGGTCCGACCGAATCTCAAACACAAATTCCTTTGCCCGTACTGATTTAGATTTCAATGCTAAATTTAAAATCTTATCCTTCAAGGCAAATGTGAGGAAATTAATGAGGATTTTTCTGGGTTTGGGTCTGTTAGGGTTCCTCCGAAAAGGATCCCTATGTACCCTCTGAATGTCTCGACTAAGCTCTTCCTCAGAGATTTCAAGCTGTAATGAGGTCTTAAGTAGAGAAACCACGTAGGACCGAATATCAGAACCTTCGCTTCCTTCTGGAACATTCAATAAACGCAAATTATTCCTTCGTGCGTTGTTCTCTAATTTCTCCACTCTGTCTCTGAGTTCCCGATGTTCCGATTTTAAAAATTCAATTTCCGACTTTGCCTGGCCCAGATCTTCTTTCAAATCTTCCACTGCATTCTCTAAAGTAACGGTTCTGGAATTTATAAGGTCAACTTTTTTATCCAGGGATTCGCAGTAATTCCTGATCTCCCCTTGATTAGCTGTAGATGCTGCAAATCCTTTCTTTATATCCTCCGTTAATGCAACAAAGAAATTCTCCAAACCCACGGGTAAGGGTGAAGCTGGCTGTACTGACTGTGCTGGAAGGGATCTCTTTTCTGGTAGATCTGCAGTGCTGTTATCGGGCGCTCCTAATAGTGGTTGTACTAAACTTGAAACGATAATCATCGAGTTGTCTCTAGGAGCACTCATATTCCCTGGAGGTACCCCCAAATCCTTAGATTGGGAGGCCAGGCCTGTTGCTTGGAAGACTAGGTCCATTGATATGGCTATATCTGTGGCTTTCCCCGATTCAACTACAGTCTCCATCTCTGTCACAGGGGCTATATCTGAGGAAACGACCGGTAGCGTAGATAAAGGTGTAGGGGTAATTAGACTTGCCGGACACTGACCCAGAGATCCAGGTCGTGTACCGATAACCAACACTTCTGGCTGAACCCTGAAGTAGGAGCGTAACGAGGGAGTCACTTTAGCCACAGTACTAAGCGCCTTACTTTTTGGTTTCCTAGGTTTAATAGACTTCCCTTTCACTTGGTAGACCTGAAAAGCAGTATCGCCACCAGTCAACTTGGTTCTTTCGACTGAAGAGGCCTGTACTCCACAAGGAGAAGCGAGCTCGGCAACAGCAAGGGATTGAGGTGCCACAGCCTCAAGAGGAGGATCCTTACCAATATTTGTTTTTCCGGAAGTAGTTTTATTGCACTTTTTGCCCTTCTTACTGCTTACAATAACTTTTTAGGACCCTCTGTGGCCCCTCTTGTTGGTTCCTTTTGTCCTGTCCCAGCCTTTATCTGTGGGCTTCCAGCGGTAGGAGAGGTAGCCTCAAATATATTAAGGGGAGTTTGTTGTTTCCCAAAATGCTGTACTAATGAGGAAACTGACCTCTTTACCCTTACCACCTCTTCGATACTCCTGTTTAAATCACCATCAACCTCCTACCCCTCCTCTCCAACCTTACCGCAGACTCCTCTATCCTCCTGCTCCTGCCTATGCTCCTGCTCGTGACCGTGATCCAAGTCCTTTCCACGAAAAAAAAACAATGATATTGGCTTTATTGCCCCCTCTAAGGAGGCCCCGTGCTACTGCCTTACGCCCCCTCCTGAGCTCCAGCGCGGCTTCCAACAGGCGGGGAGGCATAGGAAAACAGTTCCCCGCCTCCTCTCTACACATCCCTGGCTTCCATGACGTCCAACGCTCAAAGTTCTTCTCCTCCGCAGCCCCGGTATAAGAGCCGCGAGACGAGCCTCACGACAGGATACCAACGCCGGCACCAGCCGGGAAGAGCTGGAAAAAAACGAAAAGCTTTCTGACGCCTTCTCGCACGTCCTCGAACAAGCGCGGCGTCCCCAGTGACAGTCCAGCGTCTCCCTGCTCGCGGCTTCACAGAAGAGCCACGCCACCTCAACAAACCCCGACAATGGCACGAACAGCGAGGGCAGCAAGGAGACGCCCCAGCTGAGCCGACGGCATTCAGGTAACGGCCCCCCTGCTCCTCCTCCGATTAGTTACGAGCTGCTTTCACTCCCCGGGTCCATAGTGGCTGTCGCAGAGCTCCGGGCGCTAGCGGCTAACGTGCAGCCGCCATGTTCCCTCCACCTTTTTAAAAAAAAATCAGCTCAAGCTTATGTTTTACAGCAATTGGTTGACCCAGGTGGCAGATGGGTCATCGTTAAAGTTAAGATGATGGAGACCCTGTATACGTTGGTTGGCTACTATGGGCCCAATCAAGATGATCCCTCAATTCTTAAGACCATCTTTTTCCATCTATTAGATTTTCCTGAGCCAATAATCATGGCTGGAGATTTTAATATAGTTTTAAATCCCGGCCTGGATAAAACTCCTAATAGCAGAGCTGCAGTACCCTTAAAATCTCGAGTTTTTTCTTCTAGAGGCAATGCAGCAATTTGCTCTTTTAGATATATGGAGGGAAAGATCAGGCTCACAGCAAGGGATATCATTCAGAAATTACAAATATCAACATCAATCGAGAATTGATTACATGCTGATAAGTAACTCGCTTAGGGATAGAGTTAACGATATTACCTATCTGGCCAATCATCTTTCTGACCACTCAGGGGTCCTTTTACGTCTGGAGAGTCCATCTGTAGGGCTTACTCGTTCATGGTCATTTGATCGCTCTTTACTCCTGATAGAGGAAGAAAAAGCTTTTTGTTACAAGAAACTGAATGGTTTTTTGAAGTAAATTTAGAGTCAACATCAATATTAAATGTCTGGGACTCTTTCAAAGCTTTTCATGGGGTCAGATCACAAGGAGGGCAAGTTTTAGGAATAAACAATACAAGGACGAGGTATCTTTCATTAAGGGGAAGTTGAAAGATCTAGAAGCTGATACATCTTCATTAGTCTCGCCTGAAGCCCAGCATGAGTCGAAAGTTAAATGGGATAACTTAAAAGGAAATTAGAAAGTATACTGCAGTCCAGGCTTATACGTAGATGGGAGGCCAGTAAAATCGCCCATTTTGAATATGGAGAAGGTGCAGGCAAACTTCTCGCCTGGAAAGCTAAGTCCGACCGGGCAAGGAATCAGATTAAGGAGATCATTAGCGGAGACGAGATCTTCCGTTCCGATGGGGAAATCAGCCTGGCTTTTCAGAGGTATTTCGAGGAGATATACTGTGAGGATAAAAGCCTAGATGTTGCTAGCGTTCAAAATTGGTTAAGGGATATCCCCCTTCCCTCGTTAGGACAGGACCAACAGCAATATCTGGACCTAGCCTTTACTCAAACTGAGGTTAGAGAAGCCATCCAACGCTCTAAGTCTGGTAAAGCTGCGGGACCTGATGGCCTTCCAGCAGAAATGTATAAGTTGTTGGGAGAAAAGATCGTCCCTGTCTTAACGCAGCTGTTTAATCATGTGCTGGAGGCTGGTTTAGGGCTCCCAGCCTCTTGGAACGATGCTTTAATAATTTTGATATTAAAACCCGGGAAGCCTCCGTCAAGTTGTGGTTCATATAGACCCATCTCGCTGCTAAATGTAGATTATAAAATCTTTACTTCCATTTTGGCAGCGAGATTGGGTCTTATCGTGGGAGATGTACTTCATACAGATCAGAAAGGTTTTGTAAGGAATAGGCAGCTCTCTGATCTCACGTATAATGTTATTGGGGCCATAGATCTTGCCTCTACTTACTCCCTCCCCTTGGCCGCCATGACTTTGGATGCAACCAAGGCCTTCGACAGAGTAAATTGGATTTACCTGTCGGAGGCCTTGCAGAAATTTAACTTAGGGGGAAGATTTCGCCATATGGTACAATTGATCTACCAGTATCCCACAGCTAGACTGCTGGTTAATGGGAGGATTACTGACTCCTTTAAGATCACTAGAGGAACTAGACAGGGCTGCCCACTCTCCCCTCTTCTATTTGATCTTTACATTGAGCCATTTGCTCAATGGCTTAGGGTGGATCCTAACATAGTGCCATTTAAGTATGAGGAGTGGGAGAGGAAGGTAGCCCTGTATGCCGATGATATTTTGGTTTTCTCCACGGATCTACAGACAGCGTTTCCAGCGATTATTAGTTTGGCCCGGGAGTTTGGCTCCTTCTCTGGCTATGAGATCAATGCCACAAAAACCGAAATTATGACTTGGAACCTGTCGGAGGCACAGCAGGGTTACCAGCCTAGCTCCAAAATGAGATATCTGGGAGTTCAGGTGGTGCAGGACATCACAAAGATAGCTGAGACCAACCTAGCTATAGTGGCAAGGGAGTGTAGAATACTTATGAAATCTTGGGCTTCTCTTCCATTATCAATTTTGGGAAGAACTAATTTGGTTAAGATGACGATACTCCCAAAGATTTATTTTCTTTTTAATTGCATCCCTCTTTATTTTGAAAAATCCACGATTGCGAAGCTTCAGAGTGACATCAATTCCTTCATCTGGGCATCCAAAGCATCCAGGATTGCCTGGAAGAAGCTGAGGCGGAGAAGAGAAAAGGGTGGCCTGGCTTTACCAGACCTTGAGCTATATGCTTGGGCGTTCCAACTGTCACACTCACGCATGTTATTGAGAATGCCCGTAGATACCGGGGCTGGAAGGATGTTTTTGGCCATGCTAAGGGGTATTAAACTACCAGAGAACGGGTTTCTGTTTAAATTTGGGAATCCGAAGTTTTTCAAAAAAATTAGGCTGAAGGTTCTTCAAGGGGTAGCTAAAACTTGGGCCCAAGTTAGGGGGGCGGTGGGGCTTGACTATTTTTCCAGTTTAGCTCCTCTCTGGGATTCTCCTGGAACCCCAGAGTGTTTAAGAGATAGTTTGGCATACCCCTTGAGGAATGCAGGGTTACTGGTTTGGGGAGACCTCTTTGATGGAGGTATACTTACCCCCTGGGAACACCTCCAGGATAGGGTTGGGGGAGGACTTTCTCGGTTTAAGCATTATCAACTTGCAAGCTGGGTCCAATCTCACCCGCGGAAGTATGCCTTGGGATGTGGAAGTATTTTAGAACATCAGCTCGTGACCAAACTCCCAGAGAAGAAAGAGGTCTCCCTTTGGTATCAAACTCTGTTGGAGGAAGTAGATGGTGAATTCAAGCTTGCTGAGGAACTATGGGGGGGGTTTATGCCCACACAGGATTGTGCGAAATTATGGCAGAAATCATGTAAGATCCTATACGAAGTTGTGAAACCAGCCTGGCTAAAAAGAAATCACTTGTTCACCATCCATAGTGCTTACTACACTCCCCACAAACTGTCTAAAATTTCAGCTGGGCCTCCAGTCAGCTGTAAAAAATGTGGCCTGGTTTCCGCTTCAGATATCCACATGTTTATGGAATGCCCTTCTCTTGCTACTTTTTGGCAGGAGGTCGGGGATTTTTTGACAAGTGTTTTAGGATGTGCCATTAATATAGATTTGCCTCTAATAATATTTGGTCTCGCAGAAAACATCACTGGGCTTGCTGAAAATTTGCTTTTTTATTCTGTTTTGTTAGCTAGGAGGCAAATCTGTATAAGGTGGACGGAATCTAGTCCTCCCACTTTTGCGGACTGGCAGTCATCAGTTTTAGTAGTCTCCAAATTGGATTTGGCCAGACAGGGAAGCAGAAAAAAGAAGGCATTTTGGAATCTTTTGAAAACTAGATGGGATTCTCAGATGATGATGTGAAGTTGTGAGGTTTTTTTTTTTCTCCCTTTGAGTCCCATGATTATGCTGTCAACACTCTTTGGGCTAAGCCGCACGCTGCCAGGTATGGTGGCGGTTAACCGGCGAAAGTCTACTAGCCCTTGAGCTTGGCAGAAGAGGTATCTCAGTGGTTTCTTTAATTGATACCCAGGGCAGGTCTAGTACTAGTAGGCGGGGCCCCTATTCCAATATTCCAACAGCCTACTTTCCTCAGTGTTATGAGAGTGAGTACAGACGCCCAGGGTGGATATTGAAGTGAGATGGACGGCGAATGAGGACAAAAAAAAAAAAGGCACAAGTTTCATCATTTTCTGCTAGGAAGATTAAACTCTACCTCTTAAATAGGATGGTTTGGCAAGCATGCTTGCAACATTTTCAGTTTGCACAAGTGAAATTGCTGAGAGGAAAGATATCAGTACTGATCTCAATATTTGCTGTTTGTGGCCATATTGTTGAGTAACGCTTCGTTCTAAAACCCTTTGAACAAAAACAAACACATTTTGCAAGGCTGTACTGATTTTTTGTGGCTCGTGGGTTAAGGTTAAATTTCTGATTTTTATTATTTCACCTGCAGGGTCAGAGGCATGCCTTTGTCTCTGTTCCTAACTCTATTCAGTGAGTTGCTCATGTATATTCATTTATTAAGGTGGGATTAAATACCCTTAACTTGGCTTATTCTCTCAGCTATTTCAGCAAATTTGACCGACTTAGCTTGGCCAAGTAAACTTTTCTCCCTGCATTCAATAAAAGATTATAGCATAACTGGGATCAATGCAGATTGGTTTAAAAATCACAGGCAGATTTATCAATTTTTCACGCAGCGCAAAACAGCAAGCCACCTTTCTGTACTGCGTGAAAGGGCAGGAATGAGCCTCATTTAACATTATACTGTACATTCCTATATTTTCCTAATGCTGGCGCACATTTGGCTGCCTTTCACCAATGCAGGCACCCTTGTGTCATGTTGCAAGGGTGCCTGCATTGTAGGCTGGATTGTTTTTGTGCAGGAAGGGACACCTTACTGCACAAAAACTATCCCAAGAGTCATTTTCCTCTTTCTATGTGTGCTGCAGAATGCAGCACACATAGAAAGAGGAAAAAAAAATGGGGGGAGAAATAAAGATATTTCTCCACGTTACGCCTCACCTGGGGAAAAGTAGCATTTTGATACATTCCCTGGTCTATCCCCTAATAGTGAATCTAGAAATGCACCAAAATCAATGGGTGGTGGGATTCGTCTGGCTTGCCTTACTCTAGATATATCAAGCCATCTAGGGCCACACAAAGTGGCCTTGCGTGGCTTGATAAATCTCACTTAGGTTTTGAGTCGGCCTTGCGCACCCTTGCGTGGCACAAGAGCGATGCAAAACTTTGATAAATATGGCCCACATATGCTTACTTTATGTTTTAGGAAGACAGGGGATGCCCCATGAAGAATGTAGGAGCAAGAGACATCAGTGCGGAAACAAGTCGCCACCCACTGTTTTCCTAAAGGTGCAGTCCAACAATTTTTATATTTATATAGAAATATATAGAATAATAAATATGTAATTAATATGATGTAGGAATTTATTTATATAATACACTTATAACATTATTCTTTAATATTATTTATATAATATATTTCAATAATATATAATTTTATATATATACAATTTCTGCCATCAGGGAGTTGCCAGCATAGCCCTTCTCAACTGATACCCCTGAAAAGTGCTAGTACGTAAACACCAGATTAGTGTAGTAGGAAACACTTTCACAAACCGGCCGAGGACATGTATGTAGAAACTTCAATGAGATTATACGTTGGAAAGCAATCTGCATATCTAGGTGAACTTTTTTCCTGCGGCGGTATTTTAAGTGCTAAAATTATCTGGGCATTCAGGGGCATATTCTCAAGGCGATATCGCCGCGTTAGCGGCACTTTTCTGCCACTAAAGCGGCGATATTTTTATCGCCTTATTCTCAAGCTGTCGCTAACAGCCGTTAGCGACAGATTTCTTACGATACCGGCCGCTTACAACATCGCCAACGATGTCAGCGACCACTACCGCTGATCATATGCAATGTAGGCGTTCCCGTGCTGAAACGCACGCTAACCCCACTACGCGATATTCTCAACGATCGCCCGGACCGGCGATGCGATACAAAAACACACGCTAAGGCCCGTTAGCTGCAGGAACTTAAGACCAGACAAAAGGAGGTCTTAAAAATGGTGAAAAGTGGCAGCATATAAGGAAGACTACCCCAGAGACCCATCTGATGATCCACTGATGCCATGCAGGTACTAATCATGCAGCTTGGAGCACCAAGAAGGCCACAACAACCACCGCCAATACCACCAGGACCACCACCGAGGCTGGGCCAAATAAGACAGCGGGTCTATCGCCGACGCACCATCCTCACAGACCTAACGCCAGAGGATGTCCTTGCCCACTACAGGCTCAAAAGGACATCCATCCTCCGCATCCTGACACACATAGCCCACAGGCTGACGACACCAACACAGCGGATAAACAACATCCCTCCACAAACAAAGCTGCTGGCTGTGCTGCACATGTTGGCCTCAGGAACATTCCAACCAACAACTGCCAGAGTCGGAGGAGTCTCACAGCCAGCCCTATCAAAGTTCCTCACAACAGTTTTGGATGGCATAATCAGCCTGATACCCCAGCACCTTCACTTCCCCAACACTGCACAGGAACAGCTGGAGACCAAGCAAGGCTTCTATGCCATAGCTGGCTTCCCGCATGTGTTGGGGGCAATTGACTGCACACATGTCCTACTTGTTCCACCTGCGGACACTGCCCACATATACCGCAACAGAAAGTACACACATTCCATCAATGTGCAGGCAATAGTGGACCACCGGGGCCTGTTCACCAATGTCGTAGCCAAGTTCCCAGGCAGTGTGCATAATTCCTACATTTTCCGCCAGTCCATCATCAATCAGTGCTTTGAGGATGGCACATATGGAAACGCACTACTTGTTGGTAAGTACTAACTGAACACAACACACACCTCAACTCCACAATCATGGAACACACAACTGTGAGAATGCACACGTTACAAACTCACATTCAACATGCCAATCTACATGCCCACCTACCAGACACGACAACACAAGTAACTGTAGTAACTGGGGTCAGCCATGTAGATAAACCATCACCAAAGGCATAGCCCCTCTGCCACACATTAGCAAATGTGGTGAGAGGTGGCAACCAAGTATGTTGTCGCAGAAGTGGGGACCCCCTCTCTAGGAAAAAATTGAATTGAGGCCAGGGAGAAGAGGGGAGAGAGCACACAATCAATAAGGAAGCTCCCTCAAGGCCTATATTTCTTTTATCATGAAACATTAGGTCATGTTCAGATCCTGTTGAACATATGTACTATATCTGGTCGTGGAGACTTTGTTTCTTGTAGTCTCCCCTTTCCTCAGAGGTGTTCTGTGTGAATGTGGTATGAATCTATGTGTGTTTGAATGAGTTTTGTTTATTGTTTTGGTATTTAATGAATGCAGTATTTTCCGGGGATTTCTGTTTTTGATAATATTTTGTATGTATTGTCAAATCTTTTTGTGGAAGCATTGCTGATTTTTACTGATATATATGTTTAACAAAAAGTTTTTAAGCCAAATTAAGAAACAAAATGAATTGTAATAAAATATATAAAAAAAGAAAACAATAAAATAATGATGAAAAATCCATCATGTTAGCTTATTGAAATGATTTAACTGGTTGTTGAACTGGTTGTTGAGCCCAATTTGAACTTAGTTTCATGATAAAAGAAATATAGGCCTTGAGGGAGCTTCCTTATTGATGGCAACCAAGTATGTGCAATGTAGGCACTCGACCTACGAAGAAAGAATGTGCACAAGGCCGAGTGTGGCAGTGGTGTGCTGGACAGTCTTGATTGTGCAGAGCACAGACATGTCCAAGTGGGCATATAGTGCATTTCCGTTGTTCAGCCTGATGGCAATGACAGCGTTGTTGACTGTCCTACCTGACGGGGGTGGGAACCATGAGAAGGCAGCATGTAGGATGCAGAGCCTGTCGAAGCAGCTGCTGGCCACTGCGTAGACCTGTATATACATGGAGAGGGAGGAGTCCAGTACGATGCCTAGGTATCTAGAGTTGTTGTGTGTTGGGCTGACAAAGGCGGTGGCCTACCAGGTGTTGCCACATGCTGATGGTGTGGCCAGGAGGATGAGGACCAATGTCCCCCCTATGTAGAGCACCCCCCAGCTGTTGAACATCCATGTTGCAACTTGCTGCAATCCTCCCTGGAACCCCAGTCTGGTGTGTGGGGGTGCCATGTTGAGGGAGAGTATGAGCTACGTGTCCGTGTAGGTGGTGATGTCCAATGTTTCCCTTCATGTAGCTCAAGTCCTACTCCAGGCGCCTGCAGATGCATCTGTCATCTTTGATGTTGTATGTGAATGATGTGGCATTCATAGCATGCTGTATGTTGGAGTTGCATATTGGGGTAATTGTGCATGTGCAGTTGGAGATACATGGTTGAAAAATCTGGCCTGCGCTGTTGGCGTTGCCTGCAGAAGTGTGGGTGTTGCTGTTGATGTTGGAATGTACCAGATCTTCGTTGACTCAGCTCCTGTAAGTCTGTATGGTGCCTGCTGTAGGTTTGTGTGTCATGGGGTTTAATGACGAGGAACTGTACGCTGTACAGGTCACACCATGGGCGTTGAGTGGTGTTGTTGAAGTGGACGCAGTTTCCACATGTGAAGATGTGGTTAAAGGTGGGCCCTGACTTGTGGATCAGTGTCGAGAAGAGTTGGCTCAGTTCGATGTTAGCAAGCATCTGCCAGAGGGTAATGGATTTGGAGTACTTATGGTATGTGAGGTGGAGTCCCTGATCATGGCTGAGTACGTAGCCCATGGAGTAGATGACGTGGTGTGTGATGACGATGGTGAATGCTAAGTGTTCCCGCCATCTGTGGGCCCTGCAGCTGAGGGTGCCGCTGACTGTTGCCTTGTGGCAGGTCTGGACCGGAAACTGCAGGTGTTGGGCGGTGGGGAATGTCTAGCGGCAGCGGCAGCAGCTGAACAGAACGTGAGCCGTGTCCGTTGTGGCCCATTGGTACCTAAACGTTATCCTGGCATTGACTGTAAGTAATGTGGATGGGTGGCAGCATTAGACGTTATGAGAGCCAGGGACCCTGCTTGTGTAGGTGTCAGGCTTGCGGACATGTGCAGACAGGCCTGATATTGGTGCACTGTTGGAGTGCTAGTAATGCAACCGCGCAGCGCACAGAAGTGAATATGCTGTGGGGGAGGTACGAGCATCTGTGAGCCAATGTAATTTGCATTGATGCTGGTCAATTGGCCAGAAGCTACACATGGCAAATATTATTCACAAAGTAGCACCAATCACACACCCAAAAACTATTAACAGTGCCCACACAGCATGGATAACTACTAATGGACACATCTCTCCATTACATGTTACAGTTGACCAAGGATATGCACTCACCCCATGAATGATGACACCCCTGCGAGCCACCAACACCCAGGCCCAGAGGCAGTATAATTCTGCCCATGTACGCACCAGGGGCATTGTGGAGTGCACATTTGGCGTGCTAAAGTCACGTTTCCGGTGCCTTGACATCACAGGTTGAAGACTGTTGTACAGCCCAGAAATAGTGTGCAAGATGATCATAGCATGTTGTGTATTGCACAATATATGTGTACGGAACAATGCCCCATGGATCCAAGTGCCAGATGCACCGGGCGATGCTCTGGATGATGAGGAAGATGAGGCAGGTGGAGCATACCCCACAGCTTCTGCAGCAGGCACAGCACGAAGGAGCAGAATCCTAGACAATTTCTTCACATGAGCACGTCACATCGTGACTGTCCCTACCAATCATATATCTGTCCCAAATGATCCCAAGCACAGTATACATTAAATAAAAAACTCTACACACATACCCTGTGTGCATGTTAACATCTGCATGAGTAAATCACTCTGACACGTGTAAGTGTAACATTAAGTGGTCACAATATCTCAATTAGAAAATGATGGTGGATCTGTCACCTCAATTAGGGTAAATTATGAAATATAGGGCGTCGGTTGAGGTAAATTATGAAATATAGGGTGTCAATTGGGGTAAATTATGAACTATAGGGTGTCAATTGGGGTAAATTATGAAATATAGGGTGTCAATTGGGGTAAATTATGAAATTTAGGGTGTCATTTGGGGTCCAATCAAAATTAACATGGTGTAATTGTTTTTAAAATGATGCATCTTCATTAAATAAGGTTCATCTGTGTAAGAAGTTGCACTTAGCGTGCAAAACTGCACGCTTTTCCGAAAACGCGATGTATTTTTCATGCTAGCAATGGGAAATACATCGCTAAACACATTGATATATACGAAATGTCACGCCAAAGCCTTTTTGCGTGCAGATTTTCATCGCTAAGTCAAAAAACGGGCCGCATTCACACAGGAAGTGATGTCAGCATGCTTCCTGTGTCCTGGAGGAGTGCTGTGCACTTTCAGTTTCTCTTTTGAGCACATTGCTGGTGATTGTGGAGAGTGTTGGAGGTGTTTGGTGGTGTGTGCTGCAGATTTGAGAGTTTGAGAGTGTTGCTGTGTCCTGTCGATTGTGTTACTGTGAAGTGTGGTGTCCTCGCATTTACGTGTCTCATTGTCTCCTGTCCTCAATCTTGTCGGGTGTTTGTCTTGGGGTAATTACATTTATTTGTAGTTGTTGGGGATATTAACTAGGGTTTCTTTATATTTTGGCAGTGGTGTTAGGTGTGTGCAGGGAGATGGTGGGTGTGGGCAAGGAGGGTAGGGTGTCCGAGGGGGCTTTGGGGGGCTTCCTATGGCTGATAAAGTTTTTCCTGCCCTTGATGGTGGATAGGGTAGGCCGTCTCCTCGCAGGATACCCTGTCAGTGTGCGCAAGCAGAGGTGGGAGCGTGTGCGTGCGCAGATGCTGTGCGTATTTGGAGTTGACCGCACCGTGCGCCAGTGGAAGCACGGCTGGCAGGATAGCCTGGCCCGGGAGGGTGACCTCCTGGACTACGTGGGACTCATCGGTGGCCTAGAGCGTTGTAAGTTCAAAATTCAAATTCATCCATGAATACTGCAACAAAAAAAAAATATGCTGGGTGAGACACACTGGTGTCCAAGTGCAAAAATGTTGCACCGTGAGGCGGGAGACGTAATGTGTCCACGCACAATGTTGTCACATCAGAGGCACAAGGCAATATCATATTGACAATCATAGGGTGCAAGTTTGTGTAACCCACTGCGCTGGAGCAACACTTAGCACTGTTGTGCCAAAGCTGGCACACCTGTGCAAAAATGGGTGCAGGATAAATATTGTATGTGTACAGGAATGGTGACTGTACATGAACAATCCAAAGCATTGTTTCTGTGACCTGTGTGCTGGCCAAAATGAAGTGTAAAAATGCTGTCCTCATTAATTGTGGTACGTTAGCTACGCTGCCCTTGTACATAGTCTCCGTGTGACAATCTATGAGATCTGAACAAATGCACATATGAAATAGGAGATCTCCAGAGTGACTTACACCACCAACATCTGTGAAACTGCCATGTGCGATCTGCAGCGATGCATTTGTACACAGACCATGTATTACATCATTTTGCGTGTAGAAATGGGGCCATGTGAATGTGTCATACAACTAGTATGTGCATGTTTGCTAGCATTATTGTCTTGTTTGGCCAGACTCAGCATTCACAGGTCTTGTGTGAATGGCAGGCAAAGTACACCCAATCATGTAGCCAACATGAAACGCAACACTACAGTTATGTAGCATTTTCAGTTATGGTGATGATTTGTATGATGAATATGACACGTGTGATTTAACGTCTGATACTAACACAAATTACTTTTGTTGTCTCACAGCTGGATGACCTATCATCACACGGGGGGAAATTGACAGATTCCAGGACCCACACGCCACAGGTGAGTTTGGACATCATATATTGGCACAGTGCGGTGTGATGAATGTCTGCCTCAAATGATCTACGTTGTAGTTTGCATTATGGGTGTGTATCACATGTACCATGACTACAGTGTGATGATGTATTGTGGAAGTCAGAAGTGTGTACAAGTCTGTAAGTGAAGGTGGAGCAATGCATTTGTCTCCCAGTTGTAAGTTTGCACATCCCCAGTCAGTGATACACATGGGAATAAGGTCTATGGATTCTGTCACCACAGCACATGCATGTGGATTACAGAGCGCACTGATAGGAGAGGAGACGTGTAAGTGGTGTTGCCGATGAGTATCATCAGACATGGAATGCATGTACATCCTTGACTGAGAAGACTGTGCAAGTGTGCCCTATCATACACAAGGAGGCAGTGGATTTCAGGCCGTGCGTGCTCAGACACAAGTCTGCACTGTGCTTTCGTAGGTATGCTGCATACCAGCTTCACAGGAGTGGCAGTGCATAGCTGTGAGCCAAGCATATCAATGGCATGTTCCACGAACACTGAGCAAAGATGGCCCTATGAATCTCATTGGCATGTTTGTCCACTGCAATGGGGTTGTCAAGCTGTCTCCTTGGGGTCATTCCCATGCCGACTCAGGATCAGGTGTACGAGCTCCTCTGTCACAATTATTGACATTACTCTGCATGCATTTACCCCGCATGCTTTAGCTCAGCATTTATTGCTGTGCCATATTTTCAAAATGCAGGCCTCTAGAACGCAATCTGTGAGAAAGGATTACCCATGACAACACTATAACCATCATGACTCCAGGGTGCCGTTACAATGGTGTTGGAAAACGAGGCAGCATCTGTGAGGCCTGCACAAATAACATGACTACATTTGTCCTTCACTGGGAACCAAACACCCAATTGTAGCGCCTGACTCTCAGAGGGTAGCGTTGCAGAGCAGTCTGAGGCTTACTCAAGGGAGGTGGTGTGGGCTAGTAATCGCCATTTGCAGGTGTGCAGGAATAACACTCAATAATTGATTGTCCAGTCTGTACTTTGCTTTATAAAAGTAAGAGTACATTTATTAAACACACACACTACTCAATACTATGCACCAATTTACAAATATACATAAGCTGTTGGAATTACTTTGTGACATTGCATAACATCTCCACCCCCCCACACGCCAGCCATCACCGCGGGGCCCGGAGGTGGGGTCCCGGGCCCGGAGTCTTCTTCCCAGGGGGTGCGACGGTGCTCCCTGCTGCCTGTTCGCCGCACGGGGCCCGGAGATGGGGTTCCGGGCCCCTCCCCCTGCTTCACGGGGAGCGCGACGGCGCTCCCCGACTTCAGCATCGACGGGGGCCAGGGTGGGCTCCTGGAACCCCTGGGGGGCACCTTCACAGGGAGCGCGACGGTGCTCCCCAACTTACATCTTCGCGGGGGGCGTGACGGCACTCCCCCGCCTCCATCTTCGGTGGGGGCCAGGGTGGGCTCCTGGCCCCCATGCAGGGCACCTTCACGGGGAGCGCGACGGCGCTCCCCGTCTTTACTTCTCCTTGGGGGCAGCCCCCGGGACCTGACCCACCCCGGGGGCATCTCGGCGACCGGCGGCGGAGCCCCACGCGCTTTGTCGTTGGTCTTCTTAGGGGTCAAAGGTCGCCTACCTTCCGGGGGCCATATCTCAGCCCCTGCGGGTCCGATCTGCCCAATTTTTGCGTCTTCTTGCTCCTGGTGGTGTCCCCCTGCCACTGGGAGCACTCTCCTTTGCCCTCCGGGTCTCCAAGAGGGTGCATTCTGCAGGGAGCGGTCTTCACTGGCTCCCTGCGCCAGCCTTTCGCCTGGCTCTCCTCCTGGGCCTCTCTTCTCCCTGCGCAGAGGCCCCTGCTTCTGCGCACCAGTCCTGGGCTCTTCTTCTGGCGCTGTTAGGGGCCTGGGGGGCAGTCAGGGGGTACCTCCTTCCAACTGCCCATTGCCAGGCTCCAGCACCTTCCGCCTCAGCAGACCACACCCCAGAGAGAGCTTCTCTTCCTGTGCAAGCACTTTTTAAAAGTTGAGTAGGGGGCTGGCAGGAAGTCTCTGTTGGTCCTATCAAACAGCGACACATCACTTCCCTACCCCTGCTCCCTCCTTCTTGTCCAGCCTCTGGGTTTGTTCAAAATGGCGGCGTCCAAGGTCTCTGGCCACATGGTCTCTGAAACAAGAGCCCTTCCCTCCTTGGTGCAGCCTGGTGCCTGGCACCCAGGGATAGCTGCTGATGGATGAGCCTGTAGCCCCACCCATCTTCTCCTCATGGAGAGGAGGCCTTAGCTTGTGGAAGAAAGGTTATCAATCCATCCAGCTGAGGTCAGCCCTCAGCCTGGCCCTGGTTATGACTGACTCAGAGAAATGTGACATTTCTGGATGACCCAAACGCAGTACAAATATGACTTTGGACTCTGCAGAATACTCCTTTTCACATCCGCTACAGTGGACTTTAGTGCGTGTCTGGAATCTGTAGGCCTTATGAAAGTTAACCTAGCACATGGGCTCCACACCCCCATAGGGGAATAATGAAGTGAAAGACAGTAAAACACACTGACTTTCCCTGGCATGTTCCTTCCCAGTGTATAAAGCCTATTCCATGTCACCACCCAATTCTGCATAAGTCCTGCTACACCATTCACTTTGTAGCTGCTCCTGGACTGCGCACGCCAGGAATCTCCCCGGTGCAGCTCCTACACGTGTGCACACGCATGTACACAGGTGTCTGCATGTAACCAGCCCGGTGCCCCTTACTCCAGGTGCTGCGCAGCGGCCTAGTCAAGCTAGGGGAACACCAGTAAAATCCACATGCAGTCTCTTTCATCATGAGTTCCCTGTGGGTGAGTCCCAACTTATGAGGCTCTCCCACAGTAAAAGCTCAACAAATAGGTGCTCAAAAAGCGAAAAATCCGGGCGGCCCATAGTGTCAAATCCACCTTCTAACAAATGGTGAATGCATTTTAACAGTCTGCGTTGTGAAGGCCTGCATATTTGGCTTTACTACGGAGTGATATTAGTGGATCCAAGACATGCATGGGTGACAATTTAGAGGAAAGAATGTTTCCCCCTTTCTAGCTGCAACGCGTCACCAATTGTGAAGTAGTGGTGGAGAGAGGGACAGCGCCTCATGTACAAGTCAGTGTTCAGCCACCCAACCTGTTTACATGTGTGCTGCGTTATGCAGTACAGATGAAAGTGTGAGTAGGGCTGTCCCAGGATTGCTCCTGTGCAGGTAGGGCAACCTTCCTACTCATCAACAAACCCCCCTAAACACAGACACACTTGCACTCTTGTGCAAGAGTGCCTGTGCTACCGCTGACTAGATGAACTGCACACCGTTGCTGTGGGACACAAAGGGCTGCACATGAGCATTGCACATATGATGCAGCACTGAGTCACAGGAGAGGATGAGGGTGGTGCTACACACCGGGGGCTAATGCCTCCCCCCTCCGATTCCTAGTACATGTCACCCTCAGTCAGGGAATGTCATGGCAACATCATTGGACACTGTTAGTACAATTTGTTTGTGACAGAACATGTCCCATGCCATGCACTGTCATGTCAGTCTCCACAGCATGTAGTCAGTGATCCAGGATTCAACATCTAGTTGTCCACGTCACTCTCTGACTTCACATAGTTATGCTAGAGTGTGGGCTCCCATGTTGAAGTGATCTTGTATTATGGATTTGAATGGAGAACATTGACATAGTCTAAAGGACTCACTATATCCCATTGTTCACATTTTACAGACAACATGACGCCAGCTGAGTCACACGCCTTCCAGGTGAGGAAGGAGCGGTACCAGCATATCAAGAAGGTTGCCAAAGGGTACCACAACATGGCGCGGCGGTACCAGGAGAACCGTGCTGCTGGCAAGATGTGGAAAATGCAGTGGCACACAGGCCACCCCAGGCCCCTCTGGCGTCAGTGGTGGGTCCCAACGTGGTCAGTCAGTGTCCCATCCCCCTACAACAACCCCCACCCAAGGGACAATCCCACCTGGCCCTGCGGATCAGGTCTTCCATTTACTGTCCGGCACAGCAGGCTCATAATGGACAACAATGTGCTGCTGGCCGAGATGAGGCGGGAAATGGCCGAGCAGACAAGGCACCTTGAGGACATTAAAAAACACCTGGGACTGCCATGATGTCTGGACATGTTGTGCCCCATCCCCCTCTTCTCCCTTCCACCCATGTTTGAACTAGTATTTTAGGTAGTGTTAGGTAAGTTTATTTAGTGTTCGGTAGTGTAGTTTTAGTGTAGGTATAGTTAGTGTTAGATTTTAAGGTAGTTTTAGTGTTTTTATATTGTATAGTATTTGGGGATAAGTTTCCTTTTCCTTTGGGTGGGGGGGTTGATGTCTTTTTTGAATATAAAAACAAAAAAATATATCTTTGTGTAGGTTAAATGTGTAGTTAGTTCATGTATAGCTTAGATGTCTTTGTCCTGTCTCGTAATGTGCCTTAAGTGTGGGAGGGGGGTTGATGTCTTAGATATGTTTTGCATGTTTAGGATTAGTTAGGGTAGATAGTTTAGGTACTTTTTCTCTTAATTCTAGTTAGTTTATTTTAGATTAGTAGTAGTAATGATTATAGTTAGTGTAGGATAGGTACATTTTTCAATTTTATAATAAATGGTTAATAGTTTGGATTTCAGCTTGCACTTATGTCAGGGGTGATGTGGTGGAGTGTGTATTTTTACCTTGTATGCACCTCATATCATCAATGGACTCTCCGTTGAATGTGTAAGTGTGGTCATGACATGTCACTTAGCAGGATGGATTGTGTCAGGATACCTTAGATGTGAGCACCGAACACTTGCATGGTTGACAGGGTGGCAAGTAGGATTTACGGCCTGGTCTAGGGGCAGTCATTTGGGAAGTTGTACATCTTAAGTGTGACTCACAGAGTTGCCCAGCACATTGTTGTGCATTTACAACACAAGGTAGGGACATGGCATTGAGAGGATATTGTAGTAGCTACTGTTATCCATCATGGAGATGGATGTATGTGCCGGGTACCACAGATTGCATCATGGCCCTGCATCTCACATGCTTCTTGCGCAGAGTCCATCTACATTGCACAGACCTTGGCACACTTGCTGTGTCGTGCAAGTGTGTCAGATTCTTTAGAATTAGATGTTCCTGTGCATGGAAGCAGAACCTCCGTGCCATGCAAGTAGTAGTCTTTCTGTGTGTCCATTGGGAAATGCATATGGCAGAACAGTGGTCCTGATTCACAAATAAGTCATCTGAGAGTAAGTCATGAGTTTAAGTTTTCCGGTATTCACAACAGGCATTTAGGAGTAGTACTGTTAGATGTACTGACTTCACTTCTCCTATATGCCTCTTGGGAATCAATGGAGTTGTGAAGTCATGATTTTGTCACCTTTGATGTTTTGGGCCATGCACACAGTTCTGCTGCCCAGAAAAGGTAATATGTTGCATTGCTCCCTCTTGTGCCAGTGCCATGGCATATTCTCACATCTGTTACCTTTTGGCTCATAGTGATGCCACCCTTGAAATGGTGGCACTGCTTCTGACTACATGGTCAGTGCAGTGCACCATGCATCCCTTGTCACATTGCCCTACCCGCTCACAATGGTCACACCATGTGAGGGTTCCATAGTCAGGAAGCATTGGTCGTCCACAGGAAGGGGCTGACTGGCGCCTTACACTTTGGGGTGAGTCCCTATTGCCAACTCTACTTCACTGAGGCCGACATTGTGGTTCAATTAGTGGCTGGTAGACATGTGCCCTTACGTATCTTCATCAATGTGTATATAGTGTGCACCATTTTGGGATGTGAAATGCAATGTGCACCTTCACAACAGGCTCTGTCCAGCCTGTAGGGTGTGAGTAGATATGCCCGGAGATATTCTTCCTGCAATTGTAAAGGGTGACACTACTTGTGGCCTGCAACAGACTTTGCTTTTTGTCAGACATTCCTATTTCCTCCATGGATGTGGGGCTAATTTGGGATACTGCCAGATTGGTGTATTGGAGCACTGGGGGCACAGCTGGTCCACACATACCCGGTCCTCTCACGGCCTATCAGGATCACAGTAAAACATTGACATTTGTATTATTTACCTGGATGTACCTTTTGGTTGATTCACTGCTCCTACATTTAGCGAGACAGCTATACTGGATTGTTCATGGACAACGGACATCTGTGTGATTGAAAAATATTTATTCACATGTCTGTTGACATAGTTGGAGACTGGACCAGTACTTGGCCATGCAATCCCCACATTACATTGATGCCCAGTGGAGGGCCAGCCAGAGTCCTTTAGGGTTGACAAGTCCAAAGGATGAGGAAGAGTTCAGTCAGCAGTCTCATTGCTGTGTCATTGGTAACCAAAAGAAATATGGCAGTCCATGTCGAGGCACAAAACACTACAAGAGGGGGGGACAGGGAGCGTTCAGAAAAAAGATAGGTCCAGTACCGTTGCTCCCAGGAACTATCATGTAATCACTGATTGGTAACTGTTCCTAAACAGAGAACCATAACCAACTCGGTTACGTAGAAGAGAAAAAAAGGAAAATGGTCTCTATATGTGGTTCCCAATTGATGAAGGTGGGGGAATTTCTCCTTTAGAAATTAGTGCCCTCACACACTCTTGCGAGTGTCATGCTTCATCATCGGGCGTTGCTCCTCGTGGGGGTGGCACTGCTGTCCTCCACGGGCCCCGCGAGAGGGCTCTTTGTCGGAGATATTTTAGGAGACACCGCAGTTGTGCATGTGGGTGTGTGGGCCTTAAAGTTGTTAGTGCAAGTGTGTTAAAATTACCCCAACGGTACCATGAAGTCAATTTTTATTCGTAGGTGCGGGAGGTAAGAATAAAAGAATTATACAGGGGAGATGGAGCACCTCTAATAACAAATATCATAGAGGTCAGGGTATTACTCTGCTGCTCTCAGTGCCTGTGTGTGATTGTGAATGTGAAAATTGGTCAACATGTTTCACGCTGGGAAATAGGTCCCTAATGGATCTTGGTGCGCTTCGTCAGGACCGTGCAGTGTGAATTTGTGAATAAAAATAGGAGCAGGGAAAAGACACCCTATATTCCTATGATACCTCTATTAGGGTGTAAGTGCGTCATTGCGCTCATGGGAACATCTCAATCGTGTTCCTGTTATTACCCCTTCACAAAGAAGGGAGTGCCTCCTCAGCAAATCCCCGCGGTCTCGATGGGGGATATAAGTAAGCCCCTTCGTTATGGCCCAATACCTGCCCTGCCGCTGGATGGATGCCGGAGAAATTCCCCCACCTTCATCAATTGGGAACCACATATAGAGACCATAGTCCATGTCGAGGTCCAAGGTGAGTGTCATAGAGTGTATTGGGGACAGTGGAAGGTGATATTCCGTGGCATGATGCTCAGCCCAGAACCAAGTTGAAACTGACCATTTGGCCTAGATGAATGCTACCACTTCCTTCTTTGCAACAAGGCAGATTCATCCTCATCTTCGTCCTCTGATGTGTCAAGTGCCTCACATGTGGGTGGTGGTAGATTGGCTGCAGCACTGTGAGGCACTGACACATCAGGGGGCGGAGATGTGGATGTAGAAGCAGCAGCAGCAGCATTCATCTGCGTCAGACCTTGCTGCAGCAATGCAGTGATGATGATCTGCAGGGCATGGAAGATTCCAGCTACATCTCGCTGGTGTGCAGCTGTGGCAGCCATTTGTTCTGCCTGCATCCGCTCCATGTTCTCCATTATCCTCCGCATGTGGCCCAACTCCTGGCTGCCATCGCTGGAGTCACCCTGACTGGACAGTTCCTGTCTCTGAGTCATGACTCCAGCGATTGCAGCCAAGGAGTGTTAGAGAGCAATGAGCGGACTGTGGGTGTCCGTGATGTTTAGTACGTGTGCCCGGATGGAACTCAGACACCCACAAACTGAATCAAGTTTGGCCGCCAGGCTGTCAAACCCCACCCGCACCTGATGAGCCATCTCCTTCTGGACCTCTAACACACGGAGTTGGAATTCAAGATTTGGGTCCGGGAGGTGCTGGGAGACAGCCGTGGTGGTAGGTGCTTGCTGCTGTGTGGTTTGTGCAGGAGGTGGGGTTAGCATGATGCAGCTGGGTTGCCCTGCTCCTGGAGGTGGGGTGCTGATGGAGTCTAGCAGCTGTTGGAGGGTGTCCGTGTTGATGGTTGAGAATTCCTCCTCTTCATCAGTGAAGATTGGGACAGGCTGCTGTTCAGGAGGTGATGTTTGTCCCTCTGCAATTTCAAGGGGGGAAGCATTTTAACTGTGTGTTTCATGGATGATCATGCATTGGATGAGTTTACAAGCAGATTGCATGACAATGTACATTGTGACTGTTTGTGAGGGGCTGCCTATTTCTTGCTGGATGTTGCCTTTTTCGACTACATCATGGGTATGAGGTTGTACTTGTACATTGTCATCTCACAATTTACAGCTATGACTAATCTGATTGGGCAGTTCATACACACAGGCGGCACCAGTTGTGTCCTCTGTTCAGTTGTGAAGGTGATGCAGTTTGTCCAACATTGTAGTCAATGTGGTTGAACTCAAATCTTTATGTGTGTGCACTGCATTGTGGAATACTCGCCCATGCAGCTTTTGTTTTTCTGACCATTGTCCCTTTCAGGCAGTGGGCCTCCACATCTGTGCATTTCCAATGCAGAGATTTTGCAAGCTGGGCTAAATATGTGTCATGGTCAGAGTTGGGACACTTGTGCATTGTTTACGAGCAGAGGTCTTGGTTACGTCAGGGGTTGTATGTACACGTGGATGTGTCAGAGTGTGACCTGCTCCTTTAGGATGTGTCCCACACTCAGCCACCTCTGTGACGTGGCCTGCACCATGTGGAGATGTTTTGGGTGCAGGCATGGTATTCATCATGCACTGGCACTTGCATTGTCAGTGTGGCTCACAGACCCGCACCTTTTCTGTGTACTGCACATGTGCATCGGTTGATTGCAAGATTAGTTGTGTGTGAGGAGGGCCCCCTTTAGGCACATTGGCTACTAAGGCCTACTTGCTGTTTCACTGTGTGTTGCACTATGCTGTATACATGTGCATCCAGGTAGCTTTGTCTATTGTGGTTTGTATTGTGTGCATTGCTTGCTGCCCTCCTGTTGGCTTACCCGTTGTGAGTATGGTGCTGCGTGAGTTTATGTTGTTGTTGCTGGCTGGACAGACAGTGTCAACAACAATGGCCCTTTACGTTGACCCCACGTGTGATGTGTAAGTGGCCCGGGATTAGATGGATGTGGAATTCCAGTGCATATTTGTGGTGCTCAGGCCTTCTCACCACCACCCTGCCAACAGAATCAATTGGCAGGGTGATGTGTGTTTGTGTATGTGACACGCAGCTGGTCACATGGATGATACATGCTGTCCTGGTTACGGATATTCAATGCATGGATTTGCGTGTGGGTGATAACGACCATGACTGCATATTTGGTCACAGTTGACACAGTTGACTTGACTTGACAAAAAGCTATGTTTACATAATGGTGGGCAACTGACACCAGGACTGATGTGGAATGGTGTTTTCTTTATGGCAGATGTGTACACTTGGGAGTGGAGGTGTGCAATTCAACCTAAGGGGTGTGTGTGCCATTTTGCTACTTGTCATTCTTTGTTGCTACTTTGCTATCCTTGCTTGTTGTCATGCTTTGGTTGTCTTACTTCTTTGCAGGGACATTGTAGTTCTGTGAGTCTGGCACACAGACAAGTAATGCAGTACAGATTTGGTTGCCACATTCCTGATATGCATTGTCCCCGTCCTGTGGTGTTGTGGGCATAGCCCCCCTGCTCATTGTATTACATCACCTTTTTAGTGGAGGCTGCTGTTTGGGTGCATTGTGGGATATGCACATTTGTGCCATTTGGCTGCATGGTCAGTTTGTTGTGACATTGCGGGGCATATTCACAGGCCCCTATCGCCACCACAACGTCATTTTCTGTGATGGTGTGGTGGCGATAGGGGCCTCGCCTTATTCACAAGGCAGCGTTAAGCCACTTGACCTGGCTTAACACTGCCTTGTGATTAGGCCCATTGTCACGCTGTGTTTAGTGTGAAAGGGGCATGCAGTGGGTGTTGTGGTGGGCTTTCCCCCGCCACACATATTGATATTTACACTGCCCCATGATCACAAGGGCAGCCTAAATAGGAGCCAACGCAAAACTTGAGACCAGGAAAACCATTGTCTCAAGTTGGCGATACGAGGAGGACTGCTTTATTTCTCGTCGTATTTGCATTGTCCCTGTGTGCTGCCTTGTGCAGGACACATGGGAATAGCAAAATGCCATGTTTTGTTTATGTACAGGAAGGGACAGCTTCCTGTACATAAAGGTAACCTCCCTGCTTGCAGACACCCTTGCACTCTGGTGCAAGGGTGCCTGCGTTGGCGCTAAGTTGTAAGACTTGGCGCCATCGCAGGGGGAGAGGCAAGGCTGCACCATGTCCTTGTGTATATGGTACAGCCTTGCTTTTACAAGGTGGCGGAGGGAGGCGTTAAGCCAAGAAGGCTAACGCCTCTCTCCGCAACTTCCTTGTGTATATCACCCTGCATGTGTTTCTGGTATGCAGACTCACTAGTCACAGTGACGGCTCGCAGTGGGAGTTCTGCAGGGTGTTGGTGCTGGGGGCTGTTGCAGGGCAGGTGAGGGGCAGGATGGGGGGTAGTGGAGTTGGGGACACAACGTGCTTGAGTTAGGTAAGTAATTGATGAATCCTACTATTTGACTTGCACTTGCTGCACCGCCGAGTTAGCTATGCAGTGAGTGTGAGATAATTGTTTGGATTTATTTATTTCCTTGCCTAACTCCAGCACGTCGTTTCTCCAACTCCACTACCCCCATCCCCCCCATCCTGCCCCTTCCTCACCCAGCACAACCGCCATGCACCATCGCCCCACAGGGCTCACGCTGCGAGCCATCAATGTGTACACAGGACTGCATCTCATGTACATGCAGGGGGGCACATTTACTGGAGATGTGGCAGGATGTCTACATGGCCCCCTTGCCTAAACATCACACATTTCCAAATCCTATGCACAGGGCCCCATCTCTCTGATACTTGACATGTGGATGCACTGTGTGTGTGACTGAGCATGTACATGAGTGTGCATGCCACCACCAATGTCATCAGACATGTGGCATTGTGCCCATGTGTCTGCGTTGTGTGCAAGATTGTGTATGTGCAGTTGTGTCACCCTTGCTGCACATGCACATTCTTGCACACTACTCCGACATATGGGCACATGCATATGCATGGGGTTGAGGCAAGGGGGCCATTTTGACAGCCTGCCGCATCTCCAATCAATGTGGGCCTTTGCTCTTTCATGTAGCCCTTTTCTTGTGGTGTGATATGATACTTGGACTATATTTGTTTGACTTTACTGTGCACATTTCCATGCCTGTGTGCCCACCAATATGTGTCTTGCAATGTATTGGTTGAGTAGGGTGATATGTGTCTATGCCACCAGGGCCAAGGGGATCCCGGACATGATCCACAGTCATTGTGGGTGTGCACTGCAATATATTTTATTGTGCATGAGTGCCATTGGGCCCATCTCCACCCGTCCCCCCAGTCCCTGGTTGGTACTCACCCTGTTGCTGTTGTGTCTGGTCGTGTTGAGCAGTATCCTGTCCCAGGACTCCGACCACTGTCTCCTCACTGATGACTTAGGACACCTGTTCCTCCAACGGATCCAGCTCCTCCTGTGGCGTTGCACTCCCACCTCCAGTCTGCATTGCTGCTTTCAGGTTGGCTGCGATTTTCAGCTTGGTCTTGCGCTTCACAACATGCCAGCGCTTCTTGCAGTCATCCACTGTCCTCCTCACCTCTCCGACAGCATTCACCTTGGCCACGATGGACTGCCATATTGCATCTTTGGTTGCCAATGACACAGTGGAGGTGACAAAAAGTTGTTGGTGTTGTGTCACCTCCGCAATCAGGACCTGGTTTTCCTGCTGACTGAACCGTGTGTTCCTCTTCCTCTTCTGCTTGCCCCCCTGGGGCTCAGGCTGGTCCTCCTGGGTGTTTGTGGGGTTGTTGTTGGCCTCTGTGCTGGGTCCAACCTCCTCCATGGTTCTTCTCATAGGTTTCCTTCTTCTTTTTTCTTTTTTTTTTTTGGGCTGCTTGGCGGGCGTTTTATAGTGGTTTTTCCCGCCGAACGTGCAAAAAGGTGCGCTGACACTGATTAGCGTGCTGTTCCTGGTCGCTAATTGGCCATCGCCACTTTTTTCACATTAGCGTTACGGATTTTATCGCCGTGACGCTAACCTTATCGCCTGACTTTTGACCCGGTAGGGGAAATTATCGCCTGTTAGCGGCGTGTTGTGAATACAGCGCTAACACGGCGATAATTTCCCGCGGTACACGGCGATAACTAAACGCACGCTAACTGAGGTTAGCTTTAGTTATCGCCGAATCTTGTGAATATCCCCCTTAGTTTGTTGATTGCACCTCACTGTACCTAATTAAGTACCTTTTACAGTATTTATTATTGAACTAGTGTGTCTACCATGTTCTGAAAGTATAATTACCTTTGAGCTCCTTACTTTACTTTTACAGTGATGCAATTTCCTCTGCAACTGAACATAACTGCATGTATTCGGACACCGAATTTCAGATTTGCAGTTAATAGCTGAAGAATAAAGCAATAGCCCTTCCGAATGCTGCTCCACTTCTACAGTCACCCCTCGGATAAAACATGAGTTGTGATATTTAAAAAAACAACTGGAGTACAATCAGTTAAGTAAATAATGAGTTTAAATTTCCACATCAAGCTTAAGTAAAAAACTGAAAAATGTGAACGAAAAATTAAGAAAAAAATGAAGAAAATCGGTCGAGGTGTTCAAATGTTAAGCAAATACAAATATTGCCCATTGACAATAAATGTACATTCTTTGTATTCAAAAAAGGGAAAATAAAAAATACTTTAAAAATAATTTGGAGATACAAACAGTGCTCATGAACTGCAAGCTGCTGACCCATACATGAATTCCCTTGGATTAATTGTGTTTAAAGCCAGCCAAGATGGCTACATCCAAGCTCAGAACAAATGTAGGGATCATGGAATTTTCAGCAGGTCCAATTTACAGCGTGTGTCTGGATATACCTCTAGGAATACAAGATGAGAGAGCCCTCGGTCAGTACTGGATATTTTGCATTTAAAATCTCTTAATGGAACCTACAGCCCAAGCACGCCGAGACCTGCAGGGATGGATCTGATGCAGTGGCTGGCACCAGTCAGAGTTTACCACTTTCAAGTAATGATTCATGTTTAGCTGTATTGAAAATTTACGGTGCTTTATCCTCGCAGAAAAATGCATGTCATTTCAGTCATTCTCTCTGTTTGATATTGTAGGAACACTTTTTGAGTTTGCTGTTCAAGACGGTGCATTTGATTGTCTTGTTCTGTACTGTAACAGGATCTGCTTGGTGTTTGCAAATTGAAAACTTGCTAGTTCAAAAGAATTTGCATTCCATTCTTTTGCCACTTCATCAAAAGCCCATAACACACGATTATTGTTAAGTCTCACCATAAGTTCAAATGGTAATCACTAAAGCTGAGATATGCAACACAGCGCAGTAACTAATGTTGCTGCACTGCGTTGCTTGAACAGAAGAGAGTAGAACAGCACCATATGTACTGACATGCAGCAATGTTCTATCTCGGTGGCGCTCTTTATGCCATCACGCACCAATGTTGTTCAAGGGTGTCTGCGTTGTGGTAAGCAAAGTTTTTGTACAGGAAGGGGTGCCTTCCTATCGAAGTCTATGCTTTAAGGTGTTTCCCTCTTTGTATTGGTGCTGTAAAATGCAGCATACATGCACGGTGTTAAAAACAAGGCGATTTGAAGCATTTTTGCTGTAGTACACCTGGCACAAGGAGGTGCAAGATTTGTGTTACTTTTGATTACAATCCAACGCAATCCACAATTTGATTTGGATTGTAAATAACAACTTAACACTTTGTGTCAGGTTTGGTTCAAAAGTAACACAAGCCCAAAGTAAAGACTTTGTAAATCCGGGACTAACTGTATTTGTTGTGCCAGGAATATTGCTTACCTATTGCAATCTTGTCTGTTGACACCTCTACGTCAGGTACAGAACATTAGCAAGAACAAATGCAGCAGAGCAAACAAAAAAATCCATGAAATGCTATTTCATGTGTCTTCATGTGATTGGGGCTTACGTAATGCACTGCCCTACCAAACTTTTTCATATTATCATAATGTGCTGTATTTTCAACAATGTGGCAACCAGACACAAAGTAAACCAACAGATTTAGAATTGCTGCTTACGGCATATCTCCCAATTCTGAATGTGCTTCAACCAGCAAACTGGTTAGCCTGTGCAGGAAAATGCCCATTTTTGCTTGGTCAACCCCACTTTTTGCTAGATTTTTTTGCTGGTTTATGAACTTTGCACACTGGGACACTGCTGCCCAGTGCCCATTGTATGTACTCTGCCCACTAAAAACATATTGAATTGGTATACACCTAACTGGTGTATTTAAACTACTGATAAGTACCTAGTGTAGTGTTGTGCCGGCTTGTAATGACGGAAACCTTGTGGCTCCTGACGGACTCTGTAGAACTGTGACATAAGGATTACAGTGTAGTGAAGTGAATGCAGGTTTATAATGTTAAGTTCACTGTCACACGCAGAAAAAAAAGATATGTTATACTAAGCTCGGTGTGTGGGGTAGTCATTAGAGAGTACCTGGGCTGGGGAGGACGCTACAACTGACAATGAGATGGGGGATAAGTAGCTCGAAGATCGACAATGCTCTCCCAGAGAATTTGCAGTGGTCCAGCAAATTGCTTGTGCCTGCCATGTGTGCCTTTGTCGAAGTGTAAGCTCTCATTTGGGGTATGTGGATTCAAAGCGCAGCCCCAGTTCAGTGTAAAGCATTTGAAGATAATGAAACCTTCACTGCAAAGTCTACATATTTGTGGCTGAGACCCTGCTGGGAAGGCTGCACAAGAGGTACTGAGCTACTACACAACTCAAAGCCATACATTCATATGGAGTGAAAATGCTATAGGCGGATGCAGCCAGGTTGAGAAAGAGCCGGGAATTGCTTAATAACGCTGTGAACAGAAGTGCTGCAAGGCAGAGATCAACCAGGTGCAAGTCAGCACAAATAGATGCTAAAAGGCAAAGTGATGCAGGAAACTGTCATTTGCTTACCAGTGCTGAATCAGGACAGCAATTGTGCCACTGCGCTGGGGGGGGAAGCAACCCCAGAGAAAGCACGCAGATTTGTGCTTGCAGTCCTTTCCATACCTGAAGTGGCCACCACCAAAGCTGCAGGGTGGTGGCTCAGAAACACTCCCAAGATCTCCTTAAAGTAAAGGACTCCTATGGAGACCAAAAGGGAGGTCAAGATTTCATGGGCTGTCCAAGATGACCCAGATGCCAGCACAGAAAAGGGTCTTAGAAATGGTATGGATGAAGCAGGTCCTAGCGGATAGCAGATGGTGTTGGAAGGAACTCCACCCTCAGTGTCAGCCAATTTCGTAAATGGTTACAGTGCTGCTGCCTTCTTGAAACTACCACAGCCATTTGATACCGCCAAAAAGTTGAACATTGGTGACAGATGGACTGCCTGGATAGAGACATTTGATGATTTCGTCTGCCCCAGGCGAAGGTGAGTGCATACATTGGCAGTACTCGAAATAGGTATACTCCAAGTTTCATATCGATATTGGCTAATAGAAGAAGGTAGTGATCCTTCTGGAGAAGGCAGGGGTCCTTCTGACTTGCCTTGTCCTCGCCGTTGACTGTGGTAATGATTTCTTTGGAGTGGTGCCCCCTCACGGTTCTCTCTTTCACACAGTTCCAGACGCCTGGTCACTAGGGGTTCTCTGGTTATATCCAAGCGCAGAACACCTTGGGTACAAGAGGAGGGTGACAATAGGAGATTAGGGTGAGCTTAATGGCAAGATGCTTAGGGTGAGGTCAGGGTGCGATTAGGGTGACTGTAATTTCTTAGCTGTTGATTGTCATTTTTTGTATTGCCACATGGTATATATTATTTATTAATTATTCTGTATTCTGTACTTGTGAATTTTCCTCTTCAAATGCAGTCACCATTTTTCTCCCATTGCTCCCCGGGATAGGGCTTTGGGTGTTCAAGGTGTGAGGATAGGAAACACCTAGGATGCCTAGGGAGAATTCCCTGATTATTGTTGTGTGGATGAATGTGTGAGTGAATGCAGAGTTCACGACCTCTTTCAACTACTTCTGGTTGTCACCAACTGTGGATTCTGCTGGTTTCCATTTGGATCTAGCTGCCCGCCAGGGGCAGATCGCAAGGAGGTCCAAATACTATGCTTCTTCCTAGTTTCCCGTCTCCTCCTTTTCGGCTGAAAGGATGCCGGTTGCCTAGCACCTACTAGCCTCTTTTTTCTTCTCTTCTCACTAGTGAGCACTTTTATGGTGAACAAGTAGCAAATGTCCTGTCCTTTGAGCACTGGACTGATTGCACACATTCTCTGCTTCTACTAAAAACATGCCGGTGGCTGACGGAATGCAAAAAAGGAGCTCCTGAATGTGCTGTCTATTTCCTCACCACCATATTACCTGGGGTATGAGCAGGAAATCTAGTTTCACTGACATCCTATTGTCTACTTGTGTCTAGAGTGAATTACCAGTTTGTAACACAATAGGGACAGTTATTATGCTGCTAAATACAATGGGTTGCCTCATGAGTACAGAGGGAATGGACAGTAACAAACTTGCCCTGCCATGAAATTGCCCAGTCTGCCAACAATGTAGAGAAATGTGGCAAGAGGAAATAGATATAAGGATCTGTTCTTGTCTTCCAGTTATAAGCGTATAGAGTTCAGGAGACAGGAAGGGAGATGAATTAGTAGAATTATAGAGGTTTCCACCCGGTTTAAGGGTGCCAGAATTGAATGTATGAAATTTATTTTCTCAATTAACAGATAAGGTGCTTGCGACATGTGGCTTTAAGGTTTTAATGCATGAGGGTAGACTGTACAACATGTTTGACTGCTCATTGTTACTTGATAAGTATCATAGATTTGATAATCTCTATCTTTTACCCACAATGACCATCTATGCACTTAATGGTATCCTTTTGGAGATGGTTGGTAAAATAAGGGAATGGTGTACATATAAGCATAATTTGTTAAAAGTATTGGAAGAGGGTAGAAGTATTAAAGAAGAACAGAATGAGATCGAAAAGCATAGTTCTAAAGAAATGCTTGACACCACAGAAGCGAACGAATGACGTATAATTTGAAATCCTGGAAGGCTCCCATACGTGGGTTCCTGATGCAAGATGATTGAATTGCTTCACCTTGCATGCGACCAGAAAGAGGAGGATTCATGTCTCTTCTATGGCCTCTATGAGAACAACACTAGAAGATTGGGTCTGTTGTTAACAGATAGTATAAGAAACCAGAATATGCATGATAAATATAATGCGCCTTCTGATTTGTTTCATTTTGCTTCCAGCAAGGTGTACTCTTGGGTTCCAGATAAAATACTGTCTCACATCCAGCAGGTTATAGCCCTAATATGAATGATTAGAAAACGTATTATTAGAGACCTTAATGGCCAAGTAAGTACTTCATTTGCAAATACAAGAATTAAAATCTCCTGATACACTGGGGTGGTGGAAAACGTAGAGTGAACAAACAGCATTGGAGTGTTCACCACACACTAGCGCTCATGAAACGTTATTAGAAAGGATAAGTGAGGAACGGGATATACAACAGTTGTGGAGCATGTGTGATAAACTAGACAGAGAGGAATGTTGGAGAAAAATGATGGGTTATTAGATGAAGCTTTTAAGGATTTGAAATGAAAGGAGCAGTGAGATAGGAACAGGAGAGGAACCTACTGAGCAGCTTTCTGCAACGTATGCAGCGATAATTCATAGTAGGACATGTCAGTGGAATTCAACTTCCCCCTTTTGGCCTGCTCTTGCGCCTCTAGCTCATCACAAAACTCTGGGTCTTGCACCAAAAGCAAAGCGGCACAGTGTAATTACATCCTTTGACAGAAGAAAAGAACAGACAGATGCAGGATAGTGTAGTCGGTATAGCGTGTTTTCTTTGTAGTGGAGAATGGAAATGAATGCACAAACTAAATGAATATGCATAAAAATATTTGGAATTTCTTTGAATTTATAGTTTGTATGATGTTCATAAAACCTGTATGCAGGGATGTATAAATATATATCATTATTTTTAATAAGTTGGGTGCAAAAGAATTTTGCTCCTTCCAATGTTTTTTTTTAGGTATCAGAACGTGGAAGCGAAGATGTGTTTTTTAGTATGTGGCTACCTATGGTCTGCTTTATGCTATGTTTGTTGTCAGCTGCTACCCCCTTCCATACAATGGGTAACACAATGAGTAAGGATGACCTGCATAGTAGTAAGCCTACCACACCTAAAGATTCCCCCATCTATTATGTGGCTAAACGCCATGGTCTCAGTACGTGCCCGTTTTTAGAAAAATGGCACACACTGACAACAAGAAAAAAGGACTGTCAGTTTCCTTTACATGGCACCTATGAAATGGCCAGATCATAGTAGATGAGGAAGTTGAGGATGTTGTTAATATTGAAAGAGAGTGAAGACAGGTAGGTCTCCCACCCCCACCTGATCTCTGACTGGAAGCAAATGTCTACCAAAGACACCATCTCCATCATGAACTCCATTCACTCTGGATCCCCTCGCACCCCTGCCAATACCACATCTACAACTTAGGAAGAAAAATAATCAGAGCCTCCCTTAAAGAAATCCTCAACACATCCAGCACTACAGCCACCATCCCCATGCCTTGAAGCAGGCTGAGGTCAAGCCCCTCCTGAAGAAACCATCTGGCAACACCTATGAACTCAAAAACTACCGCCCCGTCTTGCTTCTTCCCTTCCCCGCCAAAGTCTTGGAATAAGTCATCAACCAACAGCTCATGGACTACCTCAAGGAAAACAAATTGCTTGACTGATTCCAATCAGGCTACCAGCCCAACCATTGCACCGAGACCACCCTGATCGTAGCAACAGACGACATCAGACACCTCCTCGACCTAGGTGAAACAGCCGCCCCCATCCTCCTCGACCTATCGGCAGCCTTCGATACGGTCTCCCAACACACCCTTGTGACCAGACTTCACCACATTGGCATCCAGGGCAACAAACTCAACTAGATCACCTCCTTCCTCTTCGGTAATACACAGAGGACCCACCTCCCACCCTTCTCCTCTACACCCAAAGACATCATATGTGGCATCCCTCAGGGCTCCTCCCTCAGCCCCACACTCTTCAACACCTACATGATGCCACTGGCAAACATAGCCCAAACCCACAAACTCAACATTTTCTCTTATGCCGATGACACAAAGCTCGTCCTATTTCTCACAGAAGATGCCGACACCACAAGAGTGAACTTCCAAACCCCCATGACTGACATTGGCACCTGAATAAAGTCCAACTGCCTAAAACTCAACTCAGACAAAACACAGGTCATCATCTTTCGGAACAAGCCCTCTACTTGGAATGAAACTTGGTGGTACCCTGCACTCGACCTCACACCCACCCCACCAACCAGGTACGCAATCTAGAAATAATCCTGGACACCCATCTGACGATGAAGCAACAGATCAACATTATCTCCTCTGCCTATTTCCACACCCTCTGCATGATCTTTCGATGGATCCCCATCTCTACCAGGAAGACAATCTCCCAAGTCCTCATCTACAGCCGACTTGACTACGGCAACACACTCTATGCCAGAACCACCAAACTGCACCTGAATCGCATCCAAATCACCCAGAACTCAGCAGCAAGACTCATCCTTGACCTCCCCAGAAGAACCAGCATCACCCCTCACCTCAGAGCTCTCCACTGGCTCTCCGTCCAGGAAAGATGCCTCTTCAAACTCCTTACGCATGCCTACAAAGCCCTCCACAAATTCGGACCTGCCTACATCAACAACCACCTGACATTCCACCAACCAACCAGAGAGCTTCAATCCTCCACCCTCGACTTGGCCCACATCCCCCGCATCTGTTGTGGCTGTTGTGGAGGATGATCCTTCTCCTACCTCGCTGTCAAGTCCTGGACTGACCTCCCCCTACACCTGCGCACCTCTCCATCTCTGAAGGACTTCAGGAAGGAACTTGACTTTGCTCTTCGACCACCATCACTCTCCGACCGAGGCTCGAACAACCCTTCCAGTGCCTGGAGACCCCCAGGGTGACAAGCTGTGCTCTACAAGACCTGATGATTGATTGAAAGGTAGCAGACGAGAACATTAGGGAAACATGGAGACAAAAAATCATGGAGACAAAAAACAGTTGGATGTAACTGGGGTCTTCCCCTGTGTTCCTGACTTTAATCCCCCAGGTACACTACCCTTATGCGCAGCACACCAAGACCTTGACCACGGACGAAAGCCCCTCCCTTGCCCCAAGCTTATGAATTGGATCAATCTAAATTTAGCTTCCAGGGTCTAGACCTACCATCTTGGGCAGATGCCAAAATTATTGACACATTAAAGTACGCCATAGACAATCTGCGCCAGTGGAGAGAACTATTGGTCTCCCTGACAACTATAGGGGTAGCACAAGAAATAGTAGCCCAACAGCCTGCATTAACAAAAATCATCTTTATTATACCTTTATGTGAAGTCCCACTGGCATCCCCACTGCACTGGGAAGAGCCAAATGGCTGTACATGCATACATGTCCCACCATCACACATTTCCCCCAAACTACAAATGCAGAAAGGGGTGGCGCACTACTACAGGACTACAGCAGGACTACTGCAGGCACTACTGCAGTACTACTGCAGGCACTACTGCAGGCACTGGATACCAAATTCTTTCTTGGTTATTCGACCCCTGCAGGCTTCGACACACATAGAAGTCCCAGACACTATGCCGTAGTCCGGCAACTCTGACATAGCATTCTGCACATTAAAGCCCAAGTTGGGTGTTATACCAAGGATTTCCACTTGTTCTACAATGGAAGAGGCGGTTGCTAACTGGGGGTGCTGACACTGTTGGCATCACACATTGCCATCAAAAGATGGACCACCGTGAGCCATGTCTACCTTTTGCCCAGTGGCGATTGTGTGCTCGCCACTGACAGACAGATTAAGGTACAACCACATTTAAGTAACCCAGCACTGCCAGGTGCCAATGGAGATCTGTGCCGATGGATCTTGTCCAAAGGATGAGATGGGGACATTGCACGCTTCTTATGCTGGGGGTTTAGCTTGCTGCAGGCGATGCATTCTTTCAAATTTGAATAGTCACTAATGGCTATTAATTCATTATTCTGTGGTTCCATAGAACACACAAAAATGGCTGAAATGTGTTAATGTGAATAAGTATAATTGAATGTGCAATTCAGACAGGATAGCGTGGGTGGAGTATAGAATTATTGGTTCAAGTAGGGGACAGCCTTGTGGAAATATAAACTTTTGAGAAGGGAACACAAGGCTGTAGAAGGATACAGAGAAAAGAGAGGTTGGTGTGATGGTGGAAAAAAGGATACAAGGAGAAAGATATTGTTACCATGTAAAGTCAGAGGTAAGAATTCTGGTTTCTTTGAAGGTGCATTTATTGTGTGTTTTGATGCATACACGTGTCTGTGCATATTAATATTTCGTTCTTCAGGGACAACTGCATTGCTGACAATACTCTTCCAGAGGCTAGGATTTTAAGGGGGGTGTGCTAAAATGGATTTTGATGTTTACATTTACCAGGGACTAGAAAGAATGAGCCATATGTGGTAGTGTTATGCCTATAAATGTGAGGAGTTGTGGTTTTAGTTTAATAAAGTGTATTAACATATAGCAGTACAGTATAAAATGAATAACAATCCTTATTATTGATATATTTACAATATTATATGTGTTACTCAATTAAAATGCTTTTAAGGTACAAGGGGGCATATTTACAAGCCCCTATCGCCACGTTAACAACACTTTTTACGGTGTTCCTGTGGCGATAGGGGCTTTGCCTTATTTACAAGGCAGCGTTAAGCCACTTAACGTGGCTTAACGCTGCCTTGTAAAGAAGGCCCCCTTTCACGCTATGCTTAGCGTAAAAGGGGAGAGCAATGGGTGTTGCTGTGGCCATTCCACCGCAACACCCATTGATTCTGACGCTGCCCCCTATTTTCAAGGGAGGCATAAAAAGGAGGCAGCGCCAGAATTAAGACCAGGTAAAACCTGGTCTTACCCTGGCGCAAAGAGGAAAAATGTTTAATTTCTCCTCGTTTATGCTGTTTTCATGTGTGCTGCATTGTGCCGCACACATGGAAACAGCAAAAGGCCGATGATTGTTTATGTACAGGAAGGTCCCCCTTCCTGTACATAAACAATAAAAAAAAAAAAATTCAGTTTTGCAACTTCTGTGTGTGCTGCATAAAGCAGCACACATAGAAGTTACAAGATGGCATTTAAAGATTGTTTATGTGCAGGAACACCTCACTCTGCCACTTCCCTTCTAAATATGCCCTAAAATTGCTAAGTGAGTGTGACTGTGGTCCCTAAGCTTACGGTTCAGACATTTAACATTGAACGTTGTTGGACTTGGCCCTTTTTGGCAGGTTCACCCCTAAACTTTTTTGCCTTGTATGTTAGTAGTTTTAAGTCTCTGGGCACTTTAGCACTGTGGTCCAGTGTAAAGTGCGTGCGCGCTGTGCACATTTAGTGAGATTGACCTGCCTCCCATAGGAATGCATTGAGGATGAGTGTGTCAGTGGTAATTCCTGTTATGAGAGGAGCAGTGTGGTCAAGTTTAGTATGTTTGAATTCGTGAGAATAAATGCTGCGCAATGGTGTGCGCAGATTTATGGTGACTGGTAGAGAAATGCCACTTCTAGAAGTTGGCATTTCTGTGTGCTCTGTGTCTGCCTGCCTGATGTGAATTGCATGTCTGGCTTGTGAGTGACAGGGGCTGGGAGGTGTGTGTGGCTCCAGGAGGGGCAGGGTGAGTCAGCGCAGGGCTGAATGGAGAGATCTCCATGTAGATGGGTGGGAGGAGTTGCACCTGGGACCTGAATAGGGCTGTGCCTTCCCTCTACAATGCTGGCTCCACCTCCTGTGGTGCGTCTGATGTCCCTAGCCTACACTCTGAAAGGGAAGAGGAGCTTGCCAAAACAAAGTGCTCCAAATCCCCCCTATACCAGTTCTGACTGGTATCCCCAAGCCCTGTGCTGTGACACAAAGGGATTTTGTGTATAAAAGAAGGGGCTGTGACCCCATAATGTTGTTCAGTGCTTGGTTGCTGTTCCTGCTGGAGCGTGCTGCTGCTGGGGCCCAGGGGGGGCTGCCATGAGGGCTTGCCTCCCTGGGCCCTGCCTTGCCCCTTTATGACTGGAGGACTTTTTTTCTGGCTGGGGCTTGTTCTCCCTTTAGGGACCTTTTGCTTCTTTTTATCTAAGGGCTTCTGTACTGCCCTTGCGCCCTGTGAGCGCTTTACCTTTAAACTTTCCCCAAAGAAGGAGAGCGTGGGGGCTGCGCAGCGCAGCTGCAGCCCTTGGTGAGGGAATCCCCATCGTAGGGATTCCCCCGTGATGCCGATCTAAGCGGGAGCCTACCCCGCGTTATGCCTTTATTTGCGGGTGCCCACCCCGCTTATGCTTTTATTTTGATAGCAGGAGCCCACCCTGCTTTGTATTTTTAAACCTCGAGGAGCCTACCCCTCATTTCCACCAAGACCGAGAAGAATCACTGCTGCGGCCCGAGCCGCGGCAAAAGCGGAAGTCAGGCAACATGGTGCCTGGCGGCGGGCGGGACTTCCGGTTTTGCGGAGGAAGTCCCGCGCCCGCCTCCGCAGCCTGAGGAGACGTCCGGAGCCCTGCAGGCTCCATGCTGAAGTCCCGGTTCCATGAGAGGGACCGGGCGAAGAGCGCAGTGCCGGCCCTGGGAGCCCCCGAGAGGAGACCGGAACAGAAAGGAGCAGAGAGGCCCTGCCCGCAGAGCCGGTGAGTGAAGAGGCCGGAGTGGGGGGCTCCTTGTTGTTGGTGCCTTTTCGAGGCATGTTGCCGGTGCCTGGGGGGTGTTCTGAGCGGCCCCGTCTGGCAGCGGGCTGATCCAACGAGGCGGGCATGTTTTGTTTAGAGCCCGTGTGGCTCCCACGAGGGGCATATCCATCGTGTGAGGGCCCGGGGGGGTCCCGGGCTTTGCCGCGCATTGGCCACTGTTCCTTCCCCAGCTGCCCCAAGAGTGAGCGGGCAGCTGCAACCTTGGTTGCGCATTGATTCAGAGGGCACATTGAGTGTCCAGGCCTCAATTGATACTTACAGCTGCCCAGCAAGTAGTGGGCAGCTGCACCGTTTAGGTTATTCTTTCTTAGGGGGACACGTCTTTTAAGTTAGGAGTGAGATGCACTCCTTGGCCCCCCTTTTCTTCACAGCTGCGCAGCACTTAGTGCCAGCTGCACCGTTTAGGTTTGCGCAATGGCGCAATTGGATTCAGCTGCTTGGCAGCCGCCCTGACTTTTGGACATAGGGCATTGGAGCCCCTTTTGAGATGGCCAGTTGGCCAGGGGGACTGTTGGGTTTGTAGGGCGCCAGGCCCTAGTGTGATTTATGCCTCTGCTATGGTTTCTACTGTGAGGTTATGTGCTAATGTGATTTGTGTCCTAATATGTGGTGCTAGGAAATGTGATGCATTTACTATGATTTACGCACCCTGTTTATACCTCTAATGTACTCTCATGATTATGAGGTTTTGCATAATGTGTTTATGCTTGTGAGGTTATTATTCCCTAATGCGTTTAGGTTGTGAGTTATTCTCTACTGTGAGTTATGCCCCTAATGTGATTTATACTTAGGAGGTTAGGGTCTAATGCGTTTAGACTCATGAGATGTGTGCATAATGTGTTTATGCTGGTGAGGTTGGCGTATAAGGTATTTTGCGCCTAATGTGATACTGTGCATAATGTGATTTATGTTACAGGATAATGCTGAGTACAGTGGTTACCAGTGATTACTGGTTGTACGTTTATGATATGTCGTACTTTTACTAAGTCCACTTTGTGCTGGTTCTGACAGTGGTCCAGTGGGCCCTGCCAGTCGTAAATAATCCCTTGTAAATATGACCTAGTGCCAGGTGGCACGATGTATATTATGTGAGTACTATTCTAATGTGTTTTATGATAATACAAAGGCTATTTTTGATATAACCTTGTGTGGAGTTCCTTTTTGTAGTGTGCCTGGTATGTTGTTGCTGTGCGCGTGCTCAAACGCTTTACACATTGCCTCCGGGATAAGCCTGACTGCTCGTGCCAAGCTACCAAGGGGGTGAGCAGGGGTTATCTTTGGCATGTAACTCCCTCGCCCTGACTAGAGTGGTGGTCTCTGCCTGGCTTTGGCGCAAGCCTTAGCCAACCAGAGATCCCATTTCTAACATTGGTTGTCAGCGGTGGGGATAGGACTTGCATTTGCACAGTACCACAGCGACAACTGGCTGCAATACAAAACTCTGCATTTTAGATAGTCACATAGATGGGGATTATTGTTTCTGAGTTTGTTTTAAGTGTCATTTCTTTTTGAAATGTGTGTTCTTGTTGCACTGTGAGTTGAGTGTCCTGCCAAGGACAGAAACCAGAGAATCTGGAGGAGTGACTGCCCTTGTGCAGACTGCTATTGTGTTGGCCTAAAGCTGAAGGATGGACTGGCCTGGGACCATGAAGCGGGGTCTTGGGTTGGCCGGATGCTGAAGGAGTGACTGCCCCTGTGCTGTCTGCTAGTTCTTGGGTTGGCCTACAATGGGGACTTAATTGGCATGGAGTCACTAGCTCGGGAGGGTAGATTATCCCCTAAGTGCAGTGTGAGTTTTCTGGATTCCCCAGTAAGGGTGGGATCCAGTGGTGGCAGCAATATGAAGTCCAGTGCAGAAAGTCCCGGTCCCCAGACGGTGGTACCTGGTTCCCGCTTAAGAAGGCGGCAGGTTGAGATTCAGGGGCAGTAAGATACTGTCTCACCAGTCCGGGGGGGCGCCTGTGGATGAGTGGTGTGTTGCACTGGACGATTGGGTGTGAGTTCTCTGAAATAAGGAGCTTGCATGGGGGAGTGAGTCCAATAAGAGTGGCTCGGGTATCTTCCGGTCCTGTGTGGTGGAAGAGGTTCAGTGTAGCCCAGCTAGGTCCAAGTGTAGCGGGAGGGGTGTAGGGGCTCACGTCCTGTCTCAGAGGAGAAGGAGTGAGTGTGCCCGAAACCCAGTCCCAGGGCCTGGATGGTTTCTTCAGGGAACACCAGGTTGGGTGCCTAGGCTGTACTTGTAGGCCATTTGAGGAGGATCTCCCAGTGTCTAGAGGACATGGAGTGTCTGTAATCAGAGCTCCAGTGATCCTAGTGTTGGGCAGCGCCGCTCCTAAGTGGAGGGTGCAGAAGTCCTGATTGAGGGGTGTGAGGGGGAGAGGTTCCCCAGTGGAAAAACCAGTGGGTCCAGAAGGGGCCATGGGGACACCACTTCTGCCCTGGGTTTGTGCCCGGCAGTCTGTCACACAACACATTAGATGTGTTACCCTCTGGGGGTGGTACAGGCCTGGCCGGGATCTTTGGGGTCCCTGGCTGAGTATGGTAGTACTACCTTGAGGGCAGGTGGGGCCTATCTTAAGTGAAGGGACCCTGCTCTTCAGGATGGGGGGGGCATGCGTGCTCCCCCGGAAGTCCTGGTTTGCCAGGCATCTGACCAAAGGGTACGTCCCTGGGTTGGGGAGCCAGTAGCAGGTGTTTCCTGATCTGGACGGCAGGGCGGCTGTAATCAGTGTCCTGGCCAGTTTGCCTTCTAGGGGGTACCACTCCAGTTGGGAGGGTATCGGACTCTGGAAGGGGGTGCAGAGGGAGGGAGTCCTCGCCTCTGACCCCGGTGCAGCCGGTGAATTTATGTCCCAGGTGGTAGACCAGTGATGGAGAGAGGTGCTGAACTGGTGGGAGAGTTGTGTTCTGGTAGGTGCTTCTCCTGGGAGAGCGCGAAACGTCAGAAGTAGAGGTAGGGTGAGGAGACGCTTCGCCCGTGACCTCTGGTCAGCCTGAGGGTGCGGACCCTAGGTTGAAGGATCAGTGGTAGTTTGGAACTACACTGAGAGGGAGAGTGGAGAATGGCTATTGTATGCCAGGGGTTACTGCCCCCCACTCGGTGAATTGGCAAGGACCAGAGGTATCTGGATGGCCTAGGGCCTGGTCCTGGCCGTGGACAACGAAGGAGTACCGGTGGGGTAGCCTAGTTGGTCCTGAGTTTTTTTTCTTAGATGGATTCCATGGGTTCCAAGTGGCGTAGAACCGGAGGGTGTCCCTGCAGTGCGGGCCCGCGTCCGTGTTCTATCGCCCCAAGCAGGGAAGCCCATCACAGTGGTGATTGGTCTGCCCTGCGTTTTGGCTGGAAGGGGGTTGTGTTGGACTTGGCCCTTTTTGGCAGGTTCACCCCTAAACTTTTTTGCCTTGTATGTTACTAGTTTTAAGTCTCTGGGCACTTTAGCACTGTGGTCCAGTGTAAAGTGCGTGTGCGCTGTGCACATTTAGTGAGATTGACCTGCCTCCCATAGGAATGCATTGAGGATGAGTGTGTCAGTGGTAATTCCTGTTATGAGAGGAGCAGTGTGGTCAAGTTTAGTATGTTTGAATTCGTGAGAATAAATGCTGCGCAATGGTGGGCGCAGATTTATGGTGACTGGTAGAGAAATGCCACTTCTAGAAGTTGGCATTTCTGTGTGCTCTGTGTCTGCCTGCCTGATGTGAATTGCATGTCTGGCTTGTGAGTGACAGGGGCTGGGAGGTGTGTGTGGCTCCAGGAGGGGCAGGGTGAGTCAGCGCAGGGCTGAATGGAGAGATCTCCATGTAGATGGGTGGGAGGAGTTGCACCTGGGACCTGAATAGGGCTGTGCCTTCCCTCTACAATGCTGGCTCCACCTCCTGTGGTGCGTCTGATGTCCCTAGCCTACACTCTGAAAGGGAAGAGGAGCTTGCCAAAACAAAGTGCTCCAAATCTCCCCTATACCCGTTCTGACTGGTATCCCCAAGCCCTGTGCTGTGACACAAAGGGATTTTGTGTATAAAAGAAGGGGCTGTGACCCCATAATGTAGTTCAGTGCTTGGTTGCTGTTCCTGCTGGGGCGTGCTGCTGCTGGGGCCCAGGGGGGGCTGCCATGAGGGCTTGCCTCCCTGGGCCCTGCCTTGCCCCTTTATGACTGGAGGACTTTTTTTCTGGCTGGGGCTTGTTCTCCCTTTAGGGACCTTTTGCTTCTTTTTATCTAAGGGCTTCTGTACTGCCCTTGCGCCCTGTGAGCGCTTTACCTTTAAACTTTCCCCCAAAGAAGGAGGAGAGCGTGGGGGCTGCGCAGCGCAGCTGCAGCCCTTGGTGAGGGAATCCCCATCGTAGGGATTCCCCCGTGATGCCGATCTAAGCGGGAGCCTACCCCGCGTTATGCCTTTATTTGCGGGTGCCCACCCCGCTTATGCTTTTATTTTGATAGCAGAAGCCCACCCTGCTTTGTATTTTAAACCTCGAGGGAGCCTACCCCTCATTTCCACCAAGACCGAAAAGAATCACCGCTGCGGCCCGAGCCGCGGCAAAAGCGGAAGTCAGGCAACATGGTGCCTGGCGGCGGGCGGGACTTCCGGTTTTGCGGAGGAAGTCCCGTGCCCGCCTCCGCAGCCTGAGGAGACGTCCGGAGCCCTGCAGGCTCCATGCTGAAGCCCCGGTTCCATGAGAGGGACCGGGCGAAGAGCGCAGTGCCGGCCCTGGGAGCCCCCGAGAGGAGACCGGAGCAGAAAGGAGCAGAGAGGCCCTGCCTGCAGAGCCGGTGAGTGAAGAGGCCGGAGTGGGTGGCTCCTTGTTGTTGGTGCCTTTTCGAGGCATGTTGCCGGTGCCTGGGGGGTGTTCTGAGTGGCCCCGTCTGGCAGCGGGCTGCTCCAACGAGGCGGGCATGTTTTGTTTAGAGCCCGTGTGGCTCCCACGAGGGGCATATCCATCGTGTGAGGGCCCGGGGGGGTCCCGGGCTTTGCCCCGCATTGGCCACTGTTCCTTCCCCAGCTGCCCCAAGAGTGAGCGGGCAGCTGCAACCTTGGTTGCGCATTGATTCAGAGGGCACATTGAGTGTCCAGGCCTCAATTGATACTTACAGCTGCCCAGCAAGTAGTGGGCAGCTGCACCGTTTAGGTTATTCTTTCTTAGGGGGACACGTCTTTTAAGTTAGGAGTGAGATGCACTCCTTGGCCCCCCTTTTCTTCACAGCTGCGCAGCACTTAGTGCCAGCTGCACCGTTTAGGTTTGCGCAATGGCGCAATTGGATTCAGCTGCTTGGCAGCCGCCCTGACTTTTGGACATAGGGCATTGGAGCCCCTTTTGAGATGGCCAGTTGGGGGACTGTTGGGTTTGTAGGGCGCCAGGCCCTAGTGTGATTTATGCCTCTGCTATGGTTTCTACTGTGAGGTTATGTGCTAATGTGATTTGTGTCCTAATATGTGGTGCTAGGAAATGTGATGCATTTACTATGATTTACGCACCCTGTTTATACCTCTAATGTACTCTCATGATTATGAGGTTTTGCATAATGTGTTTATGCTTGTGAGGTTATTATTCCCTAATGCGTTTAGGTTGTGAGTTATTCTCTACTGTGAGTTATGCCCCTAATGTGATTTATACTTAGGAGGTTAGGGTCTAATGCGTTTAGACTCATGAGATGTGTGCATAATGTGTTTATGCTGGTGAGGTTGGCGTATAAGGTATTTTGCGCCTAATGTGATACTGTGCATAATGTGATTTATGTTACAGGATAATGCTGAGTACAGTGGTTACCAGTGATTACTGGTTGTACGTTTATGATATGTTGTACTTTTACTAAGTCCACTTTGTGCTGGTTCTGACAGTGGTCCAGTAGGCCCTGCCAGGTGTAAATAATCCCTTATAAATATGACCTAGTGCCAGGTGGCACAATGTATATTATGTGAGTACTATTCTAATGTGTTTTATGATAATACAAAGGCTATTTTTGATATAACCTTGTGTGGAGTTCCTTTTTGTAGTGTGCCTGGTATGTTGTTGCTGTGCGCGTGCTCAAACGCTTTACACATTGCCTCCGGGATAAGCCTGACTGCTCGTGCCAAGCTACCAAGGGGGTGAGCAGGGGTTATCTTTGGCATGTAACTCCCTCGCCCTGACTAGAGTGGTGGTCTCTGCCTGGCTTTGGCGCAAGCCTTAGCCAACCAGAGATCCCATTTCTAACATTGGTTGTCCGCGGTGGGGATAGGACTTGCGTTTGCACAGTACCACAGCGACAACTGGCTGCATTACAAAACTCTGCATTTTAGATAGTCACATAGATGGGGATTATTGTTTCTGAGTTTGTTTTAAGTGTCATTTCTTTTTGAAATGTGTGTTCTTGTTGCACTGTGAGTTGAGTGTCCTGCCAAGGACAGAAACCAGAGAATCTGGAGGAGTGACTGCCCTTGTGCAGACTGCTATTGTGTTGGCCTAAAGCTGAAGGATGGACTGGCCTGGGACCATGAAGCGGGGTCTTGGGTTGGCCGGATGCTGAAGGAGTGACTGCCCCTGTGCTGTCTGCTAGTTCTTGGGTTGGCCTACAATGGGGACTTAATTGGCATGGAGTCACTAGCTCGGGAGGGTAGATTATCCCCTAAGTGCAGTGTGAGTTTTCTGGATTCCCCAGTAAGGGTGGGATCCAATGGTGGCAGCAATATGAAGTCCAGTGCAGAAAGTCCCGGTCCCCAGGCGGTGGTACCTGGTTCCCGGTTAAGAAGGCGGCAGGTTGAGATTCAGGGGCAGTAAGATACTGTCTCACCAGTCCGGGGGGGCGCCTGTGGATGAGTGGTGTGTTGCACTGGACGATTGGGTGTGAGTTCTCTGAAATAAGGAGCTTGCATGGGGGAGTGAGTCCAATAAGAGTGGCTTGGGTATCTTCCGGTCCTGTGTGGTGGAAGAGGTTCAGTGTAGCCCAGCTAGGTCCAAGTGTAGCGGGAGGGGTGTAGGGGCTCACGTCCTGTCTCAGAGGAGAAGGAGTGAGTGTGCCCGAAACCCAGTCCCAGGGCCTGGATGGTTTCTTAAGGGAACACCAGGTTGGGTGCCTAGGCTGTACTTGTAGGCCATTTGAGGAGGATCTCCCAGTGTCTAGAGGACATGGAGTGTCTGTAATCAGAGCTCCAGCGATCCTAGTGTTGGGCAGCGCCGCTCCTAAGTGGAGGGTGCAGAAGTCCTGATTGAAGGGTGTGAGGGGGAGAGGTTCCCCAGTGGAAAAACCTGTGGGTCCAGAAGGGGCCATGGGGACACCACTTCTGCCCTGGGTTTGTGCCCGGCAGACTGTCACACAACACATTAGATGTGTTACCCTCTGGGGGGTGGTACAGGCCTGGCCGGGATCTTTGGGGTCCCTGGCTGAGTATGGTAGTACTACCTTGAGGGCAGGTGGGGCCTATCTTAAGTGAAGGGACCCTGCTCTTCAGGATGGGGGGCATGCGTGCTCCCCGGAAGTCCTGGTTCGCCAGGCATCTGACCAAAGGGTACGTCCCTGGGTTGGGGAGCCAGTAGCAGGTGTTTCCTGATCTGGACGGCAGGGCGGCTGTAATCAGTGTCCTGGCCAGTTTGCCTTCTAGGGGTACCACTCCAGTTGGGAGGGTATCAGACTCTGGAAGGGGGTGCAGAGGGAGGGAGTCCTCGCCTCTGACCCCGGTGCAGCCGGTGAATTTATGTCCCAGGTGGTAGACCAGTGATGGAGAGAGGTGATGAACTGGTGGGAGAGTTGTGTTCTGGTAGGTGCTTCTCCTGGGAGAGCGCGAAACGTCAGAAGTAGAGATAGGGTGAGGAGACGCTTCGCCCGTGACCTCTGGTCAGCCTGAGGGTGCGGACCCTAGGTTGAAGGATCAGTGGTAGTTTGGAACTACACTGAGAGGGAGAGTGGAGAATGGCTATTGTATGCCAGGGGTTACTGCCCCCCACTCGGTGAATTGGCAAGGACCAGAGGTATCTGGATGGCCTAGGGCCTGGTCCTGGCTGTGGACAACGAAGGAGTACCGGTGGGGTAGCCTAGTTGGTCCTGAGTTTTTTTTCTTAGATTGATTCCATGGGTTCCAAGTGGCGTAGAACCGGAGGGTGTCCCTGCAGTGCGGGCCCACGTCCGTGTTCTATCGCCCCAAGCAGGGAAGCCCATCACAGTGGTGATTGGTCTGCCCTGCGTTTTGGCTGGAAGGGGGTTGTGTTGGACTTGGCCCTTTTTGGCAGGTTCACCCCTAAACTTTTTTGCCTTGTATGTTACTAGTTTTAAGTCTCTGGGCACTTTAGCACTGTGGTCCAGTGTAAAGTGCGTGCGCGCTGTGCACATTTAGTGAGATTGACCTGCCTCCCATAGGAATGCATTGAGGATGAGTGTGTCAGTGGTAATTCCTGTTATGAGAGGAGCAGTGTGGTCAAGTTTAGTATGTTTGAATTCGTGAGAATAAATGCTGCGCAATGGTGTGCACAGATTTATGGTGACTGGTAGAGAAATGCCACTTCTAGAAGTTGGCATTTCTGTGTGCTCTGTGTCTGCCTGCCTGATGTGAATTGCATGTCTGGCTTGTGAGTGACAGGGGCTGGGAGGTGTGTGTGGCTCCAGGAGGGGCAGGGTGAGTCAGCGCAGGGCTGAATGGAGAGATCTCCATGTAGATGGGTGGGAGGAGTTGCACCTGGGACCTGAATAGGGCTGTGCCTTCCCTCTACAATGCTGGCTCCACCTCCTGTGGTGCGTCTGATGTCCCTAGCCTACACTCTGAAAGGGAAGAGGAGCTTGCCAAAACAAAGTGCTCCAAATCCCCCTATACCAGTTCTGACTGGTATCCCCAAGCCCTGTGCTGTGACACAAAGGGATTTTGTGTATAAAAGAAGGGGCTGTGACCCCATAATGTTGTTCAGTGCTTGGTTGCTGTTCCTGCTGGGGCGTGCTGCTGCTGGGGCCCAGGGGAGGCTGCCATGAGGGCTTGCCTCCCTGGGCCCTGCCTTGCCCCTTTATGACTGGAGGACTTTTTTTCTGGCTGGGGCTTGTTCTCCCTTTAGGGACCTTTTGCTTCTTTTTATCTAAGGGCTTCTGTACTGCCCTTGCGCCCTGTGAGCGCTTTACCTTTAAACTTTCCCCCAAAGAAGGAGGAGAGCGTGGGGGCTGCGCAGCGCAGCTGCAGCCCTTGGTGAGGGAATCCCCATCGTAGGGATTCCCCCATGATGCCGATCTAAGCAGGAGCCTACCCCGCGTTATGCCTTTATTTGCGGGTGCCCACCCCGCTTATGCTTTTATTTTGATAGCAGGAGCCCACCCTGCTTTGTATTTTAAACCTCGAGGGAGCCTACCCCTCATTTCCACCAAGACCGAGAAGAATCACCGCTGCGGCCCGAGCCGTGGCAAAAGCGGAAGTCAGGCAACATGGTGCCTGGCGGCGGGCGGGACTTCCAGTTTTGCGGAGGAAGTCCCGCACCCGCCCCCGCAGCCTGAGGATACGTCCGGAGCCCTGCAGGCTCCATGCTGAAGTCCCGGTTCCATGAGAGGGACTGGGCGAAGAGCGCAGTGCCGGCCCTGGGAGCCCCCGAGAGGAGACCGGAGCAGAAAGGAGCAGAGAGGCCCTGCCCGCAGAGCCGGTGAGTGAAGAGGCCGGAGTGGGGGGCTCCTTGTTGTTGGTGCCTTTTCGAGGCAGGTTGCTGGTGCTTGGGGGGTGTTTGGAGCGGCCCCATCTGGCAGCGGGCCGCTCCAACGAGGCGGGCATGTTTTGTTTAGAACCCGTGTGGCTCCCACGTGGGGCATATCCATCGTTTGAGGCCCCGGGGGGGTCCTGGGCTTTGCCCCGAATTGGCCACTGTTCCTTCCGAAAGCTGCCCCAAGAGTGAGCGGGCAGCTGCAACCTTGGTTGCGCATTGATTCAGAGGGCACATTGAGTGTCCAGGCCTCAATTGATACTTACAGCTGCCCAGCAAGTAGTGGGCAGCTGCACCGTTTAGGTTATTCTTTCTTAGGGGGACACGTCTTTTAAGTTAGGAGTGAGATGCACTCCTTGGCCCCCCTTTTCTTCACAGCTGCGCAGCACTTAGTGCCAGCTGCACCGTTTAGGTTTGCGCAATGGCGCAATTGGATTCAGCTGCTTGGCAGCCGCCCTGACTTTTGGACATAGGGCATTGGAGCCCCTTTTGAGATGGCCAGTTGGCCAGGGGGACTGTTAGGTTTGTAGGGCGCCAGGCCCTAGTGTGATTTATGCCTCTGCTATGGTTTCTACTGTGAGGTTATGTGCTAATGTGATTTGTGTCCTAATATGTGGTGCTAGGAAATGTGATGCATTTACTATGATTTACGCACCCTGTTTATACCTCTAATGTACTCTCATGATTATGAGGTTTTGCATAATGTGTTTATGCTTGTGAGGTTATTATTCCCTAATGCGTTTAGGTTGTGAGTTATTCTCTACTGTGAGTTATGCCCCTAATGTGATTTATACTTAGGAGGTTAGGGTCTAATGCGTTTAGACTCATGAGATGTGTGCATAATGTGTTTATGCTGGTGAGGTTGGCGTATAAGGTATTTTGCGCCTAATGTGATACTGTGCATAATGTGATTTATGTTACAGGATAATGCTGAGTACAGTGGTTACCAGTGATTACTGGTTGTACGTTTATGATATGTCGTACTTTTACTAAGTCCACTTTGTGCTGGTTCTGACAGTGGTCCAGTGGGCCCTGCCAGGTGTAAATAATCCCTTGTAAATATGACCTAGTGCCAGGTGGCACGATGTATATTATGTGAGTACTATTCTAATGTGTTTTATGATAATACAAAGGCTATTTTTGATATAACCTTGTGTGGAGTTCCTTTTTGTAGTGTGCCTGGTATGTTGTTGCTGTGCGCGTGCTCAAACGCTTTACACATTGCCTCCGGGATAAGCCTGACTGCTCGTGCCAAGCTACCAAGGGGGTGAGCAGGGGTTATCTTTGGCATGTAACTCCCTCGCCCTGACTAGAGTGGTGGTCTCTGCCTGGCTTTGGTGCAAGCCTTAGCCAACCAGAGATCACATCTCTAACAAACGTGAAGACTGGTTTCAACATGATGCTGACACCTTTCTTGCGTCCCTGATTTAATAGGGTTTTCCCCAATCTTAGTCTAGTGTAGAGTTTGGTAGAAGTTGCAAATATTTTCCAGGTATGAGAAGAAGGTTTGAAAGAATTCATCCACTCTACAAATTCTTTTTCTTATATTCTGTGTTGCTGTGATGGAAATTCTTATATATTCTTTGAGATTGAGGACCATTATTGTAAGCCATTTTGGTCTTCCTTTAATTATGAGACTGAGTAATTGAGGGGCATAGTTGAAACTATGGTATTAAGATCAACTAAGCACTGATCCGTACTCTGGGTCTTGTGCATTGATGGAAAATGTAGTTTTAAAGTATATTTGTTTTTCATCTCCCTATTCAGTATAATTAGAAATGTTTATGTTACAACTGTTGTGTCACACATCTATTACAGAAGTGTTTATTCCATGTTTCAATACATTCTGTCTTTTCAAGGTGATGCAGTTATGAACAAAGGGAGGGAGGCTGCTACCATCACAACAATAGTGGTTTACACGATTCAGACATAATTTACATGAATATGATCCCGGGTCCTCTTCCGCCCCCTCACACAGAGTTTTGGGTCCCCATTATGCACAAATGTGATGCACATTGCTATCAATTGTGCCAGTAATGTATGATAATGAACAACGATTGTTCTCATCATGGCCACATGTAATAGAAAGGAAGTGTTCAATGAAGAGTATTGTTTGATGTTCACTACATCAATGATTACAATGATTTTACTATGAGCTGTACCAGAAATATAGTACAATGGGCTGTGAATCTGGTATGCACAATGGGAAGAGTTAGATTGCTGATTTTTCTCATCTGATGATGAGTTGTTTTTATCAAGGTATGGCATTTTATGCCCTCATGAGAGACTTATTAGCCCATTGGATTAGGAGTTGTTTCTGATGCCATTACAATGAACTAGAGACATATTTCGCAAATGCCAGTGCCATACCCAATGCATAGCACCGACTACGACGGATAGGGGAGCGAACAGCAAAGTCTCCTTACTGTTTGCTCATGCCCCTCCACAGCCACAGAATTTCCAGTAGGTGTGGAGGTGAAATTTAGGCAACCAAGACCTACTATGGTCTGATGCACTGCCCTTAGCTTGTTGTCCATGAGAAGCACTCCTGACGAAGTTACACAACTGAGCCCTCATCATCCGGTGCTGCAGGCCCTTCCTGTCTGAACAAAATCAGCTGGATATGATCTCCTATTGGGAGCCTGGACCCTTGACAATACCCACATCAGACAGCACTGCCTTCTGAGCTGTTGCATTGAACAACTGCCACAAGCCATAAAATGTGAGGGGCTGACCTTCTGGATGCCCGGCCCTCACACTAAGTAGGTGCCCCACCACTGAAGCATCAACAAGGACTAGGGGGCACTGACCTCATCACCTTCATCGTCTGCAGTTCTGGCTGAAAGATGTTGCTGGAACATTAGTTCTAGAGCACCTCACCTTTGTTCTAGAGTATTTTGCTCAAGTGCTGGCAAGCTCTGATGCAATAAATAAGGTGCTGGAGATTGATCAATCTTAAATTTTCCTTTGCAGTACATTGCGGCAACAACAACTGTCAACTCTGCGGGGATCGCCAAGGAATGGCTATTGGTACCAACAGTTATCTGTGCTACTGTACGGCTTGATCTGGCAGCGGAGTTCACAAGAGATGACGTCTACTACAAAATATGACCATTTAATGCCACTGAGACTTTGAATTTTTTCCAGATTGACAATACAACTAATATACCAAATTTGTCTGGAAGGCAAAGGACTATGTTGAATATAAAGTGAAAAATTATGCAAAGTTACATGTATTATGTCATCTAGTATTTGCGCACACCTGCTCCAACAGTGCCTAGTAGATAATGAGTACATCACATTTTACCATCTACAGCTGTGAAGTAAATACACCTACATGAAAGTTCCATTACCTGTCTAATGAGAAGTTGCCATCAATAACAGAGTATTACAAAACTCAGAGTTTAGGGATAGTACTAGGAAGATTCCAGCTTGGGTTTAAACATAGACCAGTCAGTAGTCCCAGAGGCGTACTGAATTCCTCGGTGCATGGAAAAGAAGATTTCTTTCTCAAGTACACACCCAACAGGTAGCTAATGAATGACTAGGTTTCGTATGACCCAAATACCCCAAGTGTAATAGCTGTCTCCACAACGTACCACAGATAGCGTTGTATTATATATCCGTATGCTAGACATAACATTTACAACCAAACACTGATTAAAGATATATTTACATTCCTGCCAATAGGTTCTGAGGGCATTTTGAGCTATAATGTAAAAGCAATGCCAAATTGCGTGGGTTGCACTATGGTCCGGACTATACTCCTCACTGAGCACAACATATCAATACGAGTAGCACGTCCAAGGAAGGGTGGGACATCTCCATTTGGGAGGTTGGACTCCCGTGGGCCTGGGTACGCTGCACTAAAGATACTCCCATGCATGGACACTACCTCAACAGAAAGGGAAAAGTAATTACTAAGAATGACCCCAGGACTTGCCACTCACCGGGGGACAAGAGGGCAGAGGACTTAGGGGCAGCAAGCCTAAGAGAGCAGGGCACAATGATCTAACCTTGGGGAACACCCTAGGTGACACACTAGTTTGCAGAGATACCGGGGAAAACCTTTGTGAACAGTGCACACCGTACCACACCTCCACCTCATGCAGGGAAGGAAGAAGAAGAATAGGCATGGAGGAAAGGAAATAGGAAATGTAGGATGCATCATTGATTATCAGAGGGCGAAAATGTGGAATCCATTTTGATTAGGTTAAGAATCCATTTTGCTTTTACCAGCTCTGTAATACTCAATGATGACAGGGCCTGCAGAACGTGTGCAAAGAGTCAAGTGACCTTCAGCGAACCACTGCACTCTTTGCTAGTAAACAGCTGGTAATGCAAGGCTTGCTCAAGGACATTACTAGCAATATGCATTACTTCGCTATCCCAGTGACAGACAATGTTAACATACTATGTATAGATGAGATGAAGTATCCACCTCTGATTGGTTACAGCATTTGTTATGCTTGGAAAATCCCCACTGTCCCAGTCACTGGGCACGTGAGCACCACCACCCTGCACCATGCAGGTGGCACGCACTATTAGCTTCTTCTCATTGGCCTGTATCTAGTAATTGTGCAAACCTGTACTGTCTGATGATGAACATATGATGTATTGGTTCATAATTCCAAAGAAATTCCAATGTATTTGTGACTTAATTGGATGTGTCCCGAAACACCTTTTTGTGGTTTGAAGAAATAAAAGACTGTGCTCAACTTCTGTAAATTGAACACTTGGTTACCATGCCAGCTGTCCTCATGTTCACGTAGAAAGCTGCCTTTGAAATTTACCTGTTTCTGTAACTATTTTTATTTAGTTTCAACAATAACATAAATTGGAACTCAAGGAGAATTACAGGTACATTAAAAACATTTCTACATATGTTGGTCTGTTCCATTGCAAGAGACTATGAGCCTGATTAGGAGACGGACCATTGCAGATTGGAATCACCCAACCTGAGATCGGCGGTTCTGACCGCATGATTACGATGCGACCGCTCATAGGACAGTTGCAAACGTCCATTTTCCAATGGAAGCTTGTGCGGCAGGTGGAATAGGCCCGTAGCACAAGCTTCCATTGAAAAACGGATGTTTGTGAACATCCCTGCACCGTGTGGCAGGCACAATGCAGTGCCCGCCACACGGTGCAGGGATGTTTAGGGGTGGCACCACCGGTGCCCCCCAGGACCCATTGGGGAGGGCCCGGGAGGAAGGGGGCCCCCAATGTTGCTTTACGAAATCCTTTCCATGTCAGAAAGGCTGACATGGAATGGCTGTCAGAAGCCGACATCATAATTTCGATGCCCGAAACACCGTCATTAAGGGATTATGCTGTCTTTCCCATGCACTGACGGGCTCAGGAGTCAATCGGAACCACATCGGAATACCCCCACAGGTTTATCTCTGACAGAAGTCATCCTAATATGGCGTTCTGACTGTAAACCTACTAAGTCGGGGGGAAGCCTCCGACTGCTGGTCGGATGCTTTCCACCCGACATCGCAATGAGGCCCTAAGTTTTGGTGTGTCATCAGCTGCAGAGCTATTCCAAGATGTCATTCAATGTATCCTACAGCCTCTCATGAACACTTTCAGTTATAGTGATAACAGAACGAGCATTACAAAAGCTCTCATGCAAGTGTGTCAGTTGCTCGCTGAGGCCGGCTTACTTTGAATGCCGAGAAATGTGAGTCCAATAAGACAAAGTGCAAACACTGTCAACTCCCATTCTCCCAGAAGACATTTCCATGTTATGATCATTCCTTGGCATGGCCAGCTATTACTCAAGATAAATACAAGGCTTTGCCACTGTCAGTGCACCATTAAGAAACTTGACAAAAAAGAATGTTTCCTTTCATTGATCACATGAATGCGAGCAAAGCTTCCAGAAGATCACGCAAGCAATTGAAAATGCTACTGAAATGCCATATTTTGATCAAAGCTTCATACTGAGGTTGTTGTTGACTCTAGCCCTGTCTGGTTGGGCACCATACTTCCACAGCACAGAGGACACCCAAATGCTTGAAGACGTATTATGGCTTATGCAAGCTGAAGCCATTGTGCATCGTCCAAAAAAAGATCAGAACCCTGATGACTATTTCTCACAAGTGCCTCTGCAATGCCCTGGCACCCATTCTAAAACATTTGACGCTTCCATGAATTTCATAGTGAAATCAAGTACCCCGGCTGCCATTTCATTGGAACAAGTTGTCACTGTCACAAGCCAAGACAGTGACATGCTGAAACTGAAAGTCTTGGTACCAGTACACTCAAGCTCTTAACACTGACAGTGAATACCAAAAGTTTAAGAATGTCAAAGATGTACTGTCCATTGCTCAGGAAGGCATTATCCTGAGAGGTTCGAGAATTGTCATTCCAGAGAGCCTGATATATTAGAAGTGGCCCATGAAAGACATAATGGAATTTTTGCCTCCAAATAAGTTCTCCAAGACCGAGTCTGGTTTCCACATCTCGATGAAAGAGTTAAAAGAGAATTAAAGGCCTGTCATTTATGCAACTGCCTGTCCTCGAAAACCACTCAACATGTCAGAGTTGCCAAAGCATAGATGGGAAAGAATTGCAGTGGACTTCTTCGGTCCACTTGACAACTGACATCACCTGACGGTGATCGTGGATGAATATTCCCATTTTAAGTTGATCGAAGATCTCTCACCTATCACTAAAGAATGTGTCATTGAGAGACTAGACAGCATCTTCGGAAGATGGGGTGTTCCTTCGATCTTAAAGTCTGACAATGGCCCACCTTTCAACAGTCGAGAAATCAGAGACTTTCTCAGTCATTGTAATGTGAAGCATCAGAACAGCCCCCCTCTTTGACCACAGGCCAATGACCTTGTCAAATGTTTCATGAGTACTCTAAAGAAGCCGTCCAGTGTGGTGTACTAGAGAAGCTTGGCCTTAAAGCTGTCTTAAATTCCACTCTTCAAGCTTACCACTCAACCCCTCACTTCGACCACAGTCAAAAGACCTGCAAGATTGATGCTTGGGAGAGCCATGATGACCAAGTTCCCTCAATGGACCAACAAAAGAGAAAATACTGAGGAAGAAGCACACATGAAAGACTTGGATCATAAGAGGAAAATGAAAGCCAATGCTGACATTCGTCGACATGCAAGAGCCATCACATTTACAAGAGGAGATCGAGTGTTTGTTTGTCAGCATAGAAAATGAAAGTCTGATGCTACTTTTGATGCTGAACCATTTCATGTTGTGACCAGCAAAGGACACATGCTGATTGCCCAACTTCCTGGAAAGTCCATTCTCCGACATACGGCTCATCGCTCGTCAGGCACCAATGTCATTGCAGAGGATGGGTCTAAACGGACAAATGAAGAACCCCTGACTGCTACTATTTCTCCATCACCAGCGCCAGTCAGGGACATTTTTACTGCTCACCCCAGCTTCTAAAGACACGGTCGGGACATGTGATTCAAGCACCACAAAGCCTCATTGAAGAGCTCTAATTGTATATATTTGTAAAAAATGTACATCTTTTATTTAACAAAGGGGGAGATGTAGGTGGGTTTGTAATGACAGAGGGACTTTAGTCCTTATGGACTCTGTAGAACTGTTACATAAGCATTAGAGCATAGTGAAGTGAATACATGTTTGGAATTTTGAGTTGACGGTTACATGCAGAATAATAAAGACATGTTATGCTAAGCTCTGCATGTGGCATTGTCATTGGTGAGTACCCGGGCTGGTAAGGACACTACACCTAGTAAATGCTACAAAGTGTACAAAGTGTACCCATGGCCTGTAAGTTAAATGTCTCTAATTGACTGCAGCACACATTGCACCACCACTAAAACAACAATGCAAGAAATGGCTTCAGGACAGCCATCAGTAACCTGGCTGTGCAGGTTTAAAATGCAGATTTGGCCTGTCAAAAAAACCCTTTTGACAGGCCTAAACCTTCCTTTTAAATCTTAATAATTCACCCCTAATTAGGCCTTAATGCCCAATAAGACAGGGTGCATGGCATTTAAAAGTAGGACATTTAAAGTTTTGATGAAAAATATGTCCTTACAGTGTCAAAGACCCAAAAGCTATTTTCTCTGGAGCAGGGTGAGCTCTTCTATAGCAAAGCATTGGGATATAAAATAGAAATTAAATAATGCATCCGAACATATGAATCAGCTAAAATGTTTATTACAAGTCCAACTTATAGGTAAATTCAGATTTGTGATACATAGGTCCTGATTTAGAACTCGGCTGACATGTTACTTCCTCACAATGGTGATGAATATCCTGTCCGCCAAAATATAAATCCCATTATATCCTTTGGGATTTATATTTCGGCGGACAGGATATCCTTCACCGGTTTGACGTAGTAACCCATCTGCCAAGATCTAAATCAGGCCCATAGTCTTTAGAAGCCCATTTGCATGAGTTTCCTACTGTCACACAGGAGTTCAATATCTCCTTGCTGAGGCATGAACTGGCAAACAGAGCCTTGGATGTGAGGAGAGGTTGATCTTCCCTTGACAAGATGACCTGGGGGCTGTATCCAGTCACTTGCATATCTTCAAAGGATGCCTACTCTGATACTGGCAGATGTAGCTCACATCTGGACATGCTTCCCATTTGTCTATCTATTCAGTCTGGTTCCCAGTCCAGTGGGAGTGTAAGCTGCCCTAGAACTGATTTAGAGTGACCTGAGGGTGGGTTTGTCCATTTACACAGTCACAATTCTGGTTGGGCACCGGGAGCTCTGAACAGGGAAAGACAGGTTCTGCTGTGTTGATTTTGGGTAGAGAAGTGCAGTAAAGGATAGTTTGCTGCCAGGCAAGCATGAAAAGCTGCAAAAGTGGTTAGGGTTACCCCTGGGAACTTTTTCCTATTAGTTAGAGAGGGGTGAGTATTCACTCTCATCCACAGGCTAGTACCAGGCATAAATGAGGCACCACTGGGCACCCTTTTCAGAACACTAATAGGCCCAAGAAGGACTGAAGAATGACTGCACCTTCTGTAAGACAAGTGAGCAGATCACTAAGGGCTGGACCTGCTCCCCCTGGTACCCAAGACAAGGAAGTGGACTCCAATAGTCAGTTGGCTGACCTCCTGTTGAGCTACAAGGACACAAAAGCTACACAAACCCACTTTCCTGAAAGTGCCTAGCTGATCAGTTTCAACTTGACTGATTTAGACCCTGCTGGTGGCTTCTGTTAGAATGAAACCTGACCCCCAAATGCTGTTCATGAGGGCCAGGAACCATTGGCTGGTGTCAGAGCATGTTCCTCTTGTCTAACCCTAAAACCTGGGACTTTGAAACGTTTTGCCTGGAGAACCAGCAGAAGACCCGGACCAACCTGCCAAACTGATCCACCAAGGGTGCATCACCAGAGCACCAGACTTTGACCCACCTCCCGCTGCATTCTTCTCAAAAGCAGCAAATCCGATTAAGGGGGCTCAACGCTGATTTGCATATGACGATGTTGAACCCTCTTGTGCTGAAAACTGAAGCCTTGCATCTCTGAGGAAATTTGACTTCCAGAAAAGAGTCTAAGTTCAAAGTTAGAAAACCTCATGGACTAGAGGCTGATAGAAAATGAAGGCATCCTGGGCACCAAATCTAGACTCTTCCCTCTCTGGAACTTTCTCACCTTTATCAATGGTTTCACTGGAATTTCAAACAGTTCTAATCCGTTGTCGGCAAACCAATCTTCAGATACAGCCTGCTGCCTCGCACTGCTGAAGACTCTATCTCCTCAGAAAATTTCTCAGTCCAAAGGTAAGACTTTGACTGGGGCCAATGTGGTCCTTGTATCCAACCTGCGCTCCATCGTGGTTGGCTAAAACCTTACCCTTTTCCTGGTCCATCATGACCAGCTGCCCATGTTTTGCACTTTGGGCTTTTTTACACAATTTTTATTTAAAACTTAAAAAAATTATTTTTTTGGTTCCTCTTATTGGATTTTTTTCATTTTGGTTCCATTTTGTTAATTAAAATATGCTCTTTTTTATTAATTAGGTGTTGGATTTGTATTTAGTTATGTTGTTGACTTTGTAACTGTTTTGATGCTTTTACAAGCTTTGCGATGGAAGCCCAAAGAAGAGTGATTCAAGGCCTGAATATTCCCCTCCTTGATTATGGTAACTCACTATAGTTGGGTAGTCCGCTGGTGGTCATTATGAGGCTACAAATCATTCAGAACACTGCCGCATGAAAACTGCTGGGCATTTCAAAATCGCAATCAGCACTTCCAGTGCTCAAAATTCTTCATTGGCTACCCATAATAGCAGAATACAATTCAAGACTGTCTGGGGCATATGTACAAGCCCCTATCACCACCACAACGTCACTTTTATCAACGTTGTGGTGGCGATAGGGGCTTAGCCTTATTTACAAGGCAGCGTTAAGCCACTTAACGTGGCTTAACGCTGCCTTGTAAATAGGGCCCCCTTTCACGCTATGGTTAGCGTGAAAGGGGTGGGCTGTGGGTGTTGTGGTGGTCGTTCCACAACAACACCCAATAATTTTGACACTGCCCCCTATGTACAAGGGCAGCATACATAGGAGGCAGACCCAACATTAAGACCAGGTAAAACCTAGTCTTAAAATGGCGAAAAGAGGAGAAAAGCATTATTTCTCCTAATTTTTGCTTTTTCCATGTGTGCTGTCTTGTGCAGCACACATAAAAAAAGCAAAATGCCATGGATTGTTTATGTACAGGAAGGTCCCCCTTCCTGTACATAAACAATCTTTAAAAAAAATGCAATTTTGTGACTTTCATGTGTGCTGCATTAAGCAGCACACATGAAAGTGACAAAATGGCATTTCAGGATTGTTTATGTGCAGGAAGGGACACCTTCCTACACATAAACAATACTCCCCTGAACACAGACACCCTTGCACTATGGTGCAAGGGTGCCTGCGTTGGCGCTACACTGCTAAGTGTAGCGCCATCGCAGGGGGAAATGCAAGGCTGCACCATATCATTGTAAATATGGTGCAGCCTTGCGTTTCAGAAGTGGCGGATTGAGGTGTTAAGACATGACGGCTAACACCTTGCTCAGCCATTTCTATTGTACATATCCCCCTCTGTATTATACATCAGGCAAAACACAATGTGGGCCCACTTATTCTTTGCCAGCTGATCACTCCACATCAGTCCAATAGGGATCCTAGGTCCAACAATTGTGATCTTCTAGTTGTCCCCATAGTCAAGAGAGCCAGAAGTAGAGGTCGTTCCTTCACATATCTTGCACCCATACTCTGGAATGCTTTACCTATTGGTCTGAGAATGAATGCAAACTACATGAGTTTTAGAAGAAATTCAAAACGTATCTTTTTCCTTAAGTTATTCCCCATACTATCCAAGTCTCTGTACTTTAGCTAGTACTGACAGCACGGGAAGCCCATTGGTTACCCACAAGCTCTAGAAAATAAATGACTAGAATAAAATAAAACCTTTTATTAAGTTAATCCTGTCTGCTCTTTGTCTTAGTCATGAGTGATTGAGCTCCTGTTTAAATTACTGACATCTTTACAGTACTTAATAGGAACAGTGGCATTATTACTTGTGGTGGACTACCATCGACCCCAACTAATAATTCACTTTCTCACATTGGTATTCATGGCCAATCCTCAACGGGAACAAGATAGAGGCTCTAAGGGATACAGGAACCAGCAAAAACTCTGTGGTGACCCGGCTGGTTTCCCCAGAGCAGATTATCCTAGAACCTATCCATAGGGTAATCAACACTGACAATGAGGTGCGGTTTCATCCCATGGCCATGATCACCTTTGCCTGTGAGTGGTTACAGGCTTGCAGAAGGCTATGAGCTACGAGCCCCTACATTCCAGAGGAGTGTCAGTTGTTAAACAACCTAGATACCTCTCCTCCAGCTAAAGTGGAAAGGAAGGCTCATGCAGAAATGTTCTGTCTGCCTAAATTGGGATGTTTAGACATAAAAGGCTCAGACAGCCTGTCTGGGAAGTCAAGGGAGTCTGAAGTCAGCAAGAATGGCCCAGGTTCCCACAACAAAGAGGAAGAGCAAAAGGAGAGGGTAACCAGCCTCAACTCAAATCTTCTCATGATTCAGAAGGAATCCAACCCCCTGGGAGAGGATCTGTAGTCTAACAGGGAAGAACTCACCCTGAAAGACCTCCCAGAACTCTGTGAGTTTCATGGGGCAGGAGGACCCTCCACAGAGGAATTCTGTCATGTAAAGAGAACCTGCCTAACACTTGAAAGACGTAAGCAGTAGATTGAAGTGCATAAGCAGGGGTATACCATTGTTACCCATAGGATCTACTGGGAGGAAGGTGTCTTATACAGTGAGGCTAGGGACCCAAGGCATGGGGCAACCAGGAGATTGGTCATTCCCTAAAACTACAGGGACTTCCTTTTTAATTTAGCCCATGATATTTCTTTGGCTGAGCAATTAGGACAGGTCAAAACCTGGAACAGGTTGGTCAACCACTTTTATTGCCCCAGATGTCTGAAAAGGAAAAGGAGTTCTGTCACTCCTGGACCACCTGTCAAGCCAATGGCAAGTCAAGAGGGCAGCCCAAGACTCCCTTAATTCCACTACCTATGGTTGGCTCTCACTTTGAGAGGGTGGGGATCAACATTGTCAGTCCTCTGGACCATAAAACCGCTTCTGGTAATAGATTTGTCTTGGTTGTGATGGACCATGCCACTAGGTACCCTGAAGCTATACCTCTGAGTAAGATGACTGTGCCTATGGTGAGAAGGGCCTTCCTTGTTATCTTTACCAGAGCAGGGTTCCCAAAAGAGATAATCTCAGATAAGGGGGCAGACTTCATGCCTGCTTACTTCACGTCTACATGAAATGAGTGTGGAGTGACTTACAAGTTCACCATCTCTTATCACCTCTTAAACCAACGGGCTAATGAAGAGTTTCACCAAGACCTTAAAAGTAAGGGTGGGTGCAACTCATATAAGCGGCTGTAGTGTAATTACATGAAGTTACAGCAAAATTATGCGTTTTTTTAAAAACTCATTTTATTTATCAGTGCTCAATCAACAGTACATTGAAATTATATTGTACAGTATATCATGATCCATAGTCAGAATTTACAATGGTCACATCAACAATCGACTTTCAAAATCCAACGTAGCACAGTTGTATACCGTTCTCCTTACTAGACCTAGGTGTCTCTAGCTACAAACCTCAGTATTCATGGCAATCCCCCATACCTTCTTTCATTTATGTGGGCATCCTCTACTCAGAGAATTATGCAATATTATGCAGAAATACTAGAGGAGCATAACTCAACATTTAGCTTTATTTTCTTAGCACAAAATTAACTTGTGTCCAAAATGGGCTAGAGAATGCATTTAACACTAAGGAAAATGCTAACTACAATTGAATATGAACAGCAGAAGCCAGCAGCTGCTAGCGCTCGCTTAGTTAGTTGTTGCTGTGATCCTCCAGTAGAATTGTTGTGCCAAATTACTCATAACTACACAAATGAGTGTAATCACATATGTTTTGGTAATTTCACATGAAAAGAGTAATGTAAAAGTACTCCAGTGTAAATAAAGTTTTGCCCAGGCCTACCAAAAATGTATGATTATGTGGTCATCTTAGAAACCACATAGGAAGTGGAATGTCATAATCCCATGCCTTTATTTGCCTACATGGAGGTACCACAAAAGGGAAAGGGCTTCAGCCCCTTTGGGCACCTAGTCAGAGGTCACTTAAGTCTTGTCTGAGAAGGTAGAAGAAACTTCCCAAGGAACCCAAACAGGACATTGTGGACTATATGCTAGGTCTACTTTCCAGCATGGCTGAGCATAAGAAAAGGATTAACAAAAACTTGGAGGCCAGACAGGAACTAATTAAGCACTAGCATGATAAAAAGCAACCTTGGGGGAATATCAGTGAGGCAGGAGAAGCGAGTTGTTGAGACTGTGGCACCCCGGACCCTCCAGGACAAATAGACTAGACTATACATGGTCCTGGAAAAGATGGGGAGGTCACGTACCTGGTGGATCTTGGTACCCCAAAACACTCCCACAGGGAGATCCACATCAACCATCTGAAGGTTCATGGTCCTTGATGGAGCGGAGGAAGTGAAGAGGGAGCCTCTCCCTGACCTCCTATCTCACAATGCCAAGTATAGTTCTGTGGAGGGAGTAGTGCTGAAGCCTGCACTGACACAGCAACAGAAAGACTGTCATGACTTGTTGGCACAGTTTGTTGGACTATACTGACTGACACCTGGACTGACTGAGTGGTATGTTTGTGACATTGACACTGGTGACAGCTTACCTGTCCAAGTAAAGGCCAGCATCAAGGAATAGTTTTACACAAATGGGACTTAAAACCTTTTTCAAGACTTTTTGCTTGGAGAATCAACAGGAGATCACACCAGCCTACCAAATCACAACAGCCTACCAAACCGATCCGCTGAGGGTGCATCGCCGGTGGGCCTGACTTCAAAGCAACTCCTGTTATGTTCCACTTTGGAGCAGAAAATTTGTGTCAGCAGGCCAAGTGATGAACAGCATCAAATGACAATGAACCTTCTTCGGCTACATTCTGTAGCCTTGGCCCACTGAAGAAATCCAACTTCCTGAAAAGAGTCTAAGTAAAAAACCTCAAAGGCCTGATGCCAAGCCGCATCCAATGATTGCTGGTGGCTTCCTGGTCATGAAATTGAGACTCTCCCCACTCAGCGATTTTCTTGCCTTCATCAATGGTTTTAACCAGTATTCAAGCAGCTGCAGTCCATCATTGAAGACCCAGTCTTCTGATACAGCCTGCTGCCTTCCCAGCTGAAAACTCTGGGGTATATTTACAATTAAGTTTTGGCTTAACGTTGTGCTCCGTCACTTCAGAAATGCAGGGCTACACCATATTTCCAAAAATATGGTGCAGCCCTGCGATTTCCCTGCACTGGCGCTAAATTTAGCAGCCTAGCACCAACGCAGGCACCCTTGCACCACAGTGCAAGGGTGTCTGTGTTGAGTGGAAGATTGTTTATGTGCAGGAAGGTCTCCCTTCTTGCACATAAACAATCTCTGTATGGCGTTTTGTAACTGTTATGTGTGCTGCTTCATGCAGCACACATAGAAGTTACAAAATGTCTTTTTATTTTTTATTTATGTGCAGTAAGGGTCACTTTCCTGCTGTACCATGCAGCACACATGTAAACAGCAAAAACGAGGAGAAATAATGCATTTTTCCTTGTTTTGCGTGTTTAAGACCAGGTTTTCCCTGGTCTGAATTTGCCACTACCCCCTATTTACACCACCCTTGCAAATAGGGGTCAGCGTCAAAATCAATGGGTATTGCTGTGGAACACCCACCGCAACACCCATTCCCCTCCCCTTTCACGCTAAGTACAGCGTGAAATATTGCCTTATTTACAAGGCAGCGTTAAGCCACGATAAGTGGTGTAACGCTGCCTTGTAAATAAGGCGAAGCCCCTATCGCCACCACAACATCACTAAAAGTGGTACTGTGGTGGCGATAGGGGTTTGCAAATGTGCCCCTCTATCTTCCAAGGAAATGTCTACATCCTAAGGTAACTCTTTGACCTGGACTGGTCTGGTCCATTTATCCGACGTGCTCTCCACCACAGTCGGCCTTAAATCTTACCCCTGGCCAGTTGCCGGTGGTTGGCATATTGGGCTTTTAGGTGCTCTATTATATAAAACTTTTTAAAAGCATGTCTAAGGTTCCCATAATGAACTTTTGTTATTTTGCTCTCATGTTGTTCATTAATATTTTCTATATTTGTATAAAATGGAGTGGGATTTTTATTGTGCTGTGTTTTGAACTTTTTAACTGTTCTTCTACTTAAATGCTTTACACTTTTTCTCAAGTTGATTCTGTCTTCTCTGTGCCATGGCTACCAGGGGTTGAGCTCAGTTTTAAATTACTGAGACCTTTACTAGACCTAACAAGAATAGTGCCGTAATTACTTGTGTTGGACTACCATCCACCTCAACTAATAATGGGCTTTCTTACAACAAAAAATTAAAAATAAAGGGCAAAATAAAATCATTTTTAGAATGCGAAATTTCATTTCAGGGGTTACATACTTGGAGAAGCTCCCATACTCCTATGCCCATATCCCAAACAGGTTGCTACAACCTGAGAATACAATGGCAGATTTTAGAAAGTTATTCCCCCCACCCCCGAAAGATTCCTCTCTAGGTTTGATACACCAATGTAGGAAGGTGGAATCTGACTATATGGTTGCCCCCACTTTTTTCCTGGTGTTTTGCTGGTTTATGACTTAGTTGGACTGGGACCCTGCTATTCAGGGCCCCAGCCTCTCTGTTCTCTCTAAATGACATGGAGTGCACTCTTGTGGTGCCTTATGAGTCCCTAGTATATGGTACCTTAGGTGCCAAGGGCATAGGTACTTCACAGGCCTACCAGGGGCTGCAGCATGTGTTATGCCACCCCTGGGAAGCAGTCTAAATCTGACACCACAGGCCTGCTACTGCAGCCTGGGTGAGGTGGTGCTAGCACCGCTCACTGAGATATAGGTTTCCTATATCTCTCCTGCACACACATATAAACCTATCAGTCACCCCTAAGGCAGGCCCTATCAATCCTGAGGGCAGGGTGCTTGGCTTCTATGTGAGGGGGTGCCTCTGCCTGAGCAGGGCCCCTCTGCAGCTCTCAGAGTCTATTCTCTGGTGCTGTTTGTGGATGCTGGTTAAACCATATACTATTAAGTGCATTATATCCTCGCGGTAAATGCTAACTTTGGAATGGCTGCATCAAAACATGTCGTGTTTGGTGTCAAACATCTTGGAATACTACCCCCCGCCAATCTTGGCGGCGGGGGTAGCATTCCACCCTTCTAGAGGATAAGACATGTACCTGCTGTGGAAACGCGGTAGAATCCTAAAGAGCCCTGGCATCACAAAATGGATGCCACCAGTCACAGACACTGGGCTGCCCTCCTGCTGATGACCGAAACTCGCAGTGGAGGAAGCCCAACAATAGGCATCCTGTCACAGGGAGGTGTAACCACCTCCCAGACAGGGTTTAGTGTATTGGGGCTGGGTGGGTGCACTCTTAGAGTGCTTTGAAGTACTGCACTGGGGAGCAGAAGGCTCCTCTGTGCATATGCCAGTTCAAACCAGCTCAGGGGCTACCTGCCCCTGCTCTGGCGCGAAACTGGACAAAGGGAAGTGGGTGTAGCCACCCCTCCCTTGACCCTCCCATAGGTGGGGTCATAGAGCTAGTCCATCCCCTCTTTTTAGTATAAGAGGGGGAACCTTGCCATTGCAAAGCAGATAACCCCTGGACGACGCTCTACAGAAGAATCCTGGCCCTTCGACGTTCCACTACCTTTGGAAGACAGAAGAATCTCCCTTGGAGTCAAGGAGTGACTCCCCTGCTTGGCAGGCACCAAAAACGACAACGACGGTCGCAAACTACGCCGCTCCCGCCGGAGTCCGAAGTCCCTGCAGCCCAAGAAGTGGATTTCCTGACCTCTCCCAGGCCATCGTGAGTCCCCAGCGAAGCTGAGGCAAGTGGACCCCACGAGTAACGAGGAACCGCGACCCCTGGGTACCGTGCACTATTGTCGAGTGCAACCCCTTCACAACGTTCTACGAACTTGTGTTTTGGACCACATATGGTCCCGACCTCCAGCAGGAATCCCTCCGAAGATCAGAGGCCTACACCATCCCGAGTGACCGTGGGCCCCTGTTGAGTGATTCCGCCTGAGGTGTCTTTGCGATCCCTTGCCCGCCGACTTGTGGGTCCCCAGAAGACTTCTTAAAGAAACCAAAGGGCTCCCCTGGTTGCTCCAGGCCTGCCCTGACTTACCCTCGCTGGGTGAGTCCCTCAGACCTTGCTGTTCTGCGCCATCGACTTTTCTTCATCTCCCCGAGACTTGCTGCTGCCAAGACTTGTTGGCTCCAATCGAGTTGCCGACACCGCAGTCAGCTGCAGACGTCGAGGGACCCACCGAATCCAGCTCCTGGTCGTCATCGACACCTCCTGGACCACGTGGCTGAAGAGTCAAGGCACCCGCAACCGACCTGAATCAACCGACGACGGTGGGCATCCATCTTCCTTGCCCCGGGTCACTGCCAAGTGACTTTGAACACTGTCCCCTCTGCTTTCAGGTCATCCTTCTTCAGAATCCAGGCTTGGATTCCACCGGACACTTCTTCAGCTCCCGCAAGCAGCAAGTCTTCTTTGTTCGCCATTGAAAACGACGCCGCGACCCGACACCAAAGGACACCTATGCACCCGGCTTCCCTGGGTGAGGTAACTCCAGCACTACGGTGCTCCTGTGGGTGTGGGCCCTAGAACTACTTACCCTGTAAGTGACTTGCTTGTAGGTTCTCCCGAAGTATCCTAAAACTCTTTATTTCAAACCGCGACTTGCCCCATTGAAGTCAACGGCGATCCGCGCCTGTGTATCCCCCCTGCACGCGTCCCCCGTGGGTCCTTTACTTACCTGCCTTGGGTGGTTTCGTGAGGCCCCTGCACTTCTGAAGGCCCTAGGCCTTGTCTCCCTGCAAGTCGTTGTCCCTAAGTCTCTTACTTAGTATATGGTCTGGTACGCCCCTAGGGCCCCAGCCATATTTTGTGCTTAACTTATTGTGAAACGTTGATTTGTGCATATGTTTGTCTTCTAATCTCATAAAGAGATTAGTAGAGAGTTATTTAGAAATAAATACATATATATTTGATATATATACCTGTGTGGTGTCTTTTCATTTGGTGATTCAAGAGATTATATGGTAAAACAAGCTGCTTTACATTCCTCCGAGACTTAGCCTGAAGGCTGCTCTCCACAGCTACCACTAGGATAGCTTTCTTTAAAAGGTTGTCTTAAACCTATCTACCATAAGAGTCGATTTGCCCTGGTGCAAGGTGTCCACTTTAATTAGTGAACAGCATATACCAGGCCAACTTCTCACAACCAACAAAACTCAAAAGGAAATACCAGAAGTATTTGGGAAAGAGGTATTTCAGCTGCACAGGGGTAACGCCTGGATTGGAATGTCCAAATAGTTAAGAAGCGTTCAGCACAGACAAGCTTAATACAAGATTAGAATGATGAGATGGTGCCTCACACCCCAAAAGTTACACCACATGTATCCAAGCACCTCAGATCTGTACTGAAAATATGGGGTTTTAGAGGGGTAGTGTGCTGCACATCTGATGGAAATGCATGATTATTCAAACATTTTGGAAGAAAGTGCTAAGCCACAAGATAATGAGCACCTCGATCACACGAGCCCCAGTATTGGTTCTTTTGAATCTAGGACCTGCGCCTACCATAGGTCGAAGAGATGGTGTGGAGTGCTACGATATTACACATGTTGGGGCAGATTTACAAGCCCCTTGCGCCACTTTTGCGTCACTTTTAACATGGGAAAAGTGACGCAAAAGTGGCGCAAGGGGCTTGTAAATCTGCCCCGTTAGGGGCAGCCCAAAAAATGGTTGCAGGATTCGAGAAAAAGAAAGAACCACCCTCATAGGCACAACAGATACTTAGTCTATGGCACGTTATGGCTGTAGTAAAACTCAAGCGTATTCTCCAAAATACAACCAAGAAGTATGAGAAAACGTGGAGCCAAGAGGTGGCCTATTTCCTCTCCTTACCCCTACTGTGGGACTACCCACCAAAACTAAGAAACTTGGACCTGTTTGAGGCAGAGACAACATAAATATCACTAATAATGTGAGGTGAAAGGGACAAAGAGGGGGGCACAGAGTGGCCGCAATAATGTAATTGATGTGGAGTTTAATTATTAGATTTGGGGGAGGAGAGTGAGGGGAAATAGTTGGGAGGTAGATCTTAGAATTACCCCAAAAGGGGCACATATGGCAACTAGCAAACTATGGATGACCCACCACAAGAAGTAGTACCATTTGCTTCTGGTATTTACGTGTCATCTTTGATACAAGTGACTGTCTGACAACATGTGATATCATTTATAACTTTTGAAAATGTGAGACATCCATCAAGTGTATATTGTTATGTCCTTAAATGCCAATAGAATGTTCTACACAAAATGTTATACAAAGAATAAGATTATAAATTCTGGCACATGAGATCTATTTGACATTGAGATTGCACATAATTGTCATCAACAAAGCTATTAAGTAACACAGAGTAATGTTATGTATAGTGGAGATGACTGAATGTCAAGAAAAATTAAACACTTTTAATTAAGTTTTCATAGGTCTAAACTTAATGTCTATTTTTAGTAAAAAGAAAAGTAGTATTAAGTCCAGTTTCACTTGGGTATCTCTCATACTTCGGAAGCAGTGGTATTTACTTTTCTTTTCTTTCATGCAATGACATGTCAAGCCAGTATTTACAACAATCTTCTAAGTCTCTCTTCACAGAGTCAATTAAATTCACTTGATCAAACATTTTGAACTACATAATTGATATTGGAGTATGCTGGCATTTAGAAATGAAACAAATTGGTTTGCACCATTGTATATCATCAATATTTACAAGATAGAGACAAAGATAAGTAAATGAGTATTCTGCAAGATAAGAGTAAAGGGTTAGGGGTAGATTACGACATAAGGTGGGTCAAGTCAATAAGGAGAGACCAGCCACAGGTAGGAATAATCGCAACATGTGAGGATCACAACAGGAGTAGCCCTGGGAGTGAATTTCCACTATGCTCACAGGTGGAGTTTTTCCCTCTCTGCGCTCCGCGTAGTACGCAGAGTTTTTTCCTCGCTCGCCAGGAAAATCTTACTCCAGACTACTTCCTGGCTAGATTTCTCAATGTGGGCAGTCACGGATGGCCTCTACCACTTTCATCGAGAAACCTTCCGTTCGTGTTGATGAAGCTGCCGCTTGAGTACATCTACTCGAATGACAGAAAGAAGCAGCGCCCTTTTGCGCTGCACATGGTGCCATTTGCGCTGATATTCCGGTGTGGGACAAATACCCAGTGCTAAAAATCAGAGCAAATGGCACGACCTAACGCACTTCGCCACTTGGGGAACTCAACATAGGGTGGCAGAGTTATTTGGTCACTTTGTGGAGTTCCACATGAAGGAACTCTGTGAATTACTCCCAGGCCTAAACATGAGACACACATTATTTGTATCAATCATAGCTACAGACAGATAATCAGTGACAGTCTAAGTAGCTCTAAAATAGGAGAATTTTAACCTCCTTTGTAAAAGTAGCAAGACAAGAGACAAGAGTTGTGTAAAGGTTTGAAGGGAGTGAGTGATAGGTTCTTATGGCGCTACCAGTGAATAATTGCTTACTATGCTGTTCTTGTTTGAATTTGCGAGGTTCAAGGAGGAGGGATTGTGCACTTCTCACACTCCACTTACCTGAAATTTGCAGTTCCTTCACCAGATGTAATGGAGTTGCTATATGAAATGCTTTTTGAGTGATTAAGACCATTTTGAGTTGCACTGTATGTTCAGTGGGAAGCTATTGTGATGAAGTACTAGTCTAGCATTACACCATCAAAATTTTAATCAGGGAGGTATAATTCGCCATATCGAAGGCAGACAAATAGTCAAGAAGAACCAGTAAGCAGTTTCTTGTGTCAAGGAAGCAGAGTTTGTCATCGAACACCTGTAGGAGAACAGTCTCTGTCCTACAACCAGGTCTGAATTTGGATTGAAAGTTGCCAAGGAGGTTGTTTTATTTGATATGGAGAGAAAGTTGTGAGTTTACACAACTTTTCATCACTTTCCTCGGCAACGACGCTCAACATCCTGTGATTCTGGGCAAATCACAGATGGCCAGATGTACGACCCTTTTTTGCGGCCGCAAACGGGAGAACTTCCAATTTGCAGCCGCAAAAAAGGGTAATAGCATGTGCAAATGCTATTTTGCGAGTCCCTGACTCGCAAAATAGCATTTGCAACTCTCGCTATTAGGAAGGGGCGTCCCTTCCTAATAGCAAGTCAACATGCTATGTACTAGTGTTTTGCGACCGCATTTGCGGCCGCAAAACACTCGCAGTTTACCACCTACTTCAAGTAGGTGGTAAACTACTCGCAAAGGGGAAGGGGTCCCCAGGAGACCCCTTCCCCTTTGTGAGTATGTTGGAAAATATTTCTTAAGAGCAGACAGTGGTCCCAGAGACCACTGCCTGCCCTTAAAAAAATGAAACTGAAAAGTTTCATTTTTCTTTTTTAAATGCATCCCGTTTTCCTTTAAGGAAAACGGGCTGCATTTTAAAAAAAAGCTGCTTTATTAAAAAGCAGTCCCAGACATGGTGGTCTGCTGAGCCCAGCAGGCCACCATCCCTGGGAGGGCTGTCATTCCCAATGGGCTCGCAAATTGCGAGAGGCTCATAAATATTAATGAGCCTCGCAATTTGCGAACCCATTGGGAATCGCAAACAGTGTGAAATACACTGTTGTACATCGGAAATTGCGCCTTGCTAATTGCGACTCGCAAAAGAGGCGCAATTTGCGATGCACAATTTTCTAGGTCGTACATCTGGCCCTTAATCTCCCCGTGCCTAACAAGAATGAATATGTCCTTCTGTAACAAAACTGGTGCTCATGTAAAGTGCTCTGATACCCGATGTCTCGGGTCTAGTTCGCGCTTTATAAAACTCTAAAAAAAAAAAAAAAAAAGGTATACCTGACACAGGACAATTATTTTTGAGGTCATGGGCATTTGCTGAGGGTTTCTTCAAGAAGGGAGAGATTTGACCAGCTGTTTAACAGTCATGAAACTCACCTTGTCTAAATTTTAAGTTTACCAAGGCAAGCCAATGTGGTATAAATGTTTAGTAAAATCTTTACAAATATTGCTAGGAACAGCACTGGTAAAGCTATTTAATTGTTTAACATTAGTGATAATTTCAACAGCTCATATTCAGACGTTTCTTTACAATGAGACCATGTCAGGGACTTTACACTCTTAGCTAGCAATTTCACAAAGGCTCCACATTTGGGCTTCATATTGTCAGTCATGTTGTTGGAGGTCTGGTTATTGCCCTTTTTAACCACTTCAAGCAGGCGTCTGTGGAATTCTTGGAAGTATCCATGTAGAGATTTGATATGAGAGGATTTAAGTATGGGTGTGCGAGATCTGCATAGTTCGCTTTCACGTAATGACATGATATTTCAATAAAAAACACGTAATTAGGCGAAATCAAAGCCATCAATTTGTGCTATATTTTAGCGCAAAATGAATCCTTGTGTCAATTTTTGGTGCAAGAATGCTTTTAAATGCAGCACTGCGAACAACAGACATTCACATTCTGCTGTTCCTGTTTATTCATGGTACATTTTTACCATGAAATGTGCATTTTGCAGTAAATTTTAATTGCGAATGGTACATAATTACACAAGGTGGTGCAATGGTGTGATTTCAGGAATTTTGCATAGCAAGCATAATGTTAAATTGCTTGAAGTAATCGGCATAATTTAAATTTTGCCATGGCCTAATTTCGACATGTAGAAATAATTGAGATGAACAAGGGTTCAATAAGATGGCGATCTTAGCATCTCAAGTCTTTTTAGGGATTTTCTTTAATCTTACAGGTCTTTAGAGAACCAAAGGGCAGAGGTTTTGGTCTTTTCTTTTCAGAGGAGCACAAGCTTCAGTCAAGTCTTTCATGAAATAAGTATACTTAACTGTGCTGACTGCAATGTCTTGTTGTGAACCTATGAGAGAACGGCTCTCTATTGGCTTGCTGACGTTGATGTTTTAGTGTCTTGAAACTAGACAGTCTTATTTTTAGGTCATCCTAAGGTTTTGCAGTGGATAAAGGTAAGTGAGAAAGGAATCTTACGATTGTAGGACCAGTTGACTAAGGTGGAGTCACTGATAGCTAGTAAATGAGCTTTAATAATAAACATTTTTAGTATCCTCAGTAATAGACAGGTTTATTCAATGTTTGTATAAACCAAAGTCTTGAAGAAAAATGAGAAGCATATTGAACACTGTGTCATTCTCCATATTCCAGTTCAGGTAAAAAGTCTCCTAGAGAATTGCTGCCCTCCAAGATAATCACTTTAGTTGCAATGGACTCCACATATTCCTTGGATGAATGTGGTATTCTTGCTAGAAGAGTTCATAATGAAATGTAGTCTGACTGAGGAAGCATTGTAATTATTGGAATTGGTCAGTGTGGAGTCTTCAAAGCAAACTGAATTCTTATAAATAGCTGTCAGTCCAGCACTCTGTTTGCTTTCATGTGCACATTGAATTATAGAATAGTGGAGATAGAATAGGAGATCTACATGGACAAAGAGGTGAAGGAATGTCAGTTGTGCAGTAAACATTACAGGAAAGAGTAGGTGGTCCTAGAGAAAGGTGTAATACTTGATACTTGACTAGATTAGAATGATCCTCCTTCATAGATGAACGGTCCATACTAGGTAATCTGTAGTTAGTGATAGTGGCACTGGAGAGTCTGCTTTATGATTGGTCAAGTGCAGGGCTCATAGTCAAAAGCTGTTGATCATAACTTTCAACCAATTCCCAATGTTCTGATTCCTCTAAAACAAGGCCACTTTTAATGGACAGGGTTTATGGTTGTTTCTCTGTAGCCAGTTCTGACATTTGTAATACTTTACAAGAAGATATCTAAGTTGCTGAACTAGGGTATGCTGGTTGTTGTTTGTTTATAGCACAAGATATATGATTGACATTATGGATAGGGAGACCTACTTTTCCCACTGTTTGGGTCTGAGTAGACACAGGCACTGCCATGGAATTGGTGATTGACTCATTATGAGGATCAGTTAGTCCATTCAGTTTGTAGGTCAGGTCTGGATGTGGTATCCAGGTATGGATGTTAGCAGTGGAATTCATATTGAGCCATTAACAAAATTAGTAAGGTGTCAGCCTTACTGGTCTAGACTATCGTTAAGGTTCATTTTAGAACAGGTTGAAACAGAGAGGACTAGATGAGTAGGCAAAATGTAATGGTGCTTTCAGGATGTGAGGAACCATTAAGCTGAGTTAAGAAGAGTGGATAGGATGAAGAAGCAGATGGTCACTGAGCAAATGTGGTAGAAGGGAAGGTTTTACCATGTAGATCAATTGAAGAGGTTTGGGTGGCTGGAGAGACATGGGTAGAAGCAGGGGATGGGTCTGTGTCTGCAAGGGTGAAGATTGGTAGGTATGAGATGAAGAGGTATAGGGGAAAGGCAAGAGAAAACGTAGGAAAAGAGTTTGAGTCTGCAAGAATGGGATTAAGACTAGTAAACAAGAGATGGGTGATGTAGCCAAGTAGAACTGATCAAGTGTGGATGCTTCGGGGAGGTTTGTATTAGAAATCAAATATTGGGCATTGTTTGTAGAGGTGCCTGAAGATAAGGAGAGAGTATTGTCATTGACCACATTTGAGAAGACTTCCGACAAATGTGAAAGAAGACCCATTTACTAACCAAGGGTCATTTTTGATATTTCCCTTCTGAATATAGTGATAGTGATCGACCAACAAAGTTTCGAGGGGATTCTCTTAATATCTTGTATTTAGGGACTGGAAGCAGTGTCCTTAATGGCCTGCAGGGAGGTAGTCACCCTAGTTTACACCCATAAAATGCAATCCCAGTGGCCAAGATGATAGAAAGGATGGATATGCCTTGAGAAGCTCCGTCCGCAGCCTGGCATCCTGCATCCACCAGCCCTTGCTTACCGCATGCACTGGAGCAGAGGGGTTGCTGTCACTGAGGTGGGGGCACCCAAACGGATTCCAGGACCCCAAGCATGAGACGAGCTGAGCGACTTTCACACCTGCTGCAGCGCGGCCGATGGACCATGCCCATAATAGGCCGGGTGGGTCTGCCATTTACGGCCATTGCAAGGGGGAAGCCAAGGCCATAATCCTACATACAAGGAGAACCACCTCCGCAAACATAGGCTGAGGAGTTGGAGGCCCGGACCATACCGCAAGTGGAAAGCTGATGGGCCTGAAGTGATGTAGAGGCAGGGGCAGCCAGAGCAAATTACAAGGAGGCCTGGCCGGTCACACATACTGGCAAGGAGACCCCAGGAGGACCGTCTGGGCTGGCGATGTGACTGTAGAAACCGATGCACAGCGCTGCAGTGGCTCCATGTGAGAGAGCCTTGGTGGCTTAAGGGTCGGAAGGCCCTGATCTAGCCCAAAACAGAAGGAAGCCACAAAGGAGACCAGTGGTGCCCTCATAGCTGCTGAGGCACTGCAGGCCTACCATAGAGCAGAGGACCCATAGAGGCCCTGGTAAGATTAGAACAGGCAGAAATCAAATTGGGATAACCTCTGGCACTGAGGGGTGCCATTTCATGGGTTTGGTCATGTAGGAGAGCTGGGGGGGGGCTGTGTGAGACCAAGAAATGTCCGTGCACCCAGCAGATTCCCCAAGCTGGAAATGAGTGAGCTGCAGGATTCTGAGGGGTGGTGGCAAGGTGAGAAAGTCAGCTGGAGATGTGGTGGACTGTGCCCTGGGCCTGGAGCCCTGAGCTAAGTGGGGGGCACACATGCTTGCGGGGGGATATGGACTGACGTCTTGCTGGGGCTCACCCTGCATAACAACCTGATAAGTGGCTGACCCCACCAGGGGTCAGGAGTGGGGGCCCTGGTGGTGATGGAAGGCCTACGCTTTCCTTGCACAAGGCGGCCCTACTGTGGAGAGAGCCGAGACATTCACCATGCGCTGCACCCATTCTGACCATCAATCTGCTGAGGGGTGCCCTTGTAGCCGAATAGGGATGGTTTACCGCAAACCCCGGAAGTTAGGCCTGACAACGGACCCTCCCAAGACATTCGGATGAAGGTGATGGATAGAATTCACCAGAAGAAGCCCGGGCCTGGAAACTCACACAACCAGCATATTGGCAACAATTAAAGACACAAAACTTGCAATGGTGAATAAGATTGAATCGGTGGCCCTAGATCTCGTTCTCCTGCTGACAGACCACAAGAAACTGGTGAAAAAAGTAGATGAGACAGAGCGAGTCTTAGGGATGCTGGGGTCCCAGGTTAAGGGTGGCGACGAATGTATTTGAACACTCCATAAAAAGGTAGTCCAACTCCAGCTAAAGGTTAAGGATGCAGAAGGAGGCTCACAGTGGAGCAATGTGAGAATGTTGCAGGGATTCTGCACCTACACAGAACTATGCGCAGGAAAACAGGACCTCGGTGTATATGGGTGTACCGACCTACCACCTTAGTACCCAAAACCAACTAGCTATTGTGTCTCCTTCGTTCTCCTCCAAAATCACGAAGTCTGCACTAGCACCCCCGTCAACTTCATTGCATCCTTGCACGCCTTAGAAGCGAACGCTGGACCTTGGTCTGAATGAAATGTGCCACAGGCAAACATCCCGACAAAGACACGCAAATCTCTAATGACATTCCGAGCGTCAGCACTGCGTTGTGGCCAAACCCAAAAAAATCTAGTGCACGAATCAACTGCAACAAAAATGTATTTATACGCAGTATCAGAAGAGAAAGGACCACAGTGATCAAGATACATGCAGCCAAATGGCCGATTAGAAATACATAGCTGTGTTTGTGGTAGGCAAGAGACCGTAGACGGTTTGATTTGCTGACAAATGTCACAAGAAAGCACATAACTACAGGTTTGTTTATATAAACCACGCCACCAATAACATTGCTGTAAAATAGAGACTGTCGCAGACACCCCGGCATGGGCAGAAGCCATGCCCTTGTGTGAGGCCATGATCAATGCAAGTCTGCAGTCCATGTTGGGAATCAGCCGATCACCAACTGATGGAGTCTTAGCATAAGGAACTTGTTCGGGAGATAAATGATAAGAGTACTTCGAAGGGAAACCCTGAGGATAAGCAGTTCCCTCCTTCATAGCAGCTACAGCTGCCAGAATATCATTATCTATTTTAGTCATGGACCTTGTAACTGCTGCTACGGAACACGTGGCTACTGCAGATTTGGCTGCTTTGTCAGCCAAAGAATTACCAAGAGCATGTGCTCCCACACGCTGATGGCCAAGAGTATGAATAACTTGCATGAGGGGCAGACGTTGTTTAAGGTCTGTCACTCAAACCCAAAGCGGTTTATGCTCGATTGCGCTGCCTTTAGAGTCTCGATAAACATTTTGAGGCCAAAAGAATAAGTTGTCAGTAAAAGATTGAACACAGTAGTAAGAATCGCATACAATGAGAGTATTCACATTAGGATCGGCAAACTCAAGGGCAAGAACAAGAGCACGCAGCTCCGCCAATTGTGCTGTACAGTCTCCAAGTGCCTGAGTATGCACTATGGAAGACTTAAATTCTCCATTTTTAATTGAACCAGCCACAATAGCGCAAGCCGCTGAATAAGCGTGTTTGGAACCGGTGGCCGGTTGAGCCGAGCCATCGGTATAAATTATACATTTGTACTCATCTAAAGGAAGCAATGACAGCGGAGGAGGATGAACGTGTTCATACTGTAAAAACTCCTGTGTCTGAAGTGCAGGAGCAAAGATAAACGTGACATCAGACAATGTCAAAGAAGTAGTCCATTGTATCCAACGGGGATGTGTGCCTTAGAGTTGTGTACACTTGCCTTAGTCACTGCCTCTAGGGCAGGGAAAGGCGTGACCATAAGAATGCGTTTTCCTTGTGCCAGCGAGCGTTCTTTCAGAATCGCCATTTGGAACACCGTCAAAACTGTTTCAACATTCGAAAAACACATTTCTGCCGCAGTGTACAAATGTGATTTGTATGCAATAGGTACTGTGTCCCCCTCATTGAACGTCAAGTAGGTGAAACCCACTGTCCCGGGCGCTATACGTATCACCAGGTTTGTGGTATTATCACGCGTCAACAAGTAGTTAGTTGCAAGCATATCAGATTGCAAAGATTGTAGAATAGTGGTATGTTCCGGAAGCCAGCTGGCAGAAGAATGTGTTGGTTGTATCAATGTATAAAGTGGTTTGATTCCCTGGGCATAATCGGGGATGTATGTCCTTCCGAAATTTAAAAATCCCAGCAAAGACTGAAGTTTCTTCAGCGTAGAAGGAGGTTGCAAATGTGCACACTTCTCCAGAAAGTGGGGGGCTTACCCCCTACCTTCATTATTGAGCTCATAGCCCAAAAAGAGCACCGCAAAATGAACGATGTGTGATTTTGCAAAATTGAATTTGTATCCATAGTCGGCAAACGATAAAATGATACGGTCGACTCTGACAAGATGCGGCATTAGTTCGTCATCTGTCAGATAAATATCATCAATGTACAAGAACGCATCTGGATCTATGTCGTGCAACAAAGACACAACACGCGCAGCAAAAGCCCCAGGGCTGTTCTTATACCCCATAGGCAAGCGCGTACATTTTTTCTGATTTCCGACGGCGGTGAATGATGTCAAGTCACGGCTCTCAAGAGCCAGATTATGACTGTAGAAACCATTTGATATGTCCAGTGTAGTTTTGTATTTTTTATGAACAAGGTTGTTCACCAGCGCAGAGCTGTGTGTGTTCTGTACTGCAAAAGTACGACAATGACTATTCAAATTTCGATAATCCAATACAATGCGATGTGAACCGTCAGGTTTTGATACCGGAAAAAGAGGATTATTCATCGGTGAGACACAGGATTCAATCACTCCTTGATACTCCAACTGAGTTAGAATGTCACAAACGGGAGTCTTAACCTCACGTCTGATTGGATACTGCGGTTGTGGTTGTGGCATAGACCGTAATGGTATCTCATGTGCCGGTGAATCAATATCCCAGCCCACCTGATTACGGTACACCGTTGGGGCAAGTGCCAAAGCCCACTCAACTGCGTAAGCCTTTGCATGTTCCTCAGGGACGTAACGCGAAAAACTCGGAAGTATCACGTCCTCCCCTCTAGAAGTGGCTGGAGGCTAATCTCCCTCCGCCAACAAAATGTCGTATGAGGAGTTGAGATTTTCCCAGAAAACTGCCCTGATTGCACGCTGTATATCACCTTCAATTTGGAGGACAACCTCATAGAGTCTATCCGGGGAGGCAACCCAGGTATCTGCTGTTTCTACTGTAATGAATGTATCAGTTACTGTCGCCTCCAGACAGGGACGCAATGCCTCCCGCACTATGGTAACCTCCGCTGCGCTGTCGAGCAGAGTCAGTGCCCATGTCCAGTCTAGGAGTCGTGTTCTCACCGTCTGAGGCATACTTCGCAGTTAAAGCGGCAACTTTCTTCTTCTGATACGGGAGTCAAAAACAGGCAGATCCTCTTGTTTGGCTCTAACGTCAAACTGTCGGGGTTGATCTCGTCCCTATTTTGAGGTCAGACCTTTGGCACGATTCTGGCGTTCCCCACCACCGACTTGAGAGTCCGATGTGTCCTGTAAAGAACGAGGAGAGCGCTGATCAGGGACGTGAAATTGATCAGGATACTTAATTTTCGCGCGATCGCGCAAGTCATAAGTACGTTCAGAATACTCAGGTGTCGGTGAACCAGCACGCGAACCCTGCTTCTGTTGTTGCTGCCCCTGTTTTTTATTTATCCTGTTCCTTTTAGGAAAGAACGGGCGCCCATCTTTATCAGTCTGGGCTTTTTGATGAGTTTGAGGTTGAGTTTGCGTTTGCGTTTGAGTAAAAGGCTTAACTCCCAGACTATTGCGGCCTAAGGTTTTATAAGCTTCAGCATTAATCTTTGGCAATTCGCGCTGCTTGTCTGCGTCTGCCACAGCCTCCAAGCGGTTAGCCACTTGCAAGCTTACAGCATCACCCTTAGCATTAACAAGGATCATATCGGAAACAATGTCGAACACCCCCACCAGTCTCATCCCTAACTCCAGAGCCGCCTCAGCTCCGTGTTCATCCTTTAGCACGGAAGGGAGCACGGTCATTGAGGGGGTGCCGAAACACATCGAATATACCGCTGCAAACACTCTAACCCAAGTATTACAATCAGCTAATTCTAGAACTAAGCCTTTAGGCAAAATAATGGTTAAGATCCTGTGTTTCTCCAAAGGAGTAGTATTTGGAAAAACAGCTTCCAGTTGTCCAAATTTTTTAGCAAGCCAATAAGGGAATTCATCCTTATTCTGCAGACGCTTGCCCATCACTGAATTAACCATAACAGGACTGATGGTTACACCACCAGGGGCAGCTGGTTGAGCAGCAACGCCAGGTGGTCCCATCTGGAAGTTGCGCAACATGAACTGTATAACAGCTCTATGTATACGTATTAATGAAGTATGTAATACGCGGAGTTCTGCGACTGTAGCAGTGAGATCATTTGGGTGTGGAGTATACCCAGCCAAAACGGGCCACGTGGCCCCATCTATTGATAAAGGGCCTAAACGATCCGGCCGATAATTCTGAGGAAGGGCCGTGGCAGTATATTCGTGAAACAAATGATCAGTTCCATCCACCGACGGAAAGGTGACCCAAGAATAAAACACCTCAAAGCGGTAATCTGCATCTGCTTCTACAACAAAATTGAGCGCAACACCAGCATTAGGGACCCCATGTTGAGTCAAATAAGCTGTGATTGCTGCCTGGTTAGGCGGAGCAATGACAACCGCCATAATCAATAGTAGAGAAAAACAACCTAAGAGCGGCAGCGCAATAACCAGTTAAGAAGAAAGAGAAATACCTTTTAAAATTCAAGCTTGAAAAACCTATAAAACTTCTATATAGGAGGCTACACCATCACAACCGTCTCCGGAAACAGATGTGAGGGGAATGTGGACAAGCACTACTCAGGAGTCTCGCAGATAAGAACCAGACTAAACATGGGCGGCGCCATGTTGCGGGGATTCTGCACCTACACAGAACAATGCGCAGGAAAACAGGACCTCGGCGTATAGGGGTGTACCATCCTACTACCTTAGTACCCAAAATCCCAAAACCAACTAGCTATAGTGTCTCATTCGTTCTCCTCCAAAATCACGAAGCTACAAAAGATTAGACAACCCAGAACACAACACTCCCGACTCTCTCAGGAGTCACGGTAGCAAGACATACCCTTTCACTCGCTCACTCGTACTTGTCCACAATAAGAATGGTCAGAGTCCCTGTTATAGTTCAAACTGTTTATTTTAACTATCATGCTCTATAATGCAGTATACGAGCCACTACCAGCAGCGAAATGCATAAACTTAGAACAATTAGCATTGTTACAATTCCATAGAATAATAAGGGGGATGTCATTATATATAGACAGTGGAAAAAGGACTATAAGGCCTAACCACCCTCCCCTTGGTAAAGTGATGTTTATTAAATAAAAGAAGATCTCTGGACTTTGTCAGCAGACCCCATACCTTAGTGCCTAGATGGAAGCTTTACATCATAGGAACCGCATAGCTCTTCTCCCTGGAAAGGACCCTCTCCAAGTGTGTCAGAACAACATGCATCCCTGTAATATCAAAGCACGAGTTTCCAGTAGCGCAGCTGTGTTAGCATGTTTTGTCTAGATGCTAGGGACTGACCAGAACAGAATAACAAGGGGCATTGCTTATCGACCTTGCACATCGTGTTCAGACTAAACTCCAAGAACAGGCAGAGAACGCAGAAAGCAGACAGTTCTCATGTGAAAGGCACAAACAGAGTCTTGCAAAACAAAGTCATGTAGTAACGTGCGCAAAAACAGCATCATGGCAGCCGTGCTCATGCTAACTTAGCAATGTCGACAATGACCCTAATGGCCATATAACAAGAAAAGTGGGAGTCCCTGAATCAGCAATCAGGCAACGCTTATGATCTAACGCACCCACAGAGTACCTGGCAGGCCCAGTTCCACCTCAACTGATAGTGGTGCAGCTGCTTAACCTCTGCAACCACATCAGCAGGTGACATGGGCCAACTGGCCCTGACGCATTGACGACGTGATGGTGAATATCTACCCTGACTTTACCGCTGCCGTCGAAAAACAGCTAGAAACAATCTACAGGGTAAAATGCCATCTCCGCACACTGAACCTTAAATATACTCAAATTTTTTCAGCGAAACTGCAAGTGACTGTTGGCGGGAAGACACATTCCTTTCACATGGGGACACCTTGGAATAGGCCTGGGCGGAAAACTACGCTACGCTCGCGTAGTTTGCGCAACTACACGCTACGCGAATTGCACGTAGCACAGTGCAAAAACGCATAGCGTAGCAGGCATTTTTTGCTTGCTCGCGGTCCTCAACGTCAAGTTGGCGACCCGCGAGCGAGCAAAATGACATCCCGGCGAGACTTTTTCCTCGTTCGTGATCAGCAACATCAAGTTGCCGATCGCGAGTGTGGAAAATAAACCTCCCGGCGAGATTCTCAACGCGGGGAGGTCAGGTTTCTCATTGCGAGCGGTCGCGTATGCTCGCGACCGCTCGCGATGAGAAACTACCAGTCCGCGTTGAGAAAACTGCTGCTCAAGTACAAATCTACTCGAGCGGCAGAAAACGACCGCTTGCACTGTGCAAGATGCCGTTTGCAATGATTGCACAGTGCGGACAAGCATCCGGCACTGTGCAATCATTGCGAACAGCATTTCCTACTGCACTACGCAGTTCGCGTAGTGCTACGCGTAGCTCGCGTAGTGCGAAGTGCACTTCGCATAGCTACGCGTAGTGCTACTACGCAAACTACGCCCAGGGTTACCTTGGAATGGCTGGAGTGGGGGGTTGTCCTCTCCCGGATCAGCACGCGCATCCGACAGGTTGAGATTGGCGAAGGCAGTGGTCAAGATGAAGTTGGCGTCTGGCCCAGCAGTGGCCATAACAAGATCCCAGGCAGAGTCAGAAAGGGCCAAGGTAGTAGTGTACATTCAACAAGGTAGATCCTGGGGGTCCAGTAGCAAATGGGAAGCTTTGATAAAAGACTCAAAAGAGAACACCAGTGATTTGGGGGGTAGAGATAAGTCACAGAGGAGAGTGATAAACCAGAGGTCCCGCCAATGACAGCAGACACGATCATTTGAAGTCTGCGATTACTCAAGGATCGTGACGGGAGGCCGCCGAGAGGTCGCTGACACTATATGAAGGTGGGCCATTAAGACAATATTGGTAACAATGCAAAGTGGACTGCCCCCACTACTATTTTGGACTCATTTTCCTGAGCAGGGACTTGTAAGTCAATCACGCAATGTGTTGTTGTTGGGGGGGCTACATACACCTTGGGTACTGCGGGGGTAGTTCTGAATCTGCAGTTTGAGGAGATTGGGTGAGGTGGGGTATGTTCAGCGAACAATTAGAGGCAAATTGAGGCACCATCATGATGGGCAGCTGCAGCCCCAGGCCTGACAACCCAGACAATTGCCACAAACCACCTGTCATGCACTCATCTGGTCCCAACCAAAGAGATGACACTGAAGCCAATGCTGGACTTCCTATCCCTCCCAAGGACAAAGCAGGTCAAGGAACCAAAAGCCTTGGGTCACACCCGGTCCCCTGGGGAAAAGGGGAGATGGGATTAAAATAAGAAAAGAGAGACTTGTGGTAATGGATCTGCTCAGTGACTGTGCGACACTGCATAATAGGAATGGCAGCTCCTGAGACCTTCTGTATTTGTGGAGGAGAACCACACTGAACCAGAACCTCTAGCTTTGTGATGGCGCAATGCACTGCAAATAACAAGAGGAGGCAGTTACCATCAGTACACAAAAAATCTCTACACACAATGAATCATACATTAGCTTCAGTGACACAAACTTACAGTTTCAATCAGAAGCTAGGCAAGATAGCAGAATTACCAACATCACAGATTGGAGTGTGGCACTACTTGAAATAAACTTGAAATAGAGCTTGGAGTTATTTGCACTCCCAATGTAAAAACTCGGAGCAAAGGTTGGAGTTGCTTGCACTCCTAGAATATGCTCGGAGCAAACGTTGGAGTTGCTTGAACTCCATAGAATATACTCAGAACACAGGGTGGGGTACAATACTCAAGCATATATCAAAGACTCTGAAGTACTGTTCCTAAGAGAAACACGAAGCTCAAGTCTTTAATCCTTGAGAGATACAGTTCTAGTGCTGATGTTGCCGGAAGGGTCCAGAGTGTAAACACACAAGAAGCGCTGAAGTAAATCATAGAGAGGAAATGGAGGAAAAGACTATAGTCTATAGAGATGTGGATACTTGTAAGCCTGGGTGGAGTTCTTGGAGTTCCGCTACGCGAAACTCAGCAAAGTGCAAAAAAAACTCCGCTGCGCTATGTGAAGCTCTGCGAAGCTCCGCGAGCGGCGGCGTGCTTTAGAGAAATGCTGTTCAAAATGATTTTCAGTGCCAGATGCTTGTCCGCACTGTGCAATCATCGCGAACGGCACAATACACAGCGCAAGCGGGCGCTGCTTCCTTTTCTGCTGCTCGAGTAGATTTTTACTCGAGAGGCAGCTTTCTCAACGCGAACGGACAGTTTCTCAATGCGAGCATACGTGACCACTCGCAATAAGAAATCTGACCGCCCACGAGGAAAAATCTCGCCGGGAGGTGGATTTTCCTCGCTCGCGCTCACCAACTTGACGTTGACGAACGCGAGCGAGGAAAAAAACTCCGCTCCAATACGTGGAACTCCGTGAGCTCCGCATAACGCGGAGTGCAGAATACTCCGCAAACTCTGCGAGCGGAGCGGAGTTCACCGCCCAGACCTAGATACTTGGTCCTGTTTCCTACTATAGGAGGTTTAGTGCACAATAACCTGATATCAAGTACTTAGCCAAGTTTTTCTACTTGGCTGAAGTTGAAGAAGATCTCGAAGCCTTGACTCAGGGAGTCATGGGGGGTCTAGAGTAGTTGTTCAGGAGGGAGCTAGGAGGAAGAAGTTGAGGGAGTTGGGGCCATGAGAACCACCGGTTCAGATGGTATCTAAGGAGACTAGCACGCTTCTTCGTTTCGGCAGGATTCTTCAGGTGAGTGGGAAGGGTAAAGCTTGTTCCCAAGGGAGAAAGGCCAAGCAGCGATTCGTGTTTGGTAGGGGTTAATATATCATTCTGAAGGCTCAATGGATGTAGCTGGATCACGTGTGGCACATGGGGCACATGGCTGTCTGGAAGGTTCTCGAACCTTGGTGAAAACACGTTACTACACTCTCTCTGCCCTTAAAGAATGGGCAGGTGCAACTTGTTGATCGGAACCAAATTACAAGAAACAAATGTATCATTTTCGTTCAAACATGCATAATGGAAAACAACATCAAGGCCCCAGTAACAGCGAGAGCAAGGCTTGCCATTGTCTCACAGGATTCTGGGGAAAGCTTGCAGGGATTTAATTAAAAACCACACCAAGGCCCTAGGAACAGCAAGAGCAGTTAATCCAGTGGTTTGTGCATTTTGGGGAACGCTTTCAGGGGTTCAAGCATAATGAAATTTACTGGTGCTGGTGAAGCATCAGTCATGAGGGTGCTGGGGGAGCATAAGTCATAAGGGCAATGGGGGACAGCAGATATGAGGGTGCTGGGAAAGCATTGTTTTGAAGATGCAAGGGAAACATCCGTCATGAGGGTGTTGGGGGGGCATCAGCTATAAAGGTTCTGGGGAACATCAGTCATGAGGATGATGGGGAAACATCAGTCATGAGGGTGTTGAGGAAACATCGGTTATGACGATGCTGAGGAAACATCAGTCATGATATCATGCCATATGGTTCCATAGGGGTAAAGCAACATGAGTCCTGCATGCTAGGCCACTGCGCAGAGGACGCAATAGGGGTTGTGACAGAGAGGGAGCAGGAGGTGTGTTGTGACACCACCTAAAACACCCCTATTTCACCCTTAAGGTGTTATCCTGGAATATCAATGGACTGGGATGTAAACTGGAAGCAGGGAATAATGTGAAAATATCTGGAACAAGAGAACCTAGATAATATTCTCCTTCAGGAGACACATCACGCAGTGAACGCTTATAGAATATTGCACCATGGCAGATATACCGTACAGGATCACGTGGGCTACTGTGGGAGGGATGGGCGGAAACAGAATCTAGGAGGCCTGATGCGGTTCTCAATTCTGGCTTATTTTATTGGACTGTCATAAATTCGGACAAAATTGTAATGTTTGGAATCTGGTTTCCCCTTCGTTACAGTGATGGAAGCTTCTTATTCTTTTATTACAGGATGGTCGTCAGGAGATGGATTGTTCCCCAGGAGGCTCCAAGAAAGGAGAAAATGGCGGTACGTTTTTGGAATTCCTTTATCTATTTTTTAGAAGAGACCTTCACCACAACCAGAGGAAAATGCGAAAAGGACTGGCTCCCAGAGTTTGTGATCAAAGTAAAGTATGGGAGGAAATAGTGAGAGTATGAAAGGACTCAATTTCAAAGCTAGGCTCTGTTAGTCCTTCTTTCTCAGTCACGCTCGTGGGAGAAAATTAACCCACACAAAATAACAAAATAAAGGTAAACAGAATCATTTTTGTTAGACCCCAAAAGGATAGAACATGCAGATAACGTTGATGGATGTTTTTCTTTTTATGAGTTTGGCAAGCTTATTCGATTTGCATAAGTTGCCCTTCAATTCTTAAATATAGGTCGCATCTCTTTAACGAAAAATAAACAACAATGGTGCCTCACGCTTAGAAGCTTGGTGAGGACTTTCTTACTTTCCCTCCTCCCACCACTCTATCACTTAGAGCTCCTACCCCACCTAGAGTTTCACCTCTTTCATCTCCGCAGTTCCCGGTGTCCCTTTTCCCCCCTCCTGATCACTCACCGCCAAAGCAGTAACTCTTCAGAGTTGTGGCAGCTAGCAGGCATCTCCTGGGGGTGTCTACCACTCTTCGCTCCAGTCCTCTGGAGCGTCATCCGCGACATCACGTTTCTCGTCCTGGGAGCCAGTGTCCGAATTCTCTGCTCCTTCCGCTTCTTTCTGCGACAGGGTTCCTCCTCAAACCCCCGAGATGGCGTCTTCCGGCTTCTTTGGACTTCCTCCTTCTTCCCCGCACTGCCTACATCCTACTCGCAGGCCTTCCTTTTCTCAGATGTTCAGGGCTTCCGATTGGCTCCCTCATGGTGCGAGTTCACCATTGGCCTGCATGGGAGAGTTTGTGGAGAAAGGTTTAACCCTCTGGTTACCTTTCTCCTTCCAGCCTTGATATCGCTTTATTTGCAAGCCGGGGAGGGCTGCATGAGGTAGGTGCTGGAGTTCGAGGCTTGACCCTCCCTCACATGCCCCTTCCCTAACTTTCTTGCTTGCAAGGCAGGAATCTATGTAATACCTAGATAGATAGTCAGCATTGGTTTGGTCTTTTCCTTTTCAATGATGAGTGGTGAACTGAAATGGCTGAAGGGTTAAGAACCAACACAAGATCCGGTCATTATGTCCTTTATTTTTGGAGAGCCCCTCCAAAGGTGCATGATCCATGAATAAGGTAAATTCCCTGCCATCAAGATTATACCTCAGAGATTCAATAGCCCACTTTATGGCTAGAGCTTCCTTCTCTATTACCACATATTTACTTTCCCTAGGAAACAGCTTATGGCTGCTTTAAATTATGGGTTTCTCTTGTCCTCGTCAATCTCTGGGATAGCACCTCTCCTAAGCCATGATCAGAGGCATCTGTTTGTAATATAAAGGGTTTAGTATAGTCTGGACTTAGGAGAACAGGTTTAGTGGTGAGAATTTGTTTTAGCTGGTTAAAGGCTTGTAAGGTATCTGGGGATGGTTGTTTGAGTTCTTTCTCTGTTTTCACATCTTTCTTCAGGAGATTGGTTAATGAGGTTGCTATCTCTGAGAAGAAAGGGATGAGTCATCGATAATACCCGAGGATATCTAGAAAGGCTTGGAGGGCTTTTCTGTTCTGAGGAAAGGGTAACTTGGTTATTGCTGCTATTGTTTCCTCTTGAGGCTTTTAAAGCCTTCACCTAGGAGGTAGCCTAGGTATTTCACTGACCATGCGGCTAAATGACTTTTGGCTGGATTTATAGTGAGACTGCCTTCTTTTAATGCTCAGATTACGGCCTCGAGATGCTTTAAATGTTGGTCCCAGGAATCGCTGTAGATGACTATGTCATCAATATAGGCCACAGCAAGGCTTGATGGGGTTTGAGGATTAGGTTCATAAGCCTTTGGAAGGTGGCAGGAGCTCCGTGTAAACCAAAAGGGAGCACTCTGAAGTTGTATAGACCTACAGGTGTGGAAAAGGTGGTATTTTCTTTCTCCTTGTCCTTTAGGGGCACCTGCCAGTATACTTTACAAAGATCCAGTGTGCTAATATACTGGGCTGTCCCTAATCTCTCAATCATCTCATCTACCCGGGGTAGCAGATAGGCATCACATTTTGATATCTTGTTGACCTCCCTAAAGTCGATACAGAACCTGATGGTTCCATCAGGTTTGTGAACAATTACAATAGGTGAATTCCACTCACTATTGGATGGTTCAATAATTCCCATTTCTAACATTTGTTGAACTTCCTTCTCAATGGATTCTCATCGGGATGCTGGTATACGATAAGGCTGCAATCGTATGGTTTTTTGGGAATCTGTATGGATGGCATAGCTGATTAAGGAAGTTTTCACAGGAGTTAGGGAAAATACTTCTTGAAGGGGTAGTAAATGAGCACTCAACTCTTTGTTGCTGTTGGACAGGTAAGTCGGGATCTATACTTTGCTGGAATAAGGAGTATGGTTTCCTATTTTCCCCAGCAGGGCAGGTTTTGCACCTTCCCATTTCTTTTAAAGATTGATGTGGTAGATCTGTGTATTCTTTTTGTTTTTAGGATCCAACTAAAGACGGTAAGTAACAGGGGTCACACAGTCAATGATTTTATATGGGCTCTGCCATTGACCTAGCAGTTTGTGATCCAAAGTAGGTTTCACACCAGAACCCAATCACCTAGTTCTAAGGTTCGTTCTTTGTTTTTTTTTATAATATTGCTTTTTCTGGCCATCTTGAGCCTGCTCTATTTTATGTTATGTTATGTTAAATTATTTATAGAGTGCACGTTCACCGGTTGGTTTCTTGGCGCTAAGTATAGTGAGTAGCCTGGAGCCTGATAAGTTATTCATATATATAGAAGTAGCCTGGAGCCTGATGGTTATTCATATGCCTGGATTAACAGCCAGGTCTCAAAAAGTCTCCTGAAGATCTGGAAGTCAGTACAGGATCTGATGTTAGGGGGAAGGTCGTTCCAAAATTGGGGGGCTAAAACTGCAAATCTACAACCACCTAGTCTCTTCAGTTTGTAGGTCGGTGTGTCCAGGAGATTCTGGTGGGTTGAGCGCAGATTGCGAACAGGTCTATATCTCCGAATAAGGTTGGAAACAAATTTCGGACAGGGGCCATACAGAAATTTGAAGATGAAACACCCGATTTTGAAGGCGCAACGTTGTGTTACGGGAAGCCAGTGTAACTTCCTCATTAGAGGTGAAGGGTGTTGCCAACTTGGCTGCTGGAAGATCAGTCTAGCAGCCTGATTATGCACCAGCTGCAATATTTTGAATAAGTGTGCCGGAAGGCCGAAATAAAGTGAGTTGGCATAATGAATGTGGGAAATGACCAAGGATAAGACAGCCTGAACCAACGCTTCCCTAGTGAGGAGTCTGCTGATTTTCCTAATCTATCGAAGCTGGAAGAAGCAGGTTGAAACTACCGTCCCAATCTGGGACTTCATGGAGGGGTCACAATTGATTGTAACCCCAAGACTCTTGGTGGAAGAAGATGGTACTGGGGTTGAGCTCAGCTCTATCAGCCAGAAAATAGGGTTCCAAGGGTTACGGGCAGCCACTATCAGGATCAGTTCAGTTTTATTCTGATTTAGCTTTAGGTGGTTACTGTTCATCCAGTTACGTATGTGTAGCATAGTTGTCTGGAATTTGAGAATAGAATTAGATGTGTTGTCAATGGTAAAAATCAGTCGCAGGTCATCTGCATAATTAAACGTGCACACATTGCTTTCTTTTAAGGACAGGATCAGAGGGAGTAAATACAGGTTGAACAGGTGCGGGGATAGTGAATATACCTGTGGCTCTCCAGACGTTAATTTAACATTAGGTCCTGTGAAATGGGAAAGGCGGACAGACTGAAATCTGCCCTCCAGAAAGAACGTAATCCATTCGAGAGCGGGCCCTGAATTCCTGCATCCCTGACACCGTCCACCAGAATTCCGTAGTCGACCGTGGCAAAGGCCGCAGACAGATCTAGCAGCACCAGGGCATGAGTGGTACCCTTGTCGGCTTCCTTCCTTAATTCATCTAACACAGTCAGTATTACTGCCTCAGTTGAATGAGAGGGACGAAAACCTGCTTGCTGGGAGTCAAGGAAGTCAGATTGTTCAATGAATGAACAGAGGCAGTTTGCCACATAAGTTTCCAATGCCTTGGCCAGGAAGGGGAGCAGAGATATGGGGGCGATAGTTCAGTGGGATCAGAGGGTCTGCCCCAGTTTTTGGTGAGTGGAACTCTGCTTTTTTAAAGGCTCTAGGGACACAACCCTGTATTAATGAATTGTTCAAAAGAGAGAGGGCAGGGTCAGGGTTTGCAGTAAAAGCGTCTCTTAAAATATGAAGGTACAGCTGTCAGCAGGGGATCTAGATTTCACTCTGATCAGTGATTTCAGGAAGGCTTCTCTACTGATTGCGGGGAAGTGATGCAGGGAGCAGGGGTTTCTGAAAGCTGTTGGTAGAGCATCATGGTAAGGGTTGGTGGGGATACTGGCTTTGATGGTAATGATTTTATCAATAAAAAAAGTATTCAAGTATTTACAGAGTAATTGGGAGGGAGCTAATTGTATTGTAACTCTGTCAGGGTTGGATAACTCAGTGACGATTGCGAATATTTCTTTCGATTTATTGGTGGAGTTCAGGATCTGTGTAGAGAAATAAGGGGCTTTAGTATGTTGGATGGCTTTTTTGTATTCTTTAAGTTGGGCTAAATAAATGTCTTTTTTGTCAGGGGAGTATTTCCGTCTCCAGTTCTGATCTGTTCGGCGCAGGGCTAATTTTTGAAGTTTTAAGTCTTCTGAGAACCATCTCTGGGCCTCATGACGCCTAGTTGGTTTAATCATCCTGAAGGGGGCATGTTCATTGCTAGCTGCTGTCAGCCAAGCTGTGATGATTTCCTCACTAAGGTTAACAGATGGCTGGTTGGTGGGTGCAGAGTTTGCCAGCGAGTTGCAGAAGGTCTTGATATCAATGTGGTTCTATTTCCTGGCCATTAGCCCATCCTTGGATGGTGATTTGGGCGTTATCATATTATTAATAATGAACTTTATTAAAAAAATGATCGGACCATGTGCAAGGAGACACTGTCAGTGCGGACACCGTAAGATTGGATGTACAGATCTGATCGAGGGTGTGTCCTTTTATATGTGTGGGGGATGTCACATGTTGGGTACAATTTAGCCTATTAAGTAAATCAGTCAGTTCTGTTGAGTGCAGGCCATCCACCACATCATTGGCCAAGTAGTTAAAATCCCCGATCAGCAGTATTTTAGCATGGTTGATTATGAAGTGAGATATCTGTTCCCCCGCGTTTTGGGAAAAAGGGGCATGTTCTGGGGGTTCTATACAGCAATATGAAAATTAAGGGTGTCAAGGTAGCGTTGAGTTTGATAACTAGATTGTCCACAGAAGTGATGTCTAGCGGAGTGTGTGTGGTAAATTTCAATTCTTGGTGGACTATAGCGGCCACCCCTCCCCCTATTGTCCCAGCTGGCCGATTAGCCTGGAGGACATAATAGTTGTTGGGGAGGGTGGCCAAAATATTGGGAGCGGACTCTTACGAAAGCCAGGTTTTGGTTAATAAAACAATATCTGGTTTGGCTGAGTCCTGTATTGAGTCCTGTAGGTGAAATATATCCAGTTTATGTTTTACCAGAGAACGGGTGTTTAGGTATATAATTGAGAGTTCAGGTATCCTATGCCTGTCCTGTCTCTGAAGGATATCTACAGCAGAAGGAAGTTGATCGAGTTAGGGGAGGGAGTCCCTTATTTCCATAATCCCCAATTTAACTAATCTGGAACAGATAGATGGATTAAGTGGGTAATCTTTAGAGTGCCTATGCTTTAATTCGGTTGATGTATAACTTAAGATTTGGGCATAGTGACTGGTCCCTGGCCCCGGACGAGCGCAGACGGGCTTGCCTTTGGCATACTTTCCGCACACCGTCGGCGACCAGCATTAAATGGCTGGGTGCAGCCTTAGCTCCTTCACGGCCTCCGTGATTGGGTGCCCCTGCTGGGCTACCCAGGAAGTGATATTGGCACTTGGCCGGAGCGGCAGGTAAGAGAGCAGAGCCTTACGATCGAATAAAAAAATGTAAAAGCAGCAAATCAAATTCAAACAATGCAGAGAGACTAAAATTAGAGCAACCAACACAGGGCAGCAGCAATTCCTATAATGCTCGCTCCCGTGCTGCAACGGCATTAAATGGCTGGGTGCAGCCTTAGCTCTTCCCCCCACCCTCCGTGATTGGGTACCCCTGCTGGGCTAACCAAGAAGTGATATCGGCACTTGGCCAGTGCGGCAGGTAAGAGAGCAGAGCCTTACGATCAAATAAAAGTTTTTAAAAGCAGCAAATCAAATCAAATTCAAACATTGCAGAGTAAAATTAGAGCAACCAACCCAGGGCAGCAGCAATTTCTATAATGCTCTAGATGGGTTTTGACTATAGTTCGGATTTTGTGAAGGTGGGATTTTAAACCGAGCACATATTCAGGGAGTGGTTTAGCTCATTCGGGCTCTTCTTCCCATTCCTCCTTCACTATGTCCAACAGGGTGCGAGGTTGTCTCCCATATAGTAATTCAAATAGGGAATACCCCATACTTTTCTGCTGTTTTCAGCGATGGGCAAACAGGGCTAAGGGCAATATATCTTCCCTTTTTCTCATTTCTAGTTCCCATAGTTTTTTTAGCGTGACTTTCAGGGTGGCATTATACCTCTCTACCAACCCATCTGTCTGTGGATGGTAAGCAGCAGTACGTATTTGTTTTATACCTAACTGTTGACAGACCTGCTTCATTGAGCGAGAAACAAAGGTTGTTCCTTGGTCAGTTATGATTTCTTTTGGAAATCCCTCCCTTGAAAAGATGTTGATCATAGTTTGTGCTATTTGGGTGTTGTTAGGCTGTCCTAGCGCTATTGCTTCAGGGAATCTAGTGGCGTAATCTACCAAGACTCGAACGAACTGACACCCGCTACGGGATGGAAGAAGGGGCCCAATTATGCCCATCCCCACCCTAGAGAAAGGCTCTTCTATCACTGGTAGAGGCTTAAATGGGACTCTTACAGGCAGAGTTTGGCTATTCTTCTGACAGATAGGACGTTCCCTGCAATACCTATGGACCTGATGGTATACCCCTGGCCCGTAAAAGTTCTCTAAGATCGCTTTTTCTGTCTCCTCTTCCCCAAAATGTCTTCCTAACAAATGACTATGTGCAAGGAAAATAACTTTTCCCAATATGGTTGGGAAACTAGCAATTGTGGGGCAAGACCTTGTCCACGTTTTCGATATAGCAATCCCTTTTTCACAAAAAACTGGAGACCCGCTTGACTTGGGTCTTCCTATGAAGATGATCGATCCCAGGCTTCTCGCAGACTGAGGTCTTCTCTTTCGGCCGCATCAAATCCACGATCGTGCTCCCAAATACTGGATGAATTTGACTGAGTTAAGGCAACCTGGTTCCAGTTTTTTTTTCTTCTCTTTTCTACCTTTTGTTTTTCCTTATTGTTCCTGGGGGTAATTCCTGATTAGTTAACTGGGAAAAGGGAGCCGTTTCCCTTCACTCATCCTCCTCGATACAGGTCTCTTTTATGAGTTTACTCATATGTGGATAATCATTACCCAGAACAAGGGGTTCTGGTAGTTTCGGGATCAGTCCAACCTGGAGGGTTACTGGATCTACTGATGGTTCGTGTTGTATGCACACCTCGGTTGTGGGATATTGTTTCTGGTCCCCATGTACACACTAAATGTTTACGATTCCCGTAATGGTCTGGATACCTACAGGGACAGCCTGGGGCTGCATGACTCTCTGAAGACATCCTGTGTCTATTAAAGCCTTTCTGTTCTCTCCATTAACTGTCACTTGCCGGTGATACGGTAGAGTCTTGTGTTCCAATTGCGTGCAGAAAAAAGATTTGGTTAGCCCTATTTCCATGGGCTCCTCTTTCTGGGGACACATTTGTGCAATGTGTCCATACATACCGCAGTGGAAACACTGGGGTCCTGGATAAGTAGGATGTCGCACAGGTGTGGGTAGGGGTCCTGGTAGTAATATCACAGTCACAGTTTTCCTCACAGGAGGGGTTCTAGGTGGTTTCTGAACTGTTCCCCCTACTGGTCTCCACTGAATTTCTTCTCACCCCTTTTGAATTTCTTGTGCTTTGTTATAGGCACTAGCGATCTCCACTGCTCTCTCCAGAGTAAGGTGAGTATGTTGTCGGACCCATTTTTGTATGGGGGTGTGTAGGGATAACAAGTACTGTTCCAAGTATACTTTCTCCATGATTTCCTCTTTCGTAGAGGTTAAGGGTTTAACCAGCAGTCTGTCATATCCCGTACCTGATAGTACAGGGCCCTGGGAGTCTCTTGTGGTCATTCTTGAATTTGACAGAGTCGGATTCTGTACGTCTCTTCATCCACTCCCATCCGTTCTAAGATGCTCTTCTTAATGTCTTCATATGGTGTCATTCCAAGCGGGTTGGCTGCTTGATATGCTGCTTGGAGGTCTCCCGAAAGAAACCCCAAGTACTGCCCACACTTGTCGACAGGCCATGCTGCAGCTCTTGCCATTTTTTCAAAATTCGAAAATAAAAAGTCTGGGTCTTCCCCGCTGACATATTTCTGCATTACAACTGAACGAAGGGTAATGTGGCTTAGTTGTTGGCTAAGTGTTTCTGATAGTTTACCTATCACGGTCTCCTGAGTTTGGCTTTGTTCCGTCAGGGTTTTATGCAGCTTCTCGCAATCTTCTTCTGCTAAAGGTAGGAACTTCTCCATGATCTTGCCTAGCTTCTCCTGATTTTCTGCCATTTTATGCATTACGGCCTTCATTTCCTCAGATCCCACTTCTGACACCACTTTTGGAAGGGATGGGCGGAAACAGAATCTAAGAGCCCTGATGCGGTTCTCAATTTTGGCTTATTTTATTGGACTGTCATAAATTCGGACAACATTTTAATGTTTGGAATCTGGCTTCTCCTTCGTTACAGTGATGGAAGCTTCTTCTTCTTTTCTTACAGGATGGTCGGCAGGAGATAGATGGTTCCCCAGGAGGCTCAAAGAAAGGAGAAAATGGTGGTAAGTATTTAGACTTCCTTTCTCTATTTTGTAGAAGAGTCCTTCACCACACCCGGAGGAAAATTTGAAAAGGACTGGCTCTCGGAGTTTGTGATCAAAGTAAAGTATGGGAGGAAATAGTGAGAATATGAAAGGACTCAATTTCAAAGCTAGGCTCCATAAGTCCTTATTTCTTAGTCACCCTTGTGGGAGAAAATTAATCGACACAAAATAACAAAATAAAGGTAAACAAAATCCTTTTTGTTAGGCCCCGCAAGGATAGAACATGCAGATAACGTTGATGGATGTTTTTATTTTTATGAGTTTGGCAAGCTTATTCGATTTGCATAAGTTGCCCTTCTTTGCTTAAATATAGGTTGCGTCTTTTAACGAAAAATAAACAACAATGGTGCCTCAGGTTTAGAAGCATGGAGAGGACTTTCTTACTTTCCCTCCTCCCACCACTCTATTGGTTAGAGCTCCTACCCACCTAGAGTTTCACCCCTTTCATCCTCGCAGTTCCTGGTGTCCCTTTTCCCCCCTCCCAATCACTCACTGCAGCAAGCAGGCCTCCTCTGGAGGCATACACCACTCTTCACTCCAGTCCTCTGGAGCATCGTCCGCAGCATCACCGTTCTCGTCCTGGGAGCCCGTCTCTGACTTCTCTGCTCCTTCCACTTCTTTCAGCGACAGGGTTCCTCCTTGAACTCTGGTGATTACCTTTTCCTGCTTCTTTGGACTTCCTCGTTCTTCCCCGCACTGCCTACGTCCTTCTCGCAGGCCTTCCTTTTCTCTGATGTTCGGGGTATCCGTTTGGCTCCCTAGTTGGGCAGGTTCACCTTTGGCCTGCACTGGAGAGTTCTTGGAGAAAGGTTTAACCCTTTGGTTACCTTTCTCCTTCCAGCGGTGATATCACTTAATTTGCAAGCATGAGGTAGGTGCTGGAGTTCAGGACTTGACCCTCCCTCACAGCTACTCATTGGGGTCGAGAGGGGTGGCCATGATGGCTCGATGGTTGCTCCCTCTGAAGGTGACCCACACATGGGTGGACAACATGGGCTGTTCAGCTGCAGTGAGCGGTCACTGGAACTAGCACAACCTGATATTGGCAACCTGGTACTTCCCCCTAAGACTACAGTCGATAGGGCTTGGCAAAATAGGAGCATGACTGGCCGAGGTGCCAGACTTGCTTCTACTGATAGGGGAACCTTAACTTGATGCACCAGGGTGACAGACACAGAATGACAAAAACAGGGGAAAGCCCATGATGAGATCCAAACTTCGAGATGTTCCTGGTGACAATGTGACTTGTGGACCTGTGGTGAGAGAACACCCAGAGACTCAATAATACAACTACAGTTCTAACCAGTTGCGATCCATGTCGGGACTGGACTATTTCCTTGTCCCCAAACACCAATTATGCTGCTCCTAACATACTTTGCAGATCCACGCTTGCGGCATATCTGACAATTCACTGCTGACCGGCCTTCTTCAGACAGACCATCAGGAGTCAAGGGGGGAGAGAAAGTTAGACGCTTGGGACTTAATGGCCTGGGACACTAGAAAACTGATTGTAGAGACCACAATCCTATATTTTCAGGAGAACTCAGGGACAGTAGACTCAGAGGTCACCCTTTGGGAGGCATACAAGACTGTCCTGAGAGGATGCCTTATCACACACATTACTTGTAAACAAAAAGAGAGAGTCAAAGAGGTGGCGGCATTAGAGTAACAGTTGGCCAGTGGCAGGCAGAATACATACATAACCCCACTCTGGGTATGGCAGGCCAGATTGACACAAGAGGGAGGAGTTATGGCACCTGCTTCACTTTAGGAGCATGGGCAATTTATTGAGCAAAGCAAGGCAAGCTATATGAGGTGAGGTATAATGATAGCAGAAATCCAGGAGGATCAGGGACCAGGGCAGTGACTCTGGGACCCATGGAACAAGCCTACATGAAACATTTGGAAAACATATACTGGGCTAGAGGGGAAGTCGACCTTTGAACACTTACTGATTTTGTGGTGGAGGTGCTGTTGCCCATGCTACGGGGAGACCTGAGCGACTCCCTAGATGCAGAACTGGCCGAAAGGGGAGTGGCTGAAGCAATCAGCCAAATGAAAAGTAGGCAGTCTTCGGGGCCAAGCGGCTTTCCCCCTGAATTGTTCAAGTGCACAAAAGTGCACATCATGGGCCCGCTCCTATCGATGTACACCAGAGCCCTGAGGGAGGGCACTCTACTACCCCGAGACATCCATGGAGCAACAATCATACTAATTCATAAACAGGGGATACCCAGAGAAGTCTGCCAGTCCTATAGACCCATATCTCTCCAGAATATGGAGATGAAAATCCTGGCGAAAGCCCTAGCTAATCACCTTCTACGGGTGATTGATATGCTGGTAGCCCCCACCAGTCAGGCTTTGTTCCCTATAGGGCTATCAGTCATAATCTCTGCAGCCTGGCATGTTGCAACCGGATTGCAGAACTAACACTCCTTCTCTCCTCAGATGCCACAAAGGCATTTGATTCTGTGAATAGCCTTACCTCATGGCTATCCTCCAAAAAATGGGGATACATGGGAGGTTCTTGTCGTGGGTGGGACTCCTGTACAAAGACCCAATGGCTACGGACAAGATGAATGGGGCGTTCTCCAGGGAATTCCCTCTGGGCTGAGGCACCAAACAGGGATGCTCGCTCTCTCTCATACTTTTCACACTGGTGATCGAACCTCTGGCATGCCATTCAAATGGTCAAGCAGTTGCATGGGTTACGGTGGGACCTAGACTGGGAAGACGTTGTGTCTTTATATGCAGATGATATGCTGCTTTATCTCGCTGACCCGGACCACTCGATACTGAGGGTATTGGATATCTTGGAGGTGTTTAGCTCCTTCTAGGGGCTATGAATCAATTGGAACAAATCCATTGCATTTCCGCTATCGAGGATGTTGCCCGACATGGGCTGGTGCTGATTTTTTATGTGGCAGACTCAGGGGTTTAAATACCTGAGTATCTTTATTTCCAAAAGATCGAGACATATTCCTGGTGGAAAATTTGGAGAAAATCCTAGACTCTTGTAAGAGCGAGGCTGACCACTGGAAGAAGCTCCCTCTCTCACTCATTGGTAGAGGAGCTCTCTACAAGATGATCTACCTCCCGAAGTTCTTGTATGTACTACAGAACACTCCACTCCCCATCCCCAAGGAATTCTTCAGGTCAGTGGCAGGTGTCACTACTTTGGGAGGGGGTGGGACCCTGACAATAGCATGGCCATCCCTACCGAGGAAACTGCTATACGGGGGGCATAGCCCTCCCAGATCTCTGACCATACTACTGGGTGACTTAATTGCACCATCAATAATTGGACTTTTGCAACCCAGCAAGAGCCCACAGTGGTGGCAGACAGGAGAGCAATGGACCAAGAAGGGTATGTCCGGCATCTGTATGACACCAGGGGTCTGCCTCTGCTGCTGGTACCTACATCAGTAGTAGTTGAATCCTGGCAAAAAGCAACAAAGTCCCTGGGATGAAGGGGTAAATTAACTATGGAAATCCCCCTGTGGGTCTCCAAACAATCGAGGTGGCTCCAGGCTATAAACGGCCACACCAATGGGATATGATAGGGATATCCAAGGTTGAGGACATTTGGAAGGGGCATCAGATTATACCTTATCCAGAACTCCAGGACCTATACGAACCGTCATGGGGGGCAATACCTACGATGCATTCACCTGGCCCTCCTTCTTCAATCACATATGGAGGCCCTAAAAGAGGCCTCAGATTAATCTCTCCTGGAATATAGGATGCAGGGGGCCCTATTCAACCCTATCACAGAATAGCACCCCACACTGGACCACCTCCAGGAGAAGTGGGAGGGAGAGCAGGGTTGGCTGGAGGATGACAATTGGGGGGCAGCCTGTTTCCAACTAGTACAATTGAAACTCTTCAATAGGGCCTTACTATACCCAATCAAGACAACTTAAAATGGGCAAGACTGAATCATACATGTGTGTGAGAGGCTGTAGACAATAGGGAACCCTTCACTGCACAATTTAGGAATGCCCCTTCCTCCAGAAGTATTGGGAGGAAATAGGTAAATGGCTCTTGAAGGTCCTAGACTGCAATATCAAACTGACCCCTCAGTTGATAGCCCTGGGCATATTGAGTGACCAGTCTCTAGACAGGTGCACCCAGGTCTTCTGTAACATGTCCCTAATTGTGGTGAAATAGGATGTCTTCAGAATGTGGGGGAGAAGCGAGGTCCCAAAGCTGAAGAGCTGAGAGGCCAACGTAAACTGGACTATGCACTTCGAAAAAATGGTATGCAAGGTGTGTGCATGCCCCAGGAAATTTGACAAGCGATGGGGTCCCTGGAAGCAGGCTATGGAGGACATATCCTGAGGGGGAGTTGGAGGTCAGGGATACAGGGCAAACCAAGATGGTAGCCAAGCTGGTTTGACAACATTACATGTTGGGGTCACAGGGATGTCTGTTATTTAGAATTAACTCAATTTATCAAGATTGGTGCCTCATGTGAGTGATTCTGAAGTTATGAAATGTTGGGAAAAAATATGGCCTAAGTTTATCTATGTCGGTTGCAGTAGAGTAGCCGCTTTCCACCCGGTTGTATAAAATCAATAAAGCGATCAAAAATAAATAATGCAATCCTGGGCCCTATCTTTAAAAATGTTTTTTGCTATAATGTGAGGAGGATGATGACCCCCCTCTTTGTCATCTGCCGGCCCGCCCACAACATCCCCGCCTCACAGACATCATTGCGCACACAACAGATTAGCATACCACTTACAAAAGTACATGTAAGGGGTATGAATACATGAGAACTCATGCCCCATTGTACAGGTCTACTTGCATCATCCACAAAGTTTATCATAAACGGTATCTGAAATAAACACCAGTTAACTGAACAAGTATAAAATAAAGATTAAAGCAATCAAAATGTAAATAATTGTCAATTGTAAAACTATTTTTTGACATTTGCCATAATTGGTAATACAAACTTTAAAAGGCATTCTTAAAATAGAATGTTAGCATTCTCTACTCTACACCCCCCTTTTAATCAATTCCTCAAATATTCAAACATGTTTCTATTGTAATGTAAAATCTTAACAATCAATTACACAAGTTAAAATTTCCAAAATGTAAACATCATATCTGCAATATAAAATAGCTACTTTAGTGAATACCAATGTGCTTGGGGAGAGGATGTAGCCAGACGGCTAGAGCGGCCGACCTTGAAGCTAGGGAAACGGGTTTGAGTCTTGGCAAGGGACGCTCAACATCCTGTAATTCTAGGCAAATCACTTAATCTCCCCGTGCCTAACAAAAATGAATGTGTCCATCTGTAATGCAACTGGTGCTCATGTAAAGCGCTCTGATACCTTCGGGTCAAGTTCGCGCTATATAAAACTCCAGAAAAAAAAACAATACCATTTTGTCTTGGAATCCAAGCCAATTCAAAATATTTCAAAGAAAACAAAAAAAGATTTGTCATTTAGTTATATCAAGTAACCTAAAGAAAAAAACAGCATTTCACAACATCCACTGTTCTTGATGGTGCTTCCTGTAAAATTAAAGCTTCAAGCAATGTCTATTGGCAATGCTCCCAGGTCCTCTTCCAGACTGATATATTAGCAGGCTGCTAAAAATAAACCACACTGCTGAACAAAAACTGTTCCTTATCCAAAAGTTTCTTTAATTATTGTCCTTGTTTTAGCATTAAGGAGTTTCTTAAAGTACTAGGCTTTTTTCCCCTTCATTTGCATCAAATTGATTAAAAGATGTTTTTCGCCGAGTTAAATTCAATTAACTAAATTCAATGAGAATTCTATGTGTAGTGCTGGACTTAGTTTTTGGACATTTTATCGGATCAGTGATATCGAACTACAAAAATATTGAGTTTTGAATATCGTGACTAATTAATATTGTGATGCAGAAATATCGCGGACACAAATATTAATTTTTAGGTACGTAATATTGTTTGCAAGAATATCTGTGGTTTTATTTCTTTCTTTCTTTTATTTATTTGTAGAGTTTTATAGAGCTCGAACTTGAAACGAAGATATCAGAGCTCTTTACATAGTTGGGAACGTAACATTTGCACAAGTTACATATGTGTAGATACAATTACATAGGATAGGAGCTAATACAAAACAGTAACATACAGAGAAGTATATTGTGAACACTGTTAGATTATACATATGACTTTTGAAATGGAAGCGGTTACATGGGATAAACACAGATACACATCACGGTGTACACGAAGGGTAGTGGGGCATAAGGAATTGAGCCTACAGTAGCTGGATCAAGCATTCAGGTCCCGCAGACAGGCACCAATAGGGTGACACCAGGGGCCAGTCATGCCAACTGGGCCCGGAACAAAGGCAGTCCCATTAGAGTCATCTGGCAAACCCTTTAGGGGACCGGGGTCGGTCAAGCCAGAAAGGGGCAGAGTTGGGCTCACCTCATGATCTTCAGGTGTTACTGCATTCTTGCTTTGCCTCTTGTTACTTTCCTTTTCATCATTCCTAGCACCATTTATAATGTTATTAGCAGATCTGAGCTTTTTTGTGAAGGGCTAGAGATCTTCATCCATTTTTTCTACCATCGCCCCCATGCCACTAGGTCAACGTGAGTGGTATTGCGGTACCAGGGACAGGTTTTGCTCTCCGAGCTGAAGTAAGCTGGCAGCGGAGAGGGCCAGTAGAGGGGGACAACATGGCTGCCTCGCACTTACCATTCCCACCGATAAGATGCAGGTGTGCAATGGAAGCGTTGGGGGAGCATGAGTGGGCCCCTGCAGTCCGTTGTAAGGTGTAGAACAGGCTGCCTTTCCTCCGTGAGTGACAAAGACAGGCTGCATACGGCGTTCCTGCTGAAGTTTCACCACCAAGATAGAGGACTCCGTTCGCGGTCCCGAGCCCCATGAACCTCTATCACTCAATGGGGTTCACAGACCATGTGGACCCCAACCACTTACCTGGGGAGGAAGCTTACTTCTGGTGGCTAGACTGCAGGAGAGGAGGTCAGGGGCATGAGATGGTGGCAGTCGGGAACTTGTTCCTCTCTTCCGTTTCATCTGGAAACCGCTTGGAGAAGAGAGGGCGGCAGACAGGGTCTCAGTGCTCTCTCCCCGCTTTTTCTGGGGAAATGCCTCGGGCACCAAGGTGGCTGCTACTGTAAGCGTGCCAGGGTTGCCGCTTTGTAAGTAATCCAAGTTTCATTTTAAGCCGGTGAGATGCACTTGATGCAAAAGAGGAGTGGCAGTGCCAGGAAGGTAGGTGACAGCCCTGGATTTACACCAGAAGGGTGATCCTGAGCCCGTCTCCCCTCAGTTGCTTTTTAGTGGCTCAACCATGCACTCGCCATCTTACTGGGTTGTCGCTGGCGGCAATCTTTCTTGATTTTGCATGCTACTGCAGTTGGCATCACCTCTGTCGGCGATAGAATCGGAGGGGCCTTGGAAGGCCATTGCCTTTTTTTTTTTTTGCATATTTATATAGCGCGAACTCGACCCGAAGGTATTGGAGCGCTTTACATGAGCACCATATTTACATTACACTTTCAGGCACGGGGAGATTAAGTGATTTGCCCAGAATCACAGGATGTGGACGCGACCCCGAGGCTCGAACCCTGGTTTCCAGCACCAAAGTCGGCAGTCTAGCCGACGGACCACATCCTCTCCCCATTCAGATTTTCGAGGTGGTGGTGGCTCTATGGGGGCTTTTCTCAGGGATTTTCGCCATAAGGCGATCCATAGCCTTGAAGCTTCTGGCAGGAGCTCCTTACAAGTCGGCCATCATAAATAACTAATAATAACAATGTTTTAATGTTTTTGTTTTTGTATATCGTTATTTATCATTTTCAAGTAAATTACATTTCGTGCTGTAGGCATATTAACCAATATAAGCATATATCAAACATGTACTTATGGCAATTGGGAAGCTCACATCTGAACAGGATCTTGCACAATAACCCATACAAGGTCACTTATTGACCTACATTTCAACTGCACTGCCCCACCAAATGGCTATATTGCATTTCATCCCATTGTCGATTGACTACATCCCAAAGTCTCGCTCTCCCCGCCTCCCGATTGTTGACTGTCCGCTTCAAAGTCAACTCCCACTTTGCTATGTAAATAAGCTGTAAAAGGACCCCATATATCTCGGGGTCTGCTCTGAGTTGGCGACAAATGCAAAAGAAACAATTGATGGACGGAATGCTGGACAATGCAAACATTCACCCCCAGTCACAACGATCTGGGTTAAATCCATCATTCTTTTGCTCACCACACCACCCCAGTTTGGACCCAGCCATATGCAAATCAGTCTTGACTCTGTTCCTTGTGGGAACAAGCCAGCCCGAACTGCCAAGCCAGGTCCTCCCTGGACCGGAAACAAGCATCCTGGGACCGGTTTCCAGGGCATCACCCTTCATCAGCCAGGCTAGCTTGAATCCAGTGGTGTAGTGAGCACGGGACCCACGTCTAGGCATACCCTTCCCACTTAGGGGAACAAATGCAAAAGAAACAATTGATGGACGGAATGCTGGACAATGCAAACATTCACCCCCCGTCACAAGGATCTGGGTTAAATCCATCATTCTTTTGGTTTTGCTCACCACACCACCCCAGTTTGGACCCAGCCATATGCAAATCAGTCTTGACCCTGTTCCTTGTGGGAACAGTCCAGCCCGAACTGCCAAGCCAGGTCCTCCCTGGACCGGAAACAAGCATCCTGGGACCGGTTTCAGGGCATCACCCTTCATCAGCCAGGCTAGCTTGAATCCAGCGGTGTAGTGTAGTGCATTTGTCACCCCAAGTGGGATGGGTATGCCCAGACGTGGGTCCCATGCTCTCCATGCCACTGGAGTCAAGCTATCTTGGCTGATGAGGTGTGAAACCCCAAAACCGCTACTAGGATGCTTGTTTCCAGTCCAGGGAGGACCTTGGCCTGGCAGTTCAGGGCTGGACTGTTCCCATTGGGCACAGGGTCAAGACTGATTTGCATATGGCTGGGTCCAAACTGGAAAGGCATGGTGAGCAAAAAAACGATGGATTTAGCCCCACATCTCTGTACTGGGATGAATGTATGACATTGTTCTGCATTCTGTCCATCATTTGTTCTTTTTGCATTTGTCACCCCAAGTGGGACGGGTATGCCCAGACGTGGGTCCCATGCTCTCCATGCCACTGGAGTCAAGCTATCTTGGCTGATATGGGGTGAAACCCCGAAACCGGTACTAGGATGCTTGTTTCCAGTCGAGGGAGGACCTGGCCTGGCAGTTCGGGCTGGACTGTTCCCATTGGGCACAGGGTCAAGACTGATTTGCATATGGCTGGGTCCAAACTGGAAAGGCATGGTGAGCAAACAAACGATGGATTTAGCCTCAGATCTCTATACTGGGGTGAATGTATGACATTGTTCTGCATTCTGTCCATCAATTGTTCTTTTTGCATTTGTCACCCCAAGTGGGATGGGTATGCCCAGACGTGGGTCCCATGCTCTCCATGGCACTAGAGTCAAGCTATCTTGGCTGATGAGGGGTGAAACCCCGAAACCGGTACTAGGATGCTTGTGACCTTTCAGCTCTCAGCTCTCTGCTGGCCTCGCACTAACTGCGCTTTTAACTGTTTTAAAGAGTGTTTTTTAAATTACCGTTTTACTATTGCTCTTACCTGCTTGCCTGAACGCTTCTTTCCGCCTTACTCCCTGGTCCACCACAGGTTTTCCCGATTGTTGTGGAGGGAGCTGGGTGACATCAATTTCCGGGCAGGAGGCGGGGGGAGGTGGCAAATCGCTGTCAGCTGACCAGCTGCTGCTATTTAAAATCATGCCTGACGCTTCGCGCAGCGGACGCGCGCTGGAGTTGTGACCTTTCAGCTCTCTGCTGGCCTCGCACTAACTGCGCTTTTAACTGTTTTAAAGAGTGTTTTTTAAATTACCGTTTACTATTGCTCTTACCTGCTTGCCTGAACGCTTCTTTCCGCCATACTCCCCGGTCCACCACAGGTTTTCCCGATTGTTGTGGAGGGAGCTGCGGTGACATCAATTTCCGGGCAGGAGGCGGGGGGAGGTGGCAAATCGCTGTCAGCTGACCAGCTGCTGCTATTTAAAATCATGCCTGACGCTTCGCGCAGCGGACGCGCGCAGCGGGCGTGCCGCTGGCGCGCCGAAGGTGCGCCTAAGGCAAGCCCGTCTGCGCCCGTCCGCGGCTGGCCGGGACCAGGGGCCACGACCCCTGCACCTTCTTATAAAGATGCGAGATCCTATTCCCCTACTCTGCTTCACGCGCTTCGGCCTGAGTCTCAAAAGTACTGTATTTTTTGGGAACCAGAAAGTTTAAACTCTATTTGCCCCTGCTGTGGTTTTTTGTTCACCACACCACCCTGCAGGGATCATACTTCTAACACCACTTCACCTATAAATTATGTCACACAGTTGCCCTCTGTTGTTAAGAGTAAGGCCGCACTTAAAAATGAATTTAGCTTTTTTAATATAAACTGTAGGTCCCTTCCTAAACACAAGGAGACATCTTTGACCTCCTAATTAACACATAACCTGATGCTATCTTCCTCATGGAAACATGGTTGCAGGAGAGCTCTGGTCCCGATATAGCGGCCGCCCTACCACCTAACTATACGATCGTTCGAAAGGATCGTGGTGATAAATTAGGAGGTGGCATTGCCTTAATTTTTAACAATGCTTATACCTGCAAATGGGAGGATTTATCTTTTAAAGGCTGTGAGGCCAGCTCTTTTAAATTATCTCTCACACCTCAATTTACTCTCTCTGGGATTTTGATTTATCGGCCGCCGGGGCCTGCAGGGACATGTACAGCAAGTTTTTCGGAACTCATCGCCCCTCTGATGCTAGATGCTGCAAATTTCACTATCCTGGGTGATTTAAATATCCACTTTAACGACCCTACTTGCTCTATTAGTACCTCTCTGATGGCCTTTATGGCGGCTATGAATGTTCTGCTTTGCAACGCAGGTCCTACCCATAGGGCTGGATACTTGCTGGATCCCATTTTTTCTAATTTAACCAATATCTCATGCCAAACAGCCCTCCCTATACTTTGGTCCGATCATTTTTTGGTCGGTTTCAAGGTGAAGCTAGATCAGCGCTGTGAGAACTCACTTGTTGTTAATACCAAATCCGGATCCAGAAACTGGAAAAAGCTAGATTTAGATTCTTTTAATCAACAGCTCTTGAGGAATATTCCAGCCATCACCTCTATCAATATAACTGATGCGGACACCATCCACACTTGGATGATGACATCTATTGATGCATGCCTTCCAACTTCTATTAACAAAATGAATAATCACCACCCTCCTGCCCCTTGGTACTCGGATAGGCTAAAGGTAGAAAAAACCAAATGCAAAGTCCTGGAAAGATGTTGGAGGAAGGATTATGCTCCTGAATCCAGACACATTTACAAATTAGCGAAAAGGAAGTATCATTCCCTTTGCAACACTGCTCGAGCTGACTACGTAAATAACACCATTACGTCGGCACATAATAACCCCAAAGTCTTGTTCAAATTAGTAAAAGATCTTTCCGGAGCAACCTGCCAACCGGCACCACCTGTGCTCAATGAAGCTCAGTGCGAGGGTCTGGCAAAGTTCTTCACTGATAAAGTAGAGAAAATCTACACAGAATTGAACACAATGACAACCAATGTGGAGCAGCAAATGAAGAGCGCTCCTCCTATATCAGGTTGTTTTACTCCACCATTGTCCCAGCACTCCGTGCCAACTAATATGCTAAAAAACTGGAAACCTCTAGACACCCTCTCCTTCAGTTGTATTTTAAATAGCCTTAAATCAGGCTCACCCAAAGATCCTCTTCCCATCTCTATCCTTCAAAAATTGGAACCTTCATCACTCAATCTTATTATGGAGTTGCTCAACGCATCACTGCTTGACGCAACAGTACCAGCAGCTTGGAAACATGCCATGGTTTTTCCTCTGTTGAAAAAAGCGAATGCCGATCCGGCGGAACCATCTAATTTCCGCCCGATCTCATTACTCCCAGCTTTTTCTAAAATCTTAGAAAAACATGTCAATCAGCAGCTGACGCAGTTTGTTGTCTCCCAAATTTTTTTACATACCTCACACTCAGGGCTTAGAGCTGGCTTCTCTACAGAAACCACTCTCTTGGGAGTCACAGAAGCTCTACGCCAACATCTTGATATGGGTGAAACTGTGGCACTCATATTACTCAATTTGAGTGCTGCTTTCGATACTGTGTCTCACATTGCCCTACTAAAAGTTTTGCAATTGCTGGGCATCAGCGGATCGGCTCTCAAATGGCTTAAGAGCTTCCTGACCGATCAGACTTTTCAGGTCTTTTCTTCGTCTGCAAGCTCTGAGACTCATGTTTCCCCTTATGGAGTGCCACAGGGTTCTATTCTCAGCCCTTTACTTTTTTAATATCTATGTTAGTCCCCTGGCTACAATAGCGGAAGAGGCTGGGTTATCTATCTTTTCGTATGCTGATGATACCCAGCTAATATTCTCTCTGTCCACCAATGATGTATCTAAGGAGTCATCTCTTCAGGTAGGACTACATAAGATAGCTAGCTGGATGCTTGCCAATAAGCTAAAATTAAATAGTGGGAAAACAGAAGTTCTAGTCCTTGGGAAAAGCAAAGACCTCTGGAGCCCCCGACATTGGCCATCTCAAATGGGCGATCTTCCACAACCGGTGCAAGCAGTTCGCAATCTAGGCGTAGTCATAGATGACCAGCTATCTATGAGGCAGCAAGCAGTTAAGGTCGCCTCAACCTGCTTCACCATCCTGAAATGGCTCAAAACAATACTGTGGATGTTGCCTAGTTCCACACAAAGAATAGTGATCCAGGACCTGATTACATCCAGGCTGGACTATGGCAACGTCCTGTATTTAGGAGCCAATAAGGAGGTGGTTCGTAAACTGCAGGTAGTTCAGAACTCAACGGCCAGACTGCTCTGCCAGGTGCCTAGAAAGGCCTCCATTTCTGGTTCTCTCCGTGACCTTCATTGGCTTAGGTTGGAGAATCGCATCAAATTTAAGGCCCTCTGCTATATGCATAAGATCAAGTCTGGCACAGCACCACATTATTTGAGTGCATTAGTCCATCCTTATTTCCCTAAGCGCCTCCTTCGATCCTCTACTCATGCCAAATTTGTAGTTCCTAGGATCAAACGGTCGCGTTTGGGCGGTCGGTCCTTTTCTTATCTGGCCCCTTCATTATGGAATTCACTCCCTTCGCCACTTCGGCATGAAACTACCTACAACAACTTTCGCAAAGGCCTAAAAACGTGGTTATTTAACCAATAGCTGTCTCTCTCTTTTTAGCGTGTGTCCAATGGCGCTGGGAAACCTCCGGGTAGCTGTGCGCCTTATAAAATTAATAATAATAATAATAATAATAATAGGATGCTTGTTTCCAGTCCAGGGAGGACCTGGCCTGGCAGTTCAGGCTGGGCTGTTCCCATTGGGCACAGGGTCAAGACTGATTTGCATATGGCTGGGTCCAAACTGGAAAGGCATGGTGAGCAAAAAACTGATGGATTTAGCCCCAGATCTCTGGACTGGGGTGAATGTATGACATTGTTCTGCATTCTGTCCATCAATTGTTCTTTTTGCACCTGAGTTTGCATCAAGGCATTAAACGTGTCTGTGTGGGTGTTGCAATAAGTCATATCGGCGTACCACTACGAAATTGTCGGTATCTGGCCCTTCATCCAGCGCATCGCTATACATCTCTTAGCTAGCATCATGCTCATTGTCACTCATTTTCTATGCGGTTTTGGTATCTCAGAGTCTAGTCCGAGTAGTGCCAGTGTGGGGGAGTTTGGTATTGCCTGTCCTACCATTCCCTGTAATTCTGCCTTTACTTCCAAACAGAAGGCATGTGTCCTAGGGCAGAACCAAGCAAGGTGACCAAACCCAGCATTCCTTGTGCCGCATCTTACGCATTGATCATCCTCTCGCAGCCCATATCGAAATAATCAGGCTGGGGTGTATTATACTCTATTGAGGTATTTGATGTGCACCAGTCAATGCCTGCCGTTTTGCGATATGGTCTAAATTACAGAGCAGCAATATGTCCATTGTTTGTCAGTTATTGTTACGCTCAAGTCTTCCTGCCATTCCAATTTTGCCTTCTTACTAGTCAAGTCATCATTTTGTCGCAACAATTTGTACAATATAGAGATCCCATGGGCTTAGGAAGTCGTCTGCAACAGGGATGTTAGAGGGAGTGTTTTGGGTGGTTCTGTGTTGTCCACACTCAATATCATACGCAGCAATTGGTATGCTCTATGACAGTTATATGTGATGCTTAATGGCGCGCCAGATTCAAATTTATGATATCTTCCCAGGGTTGCAGGGTTCCATCTTTGATAAAGTCCCCCATAGTATCTATTTTTGCCTGCTTTGGTACTCGCTTTACTGCTCCATAAGCGCTTAATGAGAACCAGGTGCACGATTCTATGGGGAGCTTTGGTGAATACAATAGCTGGGCCTGACTTTCATTCGCTGCTCTCTGAACTAGATAACTCATGGTCTTATGGGGTCAATTACTCGAGACCTGCGCCACACCATAGTTAGCAGGTAGCGTGGGACTTATATGGGAGCCGTGGCTTCTCTTTCCAAATACAAGTGTGACAACTCATGGGGTCCGTGAAACCAATAATACGTGTGCATGATCTGCGCAGCCCTGTAATATTTTTCTAAGTATGGAGCGTCTAGTCCGCCCATATTGTAGGGGAGGGTCAGCGTGTTCCATCCTATGTGTGGTTATTTCCCTGCAAAGCTAATCGGATCATGAGCGTACGTAACGTAGAAAACACTGCTCTTGAAGCAGTATCGGTATGTTAGCAAATAAGGAGAGAAATCCAGGGAGAACAATCATCTTCATAAGTGCTATATGGCCCAGTAGTGAGAGAGGCAGTCGTATCCAGTGATCTACCGCTTCAGTCAGTTGCTGCACTGCTTTCCCATAGTTTTCCTTGATTACCGTATCAGGATTTGAATGCACCTGTATTCCCAAGTATCGCACTGGTTCGTTAGTCCAAACAAGAGGGATTTTGGTTTGTGTGGGTATAGTAGAAGCTGTGAGCGGAAATATCATTGATTTTCCCCAGTTGACTCTTAGTCCCGAGTGTCCACCAAAACGCACCACCTCCCGCAACACTGGCGCCAAATTCTGCCCAGGGTTTCTATCATACAGCAGGGTGTCATCTGCATATGCCAAAATGATTAATTTATAATTGGGGAATTGAATGACTGTGTGAGTGATATTCGCGTATTGCACATGCCAAGGGTTCTGCCACAAGTGCGTATATCAGGGGGGAGAGTGGGCAACCCTGTCGGGTCCCACGCATGATCGCTATAGGAGCTGACAGTATTCCGTTCATGTACAATCGTGCCCTGGGATTCGTCTATAAGACTTGTTTTAAGTTAATATAAACTTCCCCTACCCCCACCCGACGCAGCACCGCCAGCATAAAAGGCCATTCTACAGAATCGAATGCCTTTTCGGCATCAAGGAACACCGCTGCAGCCTGAACTGCCGTGTTGATTAATGTGATAGCACCAAACAGAGTTCTGAGGTTATGGGTCAGGCTTCATCCAGGAACAAACCCAGATTGTTCAGGTCTGATAATGCGTGGGAGCAGAAGGGCTTATCTATTCGCTAGTTTTTTAGCAAACAATTTCGCATTAGTGTTTAGTAGTGACAGAGGTCGATAGGAAGAGCAGTGCTCCGCAGGCTTCCCTGGTTTTCGTATAGCTATCAACATTGCTTCACGCATTGTTACAGGCATGGTGCCATCACGATAAACATAAAAAGGATCCCTTTTGTGCTGAGGATTTCTAGATCAACAAATGGTCTAGCACAATGCACTGTGTCAGAGGTATATCGAAAATGTATTCATCTAAAAGAACATCTAATAAACATGCATTATCCTGTTCAAAGGGTTTTTATTATAAAATTTCTATAGCAATATATTTATAAAATCATTGTTTCTCATTTAATACATAGTAAAAACAATTTTTAAAAAATAAGTTTAAATAATTGTCTCTTACACAGTATCAATACAATCAAACTTCTAATTCAAATAAAAACATTCAAAAACAATTACAGCAAGCTTTTCTTGTTCTTCATGTGTAATAAAAGAAATGTTGACGCCGCATTTCGGCAGTTTAGCAAATCAGTTTCCGCCTTCTTCAGGACAGGATGGAAGAATTGAAAACTTCGAACAAGTTCTTGGAAACTAGAGGGTCCTGGGTCAAATAAGGCCAGGGATCGCAATGTGATTGGAAATCGATCAGGTGGTCTATAGTATGGAATAGGACCCCTTAAAACCCATAAATGAATAAAAGACATAACCAGAAGTGAATGGTAAAAGACAGTCCACCAAAGAAAGGAGATAAAATTGATGGGTCCACTGTTGCTAATAGTGCCTCAAAATTGAGTCAAGATTCCATATATAGGAACCTACCTGATAAAATCTATGAACCCAAGATAACGGGGACCATTACTATACTATAAGATTCACTGTTGTTTCTAATTACGTATTGTAAGAATTGATTTACCGTTGTGTCCTGAAGAATGCGGAAACTGATTTGATAAGCCGCCGAAACGCCACGTCAATTTTTTTTTTTACTATTTATTAAATGAGAAACAATGATTTTATAATTATATTGGTATACAAATTTTATAATAAAAATACTTTGAACAGGATGATGAATGTTTATTAGATGTTCTTTTAGATGAATACATTTTCGATATACCTCTGACACAGTGCATTGTGCTAGACCATTGGTTGATCTTGAAATCCTCCGCACAAAAGGGATCCTTTTTATGTTTAGTGTGTTGAACTACCCAGTCCCTTTTGGCTTTATTGGGTGACTCTCTGTATTTGATATGGTACCATCACGAGCCATCTCTTCAAAGAGGTTCACCAGATGGGGAATCAGCTTGTCCTGATATGCGTTATAGAAGGCCACAGTTAGGCCGTCAGTTCCAGGCACCTTCTCACTAGGCATCTCCCTCAGCGCCGCGATTATTTCTGTGGGGTGGAGAAGAGCTATCAGTTGCTCCCTATCCTCATTAGTGAGCCACTGAATTTTAATGTGGGCCAAGTAGTCTGAGTCATCCTCCCCTGTCGAAGTTAGGTGGGAAGTGTAAAGGTCAGAGTAATATTCGCAAAATCTATCGACAACTTGCAGCGCTCCAACAATAGGCTCGTCCTTACCCCCCTGCACTTGAAGCACTTCATTTACAGTTCTGCTTGGTCGGGCCAGGGCTGCCAAGGTGGCCCCAGGCCTCTCTCCCTCCCTGTATACTCTGCCACTAGCGTATTTCCCCAGGTGCGTGATCTCAGCTTGGGCTAGCTCATTGTATTCTTCAAGCGCAGTTTTAATCTGGGCCTGCAAGGTCGGGACTGATCCTTGTGTCAGTTTATGTTCCAATATTTTTAACTCCCCTTCTAATTTCCGCAGTCTACCCCTAATCGAGCGCAGCACTCCCGCATATTTCGAAATCGTAATGCCCCGACTATACGCCTTGAAGGCCTCCCAGAGCGTGGACATTTTAGTGACACTGCCTGTATTAGTGGCAAAGTATTCATCAATTGCTTGTGCAAGGTCATCACAAAATACTGGGTCCAGTAGTGAGTACTGTGGGAACTGCCATGGCACCATCCTTGGCTGCATATCCTTAACACGCAGAGTGAGCTGCACTGGGGAGTGGTCAGAATAGGTTCTGGGGAGGTGTTTGCAAGCCTCTAGGTGTGGCATTAGAGAATGGGATATTAGCCAATAATCAATGCACGTGTGAACATCATAAACAGTAGAATAATGTGTGTACTCTCTGCCTTGGGGCTTAGTTTGTCGCCAGACGTCCACCAGCCCACTAGTCTCGGCTATAGCAGTGATAGCTTGTGTTGCCGCCACAGGTCTACGTGTTGCGCCTTTGGATCTGTCCAGTTCGGGGGTCAGCAAGCAGTTAAAATCCCCTCCCCATATGTGCAGTATATGGCTGTATGCTGACGTTTTATTGTGCAATGCATGGTAAAATTGCGGGTTGTCGCAATTCGGGCCGTAAATGCCTATTAGTAATACCTCGAATTGGCCTTGTCTGCAGTGCGCAACCACAAATTTACTGTCTGTGTCAGACTGTACCATTGTAAGTGTAATGCCAGAGTTGCGTCAGACCCATATCAGCACCCAGTATGCATGTGAGGTGAACCAAGGGGCCAAGCACATTCCCCTCATTCTACGCTGTGTTAAGAGGCTGGTCTGGGGCGCCAGGTGCGTTTCTTGCAGTATGACCACATCTATGTTGTGTTCTTGGAGATCTGAGACTATTTTGCATATTTTACGGTGAGCATTTAGGCCCCTCATGTTTCACGCAAGGAGCCATAGGGTAGTGCCTCGCTTGTAAGCTGAGTTAGTACTGTCAGGTAAGTCCCCATTGGTTCTTCCCTTTATCTGTTTGTCAGAGCAGGCCTCCTGTCCTACCCATCGATAATGCCAACAGTCACAATGCAATCGCATAAGAACCCTGTGCCCCCCACCCTCACCCGCCCACGCTGTGTCTCTAAACATGAGGTACAGCTTACAAGTATCCCCCCATTCTAACTCCCGTATGAACATTAAAGAGTAAAGGAAAGAAAGAGAAAGAAAGAGAAAAAGGTAGGTCCTACATATCCTGTACAAACAATCAGTGTGGTAACACTCAAGGGCGAAGAGTGCCGTATTTTCTTTGCTTACATATATCCAAATGTGCTTATCCTTGCTGTATTACACTTATTGCTGCTCCATCACATCTAAACATAGATATCATTGCCCTCCCAACAATGTCCAGACAAGTGGTGGTGCCCATCCTTGCCCCCAGAGGCACATGTCCAGAATCCACTCATATGCTCCAGTTCTAGCACAGTAGCACAGGCCCCCAGGGGGCCAGTCTTTGGGAGTCCCACTAGCCCACACACAATAAACAATCTTATCAAGTCGTCAGCATCTTAGGTGCAAATAAAGTAGTCTGGCGCATATTGTATGCAGGGAGCTAGCCAATTCTGTTGCAGTGTGCAGTTTCAACAAAGGTCCAATTAGGTAGCTAAGCACCCAGTCCGTTGACTACTCATCTTGTTGGTCGAGTGCGCTGGAGGTCTCTCCACGTTTCTTGGTTGCTTCCATCTTCTTGATCATTTGTTTAAGGCTTTTCAGATCAGTGAAGAATCTGGGCTTCCCCTCCACCATCACTCGCAATCTCGCCGGGTATAACATAGCATTCTCTAAGTTAAGCTCACAAAGTTTCTTCTTTCCCACGACAAATTGATGCCGTGCTTCCTGCACTTGCGGAGTGAAGTCGGGATACAGAGAAATATCAGAGGCCTCATAGTTGAGTGTCTTGAGCTTCCTAGCATGGCACAGAGCATAATCTCTGTCCTGGTAGTTAAGTAGTCTCGCTATGATGGGGCGAGGTGGAGAGCCCGGGATTGGTTTTGGGGCAAGCGATCTGTGGGCACGCTCCACTATAAACATTGCTGAAAAAGTATTTCGGCCCAGGAACTCAGATAACAGGGTCTCAATGAATGTTTCCATTTTGCCAGTGGTAGCGGATTCTGCTAGGCCAACTATACGTAAATTATTCCGCCTGGAGCGTGCTTCTAAATCTTTGGTCTTGCTCTGCAACGCTGCCAGCATCTTATCATCCCTTTTGCCCGTTTCCAGGGTCTGTGCTTGTGAGTCCTCGACATCCGAAACACACCGCTCAACAGTGTCCAGCCATTCAGAATGCTTATCTATTCTTTCGGACATTCGGTCCATACGGTAGAAGAGAGAGTCGATCTTGCTGTCTATTGTGGCTAGGATTTGCTGCATAGTTATCAATAGCTGTTTTATATTGGTTTCTTGTTCGCCCCCCACTGCCCCTTCCTCCTGATCCTGTGCGGTAGTATCCTCTTAGCGCATTCTTGCTGATTTGTGCTGATCAAAGCTCAACTTGGGTTGACTTCTGTCTAATTTCCTCATCCTGATCAAGCTCCAGACGTGGCTGCTGCCCCACTCCACTAGAACAGAACTGCTCAAAAGTTCAAAGAGAGCCCACTCCTTCCAGACATTGACGCTCCATTAGCTGTCAAGCCCATACTACCCATACCTTTCACAACTTATCACGGAGAGGCCACAATCTCCAGACTCTCAAACCCCATTACATGGACAAAGCCCTACTATGGACAGCCTTTATCATGTGAACAACTGTTAACCAAGATCCCACTCCTTCCAGACATGCAAGCCTCATAAGGTTGCCAGGCCTGCTGAAAATGCTCACACTAAATTCATCACTAAAATTATTTGTAGATATCATTTACAAAATACCTTTCAGTGTAATAAGCATATTTCAAACTATCAGGCTCGCTGGATGATGTCATCAGTGAGGTCATTAATGGAAATGTCAACACATTGCACTGCCTGCGGGGAAAACGCATGTGGGGTAAACCCCCTCATTGTAACATCTGGTATGCTTTCTAAACATCTGTTGTGACCTTTTTGCTGTCTGATGCTTTGAGAAATCCCTGCATAGCTATCTGTTTTTCCCCAGAAATATTGCCAGAGCTACAAATTTACTAAGAGTTTTGTTTTTCTTAGGTCAGGGCATCAGTCCAAGTATACACACTTCTGGTTTTTGCTAACCATTCCTACCAGTTACCATTTGTTACATATTTGCAACTTCCCCCCAGAAATACTTAATGCTGCAACAAGCCCACATCATGTGATAACGTTCTACATGCCTATTACTACATCTTGGGCAAGCACTGAACATATTTGGATACATAATATCTGTTCTATCAGGTAAGTTCTGTGCAGTTAATTATACTGTAGTAATTTGAACTATGCATTTCTAGAAGCCTACATATGACAAGCTAGTAGTAATTTAAATTCACGCCGAGTAAGCACCAGTTCTTGAACTGTGGGCCATCTTTCTCCAAGACCATCTAGGATAATTGCAAAAAAGGTAAGTAAAGCCTTGTACAATAACATCACCAACTTGCATCTGCCCCGAATGCAAATAGTGAATGTGTCAAAGCATGTGTTACAAGTTACCTCTCCTCCCACTCCTATAGCATTCACACCACTCTAGTGTAGTAGCCATAGGGACAGAATTGCCCTGCTGGAACACTATATGAGCACATAATTTCTTCAAATGTTTCCGTAACTCCTGCTTCAAAGAGATTATCTACTACTTCTACTTCCCCGTAATCTGTGTATCTTCTATGGTGGAGCCAATTTTACTACTTAATTATAATAAGCATTCAGCAACAGCTGAGATGAGAATGGTGCTCCAGCAGCAGCTGTCATCATGCCCTATTCCAAAGAATTGCCCCAACAATCATCAGGTGAGGTACTGTTTAAGCTAGTGCCTTCTGTCAAAAAAGCACTCTTTCTATAGTCTTGTTTCCCAGTTCTCACTTGAAAGCTATACACTCCACAAACGGCTCCCCAAACAACTACCTAGTGACATGTAGTAGTTGTGCTGTCAGACAGTAAAGATCAACTTTTTTAGGCAACAATCTCAGTGTGCCTAGTGCCACATATACCTCCCAGGGCTCCCAATGAGATCTGATAAGAATGATTCCATCTCCATGAACAGCGATGGAAGCAATGTCACTGCAATGTAGTAATGTAATACAGTAGGAATGGCAATACCACAATCTTAGATCAGGCCCTATGTATGGTAAGATATTAATACCATTCAAAACCTAAACATTGTAATTGGAGAATATCTTGTTCCGAGGTATTAATCTGATTTTGTGAACAATCTGATCTAATGCTATTCCATACTCTTACCCATGAAATCATATAGCATGAATCTGATTGGGATTGACATTAAACATTAGAAGCTGATCCATGAATCCATGAGTGGCGGTGACCACTTAGGTTTTCTATTCACCTGCTGATTTTGAAGGTATTCTCAGGTCATTAGATTGGTAAACTCATAACCCGAGCCATGATGACCAAGTTTAGTGGCTAAGAACGGCTAAGAACTGGATGACCTGAACAAGGATAAAGTGGACAAGTTAGTTCAAGATGACAACAAGCAGGAGGACCAGTACCAAGAGTATCATGACATGTTGGAGGAGGACCCAGAGAACTATTCAGACCAGGAGTAGGTAGACTAGGGCCATTAGGACCAGGAACCAGATGGGAGAGGATTAGGTGGATTAGAAGGATCACAATAAGCAGAACAAGGAACAGGGCTAGGACGTCAAGAGACGTGAGCACCAAGGGACCAGGACCTGAAGTTCCAAAGGGGCAGGGTGACTAGAAACTGGGATATTAGGAGCAGACTGCTGAGGATCAGGAGAACCAGGACAAACAGAGCAACGAGGACAGATGGGGCCAGAGCATGACCAAAATGGGCAGACCCAGCCCAGGAACATCTAATAAGTAGGATCAAGACCAGAGTAGGCAGTACCAGGTAGACCACAAGGACCAAGACAAAAAGAATCAGGATGACCCAAACAAGAAAGACTAGGAGTGCCGGCTCTTGGAGACCCGGAACAACAGGGATAGGTGAATAAGGGCCCCTTCCTGCACAAAAACAATCCTTTGAGTCATTTTCCTCTTTCTATATCTGCTGCTGAATGTAGCACACATAGAAAGAGGAAGAAACAAGGAGCAATATGGATTTTCTCTTCATTATGCCTCACTTGGAAAAGTGTATCATTTTGACGCAATCCCAGCTTTACTCACCTTAGTAAATCTGGGATTGCTTCAAAATCCATCGGTGGATGCATGAGACGGTACATGCTATATCCATGGAAGGCAAGACAGCGATTTTGCAGCCTTGCATTACTCTGGATTCACTAAGTCATGTAGAGCCATGAAAGGTGGCTTTGCATGGCTTAGCAAATATCATTTAAGGGCTTGTGTTGTCTTGCATCCCCTTGCTTGACACAAGGGCAACACAAGCCGCCCTTAGTAAATCTGCCCCTAAGTGTGCAGTAGTAAGATTGTTTATGTGATAAAAGTCTTAGTGCATGGACCAGTGGAATGCATTTTGCATGACATTATGATGGAGTGTACATATAGCTTCCCTGCACAGTGGGAGTGTATTGCCTGCATCCCTTGGATAAAGGGTAGAGAACTGAAGTGATGGAGAAGGGAGAAAAGGTTACCCCAAAACCTATTTAAGGTCCTTTTAGCAAAGGGCAGCTGATTAGATCATCACAACAAAAGAATTTGCGGGTCTATCTGAACTCAACAGAGCTCTTTGAGCACAGAACAATACAGGCTTTTATTACCCACTCAAAAGAGAGGGGAGTCCTTTAAAGAGGATGGAATCCCATCACCCACCGACGTGGCATGCTTCCTCATCTGGGATCTCCTCTTAGTGGCAACGCCTAGTGCAACCAAGGGCTACAAACCCCTCACTGTGAGGGGGGAGCTCAGGGATGTTTTAGTTTGATCAAATTAGAGGATTAACTAAAATCCATAAGAAATTAAGCAAGCTCTGCTTTTAGGGTGATGGTTGCAGTGCATGTGATGAAATGTGAAGTGATTTAAAATTGACTACCAAAAATAAAAAAATTTATTAGATATCTCTTGGTGCCAAAAAACTAAAAACAATGCAAGTGCAGTATGAAAAAATGGTAACTGCACTAGTCCTATAAAACAGGTCTACATGTTTCAGCCATATTGATCAAGTTATGATCAAGGCCTTCCGTAGGACCTAGGTGTAATTTGCTACTGCAAACCTAGCAAAGTAGTGCTAGTATTAGTGAGAAAATTGAAATATTATAAAAATAGTGGTTGGAACGAATACAACCTACATACACTTGTGGTCTCGGTTTGTAGAGATGTCACCTGTAAAGAAAAACAGAGAGACAAACAAATACTAACATAAGTATAATGTAAAAGCCAAAAAGCGTGTATCATTGGTTGTGCTACATGTCTGGGTGATGACCCCACATGTGGTGCCTTAATGTGTACCTAACACCTCTAAGGTGTGTACAGAAATAATTTAAACAATTGAAAAATGCTTACCCGTGGTTTACGGGTGCATACCTCACGTCACCTGGCAACAGCTCAGGGCATGAGGCACCGCTCTGTATTTAAAAGGAGAAATTAGTATTGTAGATATCGCACATGATCTGTGAAAATCAACAACCTAATGTAATGTTAGTTCATCAATTTGTACATTTAACGTAGAATGTTAAACACAGAGACCAAAAACAAAAACAAAAGAGGGCACATTGCTAGTGGGAGAATGATAACAATCTGAAAAAGATCTCAACCCACATGTAGCTGACTCAGCCAGAAGGGCATATATCGTTCTTACTAGTGCTAATTGTGCATCAGTTGCATATGTCTCAATAGAAAGACTCTAAACGTACTAAAACATGTTCAAGACATGCAGCGATGCCAAATGATCGTAATGATGTAATATTAAAAGAATCTTATGCCTGTTTATCTTAACCAACAGTAAAACAGAAAAGAATCCTCAGAACACTTTGAACAGCCCAGTTCCACACAATAATTCAAAACTGTTTAGGCAGTCAGAAGAAGAAGCGAGCAAGAATATCTGCGCGCACTGGTTTCTAGTTTACTAAGCATGAAGAAAAGTGAAGGAGCATGCAAAGCGCCGCTGTGCTCGCTTACCTCTCCGTCGGTACCCCGGGCCTGACGAGAGCTGGAACCGGAGGTATTCGACTAGAGAGGAAGTGTCCATTTTTATACTCAAATGACCAATTGTCGACAGGTGTGGTCTCGTAATCGTTTCTAGTGGCGCTAGTTGATGACGTCATTAAAACTACAAAATCCCGCAGGTTATTCTGGGATTTATGGTTTTCTAAGGATATTCGTGCGACAAGTCAATCACAGATTATCCTGGGATTAGTAGTTCTTAAAAGAGTACGAAGGCGACTGTTTATCTTGACCGATCACCAGGTATTCTAAAACATAATATTTCATGGAATATCTTCCTACGTGATTGTGGGTTACACTAATCGTGCACAGACTTCGGAAAACACCACATCCATTGAGTGTAGTCTCGTCATCACTCGTGGAGCAGTAGTGTATTGGGAGCGTTTATCTCTCTAGTTTGCAATGAACAAAAAATCGCAGAGAGTGGGAATGTCAGCACTACCGTGAATGTTGACTAGGTGTGCTGTGATAGTCGAAAAAGGGGGCAGACACACCAAAATATATTTGTTTCATGTCTTGGCTAATGATGAGGTCAAAGGAGTTAGTCATCATGTCAAAATTAGAGACACATCAGTTTGCATGGTGCCCATTACTGGTCAGACACTGTCAGTGCTCATAGTCACATATGTTCTAGATTCATTCAACTGTCATCAACAACGTTACAGTCATGAAAAAATGAGTGGGGCACGCGAAGAGTGGAAATTTACAATAGGGTCCAAGGAATTTCATCATTCAACCTCTCACTGTCACTCTTAAGTTTGAAAATCCATTTTTGTTCTTTACGGAACAGATATTTTGTAATGTATGTTACATGAGGAGGAATAGAAGGTTGTTCCAGCACCGTCCATTTAAGTTCTTCAGCCTTATGTTTCTGAGACAAAAAATGGCTTGTGAGTCTTGTTGCTTGTTTATTGCATCGGACGGGGCTTTTATGTTCGTTTATCCTGAGTTTCACTTTGCGAGTTGTCATTCCTACATACCGCAGTTGACACAGGCAGGTTATTAAATAAATAACTTTGACGCTGTTGCAATTCGTGTGTTTCGTTTGCACCCACGGCCTACCTGTGCCAATGTCTATTGATGTTGAATGTTCAGTCTGTGGACAGGCCGTGCATGAACCACACGGGTAATGGCCCTGAACCGGTGGCATGTCCCAGAGTGTGTTCACTCTGTTTTGTGGTATAAGTTTGGGTCTAGTATGGACCAAGTTATCCCATAGGTTTGCGCTTCTCTTGAATGAAAACAGTGGCAAGGGAATGTTGTTATTTCCCACATTCAGAATGACAATGAGGGGTTGAATGATGAAATTCCTTGGACCCTATTGTAAATTTCCACTCTTCGCGTGCCCCACTCATTTTTTCATGACTGTAACGTTGTTGATGACAGGTGTTGATGTAGGTTGTATTCGTTCCAACCACTATTTTTATAATATTTCAATTTTCTCACTAATACTTGCACTACTTTGCTAGGTTTGCAGTAGCAAATTACACCTAGGTCCTGAGTAAGGCCTTGATCATAACTTGATCGATATGGCTCAAACATGTAGACCTGTTTTATAGGACTAGTGCAGTTACCATTTTTTCATACAGCACTTGCACTGTTTTTAGTTTTTTGGCACCAAGAGATATCTAATAAATATTTTTATTTTTGGTAGTCAATTTTAAATCACTTCACATTTTATCACATGCACTGCAACCATCACCCTAAAAGCAGAGCTTGCTTAATTTCTTATGTATTTTAGTTAATCCTCTAATTTGATCAAACTAAAACATCCCTGAGCTCCTCCCTCACAGTGAGGGGGTTGTAGCCCTTGGTTGCACTAGGTGTTGCAACTAAGAGGAGATCCCAGATGATGAAGCATGCCACCTTGGTGGGTGATGGGATTCCGTCCTCTTTAAAGGACTCCCCTCTCTTTTGAGTGGGTAATAAAAGCCTGTATTGCTCTGTGCTCAAAGAGCTCTGTTGAGTTCAGATAGACCCGTGAATTCTTTTGTTGTGATAGACTGTTGATAGCTGGGGATTCTATTCGCGCAGGTCTTTAAACTTTTCCCTTCGGCCCTCCCCTTTTTTGAACTGTTGTTTGTGTTGCTGATTAAATCTTCATGATGACAAAGGGTAGATGGTAGAAGTAAGGGGCAGGTCATACATTTCCCTTGTTAAAGGTGTCAAAGTTTCTAAGCAGGGATACCCTTTTGTCTGTGCATGATAACTACTCAGAAAGGCTGGTGACAGCCAGGAGCTGTGATCTTATGCTTGATTGTATCCTTGCTTTAGACCCTTCTGCTTGGAGCCAGCACTATTTCAACTGCTATATGAGCCATCACCTAGCTGAAAGGAGTGTCTGAGCTACAGCCAGAAAATGACATTTGAGAGAGAAAGAACCCAAATCAGATCTGAAACCTCAATAGAGGATTCAGATCCCCTGTTTGGAAAATGAGTATTAAGCGGAACTGTGAAATGATCGACCAGTAGGTCGCAAGAATGGAGGTAACAAAATGTCTCTGATTATTCAATGTTTTAATCTTTAAATATTTGCACTAAAATCAATGAATAAACATCTCTGTGAATTTCTTTTCTTCTGTGTATTTGATGCCTAAATGTTTTTATTAGATTTAAAGAGAAAATGTACTTGTATTCTAACGCCATTCAGTTCTATTAATTATATTCTCATTCCTTTGCTTGTGGCTTTTCTATTTTGGTGATTGAACCTCAATATTTACAGAGGTTTAAATTCAGCGGAGTTCTGTGACTGCTACATTTAATTTGTCTGGAATGTTTTACACAGAGGAAATGGTGTAGACAATCGTGCTTTTGGTGAATGTGTGCTCATTAATTTTTCTCTATATTGTCTTTGCTCATCTTGCAATGTGAAAACTGTACTAGCTTTAACATTATTCAAAGTTGGCACACTTTGTATGAGAAAGTTAAAAGATTAAAATGTGTTCACATTGTTACAAATTATCCAGTTATTGTTCACAACTGAGTTTATCAAAAGTCTAGGTCAGTTTATTCCTGCCACCAAATTGTCAGAGAGTGAGACGATTCCCTAGTATTCCATTATAGCGCCCTAAGCATTTGCAATGCAATAGGTCTCTCATTTACGAGAGTTTGAGCTATTGGCATTGTAAATGACAATGCCTATTTATGTAATGTTTTTAAAACAGATAAATAAAAGGCATTGTCATTTACAATGGGGAGTCTTGTTGGCAAGCAAAATATAATGAGAAGCTGAAGTTTACATGACCAATATAAAAAGACGAACCCTGCCCTTTAATTGCGGGCCACAGGATTTCTTGGCAGTTGCTATTTCCTGGACCATCTCCACAGACTCGCCTTTATGAGCAACTGGGACTTGCAAACATCAACTTTATATCAAGTTTGTTAAGAGAAAAGTGCAAGGCAGAAGAATTTGTTTATTTATGAAAGAAAGATTTTTGAAAAAATATAAAATGCAAAAAATGAAAAGCTAATTCAGAAAAACTGCACTTTAACCTTGGTTACATGTAAACTAGGTGGCAACTTCATCACACTAGTGAATAATGTAATTCTAATGTGCAGATGACATTATATAAGCAATGCAGGAGCCTGGACCTAATATCTTAGAGAAAATATAGCAATGATTGCAGGTATTATAAAAAAATGTAAGTGATAAACATTTGACGATAACATTGAGAAATCCCAGGGTGCGCCATTAAATAAATTATCATTTTGTGCATCCCAAGGAACACATTTATAAGGTTTCTGAGCTTATAAAAAAGACAGTGAAATGCCTCCTTTCTGTCTAAAGCACAGGAATAAAGGTAAAAGAGTACAATAAATTGGTACTCACTGATGGGTGAGGCCCATTCCGCACACACTAGATATAAAGCTCATATAAAGCATACATTTATTGCATCTGAAAATTGCTTGTAATCACCCTAGTGTGGTGATCCAGCATATATAAAACCACTCACCTTTTTCGGAAATGCTGCTTTGAGAGCAGGAGTCCTGTAATTGTATTGCCGTCCGCTTCTATGAGGGCTTCTGTAAATACATTTGCCAGCCCCATCAGCCATGCGGCAGTTGGTGAAAGGCCCGCCTTCGTGCTCTGGCAAGGGAATTGCAAGTTGAGGAGGGATTTATTAGATATCCGGAATGTACCAGTGTGCTGCTGATTGCGTGCCTTCACCTCACCTGTTATTTGTGCCCGTCTGCTTTAATGAAACGAAAACCGTAGTGCGGGGCCGGAGAAAGCAACCTTGCACCGAGGTGCTCAAGAAGACTAGATTGGTGTGTGTAATGTGATGTGGTAATCATCATGAAACAGTCACAAATATATTGCTGAAAAGAGGAGAACTCTTACTGACATCTTTTTTTCTAGTCAATGGTAATTTATGTCGAGCTCCCAGAAGTTTCTACTTGACAAAAATAAAGATGAAAAACATACTAACTGTATCAACAGGATATGTATGAAAAGACAATGAAGATAACGTTTTGCGCCCCGAAGCCCCTACCCCAGTGCCAAGAGCACGCCCCTCAGCCTTGAAAACAGGAAGTGCTGGGAGGAAGTTGTTGCTGAGTGAGCTCGGGTATTGTCCTCGCTCAGTTGCTTGTGGTGACTAGGTTTGAAGCCACTACCTGACGACAGTTTCTCCTTTTATGGAGTATTTGAGAGAAAGCGCAAAGTCCACTGAGCAACAGCCGGGAACCTCCCTGGGCAGGCTTCAGAGGACGGGATCATGTGCTCTCGGGGCTGACAGAGAAAGGCATGGTATGTGCGTGAGAAACAAAGCACAGCGCCCAGTATGTGCGTGGCTGGGATTGAATCACGCACCATTTAAAAAATAAGTAGTCCCTAAAAAAATACATATACATCTACAGTGTAAGGAAACTGTAGTTGGCTGGTGCTCCTGGCCTAAAAACAGAAGTGATGTACGAGGAGCACCAACCAATAAGGAGGCAGGAAATAAAGGTGACACACAAGTGGACCAATAGCAAGTGGCAGACAGGATTACACTCAGTACGAGTGATTACAGCAGGTCTTGCAGATGGCGCATGCGCGCTGATGCTCAACCTAAAAACAGGTGAGTCAATATAGCAGTGACATTTAACTTAAAGCAGTAGCATAGCACTTGGATGGATTTGCCCACAGAAGATAATAGAGAGGCATCCACTGCAGTAAATGATCTCAACAATGCCTCTATTTATTGTTACATTGTAGATTAGGGTCTCTAACATTGGGTCTGCAAGCCTTTTCATATTCTCTTAGGATTGTGGATGTTTGGCCCCATATTTCATTTTGAAGACAAACCTTGGCCTTTGTGGGAATGACAGAACGCTGGACATTGCTACTGGGTTTTGGAGTTGTTGCCACAAAGATGTTGTTGACATTGCACCAGTGGATTTAATTTGCATAGCATGGGTGTTGCAGGAAAGTGGTTGTTCCTTCAAAGTCATTGGTTTGGTGTCTCCAACACAATTGGTTTGCTCTACATGACTTGTTTGGGTTGTGAGTTTATCTTCTCTTCTCTTGACTGTATACGAATAGGATCTGGGAGAGGGCCTGGAAGCATGCTTTTTTAAAAACTCTTCTTCTTGTGTTGCTTCCTGGTGACCTTCTAGTACCTTTTTTGTGGTTCAGTTAGGTTATCCAGGTCCTGATTGTTAGACAGTCCTGATAGGTGGGGCGGGAGGAGATGGCTGGCATGAGTCATTGGCTGCCAAACCATCTTGATAAGTTTAGATAACACTTTAACAGACTATGGGCCCGATTCTGATCTCTCTAGCAAAGCCCTCTGTACGACTCGGATCCGGAGGGCTTTTTGAGCGAGACATGCCCCGGGAGTCCGAACGAGCGAGTATGATGCTGCTGCATGCTTACGGATTCGGTTTGCTCGGACTCCCATTGAACTCTATGGGAGCCCTTGTACATACACGTACACAGGCTCCCATAGCAGAAAAGGGATGGGTGGGGAAAAGCTTACACCCTGTGGTGTGCCCACCACACTGTGCATGCCTGGATCGGGGGGGCCCATGGCCACACCCTGTGACAGATTCGGAAGGCCCCGGGTGAAGGGTGGCCTGCTACACCCCCCCGAAGTACACTTCCGATAGCCGTTTCGTCTCGCTGAGACCGAGGTGAAGCAGCTGTCCGAATCGTACATCGTACTCGCTCGGTCGGAATTTGGCTCCATAGCGTGGCATGATTCGGCTACGAACGAGTCGTATGGACAGGTTCGGGTCCCAGAAACGATTCCGTCGGCGCGTACGTGATCTTTGCATGGTACTTCGTCTTCCGGACCTGTGTACGATTCGGTCGTAAACAAGGGCTATGAATCAGATCTGGGAAAGCCAAATCCACTTCGGGGGCCTTCCGAACGTCATCGGAATCGGGCCCTATGGGCCTGACTTAATTCTTGGCAGCAAGGATACTCTGTTGCAATGGTGACGGAGTACCCTTACTGCTAAGAATGCACTCTGTCCACCTAATTTTACATGCCACGATGGCCCAGGTGGGCACAGGAGCACCACCAAAAAGCTAAAAAGGCTGGCCAATGAGAGCTGACTGGGGCCATGGGGGCCCTGGGGTTCTCTCCAGGGCTCCCAACTAATATTAAACATGTTGGTGTCCCAGGTGGGCACCTGAAAGGGACAGGGACACCGCCAAGCCTTTTTTCAAGGTTGTGGGGGGCTGCAGGGAGTGCAGCAGCCCCACTTAGCAAAATTTAAAAAAAACAGTAAGTCTCAGTGGTCATTAAATCAGTTAAATCCATGACTTACCATATTTAGTTAAATCACTCCTAGCTGGAGTTCTATAGTCTTCAGCTGGAGAGCCAGGCCCTCTTGTGGTTGTTTTATGATCACATTTAATATGCTAAAAAAAAATATCTTTTTAAAACAGTATGTCCTAAGTCTTTCTTTTAATATTTTTTGCCACTGGGTTGTTATAGTCGAGATTGTGTTTCCATTGGAAATGCCTTTTTGGTGTTCCTAATAACTATGATGCTGTTTGAGGAATCTTTACGAAACTTCCCAAAGAAGTGCTACTTTTCATCAAGTTTGTATATGGAAAGGTTTGGGGTGATCCGTCATTCGGGGGCCGAGAAAAAGGGGGGGGTCCCAAAATGTGTTTTCCACAGTCATTTTTTCATAGGAACGTTCCACAGCAGCTACAGCCCAAGCTGCTGAATGGATTTGCAGGAAATCTGTCAGAAAGCTAGATCATGGTACAGAAAGACGGCTTTTTGAGATTTGGTGTGAATCTGTTCACTACTTTTTGAGCAAGTAATGTTTAGAACTTTTGTAGATATAACAACACAGAAAATTCATAGGGCTCACAGATCTCATGGTGAGATCCGGTTCGCTGTTACCACTTCAACAACAATGTGGCAGCAGCCATCTTAGGACTCAGGACTTAGTGCCCCACTCCCCTTAATTAAAAAAAAAAGCCCTCCCCGGGGCCATAAAGGGTGTGCAATGGAACACACCAAAGTCAATAATAAATCAGCGGCTGGAGCTGATAATTTATAATTTACTGCTCCAGCATGGAGTGCCCCATAATACCCTTCAAGGGCTTTCTTGTTTATCATTTTTGTAAGCTTGATGGTACTCCTAGAATAGGAAGGGATATCACCAATCATTTTTTTAATGTTGTCATAGGGAAGACGGAAGTGAATTAGCCCCCCCAGAAATAATTTTAAAAACCAAGAAGTCTCCTGGATCATTAAAATCATGACCCCAGGAAAGCTTACAATATGTTTTTGAATAGTCCTTGTTGGAGCTCCATGCTTTTCAACAGAAGTGCAAGGCACTCTTGTGTTTTTTTTAATAATTACATTTTGTAGGCTTGGCATTGTTAAAAGAAAGGTTCAGAGACGTTTCTTTTATTTAAAAAAATTAAAAGAATGTCTGAGTCTTTCTTTTTACATTTTTCAGTCCACAAATTGCAATATTATAAACTATGTTAAAAGAAAGACTCACAAACATGTTTATTTATTTTAAAAACATTTTCTATTATTGATTTTCTTGGCAGAGTCAGTGAGTCTACCTGGGTGCAGCCAGGACCTGCGCATAGATAGATAGATAGATAGATAGATAGATAGATAGATAGATAGATAGATAGATAGATAGATAGATAGATAGACAGACAGACAGATTTGGGGATGCCATACATCATAAAAAATGTGAATATAACCATATCACATGTATAAACACATCACTAATCAAAGTATTGAAGAGGTATAAAATAAACATTTAGTAAATGTTTGTGTAAAGTTCAAAATCTAAGGGGCCCATTACGATGGCGGGCGGAAGCACAACCGCCGTGCTGGCGGATGCAAAAACCACCAGTTACCGCCGGCACGCAGCAGTCCACACGCCCGCCCAATTATGATGCGAAAAGCAGGCCAAACACCGCCGGCAAGCCAGCAACACCGTCCGCCATCAAAGTGCGCCCGCACACGTAGCGGCGCAGCACAACTGACACACACCGTCCGACGAAACACGTCCCGCCCGGCGCATAAATTACGATGCCGCAAACAAACGGCTCCCACGGCAAAGAGACACCGCACGTGAAAGAGAGGCGGAAACACGGACGCAGAGCACGGACAACGAAGAAGCGGCACCCCGGGCATGAATCCAGCACTGCAGGCCCTTCCCATGCTTCTGCTGATGCACCACCAAGGACGCAACGTACCGCGGAGACGCAGGTAGGCACACACACAACAAGTGCACGCAAACAGCGCACACAGTGCAAGGGCGGAAAAGCGGACAACCTCCCACCAGCGCGTGCACACTACACATCCACCATTGCATCCACATATGACACACAGGCCAAATCCTAACATCGCAGAACACATGTGTACACACCACCTGGGACTAGGAACCAACCACCCCGTCACGGCCCCAAAGCGCCGATGACGCCGCCACACATGCGCACAACGCAGAGGCCAACCGCAGCGCCATGCATGCGTCGCACACAGGGACAGGGACACAACCAAGCAGCACACACATCAGCCCCACCCCGAACGCACATGACACGTGACAGGCCGGCCACAGACATGTCCCCAACGCCCAATTCACGGACAACACCCAACGCCACACAACCGACGCACACATGTCAGTGAAGTCACGCAACAGCAGGACACACCCCAGTGTAACAAACATGGCGAAGCACACAGCGGCGGCAACACCAACTAGGAGAAGCAGGGCCCCTTCGGGAAGAGGAACGCCAGTACCACACTGAAAAACCCATACCACCCTGCCCATATGAACAAGACACATGAAACGGAACACCAAAGAGCCCGGTGACCGACAACAGGTGGCCCAAGAATTACATCCACACACAAGGCCCAACGCAGAGCGGAAAGGCAGGCTGCCGCCCACACAAGGGAGAGCAGACAGCACTGAATGACCTTCCATTCCAACACCGAAACCACAGCCCTACGACAGAAGCCGGTGAATACAGCCATTGTCCAAGAATAGACCAACACAGGCTTGCCGAGGAGACCGACCACAGGGCAGATAGCGCATATCACAGAAGCACACAACGGACGGGGAAGAAAGAAGAAAACACTCCCCCATGTCGGCCACATGCAAGTTAATTGGAAGGAGTCACACAGCACTGACCTTGAACTGTCTGAGAAGCATGTGGGAAGAGGGCCCGTGTCCTCCAAACAAGCCAACAGAACACAAGTCCTGTCTCCCCACGACTACACAGAGCTCACAGCAACCCTGGAGTGTGCACATTGCAGACTGCACACACAGCCGGAGCACGCCACCACAACGCACCGCTGCGAAATGGCAACCGCAACACACCTACCCAACTACGCCGAAGAGCTCAAGCTGTACCAAACCAGCACGATACATACATTGGGATGCGATCTCCTGTCCCTGCTGAACGTAAGTTACTGACTGACTTACCGCATCACATTGTTCAGCTGCGTCATGCCCGTCTTCTACTGTCGGAGGTGTCCCTACCAGCATCCCGTCGAGATATGCCTCTCCAACCCGGCATGTCTGAAGGCGGACCTGCTACCACTACTCCTCCCTCTGGACGCACACGACAGGGCCTGCTCTGCCTATGGGGGCATGGCGTATGTGGCCAACATCGCACGCGCACTGAAATGGAACCACTGTGCCTCCACACGACGGATCATCGAGAACAGCTACATCGAATGTCACCCAGCATGCCCCATCATGGTCCTCCAAGGGACAACCTACGAACAACACCTTGACAGCCACCATCCGCTTCATTGGCTGGCAAACATGTACACCACCAATGACATGGAAGCCCTGCTGGACGGCATCGCATACCTGACAACCTGTAAATACGTCGGACCACAACGCAGGTTCCCCGAGTGACCTATGAAGTCCAACCCCGCACCCATGCTCAGCTTCCGCACGGACTGGACAGTCACCACCACAACAGCCATACCAAACGACCGGCAACTGTAACCACACCATCAACGACATCGCCATGACATCGGATATGACCGGGACATGCACACTGTTCCCCATCACATCCAGGAACACCGCATGCATCGTGGGAGGCAGTGGCATGGGCTCTGTGCATCGCACCCACATGGACGGAACTGCACGAACAACCAGGACACGACATGGATCCAGCGCACATGGACACACACACCGCTCAGTGGACATGAATAGGTCGCCTGGAGTCTGTGGGTGCTGCACCCCTCCCACCCCCGCCCCGGGAATCCCATACCAGGACCTTTGCATGGACGACAAGTGCATACAACAACAACACGACCCCAGTGACTGTGACATGTCCAGTAACCACCACAGTGCAACAACAAGTGGCACGCCGCTGCATGCACGCAAGCACATGCCCTGATGTCATCTCACATGCACGCGTGCATGAGGAACAACCGCAGCAAACCTGTCACATGGAACTGAGATGGACTGTGCCCATGATGCCGAGCGGTCTGGTAGGCTACATGTATACCGTCTGTGTCAAAGTCCGCAGCTCCGCAGCTATACGTAAATGTACATTAGCACAGCCTTGGCCAAGCAGATGTAACCCCACACCCTATCCCATTTGTAATCATGCTCAGTATATCCTCAATATGTATTCCGCTGCCAGTAGTGTCCACTATACTGCATCACAGAGGACAGAAGACTCAATATAATGTTTGAAACCAGAACTGTCTCCGCTGACTCATTTCACAAGTACGAATGAGAGAGGATGAGAGTATGTGAAGTACACGGCAGTCGTGACATGACCATGTAGTCCACTGGTATTGGATGTCAACGCAAATGAGTAGCACTACTGTGGAAGACACACATGTGTCGTGTGAAGTCGTATGGACGCAGTGCTCAGGTGGGTGGGTGCGACGGGTAGATGCGCACATGCCAAGTTGGAGCACGCCGTGTTGGGAGGGCTCATGAACAGTACACCACCGCTTCCCTGGGCATTGTGAGAGGACACCTGTCGGGGGGAGTGAACACGTGTGTGCACAGCAGCCGGGCACACGTACAAAGCGGTACCAGGCGCACCTCAGCCCACCCTCTGTGGACGAGCTGGATCCTGTTGTGCGCCCGCCATGCCCCTTGACAAGGCACACACAGCCCCAGTCGACCAGGTGTAACCCCAACATAGTCAATCCGCACAGGCGATACAGGGCACGGGATGGCAGTGGAGCATGGTGTGTGAGAGGTCTCCTCGCGCTCCTCCTGGTCATATCACGCAGGCAATAGAACCTCAACGTCCAGCATGGCAAAAAGTCAAATGGAAGTGTAGGGGGACGCACCACAGCACAAGCAGCACTGACGTCACGGGAGGTGGCTCGCACCATCCCATCCATTGCCCATCATACCAACCACGACACATGCCATTGCGACTAAGTGCAAGCGCGTGCGCCACCACCCCTGAGCCCTCCCCAGAGAGGCCAAAGAGTGAATGTGTGGGCCATCAGCCACAGACGGACGCGGCATGGCCGCAAGGGCAGCCACAGCCACTGGGTGTCGCAGGTGGCGGATCCGGAAGGCGAAGACTGTGATGCATAGTCCATGCAGGCCGGGTCTCCATTTGGGGCACCACGCAGGTGGACGGCGTCCCGCCACACATCATACCCTGAGACAGCCCACTCGTGCAACTGGACCCACACATACACTCCTTGCCCTCTCTGGTGCAAGCTTGGGGCTGCCTGTGCAAGCGCTAGCCTCGCAGGTGAGCATGCATATTGGGGGGCGAGGGGAGGACATGAGGGCTGGGGCGAAGATGACTGTATCACTGTCAGTTAGTACAAGGGATGACCCAGATGTGGAAAGGAAGAGACGTGTCCCGTGTGTACTGCAACTAGTCGCCAATCCAACTACCCCCATGTCCGGAATGTAAGCCCGCACCTAGGCCCGCCCATCCGCCACATCGAACATACCACCAGCACGACAACCTTCCCATTCGAAACACTGACTGGGGGTGGCGACCAGTGAACAATCATGTGTAGCCTACCCACGCGTACATGTGGGCCCTCCATGATCCATGTCACCTGCGGCAAAGACATGACATGCGCAATGAGGGAAGTGAGGAGAGCTGTCCGCCCCACGCGCAGAAGGTGCATCAGCTCCACAGACCCAGCAGCGAGTCCAGCAGGGGTCACATGTGCAGGGGCAGCTGTGCCTGGTGTGAAGGCACATGCATATAGACAGCACATCGACCAATGTGTAGTCTGCCCACATCCACAGTCCATCATCATGCGGACATAGGAATTGAACACAGGGCAACACATCTTAGTTGGTGCACCCACCGTGACCAACAATGCGCAATCATCGACGTACCCGCCCTGTGCATGGCCCCCCACCCAACGGAGGCACATCCAGTGCCACCATCCCACACACACAAGCCTTCCACGGAACATGCTGTGTCCAATGGTCAGTACAGAGTCAGCGCCCATCTGGTGGATCCTGAACAGGAGACACATGCACACACATGCCAGCTCCCACTATGTACGTCTGCCACCTGGCACGTGCAATGTAACCTCTCACCTGTGACGTGTGACTGCAAGCACACAGCCGTCTTGGCATGGGGCTGTCAATGTGGACACCAGTCAATGTTTCGGGAGCTGTGATCCGTACAGTGCTGTACATAGGGTGCAGTGCTGACACCTACTACTGTCTCATATCCCCTCGTGCCACAGGTCCCACTTGTATTGGCCGCTCAGCCCGTGCCCACATCGTCGTCGTCGTGTGCCATACTCATCCAGCCTCGGAAGCAGTACCATGCACAGCAGACACTCATGTTGCCGTGGCGTTGCCGCTTGACGAATATGCAGTCAGTCCCCATCAGCACGCCCCGCAAGTCATTGGGGCCTAGATCCCCATGTGCATGCACATGGCAGTGGTATGTCTCACTTGCCATTGCCATTGTTGGGAGACCTGTGTAAGTGTATTGTGGCCGTGCCGTCCCAGCTTGACAGCTGGGCTGTGGCTCATGTGCTTGCTCAGTCATGTCAGTGATGTGTATGCGAAATTGCTATGTGCCGTGTTGCTTTGACATGTGTCCTCTGCCATTTAACCCAGGCGGAGACCGAACATTGACCGCCCATACCAATTGCTGGCGGACATGGACGATACAGAGGTAATCAGGAATTTTCGGCTGGACAGGCCAACTCTGCATCGACTGTGTGCCATGTTAGAGCCCCATCTCCGTCCCCGCAGGGTGTATCCGACTGCTGTCACCCCCACGGCTAAGGTGATGGCCGCCATGCATTTCTTCGCCACTGGGTCATTCCAGCACACAGTGGGCAGTGGAGGAGGGATGTCCCAGCCCATGTTCAGCAAGGTGCTGAGGGATGTACTGGCAGCCATGATGCTGTACCGGAACAGGTACATCAGATTCCCCAGGGCTCGTGAATTGGCGGCAGTGAAGGGTGCATTCTATGCCCTTGGCAGAATCCCACACGTCGTGGGAGCCATTGACTGCACTCATGTTGGCCTTGTTCCACCACAGGCCACTGAGCACCTGTACCGCAACAGGAAGCACACGCACTCCCTGAATGTGCAAGTGGTGTGCCTTGCGGACATGGTGATCACCCACGTGTGTGCAAAGTTTCCAGGCTCGGCCCATGACGCACACATAATGCGCAACAGCATCTTGCCACGACTGATGGCCAATCTGCAACAGGATCGTGGCTGTATTGTCGGTGAGTATGTGGAGTGGTGTAGCGTGCTGGTTGTGCGATGCTGTCCCCTGTCCAGTTGGAATAGCAACGGTTCTCTGTGTCCCTCACACCCAGGTGACTCTGCGTATCCGAATGGGGCATGGCTGCTCAGTCCATTGAGGAATCCTCGCACCCCAGCAGACGATCGATACAATGAGGCACATGGGAGGACCAGACGTGTGGTCGAGCTGTACCTTTGGCCTCCTCAAGTCCAGGTTCAGGTGCCTGGACCGCACCGGGGGTGCACTGGCGTACTCCCCACAGAAGGTGTGCCAGATAGTGGTGGCGTGCTGCATGCTGCACAATCTGGCCATTCGGAAGCAGATCCCCCTCATTGTGGATGACGGAGATCAACCAGGGCCCCAGCCCGCAGACCAGGACAGCTCGAGTGAGGTGGACAGCGGAGAGGAGGAAGCTGGGAATGTGCGCCAGCAGCTCATCGCCCGCTACTTCACTTGACGGTGAGTGTCCATGTACGACGGATGATGTGTCTGTATCTATGCAGGTGTGTGTGTGCTGTGTCAGGGTGGCCGTATGTTCACTGCGTGCAGTGTGTCAACGCTCCATGGCCAGGGTAGTATGCCACTGTTGGTGGCTGTGGCATTGTGCCCTATTGCTCTGTGCGATGTGTGTACATTGCTTGTAGTTGTTGACATGTACTGTGTGATGGGTGTGTGACACACTCATTGAATGTGCTCCTGTTCTGTCTCCCACCCCTAGGTCCCTACAGGCCCTCCGGATTCCATTTCCATGCCACGCATCAGGTGCCTTTCCGCCCAAGGTGGCCGTTGTATTCCGTACAATAAAGACACAGGGCACAAACAGCAGTTAGTGAAAAAGGTGCATTTATTACGAACTGTGACATGTGATTGTGTGTAAGGTGATGACAAAAGTGGTGCGTGCAGTGACAATGAGCTGTCGGTCATGGCTGCGTGATGATCAGGGTGTACCCACTGGTTCTATGTCCATAGTCCAACACACACATGCCATCCAGATGGCTGTGTGGAGTGGGATCGTAGAGCAAGTCAATGCAGTGGCTGGTCAAGGAAGGCTGGCGGAAGGCTGGCTGGCTGCCTCACTTGCGACTGGAGCGTGCGAAGTCCTCCCGGGAGATCTGTTTCCTCTTCGGACGGCCCCTTCCACGTTTGGGAGGGGGTGTGTGGTGGCGACCTGCTGGTGGTGGGTGAGGTGTGCTCACTGGCTGTGGACGCAGGGGAAGTGGACACTGCTGCCCGAGCCTGCGCCTAGCAGGTGGTGGCGGAGGTGGTGTTGCTGGCCTTGCCTGTGACCCCACCGCCACCACCAGCTGGCCCATGAGGTCCACGAGTTGGTCCATACGGGACACGAATTGGCCCATATGGGCGTCCATGGACCTCAGCACCCCCAGCACCTCCCGCGTGTCAGTAGCAGACCTGGCCCATTGTCCTTGGGCCTCTTCATAGGCCCCAAGGACTCTGTCCATTTGAGGCAGGGCATGGCTCCCAGGGGAGGCTGGCGTTTCCCTGACCCTGCTCCTCCTACCAGTCCTGCTGCCACCGGCCTGCCCACTAGCCACATTGCTCACCACGGTCCTCGCTGTGGCTCCCAGGGTGGATCCAGTCGGCCGGGCCACCACCTGCGCTGGGGCTGGTGCCAGCGAAGACGTGGTGGTGGTGGAGGCGGTGGTGGTCGGTGCGGCGATGGTGGCGGTTGCGGCAGTGGTAGTGGCCGCAATGACCGTGGGTGTGGCCGCAACGACAGTGGCAGCAGGGGACTGGGACTGTTCAGCATCCCTGGATGATGGGTTGGTGGGTAGGAGGGGTCCTGGGGAGCGGCTGGGCCCTGCCACGCCAGATGGGCCAGCTTGGTGGTCCGTGTCCGAAGAGGTGGACAGATCCTCCAGATCCGTGTGTCCTCGTTGGGGGCTTGTAGGCTGGCTGTGCTGGCTGCTGTCTCCATCCCCAGCGTCCAGCAGTTCGTCACCTGTGGAGAGAATGAGATTTGTTATTGTGTTGCACCTGGCGAAGTATGTATTAGTCGTCTGACATTGGCAGTTCGTGCAATCTCGTACATGGGTTTCCCGGAGGCGAGTGTGTGGCTGTGGCATCTGTAGGTGTGTGTGCTAGGCAATGGGACTGTGTGCTGTGCACATGTGGCATGGGACGGATTGGCCATGCCGATGGGTGTGTTGCTTTGCCCCTACTCATTGTGACTCTGGTGTATGCGGGCTCCTGGCCCGTCCTGGGTCTGGTTTGTACTTTGCTTTTGGAGTTCAAATGGAACGCTTAGGAACGCATATGGCAACATGGGGGCCATGCCCCAGATTCGCATTTGGGAGGGGATATGCTTTTGGGGTACATGCTGTGAGCCATGGGTGCCGAACGTGACATGTGTTGTGGCAGCATGACAGTGCATGGTCTGAGGTGTGTGCATGCCTGACATGCCCTGCATATTTGCTGTCTGTTGTGGTTACTGGACATGGCATTGGACGCATCGTTATGAGTGAGTGATAGTTGTGTGCCAGCCAACGTATTGCAGTTGTCCCATCTCCTTGGTGTGCGTGCTGCCCTGTGCCATGTGCATCACTGCAGTGCTCGGGGGGGGGTGTGGCCCATGTTGTGTGTTGTTGCTCACAGTGTGTCGTGCGCTTAATTGACTTCTGGCACATGGTTGGTCATGGGCATGTGTCTTAGCGTGACTGCTGTATGTGTGGCAGCTGTGCGGATGACATGCCTTTCATGAGACTGGGGCTGACGGATGGGATGGATGGTATGTTGTATGTGCATGGTGTGTCTGTGTGTTTGATGGGTTCAGTGGTGTTCGTGTGCATTTCTGTTGTTCCGCTCTGTTGCGTCTAGTGTTGTTTGTCTTACATAGGCGTAGTTGTGGGGTGTGTGGTTGACAGGCAGTAGGGGCTACATGGACAGGACTTCAATGGTGTTTCGGTTGTGTGTGATGAGTTGCACAGTGGCTGCCGTGGTGGGACTATATTCAGTGTGGCTTGTGCATGCAGACGTGGCTCCTTGGGTGTTGCTATGTCTGTGATGGGTCATGTGGGGTGTGAGTCTGCTGTTCATGTCCGTGTGCACATTGTTCACTTGTTCGTGACGGTGGGCGGTGCTGCGTGTTCGTGTGCTACGTGACATGTCCCATGTGTTGGTGGTGTTATGGTCCTCATGCCTCCAGTAATCCAGCCCTGTCCAGTTTCCCACCTGCAAGTTGTTCGTGCGTGCACTGTACTGGATGCCACATGGCTCTTAGCGGGGGTGCTCCATGTTGCAGGTCTGTGGGGGTGGGGGGTGTAGTGGGTCGTGGGGGTGGCTGTACACCCACTGACACCGATTGCTGTGGACCGTGATGTCTGCCTTTCGGCTGTCGTTGTGCACTGCGGTGGCTGACACGTGGGTGTGGGGTGTGGGGATGCTCCTCCTTGCTGTGCTGTGGGACTGGGGCCTGGTGTGTGTTGTACTTGGGCTGTCCACCGTCCCACCCACTGCACTTTGTGTTCCTGCCACTTACCTGTTACTTGTCAGTTGGTGCAGCTGTGCCTGACACATGGGTGTGGGGAGTGCTCCACCTTGCTGGTCTGTGGGAGTGGGGGCCTGGTGGGTGTTGTACTTCAGCTGTCCCCCTCCGACCCACTGCACTTTGTGTTCCTGCCACTTACCTGTTACTTGTCAGTTGGTGCAGCTGTGCCTGACACATGGGTGTGGGGAGTGCTCCACCTTGCTGGTCTGTGGGAGTGGGGGCCTGGTGGGTGTTGTACTTCAGCTGTCCCCCTCCGACCCACTGCACTTTGTGTTCCTGCCACTTACCTGTTACTTGTCAGTTGGTGCAGCTGTGCCTGACACATGGGTGTGGGGAGTGCTCCACCTTGCTGGTCTGTGGGAGTGGGGGCCTGGTGGGTGTTGTACTTCAGCTGTCCCCCTCCGACCCACTGCACTTTGTGTTCCTGCCACTTACCTGTTACTTGTCAGTTGGTGCAGCTGTGGCGGACACATGGGTGTGGCGGGTGCTCGTTGTGGCGCTTCTGGCATATTTGTGGACCTGTTGGTGGTTACGTGGCTGGCTTAGTGTACACATGTCCCCACGCATCTTACAGTTGTTCTGTTTGGGCTGTGTGTGGTGGTGTCTGTTGCATGTGTGTGTCGTGTATTGTGTGCTGGACATGGGGGTGTTTGTCCCTGGGAGCTGTGGCATGGTGGTAGTGCATGTGAGTACATAGCGGTGTGCTGGTATACATTAGTTTGTACTTACCAGCCTCCACTCCCCTGCTAATCCGGCGAGGATCTCCGGATGGATTACGACTCGCACCTTCTCCTCCCACGCTTTGAAGGTCTTAAAGAGCGCGGGATTCCCTCCGCCAGTGACGGCAGCCAGCTCTCTGTTTTTGCCCTCCTTCTTCTTGACCAGGCTCTTTACGTCATTCCAACGTTTGTTTATCTCGGTTCTGTTCCTGGGCAGGGTCCCGACTGCATTGACCTGGTCTACGATCCGGGTCCACATTCTGTTTCTGGTGGCTAGTGGTGTGTGCTGGACCATGTTCCCATAGATTTGTGGGTACACCTTGATGATCTCGTCGACCATGACCGTCAGCTCCATGGGCGTGAACTTGGGCATCCTTTGTGGTGCCATGGTGTTTGTGGTGCTGGTGCGGTGTGTGTTGTGTAATGTGCAGGGGGTTTGTGGTGCCGGTGTTTGGTGGTGGTGGTGGTGGTGGTGGTTGTGATGTGTGCGTTTCTGTGGTGTGCTGCTGTCCTTGCTGTGTCACTGTGTCCTCTCCTCTCCTCTCTGGTTTGCAATGTAGCAAGGGGTTGTGGTCTGTGGGAGTGCTGCTTTTGTACTCACCTATGTGGGTGTGTCCTCATGGTCTGTTGTTTTCAGGTGTGTTGTGTCTGGGGTTCTGGCCTTTGTATTTTTTGTTTGTCCGGGGGTGTTTTCGGGATGTGTACTGTGCTTGTGTATTTGTACGTGCCTTGCTGTGTGGACTTGTTGGCCATGTTGTGTGCTATTGGTTTTGTGTGCGGATGGTTTCTGTGCAGGTACGTGGGCGCCATGGCTTCTGCCGTGTCGATTCTCATCGGCGTTGTTTGCGCTGGCGGGCGGTATTTTTGTTGTTTTTCCGCGCTCATGGCGGTGCGATCGTAATTTCACGTGCGGTGTGTCGGCCGTGAGGGCGGGCGGTTTTGTGTTGTCGTGCGTGTTTCCGTCCGTGGCGGGCGGTTTGACTCCGACTCGGACGATGGCGGGCGGTATTTTGTATGATTTTTCCGCCGATGGCGGTTTTCAGTTTGTGTACTCATAATGGCGTGGTCGGTGTTCAGGCGGTGTGTGCGGGCGGATTTTTGCCGCTTCCATGCCTGGCGGATTTTTTTACGCCGGGTATCGTAATGTGCCCCTTAATTCCTTAAAACAAAAGTACATTTAAAAAAAATAGAAAGGACACTAAACATCCATGCATGTATTTTAGCGTGTTTGTTGAAACAATCAACTTGCCATACCCAAACAGAAATCTAACTTCTCATATCATGTAACATCAATCATCAAGCATGTACCTTCAATTTTGAACCGTATCGTATAATAAGCTTTATTTTGGCAATTGCCTTAAAAGCAAACAATAATTTAAGCTGTAAAAAAGCATGAAAAAAAACACTTACAAACATGATACATAAAATATAGAATAATTAAGATGCTAAAATACCCGAGGTTAAAAATATTTATAGTACCCTCAACTGAGACTAGCGGCATGGCGGAGGGACATCACAACAAATTTGAGAAGCAAAAACTGGATTTCATCCAACAACTCCTATACTGGTTATCCTCTACTACACCGTCTATAAAGAGAGAAAACTGAAAATGAAAGTAAAATGCAACTAGGACCCACAAGGATATTAGCGCTATGTACTGGGCGGCAATAGGGTAGTCTTTTTCTGTCTGTGTCTCCACATGTATAGCAGAAACTGGGAGACAGCAAAGACAATTACTTGAGCTGTGTCTGCCCTGAGTACCCTAGTTGCAGTTTTGTAGTCCCTGATGCCCAAGTTACGGCATAGCAGCAAGATCCATTTCCTCCTGTGAGCATGATACTGCGAGCAAAAGTACAAAACGTGATATACGGTTTCCTTAACCTCTGGGCAGAACAGACAGCTTAGGTCAGCTTCAGCATTAACAAGGCTATGCTGCCACTTTGCAGTAAATGATCGAAGTGGCAAAATCTCAATTCGGAACTTAATGTAAAGTTTCTTAGCACCCGGAGGCTCAATTATATCCATGTACCTTTCCCAAAGATATGTCTCTTTAAATTCCAAAAAGGTAATAGGGGACCTGCTCCCAAATTCTGGTGTAATCTGCCATCTACGTGTCTCCAATATTGCTCCTTGAGCGTAGACTTAGAAATGCCACTGGACGTTTCTGGATGAGCCCACATGTTTCCGCACCCAATCCCCTCATATGTATTCTTAATATACCCCAAGCAAGGAATTCTAGTGGCCCCAGAATGTTTCATTATCTCTTCCAGACCTAGTTGATAGGGTAGTAAATCTACTGAGGACCAGATCGTCCTCCAGTAAATCAGGAGTCTGAGTTTTACTTGATCGGTGAGTGAGCGAATGCCAAGATCTAAATGAAGTGGTCCAGTGGAGTGCTAGGGGGAAGGTTTGTGAGCAGCCGGAGGAAACGATTTTCAGCCAGCTCCAGGTAATTCACATTAGCATGCCCCCAGAGCTCCCCACCATATAAGAACCCCCCAACGCTTGTGAGTTGTAGATTTGCAATACGGGTGTCATCGGACGAAAGCTTGATCCCTTTAAAGCTCTCAGAAGGCCACCAGTATAATGTTCTAATCTGAGTTTAGCCTTGTGGATCTAGGATGACCAGCCAAGTTGCTTGTTGAGAGTGAGCCCAAGCTATTCAAAGGTATGCACCCTCTCCAAACAGGTACCATTAAGAACTGGGTGCAATCTAGCCATCTTCCAAGGGTTCAATACCATGTACTTGGTTTTGCTAGCATTGATCTCCAGCCCTCTCTGCCTGCAGAAGACTCCAAACCGATCTAGGAGATTTTGGTTACCCATTGGGGATCTCAAGACCAGTAACATGTAATCCACAAACAGGAGGGCCAGGACTTTCTTGTTGGCCAGACACGGAGCATCATGTTTGCAATGTTCTAGCTTTAAGCAAGTCATTGATATATAACCAAAACAGGGTAGGGGCCAGTACACACCCTTGTCTCACCCCCAAGTCACTGTAATGGGATCTCTCAGTTCTCCCTAGGGGCCGTACCTAACTTGGGCATAGTTTCCAGGTGTAGTCTCCTGAACACGCCAATCAAGTATTTCGGGACCCCTGTACTGGTTAAAACTGCTTACAGGCCCTCTCTGGGAACTAGATCGAAAGCGGATCGTAAGTTGACAAAAATGACGTAGAGATGTCCACCCCCCAAAGTGACATATTTTCAATGAATTAGCTGTAGTCGTAGCACTTGGTCGATGGTCCTTGTCCCAGCCCTGAAGCCTGCTTGGAGGGGTGTCAACACATCCGCTTCCTCAGTCCATGCTTGCAATCTACTCAGTAAGATTCGACTAAAAAGCTTTTGTGAGCTTTCAATAAGACTAATGGGTCAATAATTTGATGGGACAGACCTCGTACCCTTTTATATTGGGACTATTTCAGCCCCTGCCCATGTCCATGGCATAGTAAGAGACCTCATAATGTTGTTGAATAGAAGTGCAAAATAAGATCAGCAAATCTCCTTCTCAGCTTTAAAAAGGGCCCCAGGCACCCTGTCAAGCAACGGGGCTTTCTCTGGTGTAATAATGTCAATGGCTGCATAGACTTCGTTCAATGTGATGGGGCTAGTGGCATGGACAATCTGAAGGAACGGGCAGCAAGAGAGAAGACATTAGATGGTTGGGTCTCTTTTCCCACTCCCCAATGGTGGCCAAGTCTGTAGCATGTGTGGCCAAAATCAGTGCCTCATTTGCCCCTCTAGTTGGGCTCAATTTTGGGCTACTAATTGGGAACAGGGGCTCCTCGTTGCTTCCTCCATAGAGGTTTGAAAATGTTCGACCCAAGCATTAGCCGTTATGTTACTGCACAGTGGGGAGGCACACTCAGGGCACTTATCGACCACTAATTGCCATAAGGTGCGGTAATTTTTCCTCTTGGATGCAGCCAATAAAGCCTCCCATTTAACATTTTCATGGTCTCTTTTGACCCTACGCATTACAGCTTTATACGAAGCTCTGGCTTCCTGTATGCTTAATCTGCCCCCCCAATAGCAGCCATTAGGGCACGCTTAGCATGTCGGCATATTTTGTTGAACCATTTGGCCACGTGAGCCAGTTTGGGCAGAATCTTAGCTTCTACCAATGAAAGATCCGGAATAGGGTACAGTAGATATCAGTAAGGACACCCCATACTGAAGCAACGAATACATTCCCTCCTAGTGCCAGCACTGCTTCTTAAGCTATAGCAATGGCCTCATACAACTGACCCTATGAGGCAGGAGTAGCAGCAATAACACACCATCTCAGCCTACATCTATTACTAGATGGAAGAAGCCTCCTATTGAGGGGTTCTAGGTCATGAGGTGCAGTACTAGGGCCCAATGGGCGAAGGGAAAGGTTTAAGGCATTATGATTGCTATCCTGCCTAGATACTACCTTCATGTCAAGAACCCATGACCACAGCCTTACATCTATCAAGATATAGTCAATACAGCTAGCCCCACGTTGCCGGTTAAAGGTAACCTTCCCTTCTTTGTCTGATGGTGTCCTCCCATTACACGCTCGAAGGCCATTATTTAGGGTAAAAGTGTTAATTTCCAGGACTGCAGTTCACCATTTTTTAATCGGTTGGAGGGTGAGCTCCAGAATTGCCCATGCTTCATCCTCTTCTACACTAAGTGCTTAATTGATAATACCAAGAGGCTCAAAATTACAGTTAAAACCCCCTGCCACAATTCTATAGGCATCTATAGGGAGGGACAAAAGGTGCTTGTTAACATTTATAGCAGATGTAACAGACATGTTGCCCTCGTGTCTACAATAGACATACAACCATAATGAAAAATCATCTGGAAATTGCAAATACACACAGCACATCGGGAGACCCAAGATCAATCAACTTGGAAGTACAAGCCAGGGTAGTTCTCAGCCAGGTTGCAAGCACCCCGATGGCTTGCTCTTCCTTGAAAATTGAGCAGTTTGATCATAACAAACAAACCCAGGCCGAGATTGTGGCAAGATAGCCCACGTTTCCTGGAACATGCATAAATCAAACCAGTCCACAAAACGACACCACACAGGGCAGACCAATTTGTTATTGATAGCAGCTAGGTTCCAAGAGACAAGCTTGGTCCAAGGGGGCAACAAGTCAGTGGAGTTGTGGCCAATGAAAACACAAGGAGTAGCAGATTTTATCAGTACCGGATTACTATACTCATTTTGTTGCCACAAATTGTCCTGACTAAGGACTTCCAATAGGCTAAATTGGATTCCAACTGCGGGGAATTTGTGGCGGTCACTGGGCCAGGTTCAGCCTCTCCATTAGTCAGTGTTCCAAACTCCCTCTGTGCCATCCGGGTACATGCAAGTCAATCGTTAGCGTTTAACCGGTAAGTGGTGAGTATCTGCTTGAAGTAGTAATGCATGAAGTGCCCAAGAGATCCGGATGGGAACTTCTTCCTTCCCTCCCTGCCAGTCGACTAGTTTGGGAAAATAGACTAATTGGGCTCGGTTTGTAGAAGTAGCCCAGGGGAACAATTCAAATGGATGAGCTTGGGCAACCAGTCCCCAACATAAACCCACAGCCAATCAGCCAGTACGCCAGCTCTGGATGCCTACAAATAATGACTACACAGTCGGCCTCACATGTTTTAGGCGAAGAACCAATCCACCTAATTCTCCTGACTAGTAGTATGTCTTTATACTCGGGCATAATGAATGTAGTGTTCCATGAAAGCCAGTGGCAGACTTTGTTTTTCAGTTCTAAATGTGATTCCTGTTTGCCAACCTCCAAGGATGGTACTCCCACCAGTATGCCTACATAAGGGCAACATTGGGGTGGCACATCCAAAGTGTGCTGGATTTGTTCAAACTTGGGCATAGATGTTGCCCTGTTGTCATGAAGGGTCCCAGTATTTTGAACCACAATATATGAAAATCAGAAGTACATATTGTAATTTTAGCCAATATATAAATAACAATTTTTTGTGTTTTAGCCATTCACGTATTCAACAAATATGTGAATTAAGGGCAATAATGTCTTCCTTTTACCTTGATGGGCCTGGATTCCTTCATAAATGTGGCAGATATTCTGTCAGGCATGATACAAGTGTCATTGACTAAATGCAATTCTAATATGGTTGTTGGAACATCTACCTCCTCTGTGATGCAGTCATGTGACTGACAAACTCCTAAGAACCTACAATGTTTTACATTGATATATGTCACAACATACAAATTCATGTGTCTACATTTTTCCATGATGAAGTGGCACATTGGACACAGGCATATACATTTGTATAAAAACAAGGGATCACTATGGTCCTTATTTACCCCTTTGAGGGGTCCCACAGACCTGCCATGTGACCAGAGTTGATGACCTCCACCACCCTGGTGGAGAAATGTTCGCTATATTAATAGATCACCACCTACCTTGCTGGCATCTCACTTCTCTGGTATCTCCTTACATCACAGTGAAGGACGCAGCACGTAACACACAGCAGCAGCAGTGGGATACTCGGTGGCTGTTGCTGGGGCTAGGGGCCAAGGACGTGTGGAAGGCATGCAGAGCTGAAGCACCAAGCACCTGTGCGGAGCCAAGCACCCAGAGCGACAAGGAGCAACAAAGAGCTAAAAGGAGCAGGTGTAGCTGGGGGGGGAGGGTAGCTGTGCACTAAGGCCACCACAGCCGGACCGACACATCCCTGCTTCTCTGCCCTGCTCCAATGCTCGCCACAACTCCACTACTGTCGTGTAGTTCCTATAAAACCTATACAGGATCTGCGCATTTGGACAACATACACTGCAGGATTGGTGCCAGACTGATTCTAGACACCCCCACCGTGTATGTTGGCCTGTGTACCAGCTAGCTCACAGTGCCAATAGAAACCCCTCTTACCAAGGAGATAATAGTTCTTGGCAACTATCAAACATGACAACCCTGATCCCTCAGGACCGTGGAAACAGTGTACTACTTTTCGCTCAGTCACTCGTGCTCACTTAGTCTCAGAGAGATACACAGAATAAACGATATGGACGTTTCTCAATAAGTATTTATTGAACACTCGCCATTCTAGTGTAAAATAGGTGTGCTGAAACAATCACTAGACAGAAATAGATATAAACGATTAGAAGCACTAAGAAGGTCAAAGGATGGTAGATCTCTACCATTCTGCTATAATCATGAACATAGGCAAGTATATAAAATACATGACAATAAAATGCGTACTCCTACGAAGCTACCCTAACTAGATGTACCTAAGTGTACCTAGCATGTATGTAGGTGTTAAGCCAAGAATCCCTCTAGGATAAAGTCAACCCCATTACCTGAAGTGAGAGACTGTGGGACCCCGTCTTGGTCTCGGGTTGGACACACCGCAAGGGATATTAGACCACTGCGAGCTGGAGTATCTGCATGCAGGTACCTCAGCGTCTCGCGTCAGTGTGTCGGCATGGAAGTCATGATCTCCTCTCTCTATCGCAGCAAGATGGGATGTTTATATACCTGAAGGTATCCCCAGGGGTTCTACCTTGCTGTGCCACTGTCAGACTAAGGATGACGTCAGGAATGACTCTTGTACATAGTTATTATGCAGGAGATGGTAGCCCTGCTGAGATTCCAAGAATCCAAGTATTCTCATGCATAATGTATGAGACTATTTGGTCAGGGAAAACCCCACGTTCTGTAAGCAGTACCGTAACTAGGCAAAGGGTCAGTCCTAGCAGCCCGTTATGTATGTAGTGTAGGGATGAATATAGGTGAAAGGTTGGAATGTTACCCGAGCCTACATTGGGGTACCTATATGGAATATAACACCCACTCCTCATCCGACTGGACAACGTAATCTTATTCTAACGTACTCCCTGTCTAGGTACTGGTACGCAAACATATTTAGTAAAAACCGTAGTTCCGCTAAAAAATTAAAAAAATGTTAAAAAACTCTAAAAAGTGCTAAACAGAAAAATTGTCACTCAAGCCACAGCTCTAATATGTCTGTATATATAGTTCGAACAACTAAAAGCATCGGAAAGTCATGCAGGTCATAAAAGTTTGTTTTTGGACTTCCAAATTTTGTTCTTTTTTTTAAAAAATTAAAAATTCCAGCACACAATGAGCCAAATGTTTATATGTCCTGGCTGGTAGACGCAACATTGCTGTTGCCTGCCACCGCAGACGGCGATCCCTGTAACACCTTGCAGAGTACATCAATCGAGCACACAAGGCCTTGTTGTCAGTGGAGGAGCCGGTATCCATTCCTACAGCAGCAGAAACTTCCTGTGGAGGCTTTAAGAATGCTGCCATCAACATAGGAATACGCTGGGGGCACTGTAGAACATGGGCCGTTATCGGGTCCAGTAGTGCATTAACGTCCGGTTGCGCAATCGATGGAAGTGTCAGACAGAGATCCAACACGCATTCTTCTCCGCAGAACAGGCATCGGAGAACAGGTAAGATGCAGTCCATCCAGACTGGTCTAAATGACAGGAACCAAGATGCACTCAGTTCCCGTAGGCGAGGTGTGCCCAGATGTTGTACCATGCGACCACGGTATCTACCCTCCAGGAGCACTGTTTCCATCTCCTTGGTGACTGTGATGTCCATTGCGTAGCAGAAAAATTACAATCAGGATACCTGCTATCAGAAACAGGATCAACAGAAGTCCTCCAAAAAGGCTTCCGAATACGGAGTGTATAAAGTTTGGTATAACTCCGAGGACCGTCTGAAAGGTGCTTAACAGTCCTGAACCTATGGTCTTAAATAGGTGTACTATACCCGTCATATCAGACATGTTAAAGATACGATTTACCATTTCTGCGAAATGGAAGGGGCAGTTCGTACGTATGAGCGCATGTATCTCGGCCGAGGACCTTGCGATCTGGAGATCAAAAGTCTCCCGGGCGGAGGTTAAGGGCACGGTTTTCTGTAAAAGCATGACTTTCATTCTGCTCAAAGTATCAAACCGTATAAGAGAAACATTTAGTGGAGGCCATAACGGCGCCTCCCTGACTGCATGTGTCGGTGGAAACAATACTTGCATACAGCAAGTAACCCTGGAGCTCATGGTTACTAGACATGCGATGCCTGGAAGCATGCCACAACAACCTTGATCATTCAGCATCAAGTAACTCTTATTCAAAAGTAGCTTGAATACCAGAGTAATCACAGCTGCTGGGGTACCCCTCAAGTGGCAGGATAGGTTTGCTACCGAGCCATTGCAGGCCCCGTGTAACATAATATCCTGCATTTGAGAGATCCACACAAAGTGCTCTCGCAGTTTGTTCCTTTTAGAAACACTTCTCGATCCCCACTCCTGCATCAAAATCTATACGGTAATTCCCAAGATTCCTTGACGAATTCCCTACCCATTTCTTCATTTCTGCTTGCCTGTTGTTGTTCTAGGCAATACTGAAACTGGAAAGTTGTGACCGGTAAAGTTATATGGCCATGGATTAACCACTCTGTGGATGGTGATTCTGCCACAGTAAAAGGTAGTCTGTCCAGTTTTTCAATACGCAGCATTGTATATTTTGCTCCCCTCTGCCATTTTCATCTGTTTTTCCATTAGATTGTATGCAGAAAACAGTGATGTACTGTTGATAGAAAACCAAGGCACATAACCAGCGCGCAATGATTGCAGCATCCAGCTTAATAACATAATAGGACGTAATTGTGACTGTCCGTGCTGTAGTATGGGCAAATCTTGTTCTAGTACATCAATAGCAGAAGATACAATGTTGCCCAGTGAATAACTCCTGGAAGTTAATATCGTCATGCCATTGTCAACTACGGCTAACGCCTTTTCTAAATTGACCCTATCTATTTCTCGTAGTCTCTCCGCTGCTTCTTGTTGGGAGATTTTCCAAATTTCATTATAAACAGCATAATAGAAACGTTTCTGACGTGGCTTTCTGGGACCTAATAGAAAATCCCGTAGGTCCACATCCTCTGTAAGTAAGGATAAGTGTTGTTTCACCTGTGCTAGTGTTGAGGTCTTTAGCCAATCAAGGCATAACTTCCCAACACTGTATGATGTCACCACCCCCGGATGTTCTCTTTGTACATAGCGTGGGTCTGGCCTATGGATACTGAACCCTTCGTATGTACCCCTGAATCTTTCTTGACATCTGTTAGTGTCTGTGGGCCAAGCCAACCATCCCTTCCAATTCGGGTCTGATATATTGTATTGTAAGATGTCATCTAATGTAGCCCCTTTTAGTGATGTAATGTTACCCTCGGCCTGTGATGGTGTTGGAATTCGAGGTGTATTTAAATCCTTGTTCTTGGCTATTCCAAGGCAAGAAGTCTGTTGCACAGTTTCATTTAGAAATATCATCTTCTGAGGAATGAGGCATGCTCTAAATAGCACTTCTGTTCCTTGGACTTGCCAGTCTCTAGAACCCCAGACTGATTTTAAGTCTATTGTGTCTTTCCATAAGTCAAAACCTTGTTCAGACAATTGGGTGATAAAGGAAGCAGAGTAAATCTGTTTTGTGTTAGTCAACATATTTTTCTGTGCAGGTGTAGGTGCAACCTTATAGTAATATGAGGTTCGGTATGAAATATTAAGCCCTGAAAAATATGAACATTTTTGTGCAAACGTTTTCTAACTACTTTTCGGCGGTGTTGGGCATTGTTCCCATTGGTGATATGTGAAAACATTTTTAGGGTTGCTTGATTTATGTAGAAAATGATGACCAAAATGTTCATAACAATACATTGTCCTAAAGTCTGATGTGTCTTCTAAAATTTCATTGCTAGAAAATGCGGCAGATTGTTCTAAATCAGACAACATATTATTCACAATTTTAAAATCCCAATCATCATAAAATGTACTCGAGGTAATGATATCATTCAATGAAATTTAAAAAAAATGTGGTATTTTCAAAAGTTCTGTCAGTCCGAATATATCATAATCAATCTTGTTCCATACTATGTCATCGGGTAAAGGAACTGCTGTAATGTTCACTGATGATAAGTCTCTTTGTTCACGATGTGAGGAAACATGAGGTTTCAAGAGTAAGTTCACGTTTGATGCTGCAGAGCTTTGGCGAAGGTAAGTTCCATTAACAAGTAAGCAGAAGACAGCTACTAAGCCTATCCAGAAGAGAAAGAAAAGTATCTCGGTGCTTATCCAAAGTTCTATCCAAGGCGACACCAGGTAAGTCTTTTTAAGAAAAATGTAGAAGTCTTTAATTTGTTGTTTACGAGAAATTGGGGCTGGCGTAGTTTCCGGTTCACTTGGATCCAAAGAAAAGGTATCAAAGTCGATGAAATTGCCAGATGCAGTTCGATCTATTTTAGGTAGCTCGGCAGGTTTTGGTGAACTTGTAGATGGTGCTGGTTGAGACATATTTATGTAGACATCAGTGTTTGGTCCAATTGAAAATTGTCTTTCTTCTTGATTTTGTATTCCTTGTTCAAGGGGAACGAGTTCCATTGCATTGTTGCTTAGTCCATCATTCTGTATGGGTGGCTCTTCGAAGGTCATGAGCCTTTCTGTTTGAACTTCCTGTATGGTAGCAAGAGGAGTGCGTCGGCTACCCAGGAGCCCACAAGGCCTACTATTCAGTATCGGCCACATAGTGTGGTTTTATTAGGTCAAGGGAGACAAATCTTTTCTCTTTTTTCCCGGCAAGAGGCGGCAGAAGTACAGTTCTTGCCCCTTCAACGGTCAGGACAGGCACAGGCTTTCTGTATGATGGCCCAAATTCTTTTTTGTCAGTTATTTTCTCTCTGACCAGATTCCCAACCTTAGGGACCTAGACAGGTCGTCCGTGACTGACTTGACTTCCCCAGTGGTGAACCTTTTCACTTGGACATTGCTTTGTAGTGCCCGTGATTCATTCAGGTCCTGTAAAACAGCCAAACATTTATGGATGTCACAAGGTTTTTCATCTGCCACTTTGCCTTCACAATCAAGATCAGATACCCACATTCTCATCCCAAATAGGACCTCATAAGGAGTGACACCCCCTAGAGAGCTTCTTGGCATATTATTTAAGGCCCTCTGAACCCCATATAAGTGATTGACCCAACTACCACCCGTGCCTAATACTCTAGTTGTTAATGATTGCTTTAAGTCACGGTTCTTCCTCTCCACAACCAAATTTCCCTCTGGATGGTATGGAGAGTAGTACCGCAGTGCTACACCCAAACCTCCCATGGCCTACTTGTAAGCCCTAGAGCTAAACGCGGGGCCACGGTCAGAATGTAATGTGCCAATTGTGTATGTCCCTATAAAGACTCGCAAATCTTTGATAACAGTTCAAGCATCAGCCGATCGCTGAGGCCATACCCATAGGAATCTCGAGCAGGAATCCACTGCAACCATTATGTATTTGTAGGCCCCAGGGCCGCAGTGGTCCAAATAGACACATGCGAGAGGTCTGTCTGAAAGTAGCAATGGTGTCTGCACTGGACGTGTTATGGTGGAGCCCTTCATCTGTTGACAGATGTCGCACTTCAAGACATAGGGGCATATTCTCAAGGACTTATCGCCAATTTATCGGCACTTTAGCTCCGCAAAAGTGGCGATAGATTCATCGCCCTATTCTCAAGCTGGTGAAAACTGCCGACATCGCCAGTTTTCCAGCGATAGCTGCCGCAAAAAACATCGCCACGGATGAGAGCGACAACTAACGCTAATGATATGCAGAGTAGGCGTTCCCGTGCAAAAACACACGAAAACACCACTTCGCGGGTTAGCAGCAGGGACTTCACACCTGCTTATTAAAGGTCTTAAGTAGGACGAAAACCTGCTGTACAGAGGGAGCCCAGGCCAGAGCCACATCTGAAGACCAACAGATGCCATGGAGCTACTAATCATGCAGCTTGGAGACCCAAAAGGGCCACGACACACACCGCCACCACCCCCAGGACCACCCCCACCCCCAGGACCACCCCCCCGGACCACCACCGAGGCAGCGCAGAACAGCGGACCTTCCGAAAACGCATCAGCCTCACAGACTTAACGCCAGAGGATGCCATTGCCCACTACAGGCTCAAAAGGACAACCATCCTCCGCATCATGACCCACATTGCCCACAGGCTGACGGTACCAACACAGCGGACAACCAACATCCCTCCGCAGACAAAGCTGCTGGCTGTGCTGCACCTGTTGGCCTCTGGTACCTTCCAACCAACAACTGCCAGAGTCGGAGGAGTCTCACAGCCAACCCTATCAAAGGCCATCACACCTGTCCTGGACGCCATCATCAGTTTCAAACACCAGCACCTTCACTTCCCCCACACTGCGCCGGAACAGCTGGAGACCAAGCAAGGCTTCTACGCCATAGCCAGATTCCTGCACGTGTTGGGGGCAATCGACTGCACACATGTCCTACTTGTGCCCCCTGCTGACACTGCACACAATTACAGCAACAGGAAGCACACGCATTCCATCAATGTGCAGGCAATAGTGGACCACCGAGGACTGTTCACCAATGTCGTCGCCAACTACCCAGGCAGTGTGCATGACTCATACATCTTCCGACAGTCCATCATCAACCAGCCCTTTCAGGATGGCACCTATGGAAATGGACTGCTCGTTGGTAAGTACCAACGGAACACACCACACACCTCAATTCCACAATCACACAACGCACAACTGTGGGAATGGACACGTAACAAAATCACATCCAACATGCCAAACAACATGCACACCTGCCAGACATGACAACACAAGTAACTGTGGTAAGAGGGGCCAGAAGTGTGGACAAACCATACACTAAGGCATAGCCCCTCTGCCACACATTTGCAGAATGTGGGGAGAGGTGGGAACCAGGATTGTGCGAAGGAGGCAATGGACCTATGAATCACAATGTACACAATGCCAAGTGTGGCGGTGATGTGCTGGACAGTCTTGAGTATGCAGAGCACAGACATGTCCATGTGGACACATACTGCTGGAGTCTGTAGTGTCGTGGACAGTGGACGCAACCATGTCATCACAGGCAGTGGGGAACACCTTGGACAAGTAGCCATGTCGGCCCCCCTGTAAGCGTAAGCGTAGTGGGCAGGGCCGGCGCACGCCAGTCCAGCGTAGGGGAGTGACTAAATAGGCTGGGGCTCAGGGAGTGGTTCACTTCCGGGACGGCCACCGAAGTAACTACTGCTTGTGGCTCTGTGTCCGCCATATCCTGACCATAGGCCTACACACATGTGGCCGACCACCTACAATGGGCAAAGTCACACCGGCGACAAGGTGGCTACGTCCCACGCCACCCGGCGTACATCTCGTCATCGCCTGCAGTGGCGTGTCTGCCAGGGCGGCGTCCCTCACCCTGCCACGAGGCCGCCGTCATGACCGGTGGTGCCTGCGCGATCCTGTGCGCCTGCCGCACCCCAGCCCGCTGATCCCCAGACCCGACCTGCGCCCAGCGGTGAATGTCCGCCCCTGCGCACCCAGGCCTCACTGCTCACCTGCCACTACCAGAGTCTCTCCAAGAGGGCCCACCACATGCCAGTGCAATCTCCAAGGCTGGGCTCCGCAAGTTTGGCAGCCTCCTCAGCCGATCGCTGGCTTCTGCGCAACAGGCCCCCAGCGCACCCTGCAGCACCGCACCGCGGAGTTGTGAGTTGGCTACTGCTGCCTTCTGACCACACTGCGGTACAGCAAGTAACAGACACATCCTTTCCAGTCTGCCACTCCAGGCCTGCTGCATCATCGCAGGCTGCACACCCGCTCAGCTCTTCCGGTGGGCCGAACTCAGTGCACCACAAGTCACCGTCCAGCCTCCAGCATTATAGCATGATGCACACCCGCTCAGCTCTTCCGGTGGGCCGAACTCAGTGCACCACAAGTCACCGTCCAGCCTCCAGCATTATAGCATGATGCACACCCGCTCAGCTCTTCCGGTGGGCCGAACTCAGTGCACCGCAAGTTATTGTCCCGAGGGACTACCCCACAAGTCCGCCTCCAGTAGCCAACAGCATGTCCTCGGTAACGCCACTGGAGCCCTTCACAGTCACGGGGCCACCCCTGTCCCAGGCAGGCCGCCGGTAAGCCTGGGCAGATCGTCTTGAGACGTACTCAAAGCGCACGACATCCCAGCGCCGCCGCGGCGGCGCACGCGTGTGAGGAGTGCGGAGAAATGGCCCGGGGCTCTGGGCGTGGTTCAGTTCTGGGCTCTGGGCGTGGTCCAGTTCCGGCCTGGCCACAAAAGTGACTATGGCGTGTGTCTCCGTAGTAGTGTCTGCACCACCCGGCCTGTAATCGACAATGTTGCAATGTAGCATGCACCAGGAGGGCGGCCTCGCCCGAATGGATTAATAAAGGAGTGCGAGACCACTCGGGGTCTCGGCTCATACATGCCAACTGTTGTGTGTGTAACTACATTGCCACAGCCTGAACCGAAGGCCTAGCCTCAATATCAGCGCGAGTTCAGCCAGACCAGAACTCCACATTTGTGTCTGCCCTATCCTTACCATAGGCCTACACACAAGTGGCCGCCCACCTTCAACGCACAACATCACAGTGTCATTGTCAGGCTTGTGGACATGCACAGATAGGAATGACAATGGTGTGCCGTAGGAATGCAAGTGATGCAACCGCGCAGCACACACAAATGAATAGGCTCGGTGGGAGGGAGGAGCAGCTGTGAGGCTACGTAATACACATTGTCCTACCACATTTGCCAGCAGCAATACATGGCTAACATGAATCCCAAGGTCGCACAAATCACACACCACGAAACCTGCATGTCTACCAACACAGCATGCAGAACCACCAGTTAACACTGACCTCACTTACCTCTCACAGGTGATCAAGGATATGCACTCTGCCCGTGGATGATGACACCCCTCCGGGTCCCGAACACCCCGGCCCAGAGGCAGTACAATGTGGCCCACAAACGCACCAGGGGCATTGTTGAACGCACGTTTGGCGTGTTGAAATCACGTTTCAGGTGCCTGGACATCACCGGTGGAAGACTCTTGTACAGCCCAGAAATAGTGTGCAAGATGATCACTGCATGTTGTGTATTGCACAACCTATGTGTTCGCACCAATGCCCCATGGATCCAAGTCCCAGAAGCACCGGACGATGATGAGGAAGATGATGCAGGTGGACCACACCCCACTGCAGCCGCAGCAGGAATAGCCCGAAGGAACACAATCATCAACAATTTCTTCGCATGAGCACGTCACATTTTGACTGTCCCCAGCAATCATGTCACAGTACAAGATGACCACATGACCAGCATGTGCAAATAAAATCTTAGCAACACACATTCCCCGTGTGCATGTCAGTCCTCTGCATTAGCATATTACTCTGACGGGTGTAAGTGCAACATTGAGTGCTTACATTCGCATATGTTGCAAGAAGAGATGGTGTGTATGTCACCTCTGTACCGAGAGGCTGTTTAGGGCGTCACGTATTCGATATGCCATATCAGGGTGTCACATGTAGTACGTCATGTCACTCATCAGCGTCCCACGTGTACATGAACATGACATGAAGGCCGTCATTGGTGTTCAGGAAAAGACAACAGGGTGCCATTTGTGGTCAGAGATTTACCTGCCTGATGCGAATATACACCCTGTGTGTCGAGTCCCACAACATGTACAACATGGCCGTAAGGGGGATGTGGGCACAGTGGACACCTCAGCAACATTGGGAGATGCACACCAGCCTAGTAGCCAGCAGGTCCACCTTGCGTGGAACACACCAAGGTGTCCCCTGGTCAAATGTGCCATGTACAGGTCACATGTGTACACAGACGTCATCCATCAAGAGTAGTGATCAGTGCCAGCTAATAGGTGCAAGGTGAGTGGTCAACCGCCTCCTCACAGCTACCTGCACCCATCACTGTCAGACTGCAGCAAAACAACACTGCAACATCAGAGCATGCAATACTGACCGTGAGGGCACGTACATGGCTGGTAAGGGTTCAACCATGCCGGAAGGCGAAGCAGTGACATCCCCCCCACCCAATCCCCATCACATTTCCAGAATGCAAGCAGATGACAAACCTCTGTCTGAACTAGAAGGCGGTAGCACATCTGCACCTCCGACCTTGGGAATGCATGCGCCTGGCACACCCTGAGCGATACCATAGCAGCTGCTGACGGCTCCCACACTACGCACAGCGCTAACCAGAGACCAACGTATATACACCCCACACACAGGAGTCCTTGCTCGTAGTTCACTTGCATAGTATGACCTTCACACTTACGCACTCACCATCACAGGAGTCCAAGCGTTCCACACTCAAACCAATCATTGCTCCGAGCTGGGGCTTCCACATAACTGTGACTTTGCCTTTGTGACACACAGCCCTGTTTCATACATTGACATGGGGCTAAGTTTGGAAATAGCGAGATTGTTGTTTTGGAGCAATGAGGCCACAGCTAGTTCACACATTCCCAGTCATCTCACTGCCTATCTGGGTCACGGACATACATGCGCATTGAAATCAGTACCCAGGGAGCACCGTTGTTTGGAATCACTGCCCCTACATATATCCATACTTTCATACTTGCTTGATCATGGACATGACTCATCTGTGTGAATTTGAATGTCTTAATCACATTTGGTGGAGTGGTGAAGGTGGACCAGTACCTGGCCATGCACACGCTACTTTACAATGTTGCCCCGTGGAGGGCCAGCCAGGGTCCTTTGGGGAGGGAAAAGTACATCATAGGAGAGGGAGTTCAGTCCGCAGTCTGATTTCTGTGTCATTGGTTGCCTAAACAAATGTAGCAGTCCATGTCGGGGGCCAAGGTGAGTGTCGCAGAGTGTTAAGGGGGACAGTGGAGGGTGTTATTCCTGGGCATGATGCAGAGGGCAGAATCAAGCAGAAAGAGGCCATATGGCGGAGATGAATGCTACTGCTTCCTACTTAGCCCAACGGCAGATTCATCCTCATCATCGTCCTCCTATGTGTGATGTGCCTCACATGTGGGTGGTGGTGTTTTGTCTGCGGCACTGTGTGGCAGTGGCTGTTTTTATATCCCTGGGCTAGTCGACAAAATTGTCCCTGGGAACCTAGTGCTGAGAATGCTGTCAAGTATCTGCTCTCACGTGCTATATTCTGGCAGAAAAATCCATTTGAGATACCTAATGTTGTTTTGTATTTTTTCCGCACAATGTTCTTCATTAATGCGGCACTGTGTGCATTTTGTACTGCAAATGTTTTTGTGCATGAATTTAGATGTCTGTAATCCAAAACTAGATGATATGTATTGTCAGGCTTCATTATGGGAAACAAAGGGTTATTCATTGAAGAGGTGCAAGTTTCAATCGCCCCCTGGTATTCAAGTTGGTCTAAGATCTCCCTGACCTGTTTTTTAACTTCTTGCTTTATTGGATATTGTCTCTGTGGAGGTGGAGTAGATTTTAATGGTATCACGTGGTAGGTTGACTCTTCATCCCATCCAACATGGTTACGATATAGTGCAGGAGCAAGGGCTACTGCCCACTCCCGTGCATAAGTATGTTTTAAATATTGGGGAACGAGGTCGGAAAAATCTGGGATAATTACCGTTTCTCCTTTTGGGCAATCCATAACAATAGCAGGCGGCCAATCTTTTTCAGCTAATAAAATGTCATAGCCAAAAGTTAGGTTCTCCCAAAAGAGACCTTTAATTTTCCTGGGTTTGTCCCCCTCCATCTGGAGTGTTATTTTGTGTAACCTATGTGGGACACTCACCCTAGTATCAGGTGTTTCCACCGTGATATACTCACTCAACTCCGCTGACACCAGAAATTCCATCAGGTTCTGGCGAGCTATTGTTAATTCTGCTGCGCTGTCTAGCATCGTCAGAGCCCATTCCCCGTTCAGTAGTTGAGTCCTCAAAACTCTGGGCATGTCTGATCTTGAGACCTACTACTTTCTTCTTTTTGAATTGAGGTTTAGGTTTTCGTTTTTCTTCTTTCTTAGGTGCGTAGTCCGCAGCGCGTTGCGTGTCTCTGGACTTTGTACGCTCCTCCTGTCTGTGTTCCGACCGTCCTTCCCTCTCTGAGTTTTTCGAAGAGCCCTGAAAGGAACGAGAGGAACGTGTATCAGTTTCCTGATACCTGTCATGTTTTCTAATGTTTTCCCTATTCCTAAGGTTATACCTCCTTTCGGAGGGCTCCTGTTGTGGAGATCTACCTCTGGATTGAGATCTAATGTCTTTATTCTTTTGTTGTTTGCTATTGTCCCATTTCTTCTTTGAAGAAGCTGGTATTTGCTTTGCCTGTTCTTTATCTGGACCCCCCATTCGTTGAGGTTTTACTGGTCTAGTTCCCAAATTATCCCTGCCTAATTCTGCATAGGCAGTTTCAATAATTTTAGGTAATTCTGTCTCCTGTTGTAAGGAGTGAAATCTCTCAGGCGCTGGCGTATTGCCACTGATGCTGCTTCCCCTTTAATGTTTGCTAATATTATAGCTTATACCTGGGCAAAATTATTTAATAACTTCATCCCTAAGTTCAGAGCAGGTTCTGCTCCATACCCGTTCTGTATTTGTCTCAATACGTCTGGTATTACTGCTAATGAAGGGATACCATGAGTTCTGGTATATATTGCAGTGAGGACTGTACCCCAAGAAGTACAATCCTCTATCAGGGGAGCTATCCCCATTGGTAAGCAAATTGTTAGCATTCTATGCTTTTCATGTGGGCTGGTGTTTGGAAATACCGCCTCTAGCTGTGTTATTTTTTGAGCCACCCAAAATGGCATTTGTTCACGTTTAGTGGGCAATTTACCCATCACTGCGTGTAATGTTTGTGGTGTTATTTTAGTTGTAGAAGTTTGGACTGCTCCTGGTTGTGTAGCCGGTGTCGGCTGAAGTGTGAGTGTTCTCATCACAAATTGTGTCATGTTTCTGTAAAGTTTTATTAATTCTTTATGCTGTGTAAGTAAGTCTCCTCCTGACATTGTGTCAATGTAAGGGTATGGTGTGTAGGCCGCTAGTACTGGCCATGTTGCTCCGTCTCTTCCGAGCGGACCGAGTCTTACTTTATTTCTTGTATGGGGTAGGGCGCCTTTAAACCAGTATATATGTTTGTGGTAAGTGAGTGGAATTTCAATGTCCTCGTATGGACAGTATTTGTTAGGTATTTCATCTTCTCTATAGTAATGAAATGTTTTTGTTGATGCATTTGCATGTGGGAATGTAACCCATGAATCAAATACCTCTGTTCTAAATGATTTGTGCGCCTCAATCACGAATGTTACCTGCCCACCCTAATGTTAAACCGTATGCGGATAGTTTTAAGGTGATGGCAGTTCTAACATTTTCTGAAATGTGTATTGCATCTGCATCTTCTTCTTCCTGGACTGATATATTCAGTTCACACACAGTGTCTCCCTGTTCAGTCATTGTTTTTTTAAAGAAGAGCTTTTCAAGGGAACTGAGATAAGGTGTTATGCACAATAGGAACAATGTATCCTTCAAGATTGATTAAACCAACAGCCAATACATGGATTTTGCCTACTCAGCTGCGGCGGATTTGTTGTTCCCTCCCACTCCAGAAGTCTCTGGGGAAATGTGAGTAGGGGTCTCTGAGAATAGCACGACTGAACTACTCAGATTTGACCATTAAATAAGTACCCAACCAACGTTGGCGGCGCCATGTCATGTAGTTCCTATAAAACCTACACAGGATCTGTGCGTTTGGACAACATACACTGCAGGATTGGTGTCAGACTGATTCTAGACACCCCCACCGGGTATGTTGGCCTGTGTACCAGCTAGCTCACAGTGCCACTAGAAACCCCTCTTACCAAGGAGAGAATAGTTCTTGGCAACTATTGAAGATGACAACCCTGATCCCTCAGGACCGTGGAAACAGTGTACTACTTTTCGCTCAGTCACTCGTGCTCACTTAGTCTCAGAGAGATACACAGAATAAACGATATGGAAGTTTCTCAATAAGTATTTATTGAACACTTGTCATTCTAGTGTAAAATAGGTGTGCCGAAACAACCACTAGACAGAAACAGATATAAACGATTGGAAGCACTAAGAAGGTGAAAGGATGGTAGATCTCTACCATTCTGCTATAATCATGAACATAGGCAAGTATATAAAATTCATGACAATAAAATGCGTACTCCTACGATGCTACCCTAACTAGATGTACCTAAGTGTACCTTGTATGTATGTAGGTGTTAAGCTAAGAATCCCTCTAGGATAAAGTTAACCCCATTACCTGAAGTGAGAGACTGTGGGACCCCGTCTTGGTCTCGGGTTGGACACCCCGCAAGGGTTGTTAGACCACTGCGAGCTGGAGTATCTGCATGCAGGAACCTCAGCATCTCGTGTCAGTGTGTCGGCATGGAAGTCATGATCTCCTCTCTCTATCTCAGCAAGATGTGATATTTATGTACCCGAAGGTATCCCCAGGGGTTCTACCTTGCTGTGCCACTGTCAGACTAAGGATGACATCGGGAATGAACCTTGTACATAGTTATTATGCAGGAGATGGCATCCCTGCTGAGATTACAAGAATCCAAGGATCCTCATGCATAATGTATGAGGCTATTTGGTCAGGGAAAACCCACGTTCTGTAAGTAGTACCATAACTAGGTAAAGGGTCAGTCCTAGCAGCCCGTTATGTATGTAGTGTAGGGATGAATATAGGTGAAAGGTTGGGATGTTACCCGAGCCTATATTGGGGTATCTATATGGAATATAACACTACTCTGCCCTGCTACGCCACACCAGCACCCCAGTCCTGGTTCTGGAGCTCGGCCGAAGTGGCGACAAGGGGACGATGCCAATGACTCAATGTCTCAGATAGTCAGCACGAGGTCTACAGGAGGTTTACAACCAAGCTGCCACAGACAGGGGAGCTGGGGGAGAGGTTTCATGCCAGCCCCAGCCAGTCCACATGGCCTCACCCACTGTTTGCAAGGCCTCAGCCACAGTTTAACCTCAGCCCTAACCACCGCGTACCGCACAGAGCCCAACTTTAGCACAATTTAGCTCAGTCGTCAGCCATAACCTCAGGTAGTTTGCAGCCTGTAGCCTTGCTATGCACAGAACAGCATAGCACGTGATAAAAAGTGGCCGCAAGGTAAAAAGACGATAGGGACAAGCAAGGCAGACTGACCGTGTGGTAAATAAGGAGTAGCCAATGCGGACAGCGGCAGACGGAAAAGGCTGAATAGTGCAGCAATCACAAACAACTACGAAAGAACTGCGGAAGAACATGAGGTGAGCGATTGGCATCTGGCACTAGGCAGCGATCTATAGGCAGTGGCATGGAGGCGGCCAGCATTAGGCCGGTGCGGCTTGTGTCACATCACTGGGATTGCAAGCACTCACGCGTGGACTGGAACCAGGGTCAGTGCAGACACAACAATTGGCACACAGCCTCAGACATGGCGCTGGCACAATCAATCAAGACACTGTACTTGACGTGGCCCTCAACAACCTTAACAAATTGCCAACAAAATCCAGGCAGTAAACTACAAAAACATACTCCAGTAAAAGCTACTTGCACTAGAATTAGAATTAGGAATAAGCAGCAACCAACAAGGGCAGCAACAAGGCTCATATGACATACAACCCAGCAAAAAAATCACTCGCTTGGCAATGATCACAACGCCGTTGGTGGCACAGACTGTGCAAGCAATCTCAGACATACAAATCAAGCAAATTAAGCAATCAAGGCCAACAGAGCGGGTGTGAATGATCAGACAGCAGGCTTCTGCTTTTATACCAACTGGAAACACTCACATAGGGTCTTTGAGGCCAGCTGCAACAGCATCATTTCTAGAAGAGGGGAAGACGAACGCCTACAGTGGAATCAGAACTCGAAGACAAAAGGGCAGGGCTGCAAAGAGGGTGGAAAAGTATGCCCGGCCGAAGAAAGATGGCAGGCTCAGCCTCACAACATCATAGAAAGGAGCCAGACCAAAGCTGCAGTCACAGATGGAGGGGAAGACCAGGACGGCCTCATAGGCACAACAGGTCAGACCCGCAACCTGCCCTTAACAAGCATCCCGATACCCCAGTACTTCACAAGACTGAAGGCGGAAACTCTAGGGGACTGCATGGGGGATACTGGGGGATCAGCAGAAATAAAGATAGGCATAATTCCAGTTGGCTAAGAAGGGGTGACGCAGAGCGAGGCACCTGCCCGTATCACAAACTGTATAGTTCGACACAGCTTTGAAGAATCAATAAATGCAGAGATGGTGAGGCTTGCATACAAGGCAGTGGTAATAATATCATCCAAAATCATCTTGACAATTCGTCCAATCACAGAATGCTAGAGAAACGAATGGAGCAAGCAGAGATCATTGAGAGCTCATCAACAATAAATGATGGTGAAACACTTGGCAAAACGCAGGGCAAAATCAAACCGGGAACTACCCAAAAAGGCATGAATTTGAAATAGAAGCCCTTGTACATTTCCCAAACAACCAGCAACATGTCATCTTTGATCATTCTACAAATCAATATGATTGGAAAACTAGACATAACTGCTCCACCCAATGAACAAATCTGGAAAGGTGCAAGAGCAACAGCATACACAGAGCCCAATGTCTCAGGGCTAAAGGAAGGTTCCAGGAAACAATCTGCTGAAATAACATTACTGGAAACAGACAGTGGATCTCATCTAAGGACAGAGGAACTCAGAGGGGCGATAAGGGGCTCACATCCTGGAAACGGACCCCAAAGCCAAGATCCCTCTTATAAGGATGGTCCAGATCACATTTTAAATACAATAAACTCTTCCTGCTGGTAGCTGTCAAGGCAATAATGTGGCAATCCCACAAATTAGAACTACAAGTGGAGTTAATACATATGCTGGCTCAGAGCGTCCTGACAATCAACAAAAAGGTGGACATTCTAAACACCAAACTAGACCAGTGGATCAACAAAGACAAAGGCTTGGGAGTAATCACAAGCTTCGCAGGTAAAACATGCAAAGCTATTGTCGAAAAGCTAACCACATTGCCAGACCTTCTATCTTCCCTAATAAACGAAGAAGCTTGGATAAACTTCATACAAAATAGGAAAATGCCTGAAATGGATGAACTGCCCTCCAGAGGCAACAACGCAACAATGGAAACAGGACATACACTGGCATCATAGCGCAAATAAGCAGTACACTACCAGGCAATAGTACCAGCCCCTTGATAAGCATGGAAGAGGGACACCTAAGCAAAGCAGAAGGTCCAAAAGAAATGAGAACAAGCATTGCAGGGCAGCTCTCCAGATGATAAAAGAAAAAGCTGCGAAAATCATTTAAACATTTTAAAAGGAAAAACAGTATGACCCTCATGCAGAAAAAAAATTGTGAGGTCAACACGAGATCCAAATATAAAAGCCAAGCAGGCTGAGACCAGAACAGACAGCAACCTTAAGGGCCCAGGGAACAATCCCATATTTCAAGAAAAACAAAGAACCCCTGAAGAGGCAACACAGGCAAAAAACAGCCAGAAAGAAAGCAGAACCATCAGCACGAGTGTGCAGCCAGCAGAAGGCGTAAACAAGGAAATTCTCACCCAAGCTCCCTCACACGCAACACTCAAGCCCCAGGAAAGAACTTACTCGGAGGTAGTGAACACTGCATCAAAAACTTGCCAAAAGGGCAAGAAAGTTTGCAGCTCCGTTAGCAGAGAAAGGTTCCATACAACTAGACAAGTAGAAGTTTGGCAGTTCAAACAGAAGCAAACAGGTCTGTAGGAACGCAACTGTGTGAGCAGCGGTCAAATCCGCCGTAGGTACCAGAGCAGGTTGCTGGCACAGAGAAGGAACAACCATTGCTAATTGAGGCACACTGTGAAAGTAAAAACACAGATACTCTACAAACAACAACAGCGAGGAGGACAGCACCTATTGAGCAGAGGGCCCAGAGGGACAGGCAAAATCTTAGTACTAGGCTAGTTGAAAAAACACAAGTTGCACCATGCTCAAACAAACATCAGACAGGGCCCTTTGAACCAAAACTCAGGAATGGCAGACAGGCACCCCAGAGTGACAAAGGAGAAATGGAAGAACAACTGGTAGTTAGTACACTATCCACTTTGATCTTCAACCCTGAATTTGAAACAAGAGGCCCATGTGACATCTTAAATCGGTAGAATATCTTATAGCTCTTGATGAGCATACCCTAGCTGGCCTACATAACACCGACACACTTAGCATCAGTATACTTCAAGAATTACACCTGGATCAGCCAAAGAGATTCAGCTCTGAAGGAGTGGACAAGCTGGGCAGATTTCCAAAATATTATGGCAGAAAAAGATTTACTCAAGGAACGGGGAAAACGCATAGACAACTGTGCAATGGAGAAATAGCCTAATGTACTATTGCAGAGATTACAACACCAGGGGGCACAACAACCCTCAAAATGCGTAATAAGGAGCACTAAATCAATTGCACTACAGCCCTGTGAAAATAACATCATTATCCCGCTCTCAAAGAGCCACGGTGTCAGACACTGCACGGAGGAAAGAGCAACGCAAAACTACAGGGCACCAGGAGATTGGGCCTAGATACCCACAGTACTGCTTACCAATGGGAGGACAAACTCCTAGCACAGGGAACTACCTGATTGGGCCTGGATACCAACACCATTGCACACCAAGGGGAGGCCAAACTCTCCGGAACGGTAAAATAAAGGAGCAGATGATAAGATCCAGGATTAGAATAATAAGCTGGAATGTGGCAGTGTTTAAAACTGCAGTAGCAAACAAAGAAGCCATAGAAACCCTACAAACAAGTGACATTTTATACTTACAGGAAACATGGCTGACAACACCTAGCCCCATCAAAGGCTTCTAGGCAATCCACACACTGGCTTATAAGAAGAACCTCTTTGGAAGACCTAATGCCGGGCTTTCCATTTTCATAAATCTAAATCTTCAAGTACGTGTCAAGGAATGGCTTACAAACTCATATGACGTTCAGATCCCTAACATAAAAGGAATAGGAATAGAGGTAACACCAACAACAATTGCAGTAAACAACCTCTATGTAAACCCAAAAAAGAGGACAAAATCATCAAACATCAAGATGATCACTGATCTAATTACCTGTACGAGCACCCGGGGCATGAGTGCATTGTGACCAGAGACTTTAACATGAGAAATCTGTGCAGCCCTGAGTTAAACCAAGGGGAGAGCGGGCCGAATATCATGGATGCTTGCATCAATGAATTCGAACTGGCGTCTGCCAATCCAATAGGGTTGACGAAGAGCAAACCAAAGCCAACTTTTAAAAACATCTCCACATTGGATTATATCTTCCTGAGCAAGGAACTACTAAGGAGGTGCGTAAAATATAAAGTCCAACACACCTCTGCAAGTGACCACCACCCATTATTGATTTTGGTGAATGTAAGTGCCACAATGCACGAGGAACAGCTTTCAGCTGGGTCAGCAATAAAAAGAATCAAATGGGGGATTGCTTGCCGGGCCAGATATCAACGGTGGAAGCAAGAAATACAAACATCAGGCATTGAGAAAAGTTAGCCAAAGACAATCGATTCACTATTTAAAGCCCTGTGTGCACATAAGCAAGGGAACCACAAAAGCAAACCCATAGGAAAAAGGTCCATCTTCTGCCTTGATAACAAAGAATTTAAAGAGAGGAAAAGGAGGTGCTGCTGGGCAGAGTTACAGCATAGAAGAGAAAGGTGCGCACGGACGGAAAACAATCTGAAAGAAATCAGAACATTAAACAAAAAAATCCCTTGGCAGCTGAAACAAATGCATTTGGAGGAGGAATGGAAACATATATTCCCTGCTAGTGCCCAACAAGACAAGGGAATTCTGGGGCTATGTCAACAGCCTCAATGGTGGAACCCACATAGAGAACGCAGTACCCGCCAATTAATTGGTAGCCCATGCAACAAAAGCTCTATGCTGATCTAGACAAAACCTCGAACGCCAACATAGAGACAGTGGGTAACTGCCCTGAAGACCTGGAGGAACAACATACCATTATTACCGAAAGGGAAACCCTAATCACTCTGAAGTGCATCCATAAGGATGGGGCCCCTGGAACCAACGGCCTACAGGGAAGCATTTTTATTGAAGATCGGGAATTCTTTGCTTCCCATATGCACTCTGTTTAACCAATGGTACAATATATCAGTAGTACCAGACTCATGGAATGGCTCCAACTTGCACTCCATATATAAAAAGGGAGATTCCTCTAACCAGGAGAAACAGGCTGATCGCCCTGCTGGACGTTGACGGCAAGGCATTTGCGAAAGTGCTCTTGAAAGAGTTGGAGGCCTGGATAAATGAAAATCACATCTTACCCCAATATCAGACAGTTTTCAGGTCTAACTCATCCACCATGGATAATGCTATTGCCTTGTCACACTTAGCAACCAGGGCACAGAGGCCACATCACCCCCACTTTATGCTTGCTTCATTGACTATAGCGTTACCTTTGATGGCATTGACCGCAATATACTCCGGGTAAAGCTTGCAAAGTGGGGCATCCTGAGGAAACTTCTTGCGGTCATCATGACATTTCATACGGGCACATGGGTCCACATCAAACTTACGCAGGCACATGCAACCGCCAAGATCTACACGATTAAGGGGTTAAAACAGGGTTGCATGATTGCTACCACCCTGTTTAATTTATACACTGCGGATCTAGGCGAGGCACTATTTAAAGCTAACATCTACCTACCAAAACTAGGCTACCTAAGACTCCCCATCATGCACTATGCAGATGATTTGGTATTACTGGACCAAACCAGAATTGGCATGAAGAGGGCCCTGGAAACAATACATCTCTATGACACAAAGAACATCTCAAGGGTCAATGCCACAAAAATGAAGGTCCTGGTATTTGGCCACAAACAAAAAAAGCAACTACTGGAATGGCATCTCGGCCTCCTAAGGATAGCCACAGCCAACAAATATAACTACCTGGGCATACAACTCTCAGACACCAGAAGGCCAATCATGTAGGCCAAGGCCCTGAAAGTCAAGGCGGCTAAGGTCACTTACGCACCATGCAAATGACACCATAACCTCCAAAGCCATTCCACAGAGGGCATCCGACGAGTCCTGAGGGCGAAACTAATATGAACAATAAGCTATGGGCATCTTGCCTATCCGTGACTGGTAAATGAAAAATCGAAATGTCTACATATAGCGGCATTCAGAAAGTTAATCAGTTTCCCAAAAACAACACGGCGTACACTGATCCAACTAGAATTTAATATTTCAATGATGAACATTGAATGTAAAAAAGACACAGTCAAATACCACCATCATGTGACCAACACAGGACCTGGCTCAATAAGGGAAGCACTAAAAGTGATATTCCAGGATAATAAAAGTAGTTGGGCCAGGTACCTGTCAAGGGCCAATGACACACTCAGCCTGCCCTTTGAAACGATAACTGATACATCACCAACAATGGACAGCCTAAAAAGATTGCTAAATATACAAGGCAAATATATGTCAAGGGAGCAGGACATCAAACGGATTCGAAACATCTGCGGTGCAGAGGGACTCTCCCACTCACATGAAATCACAGTGTGTCAACCATACTTGAAGGCAAGTTTTGGAAGGCAAGCTTTACAGAACATCCTGAGGACCAGGCTCCTAACGCTTCCAATATGGGATTATAGGGGCATTGGAAAAATATTTTGTCAGGAAATAAGGAATGTTGCCTGTGCCAATACCACACAGAATCAGCTGAGCACATTTTATGCTGCTGCCCAGCCTTGTCACATCAGAGGCAATTGTACCTCAGAACGATGCTTCTGCAAAATGGCACGAGAACTTGCAAAGAGGCCATAACATACATCTATACAACCTGCTGTGCCAATGGACCTCGCACGGAGTGGCAAGTTCTATACGGAAGCAGGAAGGACATTGTGAATGTCGCATGAATTGAAGGCAAAAACAGAAAAGCACATGCTGAGGCTGAAGACTATCACCTTGCAAAGGCACCAATGTAGAATGGACATTGTCGTAGAACCATTCTCCTGAAGGGTACCTCATATGAATTGACACTGTATGGCTTCAGACACGCATCTTGCACTTTATGACCTGGAAGCACACAGCCCTATCCATGAAGCATGCACTTTACAGGTTCATGCATGTGCCTGAATTTGCATTCTGCACCCTACGCACCTCCTCCCCATTCTCTCTGGTGGGGATGCCCACATGACTTGGCATCACACAGATATATGGACTCCTCTTACACTTTAGGATCCTGCACTTTTCTGCACATTCCCTCGGGTGGGGCCTCCCACATTATTTGGCTTCACACGGATTCATGCACTCATCTTGCACTTTAGGATCTGGAAGCCCATGGCTGCATGCACGTGCTCTTGCATTTTATGGCTCTTGCATGCTTCTGCTCTCCTCGCTCCTTTGTAAATGCACGTCCGTGCACTTTAGAGCCTCATGCGCACCTGGCCGTGGCCTAAAAATGCCTGGCCCCACAATATAACACTGGAGTAACCTATTGGAACTAGTCTATGCCCACCTATGCACTTTAAAACTTTATGCATGCTTGGCTACGGCTTAAAACGCCTGGCCCTACAATGCAATGCCTGGAGTTATCTACTGTACCCTCAATTCCTTGCCCTCACATATTCTAAAGCTGCCAATTTTGCTTGGGCTTCATACGTTGTGCCTATATATTGTCTTAAATTGATTTTATAATCTTGATCTTTATTATATGTCGCATGCACATAAGCTGTTAATCTTGTTTGGGCTTTAAAAAAATCATGCTTTTAAATATTGTCTTAAACAGATTTTATAAACAACTTTCACACAGGTTTTAATTACCTGGTGTTACACTTGACATTTGCTTTTATGTGCTTTTGTTCCTTGTAAATGATTTTATGTAATCATACAATAAAAACCTTACACAATATTCAAAACATGAATCATGTTTTAGGTACATTCTTAAGAACTATTCTTAATTGAAATCAAAATTGTCTAATTTTCTGAAATGTCTGGTTCTGGTAGGATTCCCTGGGTTGTAGGAAAGCCTGGGCCTAAACAAGACAGCGACCCACATCTTCAAATTGGGTAAATTTTCAAGGCAAAGATTTGATATCTCCACCTTGCTTTTTTGGGCCTTTCTTGTTATGGGCACCAAGCCAAGTCACAAAAGTAGGGTGCTGCTTTTATCTGGATAAGCTTGGGAATGGAGGGTGCTAGGAGTTTTGAGGATCCCCACTGATTCCGGAGTGTTCCCTCACTATAAATGTGAGGAAAATGTGTGATTTTACCTCAAACTTGAGGTTCGAAGAGCATTCTCGAGAGAAAACATAGTGGGATGGATGCAAGTAACACCACCCTCGACCCCCCGAGGAGTCTAGTGTTTAGAAATGTCTGGGTTTGGTAGGTTTCCCTCAATAGTAACAAGCCCAGGCAGTGGTGCAACAAAACTTGAGGAGGCCCCTGCAAAGTACATGGAGGGTCCCCCAGCCCACCACCTATCACTTTGCCCCACCGCCAAAAGATCACGCATATCAAACTAGCACTAACTGGTAACAGACCCTGTCAGTGTACTGTGCTGAGGGGGCCCTGGACAACCTGGACTCTTCTTGGGGTCTTGTTTTCAGAAATGACTGAGCTTAGTAGGTTCCCATTGGTGGCGGCTGAGCCAACATTCAAATATTGCAGCTACTCACATCAGCAAAAAAAGGAATTTTATAAGCCAAAATTTGATGTCTCAAAATTGCATTTGGGATCTTGCCTGTCACAGCCATTAGACTCAGTCACACCAACCGCGGTCTGTGCAGGTAACAGTGGTGGGGTCGTGAGGCCGGGTGGGGGGTATTCCGACAGACGATAACGAGGGAAAATTAAATATTTATTTAATTTTCCCTCTGCATCGTCCCTCGAAACCCCCCCACCCAGCCCCACCGACCCACCGCTGTTACCTGAATGCACCGCGGCTGAGTCATACTGCCAAAAAAATCAAGTGTTTCAAACTAACACTAACTGGTCCCAGACCCAGTCAGTGTACTATGCTGAGGGGGCTCCCTGGAGCTCGGCTCCCCGCACCATGGGGGCTGCAGGGACTAATGTTATGAACTTGAGCATATGGCCTAAATATTGCTGCTACCACATCGCCAAAATGGGTCACTTTTCCCGTAAGTAGACATAATATAGAGTTGAAAATATCGTTGTATTATAATATCGAGTTTTTAATGTCGATAGTAAAAAATATTGTGGTTTATTATATCGATGTCAAGAATATTGATTTAGTGTCTTGTATAAAATAGCGTTGTTAAAAATATCGATTTTGAAAATATCGTTATTAAAAAATATCGATTTTGTAAATGTAGTGTATTTTTTATTATAGTATATATTTGTAAATGTAATAATAATTTTTAATAAATTGGATGTTTTATTGAAAAATAGTTTTAGGAGCTGGATGTTGGGTTTATAGGGGATAAGGGTGGGGACTGTTTTAAAAATTTATTTTTTAAATTAAAAACATTTTTAAGTAATATTAAAGAAATTTTAAATAGTTTATTAGGAGCGGTATGTTGGGGTTATAGGGCATAAGGGTGGGGAGTGTTTTAAAAAGATGTATATTTAAAAAAAAAATTAAGTAATAGTAAAGAAATTTAAAAATGTTTTTTAGGAGCCGGATGTTGGGTTTATAGGGATAAGGGTGGTGAGTGTTTTAAAAATTGATTTTAAATTTTCTTAAAAAAATTTAAGTAATAATAAAGATATTTAAAAATGTTTTTTAGAGCGGGATGTCGGGTTTAGAGGGGATAAGGGTGGGGAGTCTTTTAAAAAATTTGTTTTTTCAATTTAATTTTTTTTAAGTAATATTAAAGAAATGTAAAATAGTTTTTAGGAGTGGAATGTTGGGGTTATAGGGAATATGTGTGGGGAGTATTAAAAAAAAAGAATTTAATATTTTTTCAAAATTTAAGTAATGTAAAAGAAATTTAAAAATGTTTTTTAGGAGTGGGATGTTGGGGTTATAGGGGATAAAGGGTGGGGAGAGTTTTAAAAAATGATTGTATATTTTTTAGTAAAAATAAAAAAATTAACAATGTTTTTAGGAGCGTGATGTTGGGTTGATACAAGGGTTAAGGGTGGGGAGTGTTTTTAATAAAAATGTAAAACTTAAAAAAAATAATAATAATAATAAAGAAATTTAAAAATGTTTTTCAGGAGTGGGATGTTGGGTGTATAGGGGATGAGGGGGGTAGTGTTTTTTAAAAAAAATTACATTTAAAAAAATACAATTATTAATAAAATAATTATATTAGTAGTGTGATTTGGGGATATTGCAGATAATTTGTGAAGTAATGTTTAAAATTAAAAAAAATTGTAAAAGTAAAAAGTTGAAAAATCATTTTTTTAAAATTATTATTATTTGTTGTTTTTATATGGGATCACAGTAGTGAAAAATAAAAATTAATAAAAATATATATATATATTTCAAGTAGAGGTGTGTTGTGTTGAAATGGGATTAGTGTGCTATTTTTAAAAAAAATGTGTAATATTAGTTTAACATTTTCAAAATTGTAATTAAAAAATATTTTATTTCTAAACTTTGAGGATGTTGAATGTTTGGGTTTGTAATTATTAATGTTATAAAAAAGAAAAGTACATTTTTTATGTTTATTATTTTTATAACAAATTATTAATTAAACATTATTTTGTAAAAACATTTTAATTTTTTTTTCTTATAATATAATTTATAAATAAATAATAATTTAAAACATATAAAAATTGCATGTTTGTTCTGGATATGTTTTTAGAAGTGGGAATAGGTTAATATATATGTATAGTGTGCAATTGTTTTATATGTGTTTTTGTACTTTTGATTGGGAATATTGAATTTTATGAGTTCATTGTTCTGCACCTTCCATGTGTTAATTTTGTTTGGAGTTGGAATATAACATTATATATGTTTAGTGGTTAGCACTTTCCCTGTGTTATTGTAGTTTGTAGTTGGAATACTATAATTTAAATGTTTATTCTCCATAACCGAGTATTTGCAGTTTGGAGTGGGAATAGTATATTTCATATATTTATTGTCCAGCACTTTCCCTGAGTTGATATAGTTTGGAGTGGGACTAGTAAGTTATATATGTTTAGTGTCCAGCACCTTCCCTGACTTTTGGTAGTTTGGAGTGGGAATAGTATATATTAAGGGGCCGATTCCGATTCGGGCCGGAAATCTCACCGACTGAGTCGGATTCGGAGAGATATCCGACCGAACCGGACTCTAGCAGTCCGACCGAACGAGTACAATGCGGACGCATGGTATTGGACTCGATTCGGTCAGACTCCCATTGACTCAATGGGTGCGTCGCGAACAAGGGCCCCCCCTACAGCGGGTACGCGTCGGTGCGACTCGCGCCGTACATGCATGTGTAAGGGGGACCCATGGGTCCCCCCAGTGTGCGACTCGCACGGCTACGCGTACAGGGGGGTCCGACACGGATCCCCGAAGTCCGGCTCCGACTGCTCATTCGAGCCAGACGGCGCGAGTTGGTCGGACTGTTCGAGGTGCGCATCGTACTTGCGGTCGGGGAACGTCTCCATTACGTGTTGCGAGTCGAGTCCGTACGAGTCGGTAGGAGCGGTTCGGAGCCGGGAACGAGTCGGTTGGGGATTTCGCGTATGCTCGCATCGTACTTGCTCGCGCGGACGGGTGTTCGAATCGGTCGGAAACAGGGCATCCGAATCGGATCCGGTAAAGCCGAATCCGATTCGGTGCCCTACCGGCCGAGCGGAATCGGCCCCTAAATGTTTATTGTCCAGCAGTTTCCTTGAGTTAATATAGTTTGGAGTAGGAATAGTAAAATATATATGTTTAGTGTCCAGCACCTTCCCTGACTTAATATAGTTTGGAGTGGGAATAGTAAATTATATATGTTTTTTTGGACAGCACTTTCCCTGAGTTAATATAGTTTGGAGTGGGAATAGTAAATTATATATGTTTAGGGGCCGATTCCGATCTCGGTCGGAGGCGCACCCAATACCATTCGGTCGGGAAAAAAGCCATGCGAAAGCCTGTTTCCCGACCGAACCGTACGCGGGTCCGGCCGAGCGAGTACGATGCGAATTCGCCGACCGACTCGTCCGGGCGACCCGACCGCTCCGACCGACTCGTACCCGGATCGTACCGCTCCGACCGACTCGGTCGGACCCGATTCGCACCGCGCAATGGAGACATTTTCCGGCCGGGTAAGTACGATGCGCACCTCGACCGCTCCGACCGACTCGCGCCGTCCGACTCGAACTCGCTGTCGGAGCCGTACTTTGGGGTCCGTGTCGGACCCCTGTACGCGTACCCGTGCGAGGCGCACACAGGGGGACCCATGGGTCCCCCTACCTGTGCGTGTACGCCGCGAGCGCTCGCGGCGTACTCGCTGTAGGGGGCGCCCTTGTCCGCCTCGCACCCATTGAGGCAATGGGAGCCCGCGTACGCGTTGTACGACCGGCTCCCATTGAGTTCAATGGGAGTCCGACCGACTCGTGTCCGATAACATACGGACGCATCGGACTCGTTCGGTCGGACTGCACGGGTCCGATTCGGTCGGAAATCTCTCCGGGTCCGGCTCGGTCGGAGAAATTTCCGGCCCGAATCGGAATCGACCCCTTAGTGTCCAGCACCTTCCCTGACTTTTTGTAGGTTGGAGAGGGAATAGGAAATTATATATGTTTAGTGTCCAGCACTTTCCCTGAGTTAATATAGTGTGGAGTGGGAATAGCAAAAAATTAGTTCTTTATTTTGGAGCAAGGTTAATGAAAAAAATGTATGTTTAAGTGGTAATAGTATGTTATATATGTGTATTAAAAAAAAGATTTATAATAGCAAGTTAATGTAAGATAATAATTTTATTGTAAATATAGAATAATAAAAATAATATAGGAATTAAGGGGCCTATTACGATGGCGGTCAAAAAACCTCCCCGACCGCCATGGTAGCGGGAAAAGACCGCCCGCAAGGCCCACGACATAACCGCCGGTCATATTACGATGTTCCTTGCTCGGAATCCGACCGCTGCGGTCGGATCGCGGGCTTTAACATTGCGGTGGTTGCTGCTGCCCGCAGCACCGCCGCGATGTCAAAAGGAGCATGTCCTGCATCTCCCTGCACTGCCTGGCAGGCACTGCACAGTGCCTGCCACCTGGTACAGGGAAATGTAGGGGGGACCATGGGTACCCCCCCAGTGCACCCACACCCCCCACAAAACATTGGGGGCCCGCAACGGGCTCCCGGTAGACAATCACCACATGCCTTTCCATAGCGGTCTGACCGCTGAGGAAAGGCTGGCTACCGCCGACATCATAATCCTGCCGGCAGAGCCTGCTCTGCACTGCCACCATTATCCCGGTCCTTCTCCGTCTGCCAAGCAGGCGTGCGGATGGCAACCGGCGGAAAAGCGGCGGTCGGAATTTCCCACCGCCGCGGTCACCACCGCCATCCTAATCTGACCGGCGGTTTTCTGGCTTGCGATCGTGGGCGTATGTCCGCCGCAGGTCCGGCAGTTGCCACTGCCGGCCGGGCGGCGGTCATCCGACCGCCATCGTAATAGGCCCCTAAATACAGAACAATATTTATAGTTTATTTATGTCTTTATTTTCATTCAAAGACTCAAGCAAAGAAATATTATGCATTTTATTTTATTTATAATGTTTTATATATATATTGTTATAGAGAAATAATAATACATTTTTTATTTTTGGATACATTACATATTTAGGGCCTGATTACGATGGCGGATGGAAAAGGCCTCCTACCGCCATGCATGCGGAAAAAGACCGTCCGCATGTCCCGCGGCAATACCGCCAGTCAGATTACGATGCAACTCACGTAAAGTCCCACCGCGGCGGCCGGAATACAGAAAAAACCTTCCGTAACGGTGGCAATAGCCGAAAATGCTACCTCGGCGGAGGGGGAAAGCTGGTCTATAGACCAAAACGTCCGCACCTCCCGCGGAATGACCGCACAGCTAAGTACGATGAGTAAGCGAAGCTGGTGTAAGGATCATGGCAGTACCCACCGCAGCGGTGGCGCCCAGGCCAAAAGAATGGCGGAAGTAACAATATGCACTACAAGTCACAAAGTGTGCCTGTATCATCATCAGCCCTCAATTACATCAGACACACAAGAATGACACACCACAAATGCATACCGGAGACGAAAGCCATGGACAGCATGGAAGACACACCAGGTGGACATCACTCATGTGGACACACCCACACACCACAGTATATAAACCAACCCCTTCCTGGACCAGCATCCTTAGCAAATTAGGAACAGAGAGGGGCATCCACAGAGAGAGAGAGAGGGACACCAGAACTAATAGCACAGAGAGGACACAGCACACCATCACACCCACACAACTCCACACACCATCCCCTTCACAACCACACACCGAACACACCTCACTCATCCACATATGCACCCTGCACCCTGCACCTCACATCCATTAGCACCATGCCGAACAACAAAATGCCTAAATTCACTGACACAGAGTTGAAAGTGCTGGTAGATGAGATCATCAGGGTAGAACCACATTTGTGTGGAAACCTGGTCCAACAGACACCCAATGTGCACAAAAATCAGATGTGGGCTAGGATCTACAACAAAGTCAATGCAGTGGGGAACATCCCACGCACACTGCATGACATCAAAAGGCGGTAGAACAACCTCAAGCTCTGGGTCAAGGCACAGGCACAGAGAAACCACCAGTTGGCTCAAAGTACGGGCGGAGGGCCTCCCATTCCACTACTGAGATTCACAGAATGGGAGGAGAAGGTGCTTGCCATACTGCATCCCGAGAGTCTCACCGGAATCGAAGGGGGAAAGGAGGCTGGTAAGTACAAAGTAAATGTTCACATACCACTGTAACGTACTGTTGTGCACAACAAGTGAGCCTCGCTTGCCAGACCCAAGCGAACACATGGAGAATGCACATTAAAAAAATGATTGCCTCACAAGACCTCCATTTCCTCACTCTGCCTCAAGGAACTGGTAGGTAGCCATCTTACTGTGGAGGGAGTCGTTGAGACCTGACAGCAAGACCACCACTCCCACAAGGCCCCCTGCCACCCTCCCAAACAGCATGGAGCACCCTCCCCACCCCAGAGACACGTGGCAGCCATTACCCCCGACAGTGCCTCATAACAGGTAGGTAGCCATCTCACGGTGGAGGGAGTCGTTCAGACCTGACAGCAAGACCACCACTCCCACAAGGCTCCCTGCCCACCCTCCCCACCCCAGAGACACGTGGCAACCATTACCCCCGACAGTGCCTCATAACAGATAGGTAGCCATCTCACTGTGGAGGGAGTCATTGAGACCTGACAGCAAGACCACCACTCCCACAAGGCCCCCTGCCCACCCTCCCCAACCCAGAGACACGTGGCAGCCATTACTCCCGACAGTGCCTCATAACAGGTAGGTAGCCATCTCACTGTGGAGGAAGTCATTGAGACCTGACAGCAAGACCACCACTCCCACAAAGCCCCCTGTCCACCCTCCCCACCCTAGAGACACGTGGCAGCCATTACCCCTGACAGCACCTAATAACAGGTAGGTAGCCATCTTACTGTGGAGGGAGCCGTTGAGACCTGACAGCAAGACCACCACTCCCACAAGGCCCCCTGCCCACCCTCCCAAACAGCATGGAGCACCCTCCCCACCCTCCCCACCCCGGAGACACGTGACAGCCATCACCCACCTCTGCAGTACTGCACAGGTAGATAGTCAGCTCATGCACCCTGGCCTCCCTCCCAAATAGCATGGTGCCATATGCCCAGCACATCACGCACATGTTTACCAAGTCTGCAAAACAACATAAGTTGTAGCCAGTGCACACACAGATTAATGCCATTAAGAGGTCATATTCATCACACTGTCATTCAAGAAGTCACATGTAACTGCATAGTCAATCCAAGATTCGCAAAGAACCACATTCAAATGTCGATGTCACATTGTCCATAAGCATAAAGGCACACATCAACTCCACACATACATGGAGACTCAGCCACACATCACTATACAGAGGAGGCCACTACAAAACAGCACAACAGAAACATTGCACCTGAGGCATACTGGCAATTACATAAGTCATGTGAATTTTTAACCGAAGTAGAAAACAATATCATCCAGAGCGCACAATGCCTGGCACCGCAGTGGGCGAGCACGTACACCTTGAGTTTCAAAAAATCGAAACCGCTGCCGGTTTCCATTGGCTGATGCCTATTCCTCATAGGCAGTGCCGCACCGCGGAGGTCAGGAAGCGACCATCGCAAGGCTGCACAAATCAATTGGTGTCAATGCCTGGCACCGAAGTGGCGGAGCACGTCCACCGTGAGAGTCAGTCAAAAACCCAACAACACCAATCATGAAGTGGCGGCACAGTAGACAGCTAGTCAGAGAAATGTCATAAAGGTCCAAGCATAAACTGCAGTGGATGTGCATCAAGTTGATACCCGAGGAAATGTCCATTGAAAAACAAGATCCACACATATGAAATTGTTGCCCACGCAATGTCACATCGCTAACTGACAAATCATGTACCTCAACATCATGTTCGACTGATGCAAAATTGTGGACAATGCAAAGTAATGTCACTGTCAAAAGTCTGGTCATCTCAATAGAAATGTGCTATACATTAACATATAAGTTATGCTGTCTACTGAACATGCTGACATAATGACCTCTATTCAACAGGTGATCTGATCACAACACCTGTTGGAAGTGTGACCAACGAGCCCAGCCAGTCTCCCCCCCATGAAGGTGAACTCATGATGCATATTTGCTCCCTTCCTCGGACGAGGAGGACCGACCTGGCCCCTCAGGCGTGGCCAGGCAACCCCAGTCTTTGGGCCTCACTGTCCCCACCACCACCTTGACTCCCACAACAGCAGCAACAACGCTGATCCCTGCGACTATGACCTGTGTGCCAGCCAGCACCAACACCAGTACCACTGCCTCCAACACTGTCCCCGTGGCAGTTGCACCCAATCCCACCAGCCACACCCAGGATGCTGGGGTCAGTGTGCGGGGGCAGCGACAGGCTCCGCCACAGGTCCGTGTATGCAGGGCAGGTGGGAGGGCCCCCCTGGGACAGTCCCAGGATGAGACCAAGACTGAGGCCCTGGCCATGGTCAACACTGTCCTGGGTGCATACCAACAGACCCAGGGACAGATGGGCCAGGTCGTCGATGAACTGGGCGAACTCCGCCTGCTGCAACGGTACATGGACACCCGCTTGGGTGTCATTGCTGATTACATGGGCCAGCTTGTGGGTGTTCTGAGGGACATCCATGCTGCTCAAGTAGCCAACCGCCCACCCCGTGGCCAGCCAGATGATACTGAGACCACCACCACAGCGGCCACAGGGAGGGGTGAGGCAGCAGGCACAGACTCCTCAGATACCTCCAAGCATGCAGCAGGTTCCCCCCTGGCCAAACAGTTGAGTGGACGTCCGAGGAAGACAGACGGAGGATCACGTGGCAAAGCACCTCTCAAAACCCGTTCCATGCGCCAACTATGATGTCAGCAGTGTTGCCTCCAGCATTGACTTTGTTGCAGATCAGAGCCCACATTTCCACAATGTTGGCAGTGTACTGTTGGACTGTGTCATACCAGCATTGTGTGTCCTACCCTGATGACTCTTGTGCCAGCACTTTCAGCTTCACCCCTCACCTGTCACTCATGTACAAATAAACACCATTCACAACACTGAGCGTTTGTGTCAGTACCATTTTTTACAGAGTAAATAGCATGTCAACTCACATTGCAATGTCTCTCCATATTTGAATGTCACAATCCATTGTGTGAGCGGAGGTACCTAGAAAGACACAAGAACATGACATGTGGTTGACATATGATGGCATGACAGCCAAAGCACAGCACCAGGCAACACTGCACACGTGCAATCCAGATTACACTGGTCAACTACATCAACATGGACAGAAGGGGGATGGGAGCACAGCACTACATCTCCCAGCACAGTAAATACCTTAGCAACCTGGGAAATGCACCTCAGCTTAAATACCAACTAGATTCCCGTGCGTGGTGATACACCAAGGTATAAGCGGGTTAGTGTTGTCAGTCTCAAGTCACATGTGTACCTGGATATCATCCTTCACCAGTAGGGAACAGATCCAGCAAATAGGTGTAAGGTGAGTAAGCAGCCGCCATTGTCTCAGCTTTCTGTACCTCTCCCTGTCAAATTGAAGTCAAATCCTTCTGCTTCATCACAAATATGCACATTTGATGTAAGTGCACGTTCATGGATGCTAAGGGATGTACTGTGCTGGTAGGTGAATCAGTGTCCTCCCACCCCCCTACAACCATACACATGGGAATGACTGCAGTGTCAATGACTCACACAGCGCATCACAATGCTGCACTCAGCAGTGTCCCAAAAACAGGCACGAACCAAACGAATCATGTCAAAGCTAGATTGAGGAAATTATTGCGTTCAGCAAGACAAGTACAGTCACACGTGTATTGTAAACTATCTAAGTTGATTGTCGGCAATATACATCAATGTACACAAGTCCCAGCCACCAGGCTCACACGCCCCTCATATGTACTAGAAGGAACTGATCGAGTCATGTACATCACAAACAGAGGTATTTCCCATGCAGGGCTCACGTATACAGAAAGAGTTTCTCAACGTGTCCATTGCCATAGGGATGAACTCATCACTCCCGCATATGTGAATGTCAACAGTAATTTGTGGGCTCACATTCCAACAATGTAAGCAGACTTCAAAGTATCAACAGGGCTGAAAGCCCATTTGTATTAACAAGAAGGCGGACTCACATCCTCCCCTCTGACCTTCGAATACCAGGTGGCTGTTACCTCCTGCGAGATACTGTTACAGCTGAATACGAGTCTCCCACTAGGTTCAGTGCAACTGATACACCAAGGTTCATACACTCCACACACAGAAGTCCTTGCTCATATCACAATTTCCCTTGTGGGCAATGGCCTTGTCACTTCCGTTCAGACCATTTCAGGAGTACAACAGGTGCTCACTCAAACAACTTTTTGTCGGACATGTGGCATTTCAGCAACATTCCTCCCGCTGTTCTGAAGAGTGCAGGTTCAACGACAGCTACAACGCAATGGCTGCACATCCTGTGGACCTGCACATCCCCGGTCCTGTGCAACTGTACCGTGAACGAATGCTGAATATATTGGGAGCGTTGCCATTGGCTGTGCTGCGCATCAGTTATAGGCTAAGCTTCCGCTATGCCTATTTCACCTGTGTGCAACCTGTGTTGCACTGTTGCAGCTGTCCCTTTCAATGGGCCATGGATGTCTGCCTATCCAACACATCTATTGCTGAACTGGATTATGGCATGTGGTTGAGTCCTTTGTTGGTCCACGACCGGGACTGTGCCCGGGATACCCGTCTATGGGATGCCTTACAACTTGGCATAAGTGCTGGCAGCTGGTCATGTGTGATTGCAAACTTCTCGTGTGCAATGACTACATTGAACCGCTCCCCTATTGGCCTGAAATGCTCCTTACGGACACGGGGTGCGAGGAGCACATCTGTTCATTCATATTACTGGATTGGGTGGCCGTCCTGTTTGCTGAAGCTGATCACGATCTACTCTTGGAACTGATTGCCTATGAAGCTGCAATAGCTTTATTGGATGAGTAACTACTTAACTGCATCCACAACTGATTGGGACTAATTACAGATGTATCAACATACAGTAGCATCTTTCGGAACTGATTACAGATTTAGCACTGACAATGGACATGTCTGCATTCGCTTGGACTCTGATTACCTCTGCGGCCTGCATCGCTTGCTGGCACACACCTGTGCAAGGTGAGGCTGTCTCCTGCCCTTTGTGGACATTGTTGCCTAGTACCAGTCTTGCTGCCATCATGCAGCTGTTGAGCTAGTTCTTACATGCCTTTGTTGTACTGCAAGTATCTTAGTTTGAGTCTGTCACCTGATTACTGTCAGCAGAACATTCAGTCAGCGCTGTCCTGGAGTACAGTACATGTCAAATCATATGGGCTGAGGAGTGGGCTCCTCTGACAAAGGGCATTGAGCTAATGTGATCCATCACATGACTTGTCCAGCAAGGGAAGGGGGAATCAGATCGGAGTACTCCCTCCTGAGTGCTCATTAATGTGACATCTCCCTCCATGACATCTGAACACGTTCCTATGCTGCCTGTTTCGGTCTGATGCATTGTTCTGCATGTTGCGGCACGTATCTTGCACGTTAGGACACGTTAATAGTAATAAACATTTCGCACATTAATTTGTATTGTACTGTGATCAGTGTTGAGCAGTATGAGAGTGAGGACGAGAGTGTGTGCCCTGTTACCTGGATTACAGAGGGATCAGACAGTGTTGGGTCATGTAGTGTTTTGGCGCTTGTTACACTGTTGGTGAGTGACAGAGCTACTGTAGCAGGACACACAATGTTGCCAGTGCTAATGCTTACCCAGTTGTTTGTTTAACTCTTCCACTACCTGCCCAAATCCCATATTCATGTTCTTTTTCATGTGTATGTGTCCAGATTCACAGCTACAATCCACCAAGTTTGGGAGACAACAGCAATGCGCACAGACACAGTCATAGTTGCATGATGATAACTTACACTCATTGAAAGTAGTTGGCTATGAGCTGGTCACGCAGGTCAAGACCTTCTTCCTCACCACTGGTATCGTCCCTGGGCATGTATGGGTTTGTAGCGGGGGGCTGTTGCTGGTCATCATCGTCCTGAATCCGGAGAATCCTCTTGCGCAAGGCCAGGTTGTGCAGCATGCAGCATGCGACTACTATCTGGCACACCTTCTTGGGTGAGTAGAGAAGTGCCCCTCCAGTCTTGGCCAGACACCTAAATCTTGATTTCAGAAGTGCATAAGTGCGCTCCACCACACAACGTGTTCTCCCATGGGCATCATTGTAGTGGTCCTCCCCTGGTGTAGTTGGATTCCGCAGTGGGCTCAGCACCCAGGGACGATTGGGATAGCCAGAGTCACCTATCCTGGATAAATACATTTATCAAAATGTAACTGTGACATGTGAGTGGAGCAGCATGTCACACATACGTCACACTCATTGACACAGCCCACTCACCAACAAGCCAGGCCCAATCTGGGTGTAGATTAGCCATCAATTGTGGTATGCTGCTGTGGCACAAAAAGACTGTGTCATGTACCGACACAGGATACTTGGCACACACGTGTGAAATGGTCTGGTCCGCTTGACATACCACTTGCACATTTCTGGAGTGTTAATTTTTTCGGTTAGGATAAATGCTTTCACATGCCTGTGGTGGAACTAGGCCAATGTGGGTTCCGTTAATGTCGCACAATACATGTGGAATGCGTCCAAGTTCATAGGAATCCCCCTTCACACCTGCCAAATCATTGAGCCTTGGGAACTGTATGTAGTGAATCTTGTATGTCATTAATGCAGACAGGACATCACGTAACACCATGCTGGACATAGACTGGGACATCCCTCCAGCGCTTGCCACAGTGTACTGGAAAGACCCAGTTGCCAAAAAATGCAGTGCAGCCATCACTTTGACTTTTGCTGACAAATCCGGAGGATATGTTCACCTGGACTTCAAGTGGGGCTCCAACTGAGCACAGAGCTCTCGCATTGTGAGGCGATCCTGACGGAATTCCATGCTGATTGTAATGTCCTCCATGGTGTCCAGGACTGGGACAAGTTGATAGATAGGTGTGCTCCTCCTACGTACTCTGGCCAGGAACATATGCAGAAGTCGGTAAAAATTGATGTGATGTGTGTGACAGTTTCACCAGAGACTCACATGGCCACAACATTGACATGACTCTTGAGCATGTGAAAAGACACAAGTGACATCCATTAAGACCTTGGTTCACTCCACCCACTACTCATACTGAGCACTAGTACATCAACAATATGACATTGTGTATGACATGTCGTACCCTGCTACATCAGGGTGTGATCAGCCCTGTGTGTTTGGCACAGCATATGTGGTTACCAGCATCAATGCTGACTTGCATGTATCTTCGGCCATTGCACATCCTCAATCTCAAGTCCGACAATACACTGCAACACGAAGGGATGAGGGCAGTCTGTGTCACCTGGACAACATCACATAAGTATGCAGCACAGTAGACATGTTCAAATGTGCATTATGTGGTCAGTCCATCAGGACTGTGTCATGAATCTGCGTGACACACATTGCCACGTTCAAAGTGTATTTGAACAGATACACGTGTTTAGTGTATACATGCACACATAGCTTGACAGCACAACTTATGTTGGATCCAGCAATGTATGTTGAGACACATGTGCATTGCCCTGATGTGTATACACACGGAGGCAATTGCAGGTGAGCACATAGCATGGCACAGCAGTACATGTGTAGAAAGTGTGGCGCTGAAAAGTCTGTCTGATTTAATGACAATGGCCAGCTAGGGATGTCAGCCGACATCACTGACATTTCATGAGACAGAACATGGACAAGTGTCCGACCGTCAAGTAGCAAGTGTTACCCCAGACGTGTTAACATCTTTTTTGTCTCAGTACACAACGTGAGTACAGTGATAGCGGCCTTTGTCCTTTTGGGCTCATTTACTCTTTTCATGCCATGCTGTCCACCACACAATACGAGTGATGTCTACCCACTCTCCTTTTCATGGACATTCCATGTGTGTCAGGACGTAAGGCATAGGTCACACGCCATGGAACCTTAACAGTTTGCACATTTGACCGTATGCAAATGTTGTGTGGTGAATGATGCAGTTAGCAAAGCGTGCATTCTAAAGCTAAATTGTGTTTACAGGCGCTAGAGCTGGCATCCACAGAGGTAACAAGCATTGGCCCCAATCGAATGGTGCCGGATAGCGGTGGCTGCTGCGTGACCTCCGTGGGGCGTGACCGCCAATGAGGTTTAGCCATCAGCCAATGGGAACCGCCAGCGGTAGTGATTTTGAGATGTCGCGGTAGGCGTGCTAGGCCCCTGCGGGGCCAAACATTGGCCCCATATGAAGGATGCTAAGCCGGCTGGCCAATGGTAACAGCAGACCAACATTTGAACGAGCCTAGGGCACTATATATATGCCTGTGATATGTACACACCTGTCACTCGCCTAAAGACACTGCTGCCTGCCATTCCTCAGCATGAACAGTGGCTGTACGTCATCTCTGGAACCAATCATGTATCGTAGAGAGAACCCGAGGGCCCGTCCCTTCACCACAGAGGAGCTGGGGGTCCTGGTAGGAGAGTTCCTTGGACAGTTCGGGAGGCCATATGGTGCTCCAGAGGGACTGGAAAGTGTATGCCACACTTACTTATGTTGGTCACGAGGGTCAAAACATGTGGTTGTACAGTGCTGTGTGCCTCAGACTGCTTGCCAAAAGGGCAGCATTCTGATTTTGTTGTCTGCATTTCACATTCATTACACACTACTTGATGCACTTGAGTGTGTGGGGAGGATGGCACACTGTTCAATATTGCTGCTCAACATGTCTGAAACATCACACGTGTTACTTACAGAAAGGATGATGAATACGTGTTGGAGTCTGTGTAGCCAAACGAGTTTAAGTGTATACTGATGTGTAGCTCTATTAGCTGAAGGCATGTGGATGTGCCTACAGACAATAGGATGTGATGTTGATATGGCACCACATGACGAGCAATTTTGCTGTAAGATGGCTACTTGGAGCATGACTGCCAGTTTGCATGTTAACGTCCATGGGCTGTGCATGGAAAAACTTGTAGACTAATGCAGCCTGTGCATGGACCGTCACATGTGTGCATTGGGTACATGCTTTTATTTTTATCTTGCCTATCATGTTTGTTGTCAGGCCACTTCACTGAACAGTGTCTCTGTCTCCTGCTGAATCTACTGAGATCAGAGAAGGTGATGGGCACGTAACAGTTGGTGTACCTACTGGCATCACTGCTCCCCTGGAGTACAGCGACACTGATGATACCAGCTCATCGTAGGGGGACCGGAGTGCCCTGGATGAGTCAGCTCCTGAAACGCCTGCCTCCAATTCCTCAGACTCAGGTGGTGACTCCTCGGTGTGGTCGGGCAGAGGAGAATCGAACTTGCTTCTTCGTCCAACACACCCCGTCCTGTGTCCACAGTCCCTGATGCTCCCCCAAATGTCATCCGTGCACGATGCCCTAAGAAGGGTAGGGTATCTTTTCCCCCAGGCACAGCTGCCCCAGCCCCTGTGTCCCCTGCTGCCCTCAGTGTGGAGGCCATTGACATCTTGTGTCAGGTGTCTGTGGGTCAGACTTTGCTATTGAATGCCCTACGGGATCATGGCAACAAGTTGTCACAGGTAATAGCGTTCATGGAGGGCATCCATTCTGATGTAGGTGGCCTGCTCTGGAGTGTCCAGTGTCTGGCCTCCAGACTGACAGCTGCAATAGTGCAGTCACAGGCTCTAAGTCTCACTCCTGTCCCTTCCTCAACCACCCTGCCAGTGTCCCCACATGATCAAAGGAGCCACACACCTGTACACTCAGGCACCAGGTCATCCCCACGCAGCACACTACAACAGGAGTCCAAGAGACAGAGACACGAGACATCATCCACAAGGAGCACAAGGAGCACAAATGCCAGCACCACCATAATAACCTCACATGAGAGTGCGGAGCCGAAACACAAAAGACATGCCTCAACATTGCAGACGTCAAAGTCCCAGCACTCCAAGACCCCTCCAGGATTCACTACTGATCCAGGCTCAGCACAAGAATTTGCCCTGGCTGCTGTGGGGCTGTTGTGTTCCACAACTGCCCCCCCCAGTTCAGAGGGATGCTGTGCCCAGAACTTCCACTCCCACCAAAACCCCCCCTGGTAAGCATGGACAGAGAAGCAGTGAGGTTGTGATTGTTCCACAACAGGGGAGGCAGGGTAGGAGCCCCCCCCAGTGTAGAACTAGGTCTGAGGGTTTTGCAAGAAAGGATCCACGGCCACCTGCTACACTTTCTGGGGGGAAGGGAGCAGCTGTGAGCACCTCACCTATCCCTTGTCCAAAGACACTTGTGGGCTATCGTATCCCCAAACAAGTGAAGCCCAGCCCTCCACATGCAACATCAGCCACTGAGCATCACCAGTGCATGTCACCACCTCCCCGTGCGACGACTCCACCGGGTCCTGCCAGCCCTCAGGCTCCCACATCCAGGGATCCCTCTGCCTGTGCCAGTTCTCCCCCTCCCAGGTCCAGTCCTCAGACTACCCCAGACAGTCATCCCCCACACAGTTCCAGTTCTCCACATATTTGATGGCTGGTCCCTCTTCCCAGCCCATTCCTCCCTGAGCGGTGCCTGAGCTGACCATTTGCTAGCCCTGTACTGGTGATGTTTACATGGCTGTGGACTGTGTTACATTGATCTGTGTATATTTCCAAAGCACACATGTGCAGACTTGAGTTTTGACTGGCAGTTGCCCTTCATGTTTTGCACTTTACATGCTGATACTGAGTTTGTGTTTGAATGAAGTTATTCATGTTCTTGACATTGTTGCTGGCCTTACAAATGTTGCTGTACAATGTATGTGCATGTGTTCATGGGTTCAATGCTCTGAAGTCACACTTTGCCATTCCCATGTACTGTACTAGATCTTACAGGGGTTACCAGGGGTTCCGCAGAATGCTGTCATGTTTTGACTCAGAGTATTGATGGGGGCGGGCTACTTGTCAGTGATGGTCCACTCTGGTCCTGTTCATTGTGTTGGCTGTGCTCTCCTTCTTCACACATGTCAGATGGGTTGGATCTCCATCATGTGAATGTCTTCCAATTTACATGATGACTCGAGGGGTGGGCAGGGTAATACATATCTGTGTGGTCTATCTTGATTTGTACACACCAGTGTGGGTATCTTGTCATTTTGGATGGGTATGGCTTCATAGTCAGATGGATGGAGGTATATGTTCTTATTGGAGTCATCGTACAGTGTGAGTGTGCTGTAATTCTCTGAGATGTTGATGTGTGTGTGCCTTTGGGCATTGCCCTTTCACTCATGTATGATCTATGTGATGTGTGCCTGTTTGTTTCCATGGTCAGACACCTTGTGGGGTGTTGGTGGACATGTTGGGGTTGTTGCAGGAGCTGTGTGCTGTGTGTCATTGTGACCTCGCAGGCCTAGGGTGCACCTGTATGTTCGACTCATCATTGGTGAGTATGCAAAGTGTGTCAGTGCAATGTCTGTGTTGTGTGTCTTGGGATATGGCCTTGGTCTTGCTTACCTTTGTTCGCACTCTGCTGCCTATCTGTGGGTTGCAAACATGATATGTGATTTCTCACAGGCATACCTGTCACTTGACACTTTCTGTGCCCAAATTGGAGTTGTTTGGATTCATAGCTGTGAAAGTAATTGCATTTGGCCATGCACATTGAGACAGACTTAAACATGGATTTTTGCTCGGGACACTCCTCAACTGTACAGATCTGGTGTATACACCACTTCATTCGTGACCTGTGCAGTAGCTACCATGCACATGTTTGACCCTCCCCTCCATGTTCTGGCACTGTACTGTGTGCTGATGATCTGTTTCCATTGGCATGCTGGCCAGCGGCACTGTTTCAGTGGGTGTTGTGTGATATTTGTACCTACTTGCTTTCAGTAATGGTTGCTGTGGTACAGTACAGATGGATTGGCAGCACAGTCTTCTTGCCTTGTTCCTGCATGGATGTTTGCCAGGGTTGTGTGGCAGTGGATGTTTGCAAAATGTGTAGCTGTTTCCCTTGCGCCTGCTAGCCATCCTGGGCAGGCATCTTGGTCACTTTGCAGTCTGCAGTGTATGCACTCCCATCACCAATGCTAATCTGTCACCTTGATCAGGATTGGAGCTGTGTAAGTGGTGCTGGTGGGTGGGTGTGTGGGGAGCTGAGTGGCAGGAGGTGTCAGCACAGGGCAACCTTCTGGCCCCTGAGAGTATCACTGATGTGAATAGGGGAGGCATCTTTCCCCAGACGTGGTTGTGCAGGCCCTGCCTGCATGCTTGCAGTGAGTTGTTGTTGTACCGTGGTTGCATGCGTGTATGGGTGTTGGACGCACCTCTGCTGTTGTGCGCAGCGGCGTCTGATCTGCTGGTAATGCATCAGGTACAGCAGCGGTAAGGCCTGTAGGGCTGGATCCATTGTGGCTCTGGTGGTGTACGTGTATAGGGCTTGGATATTCCCTCGCTGTTATTGTGCTTCCGCCATCCGCAATGAGGTGGGGTTTCCGCAGCGGTGGGATTGGCTGTTTGGTACATCGTAATGTGGTTGGTGGTGGAGACGTGATTCCGCACGCTGTTCTTGCTCTATTGGCTCCGTCCGCCACCCTTACGTGAGGTCAACACGTGCAGACGCAGAAACACAGCGGAGGTACGTAAATGGCCTATGTTGGCCCATTGTAATGTGGTGGTCACAATAACCGCATGAGGTGCAGAGAATTCTCAGTTTTCCGCCACCGCCAGCACTACGGATGCCCTTCCGACCGACATCCTAATGACTCCCTTAGTACATATTTAAACATAAACATATAATTTCTAAGTATAGTCAGTATGAAACATTTTTATGGTTTATATAATGGAGAAGTTGGTAAATATGTAAATTTTTTACAATTAAAAGATGCAGTTATCCACTGGTTTTTATACGTTTTTTTAATACATATTTTTTTGGTAACAGTTATAGAATATTTATTTATATTGTAAATATGCATTACATAATTACAAATAGTGTACATTATTCATAACATACATTTTGTAACAATTTTTCATTGTATATGTTTTTATGTTATTTGCATAATTCCTAATAAATAATATTATATTTTGTATAATATTATTTAAATTGTATCTATAAACAATATTATAAAGCTAAGAAAGCATTTCGTAAAAGAAAAATATTTGTTAACATTAATACAGTGCGTCACATTTTTGCAAGCAGTACAATTTTTTTCTTACAATGATAAGTTAACATAATTTTTTTAATGTATAATAATAAATATTATTAGTGTTCTGATATTTACTATTATTATTTTACAATTTGAAACAGCAAAGAAAAAACATTTTTCACATTAGTAATATTAATAAAATTTAAAAAAAAAAATTGTATAACATTTCTAATGTACATTGAGTTTAATGTAGAAAAGTATTTTTCTTAGTTCAATTAGGCCGCCATTTTTTAAACTAAGTTTTATTTTCTAGGCTATCTGTGTTGTTTTAGGTCATTTCTGAGGGGAGAAGCTTACGGTTAGAAGCTGCGTCTCATCGGTTAAGGTAAGTTTAATTTATTTGCTTTTAGGCTTAATTTAGGAGTAGGGCAAAGGTAGTTGGATTTTCTGTTTGTTGTGAGGTTTAGTTTGTAGTTTAGCGTATGCGAAATGCGGTTAGTGCGTTGATAGGTCGGTGTTAGGGTTTGCTATATATGTTTAATTATATTTAGAGTATGGTGTTATCAGTATGTTTATGTGTGTTTTTTAATGATTTTACTGTATATTTGTGCGGGAGGGATTGTGTTGTTTTTTCCACAGGTATTTGACATTTCGAAGTTGCCGTTGGGAGGAGGATGCTCTTTTTTTTTTAAGGAACTGTGGGGGTCATTAGGATAGCGGGCGGATCGCCACCGCCCGTATGGCAGTGGCGATCCGCCCGCTATTTTCCACCGCCCGCTAAACATTTCTCCACCGCCATATTACGATGGCGGTGGGGACCCAGGCGGACGGAAAGACCGTCCGCCAGTTTTCCTCCAGTAGGCAATCCGCCCGATTGCCTGCCGGGCGGAAAAGGCCAGCAATATGGTGTCGGTGCCCTGCAGGCACCGCCATCCATATTACGATGGGCGGCGGTTCAGGGCTTTCCATGGCGGTGACTCCGCCATGGATAGCCAGGCAGTAACCACTTTCGGGGGCCCGTTGCGGGCCCCCAAGACATTGGGGGGGTGGAGGGTGCACATGGGGGGTACCTATGGTACCCCCCTACATTGTCATGGACAAGGTGGCAGGCACCGCGTGGTGCCTGCCACCTTGTGCATGACAATGCACACAGTGCATTCCCAGCATTGTGGCGGGCGGTGCTGTGAGCACCACCCGCCACAATGCTGGGAATGGAGGATGCCACCGCCACGGTGGCGGTGGCATCCTAATCGCCGGTGCAGGACCGCCGCACCACTGGCAGCCGGTCCCAGCACCGCTAGGGTGGCGGGCGGACAAAAGTCCGCCCGTCATCCTAATAGGCCCCTGTGTATTAGTATCTAGTAAACTAATAATTATTTTACATTTTCTTTATTTTTCGGGTTTTCCTGGAGCGTTTCTTTTTTAACTTTATTTTTTGCGTTTTTTATGGATTCAACACTATGGATATATTGCCGGCGGATTTTATTTTATACAGTTGTATTTTTCCATTTTGTTTTGGAACTTTTAACTAAGTATTGGAACATTTCTACATTTGAATTTTTTTTTGGCTGCTTGGACTACATTCTTCAGCTACAAAAATGTAAGTTATTTTTAATTATTTACAATGGGAGGGAAATGTAATTTGTGTAATTGTTATTGATATTTTTTAATATATAAAATACTATTTATTATGTCAAATATTTTTTTAAAAGTTTAAATTAATTGACATAATATTTATATTTTAGATGTTTGAAAAGAAATGTTTAGTTAAGAACTCAGTTTACAAGTACGATTTTTCTATGTTTATGTATTACTGTTTTAAAGTAGGGATTTTGCTGTTGTTTCTAAATATCCTAGACCTTTAGTCTTTGGATAGAGTCTTACTTTGTATTGTAAGTGCTTGAACATTGTTTTAGTTTGTTTAGTTAGTTTTGGACCTAGCTGTGTTACAGACTGTTCAAGTCTTAGGGCCCGATTCCGATCTCGCTCGGAAAGCCCTACGGCCAACTTGGTCCCGTAGAGCTTTCCGACCGACTCGTGCTCCTGGGCTCCGAATGCCCGAGTACGATGTAAGTATGCGCTGACGGACTCGGGTCGCTCGGACCCCCATTGAAGTCAATGGGATCCCGATGTACGTTGTGTACATAGGCTTCCATTGCGAAAAAAATACGTCACGGAAAAGGGCGCCCCCTGTTGTGGGGATGCGTCAGTGCCCCCCGCACCGTACTTGCATGTGTAGGGAGGACCCTTGAGTCCCCCCTGTGACCTAGTTGTAGGTCTACAGGTGAAGGGGGGCCCACTACGGCCCCCCGAAGTCCGCTTCCTGGAGCTTTTTTGTGTCAGAGGTTCCGAGTCGATCTGGCTGCTCGACACGCACATGGTACTTTTGAGGACACATGGGTCGGCAGATTACATAGATCTGGCCACAGAAGAAACAATACATTTCTAATTCCCTGGTGGAACGTATACAGAAGCACATTAAATGGGGAAGCCAAAACTAATAACGCAGTAGAAGGATGGAATAACGCCTTCCTTCAAGCAACAGGTAGAGTCAAACCAACACTAGAAAAATTTATATCATGCCTACAAAAAGAACAGAGTTATCAAGAGTTCCGAATGGAACAATCTGTAACTCAACTAACACCAAAAACATCAAAACAGACTAAACAAATGCACAAATACCTAGAACAACAAGTAAAACTGTACCCTAGTACAAAAGGCCTGGAGTATCTAAACATGATAGCAAAAACTCTACTTTAAAAGATCAATACAAATAAAATACAAAATACTCATCTTTTAAACTTAGCATACAACAAAAATGTATTAATTTTATCACAAATATAATTACTGTGTGTAACATATTTTTAATTTTGAAATAAAATATATTAACACACATTAATGATATTTTTAATAAAATAAAACACAACAATAATAAAGAAATGTATTTCCCTCCCACACTAAAACATAATTAATAAACTTACCAAGTTTCTTCCAATTGCTGTAAAATCTATTTTCTTCTGATACAATTCAATTAAATAAGGATAAAAAATCCACAAAAGTTTCCCCAAAAAAATGGAAAAATACAACTGTAGCAAAAAATGAATACTCCATGTAGAGAACGTCCATAGGAAAACCATAAAAAACCCGAAAATGTAGAAAATATAAAAAAACACTCCAGGAAATCCGAAAAATTTAAAGAAGTGTAAGAAATATATTAGTCAATTAAACTAACATACACTTCTTTAAAAAAAAACGACTCCTTCCGACACCGGTAACTTCTGAAAATACAAACTTTCAAAACAAAAGCACATACACTCCCACCCACATAAAACAACACATAAACACTTACCAACATTACTACTAACTTTAATTTTGAAAAAAGACACATTAAACACCGTATTTCTAACTCTCTAAACAGGCCTCCATAACGTTAAAACTACGGAAAAACACGACACGTAACTATAACATATTACAGTTCCGAATATTGCTAATATATATATCTAAACACACTAAACACTATCTAACTAGGTTCAAAATACATTTTAAACTTATTTAAAACAAAGAAAACAAACCTTACCTTTAGCGACGTGAAGTGGCTCCCAACCGCGAGCTTCTCTTCAACCAAATCACACAAAACAACATTAAGCGGTTACAAAATACAAGGCCCAAAAACAAATACAAAGTTTTACCATAGAGAATTTAACACATTTAGGGGCCCATTACGATAACCGGCGGTAAAAACTCCGCCATCTACTATAGCCTGAAAAAAACGCCCGCCTGCACCATGGGAATACCAACCGAGCAATTATGAAGTCGCGAAGCAACCTCCGCCCGCGGCGGTAAAAACACACAAAATTCCGCCCGTCCATGTCCGAGTAGAAGATGAACCGTCCGCCACGGACGCAATCCCGCCCGAAAACCCAAATCCTCCCGCTCTGATGACCGAGACAACGACCGTGAAATTATGATCTCCCCGACATGAGCGCGGAAAATCCACATATTCCCCGCCCGCCACGGTTAACAACAGCGATGAATAACTGACACGGCGGAAGGCCTGTCGGCCACGTCCGTTCACGGAAATCATTTGCGGAACAAAGAAATACACACAACATGGCCAACAAGTCCACACAGCAAACTACGCCAAAATACCCAAACACAGAACACATCCCAAAGACACATGCCCCCTGCCAAAACTACAAAACTACAAATCCCAGGACAACAGACACAACACACCTGAAAACGACAGACCATCATGACACACCCACATAGGACAGTACAAAAGCAGCCTCCTCACAGACCACAATCCCTTGCACTACGACAAAGCGAAGACGCCATCAGAGAACACAGAGAGACACTAAGGAAAGCAGCACACCACACGCATGCACACATCACACTCATGATCACCACCACTACCACCACCATCACCACTGAAACAACGGCACCACGAACCCCCTGCACATCACACATCACACACCACACAACCACCACACCAGCACCACAAATAGCAAACCACACACCATGGCAACACAAAGAATGCCAAAGTACACTGCCACTGAGTTGACGGTCATGGTCGACGAGATCATCAAGGTGCACCCACAAATCTATGGGAACCAGGTCCAACAGACACCAGTAGCCACCAGAAACAGAATGTGGAGCAGGATCGTAGACCAGGTGAATGCAGTTGGGAACGTGCCACGCAACTGGGGTGAAATCACAAAGAGGTGGCACGACCTGAAAAGCGTGGTCAGGAAGAAGGAGGCCAAGAACCCTGAGCTGGCTGACAGGACTGGCGGCGGAAATCTTGCACTATTCAAGACCTTCAAGGTGTGGGAGGAGAAGGTGCGAGGCATTCTGCATCCGGAGAGTCTCACCGGAATACCAGGGGGAGTGGAGGCTGGTAAGTACAAACAAATGTATACCAGCACACCGCTATGTACTGTCATGCACTACCAGAATGCCATAGCACCGAGGGCCAAACACCCCCATGTCCAGTACACAACACACAAGACATCCCTCACACATGCAACAGACACTCCCACACACTCAGCCCAAAGGTACCAACAAACAAAACAATGGGGGCATGTGTACAGTCAGCCAGCACCACAACTCCCACCAGGTCCCCTTGTACCCCAGATGCGCCGGAAGGAGCACTCCCCACACCCACGCTCATGTGTCAGCCATAGGTGCACTAACCAACAAGTAACAGGTAAGTAGCCTTACCACAAACTCCGAGTATCGAAGGGGGACTGCAGAAGTACAACCCCCACCAGGCCCCTAGTCCTACAGCGCAGCAAGATGGAGCACTCCCCACACCCATGTGTCAGCCATTGCAGTGCACAACTCCACCCGACAGCCAGATATGTTTCCCTACATGGAGGGGTGTCTGTGGGTGGTAAGCCTTCACCACAACTCACTACACGGCCCCCACTCCCACAGACCAGCAAGATGGAGCACCCCTCCCTCTCATAACCATGTGACAGCCATTACATTGCTCCCTCCAAAACAACAAGTAGGTAGACTACTGTACAGGGCGGGGTGTCTGTAGGCATGAGGACTGTACTAAGACTAACATTTGGGACATGTCACATAGCAGAGGAACAGGTAGCACTGCTCCCTGTCATAATCATGTGACTAATGTGCACAGGGACATGAATTACAGAGTCATAGCCCACATGAGCCATCACAAATACACTAACACGTAAGGAGTCACGTCTGCATGCACAAGTCTCACTGGAGTACTGACCCACATGCCGTGCACTGTGCCAGTCATCACACACATCAGCAACACCATCGAAGTCTTGTCCATGTAGTCGTGTCTGCTTGTTCCGTTGACATCGTACAACATCACCCATGTAAGTCTATCTTGTCTCAATGTAACAGAGTGGAACCCCAGTAATGTCACATACGCCACTGGACCCATGAACCACACAGCTACACAATGCACATTCAATATCTCATCCATCACATCTTTTTAGCCCCAGTGTCATGAAAGGTATATCATCTAATCAGTTGTCCCATATACAGTAGTTCAGCAAAGATTCCTGCCGATGACCAATAATGTGTCTGTAGTGTCTGAAGCGCACGTCACACTGTGATTTACAACATACCTAATATAGTCAACACCCCAAGAGCACTGCATTGCTGCACATGGCTGAGGGTAGTACGCACACCAAGGAATTGTCCCATCTGCAATACGTTGTGTGGCACACAACCATTACTCACTCACTACAATGCTTGCAGTGTAATGTCCCTAAATGATAACAGTGAGCAGATATGCTTGGTATGTCAGACATACACACACCTTTGTCTCTGCAGTGTCGTGTGGCCAAAACACATGTCCCCTCCTGCACCCATATGTCACAGTATGTACCCCAAAACCATATTTCACCTCAGAAGCGTTGAGGGGCTGTACCCTTTGCCATCTGCGTTTCTAAGCATTCCATTTGAACCCCAAAACCATATTTCACCTCAAAAGCGTTGAGGGGGCTGTACCCCTTTGCCATCTGCATTTCTAAGCATTCCATTTGAACCCCAAAACCATATTTCACCTCAAAAGCGTTGAGGGGGCTGTACCCCGTTTCCACCAAAGCCACAAAATGTAGGGGTACTGCAACACACACCGATTGGCTATCCAAATCCGTCCCATGTCATGTGCACCCATCACACTATTCCATTGCCTTGATCACGCACACACATTGTAGAACCATACACACGCATCTGGGAAATCAGTGCACAACTGTGCACCAACTGTGAATGTCTGGCATCTAACACAAACCTTGCAAGGTGCAACACAATAACCTTTCGTCTCCGCCCCACAGGTGACGAACAGCATGATGCTGGAGAGGGAGACAGCAGCCATCACAGCCAGTCCACAAGCCCTCCACCCGGACTCACGGATTTGGAAGACCTGGACACCTCTTCGGATGAGGACTCCCGACCAGGCACATCTGGTGTGGCAGGGCTCAATCGCTCCCCAGGACCCCTCCTACCCACCAACCCATCTCCCAGGGCTGGTGACCAGTCCCAGGCCCCTGCTGCCACGGTCATTGCGGCCACCACCAGCGCCGCAACCACCACCACCACCACCACCAGGGCCTCCCTGACCACTCACCCTGCGCAAGGGGCTGCACGCACGTCGACATCGACCCTGGGAGCCACAACGAGGCCCCGGGTGACCACTGTGGCGAGTGGGCAGGTCGGTGGCAGCAGTTCAGGTGGGAGGAGCAAGGTCAGGCCAACGCCATCAGAGCCTGGGAGCCAAGCCCTGCCGCAAATCGCCAGAGTCCTTGGGGCCTATGAAGAGGCCCAGGGACAATGGGCCCGGTCATCTGCCGATACGCGGGAAGTCCTTGGGGTGTTGAGGTCCATGGACGCCCATATAGGCCAATTCGTGACCCGTATGGGCAAACTTGTCGACCTCATGGGCCAGCTAGTGGTGGCGGTGAGGGCCCAATCAAGGCCAACAACACCACCTCCGCCACCACCTGCTGGGGCGCAGGTCTGTGCAACATCCAGTTCCCCTGCGTCCACAGCAAGTGGGCAATCCTCAGCCACCACCAGCAGCCCACAAACACAACCCCCCCATCTCAAACGTGGAAGGGGTCGTCTGAAGAGGAAACAGGTGTCCAGAGATGACTTTGCACGCTCCAAACGCCAGTGAGTCAGCCAGCCACGGTGGCCATCTACTGCATTCACTTGGACTACTATCCTACCCCACACTGCCATGTGAATGGCATGTGTCTGTCGGACTGTGGACCCAGAACAACATGGGTACACCTTGACCATCACGCAGACATGTCCGTCAACTCATTGTTCCAGCATGCACCACTTTTGTCATCACCTTGCCCACAATCACATGTCACTGCTCAAAATAAATACACCTGGATCACATTCTGTTGTATCTGCTCTGTGTTTAATCAAGGATGTGCTACCGTCACCATGATCAGAAATGCATCAGGAGTGTGGTATGTCGATAGGCCAGGAGAGGCTGTAGGGACCTAGGGGTGAAAAACAGAGCAAGAGTCCATTGAATGTGTGTGTCACACACTCATCACACAGTACTTGTCATCAAGTTTAAGCAATGTACACATATCTCACAGAGCAACAGGGCACAATGCCACAGCCACTGTCAGTGGCATACTACCCTGGACATGGACCATTGCCACACAGCACTCAGTGAACAATAGGCCGCCATGACAATGCACACATACACCTACACAACTACAGCAACATCAGCCGACGTACATGGTCACTCACCGTCAAGTGAAGTAGCGGGCGATGAGCTGCTGATGCTCATTCACTGCTTCCTCCTCTCCACTGTCCTCGTCACTGGACATGGCCTGGTCTGCAGCGGGGGCCCTGGCTGATCACCATCATCCACTATCAGTGGGATCTGCCTGCGAATAGCGAGATTGTGCAGCATGCAGCATGCCACAACTATCTGGCACACCTTCTGTGGGGAGTATGCCAGTGCACCCCCGGTGCCGTCCAGGCATCTGAATCTGGACTTCAGGAGTCCAAAAGTCCGCTCCACCACACGTCTGGTCCTCCCATGTGCCTCATTGTATCGGACATCAGCTGGTGTCCTGGGATTACGTAGTGGGCTCAGCAGCCAAGGCCCGTTAGGATATGCAGAGTCACCAACAATCCATGCACGGTCCGGTGTGAGAAACACAGAGAATCGTTGCAAGTCCAACAGGATACAAGACAGCATGTCACACCCAGCACGCTACACGAGTATGCATACTCACCAACAATCCATGCACGGTCCGGTTGGAGATTGGACATCATTCGTGGGAGGATGCTGTGGCGCATGATGTGCGAGTCATGGGTGGAACCGGGAAACTTCGCACACACGTGTGTGATGATCATGTGCGCCAGGCACACCACTTGCACATTCAGGGAGTGGAAATGTTTCCGGTTCCTATAGATGTGCTCCATGACCTGTGGTGCAACAAGGCCAACATGGGTGCAATCAATTGCACCAACAACGTGGGGGATGCGTCCAAGGGCATAGAAAGCACCCTTCACTGCCGCCAAATCACGAGCCCTGGGGAATCAGATGTACCGGTTCCTGTACAGCATCATAGCTGACAGGACATCCCGTAGCACCATGCTGAACATGGGTTGGGACATTCCACCTCCACTGCCTACTGTGTGTTGGAAAGATCCGGTAGCGAAAAAATGCAGTGCAGCCATCACCTTAGCCATGGGGGTGAATGCTGTTGGATACACCCTGCGAGGACGAAGGTGGGGTTCCAACATGGCACATAGGTGATGCAGGGTGGGTCGGTCCAGCCGGAATTTACGAATGACCTCCACATCCTCCATGTCTGACAGCAATTGGTAGGGGCGATGTATGTTTGGTCTCCTCCTAGGACAGATGGAAGTGGACACATGTCAATGCAACACACCACATGGCACTTTCACATACACATAACTAAAATTACTGACAAAGCAATAGAATCACAGAACAGCTGATAAGTAGGGACAGCACAGCTACAATACTGTTACACAGGTCCCCTTACCAATGGCAATGGCTACTGACACACACCATTGACATGAGCATGCACATGGGGATTTAGGCCCTAATAGCTTGAAAGGCATCATGATGGTTTCAGACTGCATAGGTGGGAAGCGACAACACCATGGCAATATACCTAGCTGCTGTGCCTGACACAGCTTCCGAGGCTGGGTGAGTATGGCACACACCAAGAACACAATGTACACAGGCTGAGCGTCCAAAACAAGTGGGTCCTGTTGCACAATGGGGTATGAGACAGTCAATGATGTCCCTAGTTCACCCAATGTACAGCACTGTACGTATCACACCTCCAACACACATTGACAGGTATACACATTGACAACTCCATGACAACACAGCTGTGTGAATGCAAACACACATCACAAGTGACACGTAACGTTGCACGTGCCAAGTGGGAGATGTACATTGAGAAATATGGCATGTGTGTGCATATGCACATCCCATGCTCCCATGCTAATGTGTACATGATGATGTGCCAACAGACATGTGGAGGCTGAGCACTGGCCGTCAATGCCTATGCACACAGCATGAAGTGGCCCTGTCCAGTGTGGACATGCTCCCACACACAAATCATGGCCACACCTGCAAATGCATGGCACACATTCAACTTTGGATTCCACATGGCACCAGCGGACTGTACCCGCCATGTACCAGGCCCTTGAGGCCAACTCCAATGGCCCTCGCGACTGCATCCTGCGTGTTCGACGTTAGAGGTAAGCGTACCGGGACAGCTCGGTGCAGGCCATTGTGTGCATTTGAAGTAGGCAGACATGGTACACCAATTGCAGCAGCTTGGACCAACTGGAACAGCCCCAGGGGGCTATATGAGTGTGGGAGGGAGACCGGCATTACCACAGCTTCCAGGGACTGCTGCCTGGCATCCCTCAACAACACCTGCCGCTGCTGCCACATGTCCACCTACATGTCGAAGACTCTGAAGATATGTCCAGGTCCACTCACCAGCGAGGAGCTGGAGATCATGGATTCCGAGCTCCACGCACACTGCCCAAGGCTATTTATAGCAAAAGTTGTGTGTGTAAGACAACTACAGTGTGTGTGGGAGTGCATGTGGGGGACACACATGTCGTTGATCCGCAGCACTATGATTCTGAGCCTGTGGGGTTCCTACATGCACTGCTTACCATGCTAACTACAGGTGTAAGGGGTATGTAGGCTCTCTGGCGCTTTCCCATGCATGTCCCTCACAAGTGGTGGTACATGGCATTTCCAAGTCACGCAGCCACTTGGCAATGCAGGACTCAGGGCAGTCATTGCTTGTGTGAATGGCTGGCTGGGTCCCTGCTAGCCTTCTCAGTTGCAGCAGACCTGGCCTGCACATTGACCGCCCAATCCTAGAAGGAGACAACACTGACTGTACAGTGGATTACATGTGTCTTTTGTTCAGGACTCTCCTAAAATGCGCAAACTCAGCCCTGTCGATTGGACACACCATACCTTGTGATAGGGATGTGTGTGAGAGATAGTGGCACTGAATGTGACCTCCATTGTGGGGTGAGCCATTCACAGGGCGAGTACGTTGAGGGCTGCGCAGTGTTGGACACAGTGAGTCCACCCACAAAGATGTGTTGCCTTGTGATCTATGTGTTGGTCCACCTGACAATGGACAGTAGATGTGGGCAGACTACACATTGCTTAATGTGCTGGCAACCTGCATGTGAATGGGATGGACAGGTACTGTGAACACACTTTCACCAGCATGCAATCACGTGTGGTGTACACATGCTGTTTGGCCATGTCCAATTACTTCTTGGCTCTGTTACACGTCTCTGAGTATTTGGGATGGGTCAGCAGCATGCCACTGTGATTGGTGGATGTGGGTGATGTTGAGAAGTGTATGAGTGATATTCCAAGGCTCTTGTGTACCATCCCTGCAGTTTGAAGTCTTCCAGCCCAAGGGCTTGTGATGAGCCATTGCATCCAAGTTGATGCCTCTGTGTATGTGTGACCGACAGTGCAGCCAATTCCACAAATGGTGTGACGTCATCTGCTGGATGAGCTACTACGTGGCGATAACGAATCGGGGGATGCCCCCTCGTATTGTCAGGTCAGCACGGCGTTGCATTTCACCAGTAATGGTCTGCATCTTGATAGTCACACAGCCTGTGCCGGATGCATGTTTGTAGGGGCATCAGCAGCAAGCAAGTGTACAGTATTGTGGGATGGTGTCTTTTGCTGTGAGAGGCAGCATGTGTCCACAGCCTACCCATGATCTGGGTAATGTGATGTTTGTTGTGTGATGCAGTGGGTTGTAAGTGTACTCTGTGCTGTGTGCATCTGACATGCATATGCTATTCCTGAGGCTCAAGATGTAATTTGAGCACTCTGCATTCTCAATGCACTCAGAGTAGTAGCCCTCAGGAACAACCTGTAGTAGGCTGGAGTGGCAATTCACATGTATGTTTGAGGCACTGTGCCTACTCTGATTTCGTTCGGTCATATGTGTGCGATGCCTCACCTCATATCTCTGGTACTTACACATCAGGCACACTGTGAAACAGCAGTTGTGCTCGTGTGAAGGACAGGTGGATGGCATGGGCTCATGGCCATTGTGGCCTGTCATGTTGCAGTCTGTGTGAGTGGTTTCACATTCTGCTCCATGCAGGTATGTCTTTGGCCTAATTACGTAGTGGTCATCCTTGCCACCATCAGGACAGTGGGTGTGCACACCGCGATTTGTGGCTATGGTCGCAGTGTGACACAGGCCGGGTGTAGTGCTATGTGCACAACACATGTGCCAATTCTTAGCGGCTTCATTTACTGTACGCCAGCCATCACGTGTTGATTGTGGTGGCTGTATGCAATTGCACAGGTATCGTGCAACATGTGGATTTGGGGATGTTCTGTGCTGCTTCCCTTGCACATGTCTGTTTAATTGATGCCAGATGAGTGAGGCCACCTCGCTCTCTCTCATGTGGCATCTCCCGTGGGTGCTGAGGGACAGGGGACGGTCAACAGTGGTGTGGCATCGGATGTAGCAGCTGCACAGGTGCTGAGTGAGACAGATGTGACCAGCGCCTCGGAGGGGCCAGACGTGTGCTGGATGAATCAGAGGCCGAGACGGCAATTTCGGCATCATCTGAGGACAGAGGTGATGCATCCATGTTTGCTAACACAGGGGACGTGGACTCTGGCTCCTCTTCAGCCACGCGGAGGCCAATGCCCGCCCTCCCATCTACTTCCACTGGTGCAACACGTGTCGGCACAGGGATGAAGGGTAGAGTTTCCTTCACACCAAGCACAGCTGCCCCTGCACATGTGACCCCTGCTGCCCTCAGTGCTGGGTCTGTTGAGCTTATGCGCCATCTCTGCGTGGGGCAGACAGCTCTCCTCAATAACGTCATTGCCCATGACATCACTTTGCCGCAGGTGACATAGTTCAAGGAGGGCCCACATGTACGCGTGGGTGGGCTACACCAGACTGTCCAATGGTTGTCCCCCCCAGTCAAGGTGGACCTTCAACTGGGCCAATCTCAGGCTGACATTCCTGACCCTTTCTCCACCCCCCTGGGCAGTGGCACATCTGACAACAGCAGAGCACGAGTCCTACAATAAGAATTGTGGGGACGCTGACGTCACGACAGGAAGTGACATCACGGAAGGTGGCTTGCACCGTCAGACTCATTGCCTCCCCTCGCTCACCCCTTATATGCAATTGCATCGGAGAAGCCAGCGCGTGCACAAGCAGCTCCGATCTCGCCCCAGAGAGGCCAAAGAGTGAATGTGTGGGTCCATTTGCCCCAGTTATCTGTCTCGCGGTAAAATAAGTGGGGGGACGCCGTCCACCCGCGTGGTACCCCGACTCGAGACCTGGACAACAGTGACAATGCATGACAGCCTCCGGAGTCCGGATACACCACATGCAACACACAGAGGCTGTGGCTGCCCTAGCGGGCCAGGCCGCAAACACAATCCCAGACGAAAGGTAGACCCACCCCGGCGGGAATAGTCATTACAACCGCTGCTATTGACAAGGGACCCATGTGGTGAGACATGGGCCTCAGGGTGACGGGCCTCCGAGCCATCCCCGCCAACGAGTGTCATGCAACTCACACATATCGCAAAGCCAATAAGATACTTCGCCTGCACACCAGGTCTCGAGTCGGGGTACCACGCGGGTGGACGGCGTCCCACCACTGATTTTACCGCGAGCCCGATAACTGTAGCAAGTGGACCCACACATTCACTCTTTGGCCTCTCTGGGGCGAGCTCGGAGCTGCTTGTGCACGCGCTGGCCTCTCTGTTGCAATCGCATGTAAGGGGTGGGCGAAGGGAGGCAATAAGTCTGATGGTGCAAGCCACCTTTCGTGACATCACTTCCTGTCGTGACGTCTGCGTCCCCCCACTACATATTTAGGACTTGTGCCCTGCTGCACACTGAGATTGTGTTGCCTGCGAGATGTGACCAGGAGAAGGGCGCCATGACCTCCCACCCGCCAAGCTCCACTGCCATCCCGTGCCCTGGGTAGCCTGTGCAGGCAGACAATGTAGGGGGTACACCTGGTGGACAGGGGATGTGAGTGCCTTGGCAAGGGCCTGGCAGACGCACAGCAGTATCCAGCATGTCCCCAGAGGGAGGGCTAACGTCTACACCTGATGCAGCATTGATCGTGTGCCCGCCTGTTGTGCCCACACGAGTTCACATTCATCCCCAGACAGGTGGGCTTTCCAAATACCCAATACAGTGGAAATATAGCCCTCCGGAATCCTCCCCACACATTCTGTTTCAACAATGCATGTGTGCACCTACCCGTGCCACCCACCCACCTGGGCCAAGCGGAACTCCCGCTTCACATGCCACATGTGTGTCTTCCACAGTTGTGCTTCTCTCTCAGGGGCGGACCTCCAACTGTCCCGTAGCACACAGACAGCACTGAGTCGAACTGGCATCCTGTTTGAATGGTAGGCACACTCACACATCTACCTGTGACACAGTGGTGGCTGTGATGGCTATTGTGACTGCCATGGCAGTGTTGGTGGCCATGTCAGGGTACACTCACACACATTGCATACGCAGCTTTTCACAACTCTGCACATCGGACTGGCCACTGTCCCTGGTGTTGATCAATTTTGCCGCATGTCTATGTGATCTGTGACTGGATACTGTTGTTCCTGTAGTCGGTTGTGCCTGTGTAGTTGCTTATTGCAGTTGTTGCTGTGTGTGCATGGTTAAGTGAGGCACATGCCGTGTATGGTACCTCAACAATTGCAATGTCTGGTCTCACATTCCAATGTGTTGGACACGTGGCAGGGACTTCACTTCTTTCAGACTCTGCTACTTGTGTGTGTGATGAATAAGTATTTTTGTGACACGGATTGTCTGCATGTATTTGGTGGTAGTTCAGGGAGAATGTATCTGTGTCATGTTTGCGGGCAAGCAAAGCACAGGGTGTGAGTCTAGCCACAGGATGACAGGTAGCATGTGCAGAGTATGTGGGTATGTGTGAGCTTACTTGCTGTGTGGCCAGCAGTGTAGGTGTATGTTAGTCTTGTGATGAACATTGGGCCTGGGCACATGGATTACTTTCAATGTGTGCATTTGGGAGGTGTAGGTGTGTGCGGTGTGAGTGGTGTGACTTTGGGGTAGTGTTGGTGTGTGTGTGTGCGCTCTGGCAATGTCGACTACACACGTGTTACCCAGGCCCATGGTGGATGTTTGTATCAGTGTTCAGGTCTGCGAATGTGTTCACATGTGTGTGTTGTATGTTGCACGGTGTGCAGTGTGTGGGTGTGTCCTTGCAGTTCAGGATGACTCCTACTTGATAGGTTTTGGACATAGTGTGTCTGCACGGTGTGTGACTGTCAAGATTGTGCCTTGTTCAATTGAGCATGTATGTGACTTTCTGCAGTTCTTACTCACTGTGCAGTCCTGCCCACCCACACTGATATTGTGTGTGTGTTTTGTCATGCATTGCTGTAGCATGCTTTTGCGTGGCTCCTACTTTTGCTTGATGAGTGTGATGTCAGACTGTGAAGGTAATTATACACATATGTAGGACTGTGCTTTGTTGTGCCCAGGCCGTCAGTGTTGATGTGATGATCTGTTGGGCCACGTCAGAGTCTGACCAGTCCAGGCCCACGAGCTGTAGTATTTCACTAGGTCCACTGTTGCGGCAACTCATATGCATTGACATCCAATGGCACTAGACTACATGGTCATCTCACGACTTTCGTGTACTTCACACACTCTCATCTTCTCTCATTCGTACTTGTCTTCGTAAAAAAATTCTACCGAGTCACATATTTGCTTCAAGGCATGTATTTGGACTTACTTCCTCTGTGATGCAGTATAGTGGACACTACTGGCAGCAAAATGCATGTGGATGATATACTTAGCATGATTACACATACAAAAGGGGGTACGGGTAGATGTGATTAGTTGTTGACTGTGGAATGAAGGCTTCAGAGTTACAACTGCCTTGCCCTTGCTATGCTACAGTACATTTGCTAATTACTGAGGAGCTGTAGACTTTGACACAGACAGTATTTATTTTGCCTACCAGACAGCTTGACATCATAGGCACAGTACATCTCAGTTCCATGGTACAGGTTTACTACAATAGTAACTCCGACACACCTGCATCAGAGGTGACATCAGAGCATGAGCCTACATGCATGCAGCAGCGTCTCACTAGTTGTTGCAATGTGGTGGCTACTGAACATGACACAATGACTGGGGCCATGTTCTAGGGGGTTGCATTTGTTGTCCATGCAAAAGTCCGGGCATGGAAGTACAGACGATGGTGAGGTGACAGTTCTCACGTAATACAGCAGACAGATAAGTGTGCACTGACAGGTGCATGTGTTCAGGTGCGCAGAATACATATTATGACATAGTTGTTCGTGCAGTATTGTCCATGTGGTTACTGTACACAAGTCCCATACCTCTGCCTCCCCCTGTTCATGCAGAGACACAGGATATGGTGAGGAACAGAGTGCATGTCCCGAAAATGTCAGTTGTCATGGAAGTGGAATTGATGGTGAGGTGTTTGTTGCAGATTGTATGGTATAGTTGTTGTACAGCTAACTGCCCACTCCGTGCGAAAGCCAAGCATAGGTACGGTGTTGAACATCATTGTTCAATTGGGGGTATTGAGTCGGGGACCGATGAATTGACAAGTTGTCAGGTATGCAATACCTTCCAGCAGGGCATCCATGGCATTGGTGGTAAACATGGATGCCATCCAATGAAGCAGATGGTGGCTAGCAACGTGTACATCGTAAGTTGTCCCTTGTAGGAGCCTGATGGGACATGTTGGATGACATTCGATGAAACTGTGATCCAGAATACGTTGTGTGGAGGCACACTGGTCCCATTGCAGTGTGTGTCCGATTGCAGCCACATACGCCATACCACCATACACTGAACAGATCCTGTCGTGGGCGTCCAGGGGTGCAAACAAGTGTACCAAGTCCGCCTTTGGACATGCCAGGTTGGAGAGACATAAATCCACAGGACAGTGGAACGGACACCTCCGACAGTAGAAAACGGGGATGACGCAGCTGAACATTGCAATGCAGTAAGTTACTCGGTAACTTACGTTCAGCATAGCCAGATGTTCACAGCCCACTATCTGTAGCAAGCTCTCAATGTACAGCTGCATCTGTCCGGCGTAGTTGGGAAGCAGTGGTGCAACAGCCATTTTGCTACAGGGTGATGTGATGGCGTGATCCGGCTGCCTGTGCAGTCAGAAGAGTGCAACCTCCGACGATGCTGGGAATTCTGGAATGGTTGTACGGAGGCAGGACTTGGGTTATAGCTTGGGCGGAGGACACAGGCCCTCATCCCACAAGCTTCAATGAATGGTCAAGGCCAGTGGTGTCTGACTCCTTCCAGATTACTTGCATTTGACCCACATGGAGGAGTGGTATAATTGTTTTGGGTGTTATTAACTTTCTTTCATGTTGGGCGCTATCTGCCAGTGGACGGTTTACTCTGCATGGCTCTGTTTGGCTTCTTGTTGGTACAATGGCTCCATTCTCCTGCATAAATTGTTGCAAGGTGATTTCAGAGTGGGAATGGAAGGCCATTCAGTGCTATCTGCTCTCCCGTGTGTGGGCGGGACACTGCGTTTCCGCTATACAGTGGGGCTTCTGTGTGGGTGTAGTAATTGGAAACACCTGTTCTCAGGCAGCAGGGTTTTTCAATTTTGTACATTGCATGGCTTGATATTACGAGCAGGATGGTATAGGTATTTTTGGATGCGACTGGCGTGCCTTTTGCGGACGGGGGCCATATTCTGCGCTGTTATGTAGCAGCCGCTGTGTGCTTCGCCATGTTTTGCACACAAGGGTGTGTCCTATTTTGCCATCACATTACTCCCCTGTTCGGGACACTTGTGTGACATCAAGTTGACAACTGTGAGTTGTCGGTTGGGGACATGATTGATGCAGGAAGGCCACGTGACATGTGCCTTCAGGGTGGTGCTGGTATGTGGGGTGTGTAGTTGTGACCCTGTGGTGTTTGTGTGCAGCCCATGCATGGCTCTGTCGTTGGCCTCTGTGTTGTGCGCATGTGTACCTGCGTCATCGCTGCTGCGCTGCGCTGCCGTGACGGGGACGTCACTTCCTGGTCCCGGGTAGTGGGTGCCCAGGATGTTGCGAGTAGTTTTTTTTTGACAGGTGGGACATGTGTGGGTATAGTGGTGGTTGTGTCCTGGCCGCACAGGGGTGTCTGGGGGGGCCATGTGCAGTGTTTGCGTGCCCTTGTTGTGTGTCTGCCTACCTGCGTCGTCATGGCGCGTTCACTCCTAGGTGGTGCATCAGGTATAGCATGGGGATGGCCTGGAGTGCAGGATTCATCTCTGGGTGGGCCGCCTTTTTAGTCTCCGTACTGAACAGTCGGGTTTCCGCCTTGGTATCTCGTGCTGTGTCTCTTTGCCGGTGGGGCTGTTTGGTTGTGGCATCGTAATTTGTACGCCGGGCGGTACGTCATTTCGTCGGACGGTGTGTCTCCATTGGCTCGCGCCGCTACGTAGACGGGCGCACTTTGATGGCGGGCGGCGCCGCAGGCTTACGGGCGGTGTTTGCCTGACTTTTCACATCCAAATTTTGCGGGCGTGTGGGCCGTTGCTGGCGGACGGTAACTAGCGGATTTTGCCTCCGACACCACGGTGGTTGTGCTTCCGCCCGACATCGTAATGGACCCCTTAATGTAGTAAAATGTTATTTAACATATAAAAATTATATAACTATTTAACTAAAATACTACAAAAATTGTTACATTATTTTCCAGAATTGTAAAATTATAAAAATAAATATTATAATATATATAATATTTATCGTTATAATTGCATAAAATAATAAATATGAAAAAACAATGTATAGAAAATTGTTATAAATGTTTTTCATGTATTATGAAAATAAATGTTTGTTTAAAAATTGTATTAATTTTTAAAAATGTAATAATTATTAATATTAATAGTGTTAATATTAATATTATTAATTAAAAATTCTCATATGTGTGTAACAAAATATAAAAATGTTAACATTTATATTATATAAAAACTGTTTATACTTTGTTTGTATAAATATATCCAATACCTATTATTGCATAAAATATAATTTGTACCCAAAAATTATAATGATTTGTGAATAATTAATCTGTATTAAAAAATGTACAAACTATTGTAAATGTACATAACATATTTTCTGAAATATATGCACAAATATGTTTCTATTTAATTATAATGTTATAAAATATTTTACTGCATTATCCTACTCAAATTAACAAATAAAAAATATATTATAACTTCTACAATAAAAATGTTGTGGTGTTCTAGTTATTTTTATTTTTATTATATTAATTATGTTTTACATATACAAAGTACACTTTATTTCTCACAAATATTATAATAAATAAATATTTTCAATTTATTAGCTACTATTTACAATTTTTTAAATACAAAACTATCTTATATTTTATTTTCCATTAATAAATTTAACTATATTAATAAACATATTAGAATTTATACTTAAACTTTATTTATGTCTTACACTATACTTAATTAATAAACTATTACCACTCCAGTCTACAATAAATAAATATAGGTGCTGTACACTAAACATATTTAATTTACTATTCCCATTCCAATATAAAATAAATTGTGGTAGGTGCTGGACACTAAACATATTTAATTTACTATTCCCACTCCAGTCTAAAATAAATTGGGGTAGGTGCTGGACACTAAACTTAATTAAATTACTATTCCCACTCCAGTCTAAAATAAATTGGGGTAGGTGCTGGACACTAAACATAATTAATTTACTATTCCCACTTCAGTCTAAAATAAATTGAGGTAGGTGCTGGACACTAAACATTATTAATTACCGAATCCCACTACAATATAAAATTAATTGGGGTAGGTGCTGGACACTAAACATAATTAAATTACTATTCCCACTCCAATATAAAATAAATTGAGGTAGGTGCTGGGCACTAAACATAATTAATTTACTATTCCCACTCCAGTCTAAAATAAATTGAGGTAGGTGCTGGACACTAAACATAATTAATTTACTATTCCCACTCCAGTCTAAAATAAATTAGGGTAGGTGCTGGACACTAAACATAATTAATTTACTATTCCCACTCCAATATAAAATAAATTGAGGTAAGTGCTGGACACTAAACATAATTAATTAACTAATCCCACTACAATATAAAATTAATTGGGGTAGGTGCTGGACAATAAACATAATTAATTAACTATTCCCACTCCAATCTAAAATTAATTGGGGTAGGTGCTGGACACTAAACATAATTAATTTACTATTCCCACTACAGTCTAAAATAAATTGGGGTAGGTGATGGACACTAAACATAATTAATTTACTATTCCCACTCCAGTCTAAAATAAATTGGGGTAGGTGCTGGACACAAAACATAATTAATTTACTATTCCCACTCCAGTCTAAAATAAATTGAGGTAGGTGCTGGACACTAAGCATAATTAATTAACTAATTCCACTACAATATAACATTAATTGGGGTAGGTGCTGGACACTAAACATAATTAAAATACTATTCCCACTCCAATATAACATAAATTGAGGTAGGTGCTGGACACTAAACATAATTAATTTACTATTCCCACTCCAGTCTAAAATAAATTGAGGTAGGTGCTGGACACTAAACATAATTAATTTACTATTCCCACTCCAGTCTAAAATAAATTAGGGTAGGTGCTGGACACTAAACATAATTAATTAACTATTCCCACTCCAATATAAACTAAATAACAGTAGGTGATGGACACTAAACATTATCAATTTACTCCCCAAATAAAATTTTCTATTTTGAAAAGGTGTTTCCTAAATTAAATATTTAAATTTTGCAATATAATTATAATATATAGATTATTTTATAAAACACTAAGGGGCCCATTACGATACCCGGCGTAAATAAATCCGCCAGGCATGGAATCGGCAAAATACCGCCCGCATACACCGTCTGAACACCGACCACGCCATTACGATAACACAAACCGAAAACCGCCATCGGCGGAAAAACCACACTAAATACCGCCCGCCATCGTCCGAGTCGGAGTCAAACCGCCCGCCACGGACGGAAACACGCCCGACAACACAAAACCGCCCGCCCTCACGGCCGACACACCGCACGTGAAATTACGATCGCACCGCCATGAGCGCGGGAAACCACAAATAAACCGCCCGCCAGCGCAAACAACGCCGATGCCAATCGACACGGCAGAAACCATGGCGCCCACGTCCCTGCACAGAAACCATCCGCTCACAAAACCAATAGCACACAACATGGCCAATAACTCCACACAGCAAGGCACGCACAAATACACAAGCACAGTACACATCCCGAAAACACCCCCCGGACAAACAAAAAATACAAAGGCCAGAACCCCAGACACAACACACCTGAAAACAACAGACCATGAGGACACACCCACATAGGTGAGTACAAAAGCAGCACTCCCACAGACCACAACCCCTTGCTACATTGCAAACCAGAGAGGAGAGGAGAGGACACAGTGACACAGCAAGGACAGCAGCACACCACAGAAACGCACACATCACAACCACCACCACCACCACCACCACCACCAAACACCACCACCACCACCACCACCACCAAACACCGGCACCACAAACCCCCTGCACATTACACAACACACACCGCACCAGCACCACAAACACCATGGCACCACAAAGAATGCCCAAGTACACGCCCATTGAGCTGACGGTCATGGTCGACGAGATCATCAAGGTGTACCCACAAATCTATGGGAACATGGTCCAGCACACACCACTAGCCACCAGAAACAGAATGTGGAACCGGATCGTAGACCAGGTCAATGCAGTCGGGACCCTGCCCAGGAACAGAGTCGAGATAAACAAACGGTGGATTGACGTCAAGAGCCTGGTCAAGAAGAAGGAGGGCAAAAACAGAGAGCTGGCTGCCGTCACTGGCGGAGGGAATCCCGCGCTCTTTAAGACCTTCAAAGCGTGGGAGGAGAAGGTGCGAGTCGTAATCCATCCGGAGATCCTCGCCGGATTAGCAGGGGGAGTGGAGGCTGGTAAGTACAAACTAATGTATACCAGCACACCGCTATGTACTCACATGCACTACCACCATGCCACAGCTCCCAGGGACAAACACCCCCATGTCCAGCACACAATACACAACACATCACACACACATGCAACAGACACCACCACACACAGCCCAAACAGAACAACTGCAAGATGCGTGGGGACATGTGTACACTCAGCCAGCCACGTAACCACCAACAGGTCCCCAAATATGCCAGAAGCGCCACAACGAGCACCCACCACACCCATGTGTCTGCCACAGCTGCACCAACCGACAAGTAACAGGTAAGTGGCAGGAACACAAAGTGCAGTGGGTGGGACGGTGGACAGCCCAAGTACAACACACACCAGGCCCCAGTCCCACAGCACAGCAAGGAGGAGCATCCCCACACCCCACACCCACGTGTCAGCCACCGCAGTGCACAACGACAGCCGAAAGGCAGACATCACGGTCCACAGCAATCGGTGTCAGTGGGTATCCAGCCACCCCCACGACCCACAACACCCTCCCACCCCCACAGACCTGCAACATGGAGCACCCCCGCTTAGAGCCATGTGGCATCCAGTACAGTGCACGCACGAACAACTTGCAGGTGGGAAACTGGACAGGGCCGGATTACTGGAGGCATAGGACCGTAACACGACCAACACATGGGACATGTCACGTAGCAGACGAACACGCAGCACCGCCCACCGTCACGAACAAGTGAACAATGTGCACACGGACATGAACAACAGACCCACACCCCACATGACCCATCACAGACATAGCAACACCCAAGGAGCCACGTCTGCATGCACAAGCCACACTGAATATAGTCCCACACGGCAGCCACTGTGCAACCCATCACACACAACCGAAACACCATTGAAGTCCAGTTCATGTAGCCCCTACTGCCTGTCAACCATACACCCCACAACTACGCCTATGTAAGACAAACAACACTAGACGCAACAGAGCGGAACAACAGAAATGCACACGAACACCACTGAACCCATCAAACACACAGACACACCATGCACATACAACATACCATCCATCCCATCCGTCAGCCCCAGTCCCATGAAAGGCATGTCATCCGCACAGCTGCCACACATACAGCAGTCACGCTAAGACACATGCCCATGACCAACCATGTGCCAGAAGTCAATTAAGCGCACGACACACTGTGAGCAACAACACACAACATGGGACACCCCCCGAGCACTGCAGTGATGCACATGGCACAGGGCAGCACGCACACCAAGGAGATGGGACAACTGCAATACGTTGGCTGGCACACAACCAACACTCACTCATAACGATGCGTCCAATTCCATGTCCAGTAATCACAACAGACAGCAAATATGCAGGCCAAGTCAGGCATGCACACACCTCAGACCATGCACTGTCATGCTGCCACAACACATGTCACGTTCGGCACCCATGGCTTACAGCATGTACCCCAAAAGCATCTTCCCTCCCAAATGTGAATCTGGGGCATGGCCCCCATGTTGCCATATGCGTTCCTAAGCGTTCCATATGAACCCCAAAAGCAAAGTACAAACCAGACCCAGGATGGGCCAGGAGCCCGCATACACCAGAGTCACAATGAGTAGGGGCACAGCAACACACCCATCGGCATGGCCAATCCGTCCCATGCCACATGTGCACAGCACACAGTCCCATTGCCTAGCACACACAACTACAGATGCCACAGCCACACACTCGCCTCCGGGAAACCCATGTACGAGAGTGCACGAACTGCCAATGTCAGACGACAAATACATACTTCGCCAGGTGCAACACAATAACAAATCTCATTCTCTCCACAGGTGACGAACTGCCGGATGCTGGGGATGGAGACAGCAGCCAGCACAGCCAGCCCACAAGCCCCCAACGAGGACACACGGATCTGGAGGATCTGTCCTCCTCTTCGGACACGGACCACCAAGCAGGCACATCTGGTGTGGCAGGGCCCAGCCGCTCCCCAGGACCCCTCCTACCCACCAACCCATCATCCAGGGCTGCTGAACATTCCCAGCCCCCTGCTGCCACTGTCGTTGCGGCCACACCCACGGTCATTGCGGCCACACCCACGGTCATTGCGGCCACTACCACTGCCGCAACCGCCACCATCGCCGCACCGACCACCACCGCCACCACCACCACCACGTCTTCGCTGGCACCAGCCCCAGCGCAGGTGGTGGCCCGGCCGACTGGATCCACCCTGGGAGCCACAGCGAGGACCGTGGTGTGCAATGTGGCTAGTGGGCAGGCCGGTGGCAGCAGGACTGGTAGGAGGAGCAGGGTCAGGGAAACGCCAGCCTCCCCTGGGAGCCATGCCCTGCCTCAAATGGCCAGAGTCCTTGGGGCCTATGAGGAGGCCCAAGAACAATGGGTCAGGTCTGCTACAGACACGCGGGAGGTGCTGGGGGTGCTGAGGTCCATGGACGCCCATATGGGCCAATTCGTGTCCCGTATGGACCAACTCGTGGACCTCATGGGCCAGCTGGTGGTGGCGGTGGGGTCACAGGCAAGGCCAGCAACACCACCTCCGCCACCACCCGCTAGGGCGCAGGCTCGGGCAGCAGTGTCCACTTCCCCTGCGTCCACAGCCAGTGAGCACACCTCACCCACCACCAGCAGGTCGCCACCACACACCCCCTCCCAAACGTGGAAGGGGCCGTCCGAAGAGGAAACAGGTCTCCCGGGAGGACTTCGCACGCTCCAGTCGCAAGTGAGGCAGCCAGCCAGCCTTCCGCCAGCCTTCCTTGACCAGCCACTGCATTGACTTGCTCTACGATCCCACTCCACACAGCCAGCTGGATGGCATGTGTGTGTTGGACTATGGACATAGAACCAGTGGGTACACCCTGCGCTTCACGCAGCCATGACCGACAGCTCATTGTCACTGCACGCACCACTTTTGTCATCACCTTACACACAATCACATGTCACAGTTTGTAATAAATGCACCTTTTTCACTAACTGCTGTTTGTGCCCTGTGTTTTATTTGTACGGAATACAACGGCCACCTTGGGCGGAAAGGCACCTGATGCGTGGCATGGCAATGGAATCCGGAGGGCCTGTAGGGACCTAGGGGTGGGAGACAGAACAGGAGCACATTCAATGAGTGTGTCACACACCAATCACACAGTACATGTCAACAACTACAAGCAATGTACACACATCGCACAGAGCAATAGGGCACAATGCCACAGTCACCAACAGTGGCATACTACCCTGGCCATGGAGCGTTGACACACTGCACGCAGTGAACATACGGCCACCCTGACACAGCACACACACACCTGCACAGATACAGACACATCATCCGTCGTACATGGACACTCACCGTCAAGTGAAGTAGCGGGCGATGAGCTGCTGGCGCACATTCCCAGCTTCCTCCTCTCCGCTGTCCACCTCACTCGAGCTGTCCTGGTCTGCGGGCTGGGGCCCTGGTTGATCTCCGTCATCCACAATGAGGGGGATCTGCTTCCGAATGGCCAGATTGTGCAGCATGCAGCACGCCACCACTATCTGGCACACCTTCTGTGGGGAGTACGCCAGTGCACTCCCGGTGCGGTCCAGGCACCTGAACCTGGACTTGAGGAGGCCAAAGGTACGCTCGACCACACGTCTGGTCCTCCCATGTGCCTCATTGTATCGATCGTCTGCTGGGGTGCGAGGATTCCTCAATGGACTGAGCAGCCATGCCCCATTCGGATACGCAGAGTCACCTGGGTGTGAGGGACACAGAGAACCGTTGCTATTCCAACTGGACAGGGGACAGCATCGCACAACCAGCACGCTACACCACTCCACATACTCACCGACAATACAGCCACGATCCTGTTGCAGATTGGCCATCAGTCGTGGCAAGATGCTGTTGCGCATTATGTGTGCGTCATGGGCCGAGCCTGGAAACTTGGCACACACGTGGGTGATCACCATGTCCGCAAGGCACACCACTTGCACATTCAGGGAGTGCGTGTGCTTCCTGTTGCGGTACAGGTGCTCAGTGGCCTGTGGTGGAACAAGGCCAACATGAGTGCAGTCAATGGCTCCCACGACGTGTGGGATTCTGCCAAGGGCATAGAATGCACCCTTCACTGCCGCCAATTCACGAGCCCTGGGGAAGCGGATGTACCTGTTCCGGTACAGCATCATGGCTGCCAGTACATCCCTCAGCACCTTGCTGAACATGGGCTGGGACATCCCTCCTCCACTGCCCACTGTGTGCTGGAATGACCCAGTGGCGAAGAAATGCATGGCGGCCATCACCTTAGCCGTGGGGGTGACAGCAGTCGGATACACCCTGCGGGGACGGAGATGGGGCCCTAACATGGCACACAGTCGATGCAGAGTTGGCCTGTCCAGCCGAAACTTCCTGATTACCTCTGTATCGTCCATGTCCGCCAGCAATTGGTATGGGCGGTCAATGTTCGGTCTCCGCCTGGGGAAAATGGCAGAGGACACATGTCAAAGCAACACGGCACATAGCAATTTCGCATACACATCACTGACATGACTGAGCAAGCACATGAGCCACAGCCCAGCTGTCAAGCTGGGACGGCACGGCCACAATACACTTACACAGGTCTCCCAACAATGGCAATGGCAAGTGAGACATACCACTGCCATGTGCATGCACATGGGGATCTAGGCCCCAATGACTTGCGGGGCGTGCTGATGGGGACTGACTGCATATTCGTCAAGCGGCAACGCCACGGCAACATGAGTGTCTGCTGAGCATGGAACTGCTTCCGAGGCTGGATGAGTATGGCACACGACGACGACGATGTGGGCACGGGCTGAGCGGCCAATACAAGTGGGACCTGTGGCACGAGGGGATATGAGACAGTAGTAGGTGTCAGCACTGCACCCTATGTACAGCACTGTACGGATCACAGCTCCCGAAACATTGACTGGTGTCCACATTGACAGCCCCATGCCAAGACGGCTGTGTGCTTGCAGTCACACGTCACAGGTGAGAGGTTACATTGCACGTGCCAGGTGGCAGACGTACATAGTGGGAGCTGGCATGTGTGTGCATGTGTCTCCTGTTCAGGATCCACCAGATGGGCGCTGACTCTGTACTGACCATTGGACACAGCATGTTCCGTGGAAGGCTTGTGTGTGTGGGATGGTGGCACTGGATGTGCCTCCGTTGGGTGGGGGGCCATGCACAGGGCGGGTACGTCGATGATTGCGCATTGTTGGTCACGGTGGGTGCACCAACTAAGATGTGTTGCCCTGTGTTCAATTCCTATGTCCGCATGATGATGGACTGTGGATGTGAGCAGACTACACATTGGTCGATGTGCTGTCTATATGCATGTGCCTTCACACCAGGCACAGCTGCCCCTGCACATGTGACCCCTGCTGGACTCGCTGCTGGGTCTGTGGAGCTGATGCACCTTCTGCGCGTGGGGCGGACAGCTCTCCTCACTTCCCTCATTGCGCATGTCATGTCTTTGCCGCAGGTGACATGGATCATGGAGGGCCCACATGTACGCGTGGGTAGGCTACACATGATTGTTCACTGGTCGCCACCCCCAGTCAGTGTTTCGAATGGGAAGGTTGTCGTGCTGGTGGTATGTTCGATGTGGCGGATGGGCGGGCCTAGGTGCGGGCTTACATTCCGGACATGGGGGTAGTCGGATTGGCGACTAGTTGCAGTACACACGGTACACGTCTCTTCCTTTCCACATCTGGGTCATCCCTTGTACTAACTGACAGTGATACAGTCATCTTCGCCCCAGCCCTCATGTCCTCCCCTCGCCCCCCAATATGCATGCTCACCTGCGAGGCTAGCGCTTGCACAGGCAGCCCCAAGCTCGCACCAGAGAGGGCAAGGAGTGTATGTGTGGGTCCAGGTTATGATGTGTGGCGGGACGCCGTCCACCTGCGTGGTGCCCCAAATGGAGACCCGGCCTGCATGGACTATGCATCACAGTCTTCGCCTTCCGGATCCGCCACCTGCGACACCCAGTGGCTGTGGCTGCCCTTGCGGCCAGGCCGCGTCCGTCTGTGGCTGTTGGCCCACACATTCACTCTTTGGCCTCTCTGGGGAGGGCTCGGGGTGGTGGCGCACGCGCTTGCACTTAGTCGCAATGGCATGTGGCGTGGTTGGTATGATGGGCAATGGATGGGATGGTGCGAGCCACCTCCCGTGACGTCAGTGCTGCTCGTGCTGTGGTGCGTCCCCCTACACTTCCATGTGACTTGTGCCATGCTAGACGTTGAGGTTCTATTGCCTGCGTGATATGACCAGGAGGAGCGCGAGGAGACCTCTCACACACCATGCTCCACTGCCATCCCGTGCCCTGTATCGCCTGTGCGGATTGACTATGTTGGGGTTACACCTGGTCGACTGGGGCTGTGTGTGCCTTGTCAAGGGGCATGGCGGGCGCACAACAGGATCCAGCTTGTCCACAGAGGGTGGGCTGAGGTGCGCCTGGTACTGCTTTGTACGTGTGCCCGGCTGCTGTGCACACACGTGTTCACTCCCCCCGACAGGTGTCCTCTCACAATGCCCAGGGAAGCGGTGGTGTACTGTTCATGAGCCCTCCCAACACGGCGTGCTCCAACTTGGCATGTGCGCATCTACCCGTCGCACCCACCCACCTGAGCACTGCGTCCATACGACTTCACACGACACATGTGTGTCTTCCACAGTAGTGCTACTCATTTGCGTTGACATCCAATACCAGTGGACTACATGGTCATGTCACGACTGCCGTGTACTTCACATACTCTCATCCTCTCTCATTCGTACTTGTGAAATGAGTCAGCGGAGACAGTTTTGGTTTCAAACATTATATTGAGTCTTCTGTCCTCTGTGATGCAGTATAGTGGACACTACTGGCAGCGGAATACATGTTGAGGATATACTGAGCATGATAACAAATGGGATAGGGTGTGGGGTTACATCTGCTTGGCCAAGGCTGTGCTAATGTACATTTACGTATAGCTGCGGAGCTGCGGACTTTGACACAGACGGTATACATGTAGCCTACCAGACCGCTCGGCATCATGGGCACAGTCCATCTCAGTTCCATGTGACAGGTTTGCTGCGGTTGTTCCTCATGCACGCGTGCATGTGAGATGACATCAGGGCATGTGCTTGCGTGCATGCAGCGGCGTGCCACTTGTTGTTGCACTGTGGTGGTTACTGGACATGTCACAGTCACTGGGGTCGTGTTGTTGATGTATGCACTTGTCGTCCATGCAAAGGTCCTGGTATGGGATTCCCGGGCGGGGGTGGGAGGGGTGCAGCACCCACAGACTCCAGGCGACCTATTCATGTCCACTGAGCGGTGTGTGTGTCCATGTGCGCTGGATCCATGTCGTGTCCTGGTTGTTCGTGCAGTTCCGTCCATGTGGGTGCGATGCACAGAGCCCATGCCACTGCCTCCCACGATGCATGCGGTGTTCCTGGATGTGATGGGGAACAGTGTGCATGTCCCGGTCATATCCGATGTCATGGCGATGTCGTTGATGGTGTGGTTACAGTTGCCGGTAGTTTGGTATGGCTGTTGTGGTGGTGACTGGCCAGTCCGTGCGGAAGCTGAGCATGGGTGCGGGGTTGGACTTCATAGGTCAGTCGGGGAACCTGCGTTGTGGTCCGACGTATTTACAGGTTGTCAGGTATGCGATGCCGTCCAGCAGGGCTTCCATGTCATTGGTGGTGTACATGTTTGCCAGCCAATGAAGCGGATGGTGGCTGTCAAGGTGTTGTTCGTAGGTTGTCCCTTGGAGGACCATGATGGGGCATGCTGGGTGACATTCGATGTAGCTATTCTCGATGATCCGTCGTGTGGAGGCACAGTGGTTCCATTTCAGTGCGCGTGCGATGTTGGCCACATACGCCATGCCCCCATAGGCAGAGCAGGCCCTGTCGTGTGCGTCCAGAGGGAGGAGTAGTGGTAGCAGGTCCGCCTTCAGACATGCCGGGTTGGAGAGGCATATCTCGACGGGATGCTGGTAGGGACACCTCCGACAGTAGAAGACGGGCATGACGCAGCTGAACAATGTGATGCGGTAAGTCAGTCGGTAACTTACGTTCAGCAGGGACAGGAGATCGCATCCCAATGTATGGCACAGGTTGGTTTTGTACAGCTTGAGCTCTTCGGCGTAGTTGGGTAGGTGTGTTGCGGTTGCCATTTCGCAGCGGTTCGTAGAGGTGGCGTGCTCCGGCTGTGTGTGCAGTCTGCAATGTGCACGCTCCGGGGTTGCTGTGAGCTCTGTGTAGTCGTGGGGAGACAGGACTTGTGTTCTGTTGGCTTGTTTGGAGGACACGGGCCCTCTTCCCACATGCTTCTCAGACAGTTCAAGGTCGGTGCTGTGTGACTCCTTCCAATTAACTTGCATGTGGCCGACATGGGGGAGTGTTTTCTTCTTTCTTCCCCGTCCGTTGTGTGCTTCTGTGATATGCGCTATCTGCCCTGTGGTCGGTCTCCTCGGCATGCCTGTGTTGGTCTATTCTTGGACAATGGCTGTATTCACCGGCTTCTGTCGTAGGGCTGTGGTTTCGGTGTTGGAATGGAAGGTCATTCAGTGCTGTCTGCTCTCCCTTGTGTGGGCGGCAGCCTGCCTTTCCGCTCTGCGTTGGGCCTTGTGTGTGGATGTAATTCTTGGGCCACCTGTTGTCGGTCCCCGGGCTCTTTGGTGTTCCGTTTCATGTGACTTGTTCATATGTGCAGGGTGGTATGGGTTTTTCAGTGTGGTACTGGCGTTCCTCTTCCCGAAGGGGCCCTGCTTCTCCTAGTTGGTGTTGCCGCCGCTGTGTGCTTCGCCATGTTTGTTACACTGGGGTGTGTCCTGCTGTTGCGTGACTTCACTGACATGTGTGCGTCGGTTGTGTGGCGTTGGGTGTTGTCCGTGAATTGGGCGTTGGGGACATGTCTGTGGCAGGCCTGTCACGTGTCATGTGCGTTCGGGGTGGGGCTGATGTGTGTGCTGCTTGGTTGTGTCCCTGTGTCTGTGTGCGACGCATGCATGGCGCTGCGGTTGGCCTCTGCGTTGTGCGCATGTGTGGCGGCGTCATCGGCGCTTTGGGGCCGTGACGGGGTGGTTGGTTCCTAGTCCCAGGTGGTGTGTACACATGTGTTCCGCGATGTTAGGATTTGGCCTGTGTGTCATATGTGGATGCAATGGTGGATGTGTAGTGTACACGCGGGGTGGGGGGTTGTCCGCTTTTTCCGCCCTTGCACTGTGTGCGCTGTTTGCGTGCACTTGTTGTGTGTGTGCCTACCTGCGTCTCCGCGGTACGTTGCGTCCTTGGTGGTGCATCAGCAGAAGCATGGGAAGGGCCTGCAGTGCTGGATTCATGCTCGGGATGCCGCTTCTTCGTTTTCCGTGCTCTGCGTCCGTGTTACCGCCTCTCTTTCACGTGCGGTGTCTCTTAGCCGTGGGAGCCGTTTGTTTGCGGCATCGTAATTTATACGCCGGGCGGGACGTGTTTCGTCGGACGGTGTGTGTCAGTTGTGCTGCGCCGCTACGTGTACGGGCGCACTTTGATGGCGGACGGTGTTGCTGGCTTGCCGGCGGTGTTTGGCCTACTTTACGCATCGTAATTGGACGGGCGTGTGGACTGCTGCGTGCCGGCGGTAACTGGTGGTTTTTGCATCCGCCAGCACGGCGGTTGTGCTTCCGCCCGCCATCGTAATGAGCCCCTAACACCCTTATACAATTCCAAACGTCTCCAATAACGTACGCTCTCAGGACAATAAGCAGGTCACCAATGAATGATCCAAGAGTTTATTACACAACGCGTTTCGACTGTAAACACAGCCTTGTTCATGTGTAATGTGCACAACGAAAAGGGGTAACTGATAAAGTTTCCAAAGAGTTAACAAAATAGACAAAGGACTGCACCAAATAGCTCAACCATGGCAGCCATGATGTACAGGTAAACACATAATGCATTAATCTGAAATAGGATTATCCAGTGTAAATCTGAAGCAGGAGATGTAAAAATGTAAAATACATACATGTGAAATACATGGTCCCAATGTTAACTTTGATAGAAAAAATACAGAAACAAATGTTCAATTGGGATCGAGCAATAACTCCGTTTTCGATCTAGCAGTGATCCTGTCTAAAATAAAATGGAGAAAACCAATATCAGGATACCCTCCCGTCCACAGTAAATAATAGGACGTATGACAGAGATCGACAAAAAATGTAAAAGCCTGCTTGCAGTGTGTATCAGCGGCCCTCACTAAACCTCATTGATGAGGGGAGAACCAAGTGAACCACAACCAGTGTTGACGGGAAGACTGGTCTCTGTAATTGACAAGTGCCAAGTACCAGGTGCATAGAGACTTGAATCCTACTGATGTTCCAGTTATACGAACTCGATAACTGAAATCTGCATTATCTCGCTATTCCAGGAATCCAAGGTTGCAACACGTGTATACCTATGTGGATAAACTGCATTGAAAGGACAAGTGCCCACATGAAAATGGCAAACACCATAGATTGTAAAACATTATAACTCAAACACATACCAGTTACCCGTAAGTGAGGAATCTACACTAAAGATGTGAGGGGGAAAAGGGTAGGCTGCCCGTGCAAGTAAATACAAATGGGTGGGCCCCTTCCTTTCCTACTGCAAAAGAAACAAGAAAGAGAAAGAAATGTATTAAAACCATGAAACAGAGTTTGATCCCACAAAATTCCATACAATTGAAAGACATTAAAAACAGTTCCTGATGCACACCCGGACCACGGGAGAAACAGATTAGAGAAACCTACTACAATGTCTGGGGACACATTAGAATAAAATAGCAACAACAGACAATACTATATACATACAGTGATACAAGGAGGGCAATCTAGGACTCCTCCTTTAAATGTATTGCAAGTTCCTCATCTATGTTCAGTCCTCCTGGGCTCTTAGTCTGAAAATCAATAATGTATCTTGATTCCCGTTGTCTGAGTAGGAGCACTCTGTCACCACCTCTAGGATTTTTGGGGATTTGTTCAAGAATCAGAAAGCTTAGATCGGCTACATTAGAGAAATGTTTGTCATAGAAGTGGCGTGCCACAGGGTATTTGGGGTTGTTGTTAGTAATAGCCCTAAGGTGTTCTAATACCCTTTTCTTAGTTGTGCAGGTTGTACTGCCTATGTACCATAACTTACAGGTACATTCGATGGCATAGATGACAAAATTCGAGCTGCATGTAAGAAATTGTGTAATCTTCTTACAGAGGTGGTGACAGAGTGCTCCTACTCAGACAATGGGAATCAAGATACATTATTGTTTTTCAGACTAAGAGCCCAGGAGGACTGAACATAGATGAGGAACTTGCAATACATTTAAAGGAGGAGTCCTAGATTGCCCTCCTTGTATCACTGTATGCATATAGTATTGTCTGTTGTTGCTGTTTTATTCTAATGTGTCCCCAGACATTCTCTCATCTGTTTCTCCCGTGGTCCGGGTGTGCATCAGGAACTGTTTTTAATGTCTTTCAATTGTATGGAATTTTGTGGGATCAAACTCTGTTTCATGGTTTTAATACATTTCTTTCTCTTTCTTGTTTCTTTTGCAGGAGGAAAGGAAGGGGCCCACCCATTTGTATTTACTTGCACGGGCAGCCTACCCTTTTCCCCCTCACATCTTTAGTGTACATTCCTCACTTACGGGTAACTGGTATGTGTTTGAGTTATAATGTTTTACAATCTATGGTGTTTGCCATTTTCATGTGGGCACTTGTCCTTTCAATGCAGTTTATCCACATAGGTATACACGTGTTGCAACCTTGGATTCCTGGAATAGCGAGATAATGCAGATTTCAGTTATCGAGTTCGTATAACTGGAACATCAGTAGCATTCGAGTCTCTATGCACCTGGTACTTGGCACTTGTCAATTACAGAGACCAGTCTTTCCATCAACACGGGTTGTGTGGTTCACTTGGTTCTCCCCTCATCAATGTCATACGTCCTATTATTTACTGTGGACGGGATGGTATCCTGATATTGGTTTTCTCCATTTTATTTTAGACAGGATCACTGCTAGATCGAAAACGGAGTTATTGCTCGATCCCAATTGAACATTTGTTTATGTATTTTTTCTATCAAAGTTAACATTGGGACCATGTATTTCACATGTATGTATTTTACATTTTTGCATCTCCTGCTTCAGATTTACACTGGATAATCCTATTTCAGATTAATGCATTATGTGTTTACCAGTACATCATGGCTGCCATGGTTGAGCTATTTGGTGCAGTCCTTTGTCTATTTTGTTAACTCTTTGGAAACTTTATCAGTTACCCCTTTTCGTTGTGCACATTACACGTGAACAAGGCTGTGTTTACAGTCGAAACGCGTTGTGTAATAAACTCTTGGATCATTCATTGGTGACCTGCTTATTGTCCTGAGAGCGTACGTTATTGGAGACGTTTGGAATACTATTTGCCGGTACGCTCTGCCGGCGTGTACGCCACTCTTCACGGGTCCCCTGCGATCCGGAAAGAGCAGCTTTGTTTATGCACCCTTATACAATATAAACTAAACATTACACTCATAAAAATAAAATTCGTAATTTTGTTTTTTTTCCCTAAATTAAATTTTTTAAATTTTGCAATATAATTATATTTTATAAAACACTAACACCCTTATACAATATAAACTAAACATTACACATAAAATTAAATTTCTAATTTCAAATTTTAGTTTCAATATTAAATTTGTAATATTAAAATGTATAAATGTTTTCTAATTTTTTTGTAAAAACTACCAACATCATACATTATAAACACATCACGCTCATAAAAATATTTTCAATATATATTTTCGAAATATTTAAAATTTTTAAATTTCCAAATTTTTAGAATATTGTCAAAACACTACCCACCCTTATCTCATAAAATACAATACTCCCACAACAAAACTTAAAAACACTACCCACCCTTATCCCCTATAAACCCAACATCCCGCTCCTAAAATTAAATATCAAAATTAAAAATATTTAATTATAAAAAAAATTCGAAAATGTTAAAAATAATTATATAATATTTAATTTAAAATATATATTTTTAAAACACTCCCCACCCTTATCCCCTATAAACCCAACATCCCGCTCCTAAAATTAAATATCAAAATTAAAAATATTTATTCATAATTAAATATATAAACTATACATTTTTAAAACATTCAAAATAACATTTTTAAACACATATACTATAAAAAATACCAAAAACTAATAACAATGACAAAATACTATACTATAACGATATTTTGACACTACGATATTTTCACATTCGATATTATCTACTTCGATATTTTTAAACACACAAATATCGATATTTTTTACATCGATATACAAAACATAGATATTTAGTACCATAGATATTCAAAACTCGATATTTTTGTATATCGATATAAAAAGTTCGATTTTTTGACTGCTCACCGTGCTGGAGGTGGCGACCTGTTCGGCGCGTAGGAAGTACGCATCGTACTTGGCCGGCCGGAAACAGCTTTGGGGTATGCCTCCGGACGACTCCATTCAGCGTTTACGGAGCCTGTTTGTACGGAAAATGGTGCTGGATTCGGAGCGTACGTGTCGTTTGGGAATTGGAGACATTTGTGCATTGTACTTCGTTGTTTGGATGGACCGACTCCCGGAACGAGTCGGTCAGAAGGTAACGCTACGGACGGCTCTCGGAGGGCCTTCCGAGCGAGATCGGAATTGGGCCCTATACGTACATTTTTTAAGGTGTCTCCATATGTATTGATTAAAGTGGTAATAGCAACCTTGTATTGCTGTGTGAGGGTAGTTTTTCAGGATGGCTTGTATCATTGACTGTTCAAAGTCCATGATAATTTTTTGAGGATAGTAATTATTAGTTTCTTGCTTTACTTTTGTTAAGAGTTCTACATAGGTTGTGTTTTGTTTGTTTGGTAACAGGGCATATATAAAGGGGATCTTGCTATTGTGATACTGTCCATGGATTGTGTATAATTGGTAAAATGGTTTGGGACATATTTTAAATGTTCCATCCATCATCCATGTCTCACAATTCTGTAGTTTAAGTAAGTTTGTGGGAGTCGCAAATATAATCCTTTTTTCGTTAGATTTATTATCATAAAGAAGAAATTGCTCTTCATTATGAGTTACAGTGAGTTCAAGTGGTATTTGAATTTCACTGAAAGTTTTGGGGGAGGTGGGGTGGTCATAGTTGATTTTTTTGTTCCAGATATTAGCCTTTTTAATGTTGAGACGGAGGGTAATTGGCCAGTTATATGTTCTGGAACTCGGTGGAGTACGTCTTTTAGTATTTCAGTAGTAGGTTTTTGAGAGCTAGTGCTAGCTTTTTTCAGTCTCTAAAGCGTCTCTCACTTCTTTTTCAGCTATGTTAGGGGGTTGGTTATGTTCCTTAACATTTAATACAGTAATTTATTTTGTTGTAGCCCTCACATAACATGTATTTGCATATTATTTGCTGCATTTCCAATTAATTTTGTCGCATGTCTGTTTTTCTTGGGTGTAGACATATTCCATATAGCATAATAAAAGTTTTCCTTTCTGGGAAGTAATGAATTTTGCACTTTCAGTCATTCTAATGTTTCAAATGTTATGAGATATTTATATAAAAAATATTAAATGTATTGTAATTGTTTTTATTGTAATACAGATTTTCATCTACATAATTATACTTACATGCTTTAATATGTTGAACTTTTTTTGACGATGAGATGTTTCTGTTGGTTGCTTGGCTTTATTGTTTCTTTTTATTTTCTGCAGAAAAAATATTAATTTTAATAAATTTGTTTAACAGCATTTTCTGTATTTTGGGGTTTGTGTGGTTAGTGGCTGCTTTGGGTTGGTATTTTTAGTTCTTAAATTAGTATAATTGTAATTTATACTTACTTGTTTTGCAAGGTGGTTTTTTGATGATGTTTGTAGTTAGTTGAGTGTCTTTTGGAGTTTCTGTAGAGGAGTCATAATTAAAATAAATATTACATTAATTATTTAATTATTGTAAAAAGTCCTTTACTAATATTTTATACAGTTATAACATTAAATTGATATTTTACTTACTTTGTGAAGTTGAAATCAGAGTTTTCAATGAGGAAGTCCAATGTTGTAAAAGCAATCCGGCAGAGATTCCCCTTATTCTTGTTTTTGTCGTTGTAGAATAAAATAATGCTAAATTTTCTTTAGTTTATATAGTGTTTGTTTAATTGTTCTTTAAATCTTATTGGGTTATTTAAGTTGTAGGTGTTTTTCATTGGCTGTTACTAATGTTTTCAATTATTTTGGCAGTTGTTTCCTTATTCGGGAAATGCTAATTAATGTTGAGGTAACCTTTTTTATTCTTTATTTATTTATTTATTTAAAAGTATAATTGTATATAATTTGTAATGTATATTGTATTGAAGGTATAATAATAATTATTTATTTTATATATTCCGTTTGTAAAGAGTAATTAATTTGGTGGATTTACTTATTTATTTAATATGTTGTGTGTGTTTGTGATATTGTTTATATTTTATTTATGTATTGTGTTATTTGAAATATTTTTAAGGTGTCGATATTTTGTTTTTGACGATAATTGTGTGGTCTATATTTTTGTTTTCGATATTTGTGTTATTTTGCATGTTTATTTAATGTTAACTATATATTTTTTTCGATATTAGTGATATCGATGTTAATGTTTGACAATATTTTTGTGTCGATATTTGTGTATTTTTTTAAATAAGTATAGAATATCGATATTTATTTTATCGCTATTTGTGTGTCGATAATTTTGTAGGTCGATATTATGAGTGTCGATGTTATGTCAGTGATCCCACTTTTCCACTAAAAATGTTGAGGACTCCACCTTGTGTTTTCCGGCCTTTCCTCTCATGGGCACTGGGCCCAACTACACAAGTTGGGTACCATTTTTTATTGGGATAAGTGTGGCAATGGTAGGACTTTTGTGGATCCATGCAGATTCCGGAATGCATATTTTAGCCATAGTTTGAATTTTGCTGGCCATTCTGGGTATGAACACTTAGGGGCCGATTCCGACCTGGTTCGGAAAGCTCTCCGACCGATCCGGATCCGGATTGTTTTCCGACCGAGCCGGACCCCTGCAGTCTGACCGAGCGAGTACGATGCGGCCGTATGCTGCCGGACTCGGTTCGGTCGGACTCCCATTGAAGTCAATGGGAGCCAGTCGTACAACGTGTACATGGGCTCCCATTGACTCAATGGGTACGTTGCGCACAAGGGGGCCCCCTGTAGTGGGTACGCGTTGGTGCCATCTGCACCGTACAAGCATGTACGACTCGTATGGCTACGGGTGAAGGGGGGTCCGGCACGGACCCCCGAAATCCGCGTCCAAGAGCTTTTTCGTGTCGGAGGCTCCGACTCGATCCGGCTGTCCGGATCGTGCATCGTACTGGCTCGGTCGTAAAACGTCTCCATTGCGCGCCACGAATCGAGTGCGAACGAGTCGGACGGAGCGGTTTGGACCCGGAAACGAGTCGGTCGACGATTTTACGTTCACTCGCATCGTACTTGCTCGCTCGGACGACTGTACGAATCGGTCGGAAACAAAGCCTCCGACTCGGATCCGGTAAAGCCGAATCCGATTCGGAGCCCGACCGACCGAGATCGGAATCGACCCCATAGTTGGTTCCACACAATTCACACCACCCTGGACTCTCTTTGGTGTCTGTTTTTCAGAAATCTTTCATCTTCGTAGGTTCCAATTTGAGGTGTCCAAGCCCACACACAAATACCGCAGCTACTCACATCAGCAAAATGGGTTATTTTTCAAGCCAAAATTTGATGTCTCTACATTGCATTTGGGATCTTGCCTGTCTCAGCTATTAGGCTCAGCCACACAAATGGGGTATCATTTTATAAGGAAAACGTGTAGGTGTACACAGATTCCAGAACATTCCCTTATATAAATGTGAAGAAAATGTGTGACTCTAGCAAAAATTTGAGGTTCACAGGGAATTCTAGGTAAGAATACATAGCGGAATCCGCACTAATCACACAATCCAAGACTCCATGGGGTCTAGTTTTTAGGAATGTCTTTCTTTAGTAGGCTTTCAAGGGCAGAGGCTGATCTCAGGTCCAAATACTGCAGCTACCCTTATCACAAAATGGGTCTTTTTCCAAAAACTAGATGTCTCCATGTTGCGTTTCGATCCCTTTCCTGTTACAGGCACAGACACACAAGTCAGGTAATGCAGTTATATAGAGAAGCTTGGGAATTCAGAATAGTAGGTAATTGTTATATCCAATTTAAATGCTCTTCATTTATTTTTGTCTCCTAATTCAAGCCAGTGTTCAAGAAAGAACACATTGTACAAAATGCCCTTTGAATCACATGATAGTATGGGTAACCCCATATTCAGCGTTGTACAAATTACCATTAATCTTAAACTCAGTATTTTAGGTATAGCTTACAAATGCATAGGTTTCCTCCATACACATTTTTTATTCGTTAGCTTTTACCACGTGAATTTATCATAAGCTACATAAGCAACAGCTCAGTTGTTGGCTCTGGGTATCACATGTTTTGGACAATAAACAACCACTATATAGTAATAGTCAAACTTTATTTTAAGCAGTTTATGCCATAACAATTAAAACATTGATATTTACAGCACATAATAAAAGAATCGCAATTCATGTTAACTTAAAACAGCATAAACACAGTTCATAAAATACTACCCTTTACACATCCTCCATGATCTAATGCAAAGTGCAAATACGAACAGATCATGTGCATCACTATTAAAACCAATCAATTAGATAGAGGTGTCATTGGATCTTACAAAATGTACCAGCTAACAAGCGGGTACCCCGGCACAAATACGTAAGTATACATCTGCTAGTGACCTACTCAGAGCAACTAAACTTTTTTTAAAACCTGACAACTATCTTAAAGTCTACAGAAATAAAACATGAGCACAAATCTGCTGTGCAAAAGTTACATTATTATGTATTATGTTAAAAAAAAAGAGAGATCATTTAACTAAATAATTACAGTTTTGAGGACAACCAGATGGAAATTAACCCTAAGATGTAGGCCAATAAATAGCCGATACCTACGTGATAATTTTATAAAGTGCAGGTGCAAGCAGATATGTGCAATAATAACTCTCAATGCCTTGTCTAATCAATAGGATGCTCCAGGGCAGCCATTATGCCCCAGTTCTTTTAATGTGGGCGTCAAGTCAAGATTCATGTTACAAGGGGCCAAAATATCAACTGGCAAGCACAGCCTCCAAAACCAAACAAAAAAAGGCAAAACCGTTACTAGCAATTAGTTTATGATTGAAATCACTTCCTTCTCCTCTGCCTATAGAGGATCTTGTAACCTTCCAAGCATAATATATACGCACAAAGCAACTGCCTGGTAAATCTACATACAATCAGTTCCATAACATAATAAAAGTGGTGCACTGCAGCATCTCAGATAGAAAAAGTGGACATAGGTAGTACCTTCTTATTTTCAGAAAAATATCATACAGCAGCATGAAATGCATTATTGTCTCAGGGCCCCCTAGTGGACAGGGACATATTTCAGATTTGCCCCAGGGGCTTTATCCTATGATTTAGTAAAGGCCCACACCTAAAGGGTTCCTAATCTAAACATGAGATATAAAGCACTTCTAAAGAGTGGGGCCAAAAATGTCTCCTAAAGGGGTTCAGATTTTACTTTCAGGTAATTAGTCAGGAGAATGCCTTTTGTGGCTTTTTGCTTGCGTTACATGCATGCCCAATATTCAATATTTCTTTTTAACCAGCTCCAGGGTTTCCTTATTCATAAGGTCCAGATTACCCCATTGCTCTATGCAACCAATGGATGACAGAATGCTCCTAGTGTGCTTGAACCAGGGTAAACTATTATAATTCTTGCATTGCCGCAATTCCTGCAGGGCCATTCTATATAATGCAAGAACTGGACTTGACCACACTCGCACCCAGTATCTTACGGAACAAAACGCGACAAGATCCTCCAGTGCGGTCAAACCCAGCTCAGGTCTTAATGCTATCGTTGGGGTACCAGGACCCAGGTTTAGTATATGTGGCAAAAAGATGTTTTCCAATTTTTTAAAGAGCCTGAACTTGAATAAAACGCTGAACTTAAGCACCATAGGAGCAGGCCATCAGCGCTTTTGCCTTGAATGCGGTCAATACTGGTTTTATTAGTCATTTGCTGGTTGAGTTAGCAAAACATAGAATAGCGCCAGAGTTTTCCAATGTAAATGGTCATCCATTTGTATGCCTAGGTAATCATATCTTTTATCTCGCTCAATTGGTTGACCATAAATACTGAATGTTGACAATACTTTCCATTTAGGATAAATTATCATATATTTGGTTTTTTTCCATGTTGATTAATAACTGCTGTTCCTTACAGAATGACTCAGAGCCTTCCAAAATTCAATGCATTGATTTTTCAGTATCAATATCAGTATCTAATATCATGGAAAATGTAAGATTGGAATGTGGTCTTTCTCTAATATCAGGTTATCAAGAGCAAGATTTCTGAGAGACTGCCCAATTCCGTTGATGTAGATGTTGAACAACCACTATATATATGCCCGCACTCGGAAAGACCTAGGGCATCATTACGATGGCAGGCGGAGAAAGTCCGCCCGCCACCACAGCGGAATGCGTGACTGTCCGCAAGGGGTGCGGCGGTCCTGCACATGACGATGCCACTGCCACCGTGGCGGTGGCAAGCCCTATTCACATCATTGTGGCGGGCGGTGCTCACCGCACCGCCCGCCACAATGCTGTGAATGCACGTCGTGCATTTGCATGCACAACGTGACAGGCACTGCGGAGTGCCTGCCACCTTGTGCATACAAATGCAGGGGGGTACCAGAGGTATGCCCCATGTGCACCCCCCACCCCCCCAACATCCTGGGGGCCCGCAACGGGCCCCCAAATGCAAGGACCGTATGCCTTTCCATGGCGGCAACGCCGCCATGGAAAGGCTGATCTCCGCTGGCATCATAATATGGATGGCGGTGTCTTGGAGACACCGCCACCATATTATCCCTGTTTTCCGCCGGTCGACGAGTCGACCGGCGGAAAAGTGGCGGACGGTCTTTCCGTCCGCTGCGGACCCCCCAGCCATCATAATATGGTGGGGGGTCTTTGCTTTGCGGATGGCGGGCGGATCGCCCCCACCGGGCTGGCGGTGACTACCGCCGGCCCGGCGGGGGCGATCCGCCTGCCATCATAATGACCCCCCTAATTTGGTAAATTAGCCAGCAGGTCAAAAAATACAAACAAACGTCTTCAGCTTTATGTAGGATATTTGAAAAACTAACTATGAACACACTCTGCTATGGAGAGCAGCTTGTTTGCCAGAACAGAAGGAGACATGTAAGAGCCGCGTTCGAGCAACAAATCTAAACTACAGTGAGCAGGGACCTGAAGGAGAGAGTAACTTCCATTTAGATTAAGGAAAGAACTCAGCGATGATTATGGCCATTAATATTACAGATATTGGACACCAATAAGAGGCCTTGATGTAATTTGCAGAGTTTTGCTACGCAGAACTCCGCGAAGTGACAAAAAAACTCTGTGGAGTTCCGCAAGTGGTGAAGTGCAGTGCGAACTGCCGTTCATGCTGTTCTCTCTGAAGAAGTAGATGGAGTGAAATGGGCTGATTGATTCAAAATTGGTAAGATAAATATCAAAAGTGAGAGATTTTCATATGCAATGTTTATTGTGATATTGGATATTGTTTAATGTTTTGGATATCCTTTATAGCTAGCCCCTCCAAATAAAGGAAGGAGTTGTGGTCCTAAGACATGTAATTATAAATACATCCTATAAGCCTATAGTGAGTGGAGATGTAATATGAATTTAAGGATGTTTTGTGAATTTCAAAGTAGAAACATGAATATCCCCATTTGAATGTATTCATAGATAATACTGAGGGATAGAGTGACTGATGTATGCTTGATTTGACTAGATAATACTGGCAGGATAAAAGAAAACAACCCCATAGATCTTTAAACTTACATTATTGATGAAACAAGCAAAGAGTTGAGAAGGAAAAAATATTTCATTACATCATAGATATTAGAAGTTTACCCTGATTAGATTACTTAAGGTGATATTTACCCTACAGTAAACACTGATATGTGGAAATTTAAGCAAAGATTTGGGCAATTGCTATCTTGTTACTACAACAGTATCAGTTAGAAAAAGGTGGAGATTCTTCATAGTTACATTGGAGACTCATTAGAGAAACAAGGTAAGAATATGGACACTTCTAACAGAGAATGAGGAATGTGTATGTGAGAGATACCTGTTATAAAGAGCACAGGTGGCAAGATAATGCGCTTTGGAAAAATACTTAAGAAGGACTCATTTAAGGAATCAGATGGAATATAAGAGTAAGAAGATTACTTCACAATTACAAAGTAGAAGCGATACATCATATGAATGTTTCTATGAGCTAGAAGGGACAATAGAAAATATATGGAGCGACAGTTGCATTAATAAAATCCATCATGAAGTAAAAATAAGGAGCTGGCTCTAAGAGGACAAGTAATAGATAACAACAATTTTATTAGTATCTCAAAATATAAAATCTCAAACTAAGGGGTCCATTACGATGACTGGCGGATGCACCTCTGCGATGCTGGCGGTGGGAGAAAACGCTGTTTTCTGCCCGTGAGCAGCAGTGCACCCTTCCGCCATATTACAATGGTCAAACTCAGCCCATTTCCCATCCGCCACGGTGCTACGTGCACCACCATCAAAACGTGCCACCGCGGCGGAGACAACCAATTCAGAGGCACCGCCGTGCGGAATGACGTCCCTCCCTCCGTACAAATTAGGATGCGCCAAACAGCCAGGCCCACCGCCGTGGAGAAACCGGCCATTCTGAGCATACGGAAGCACCACAGCGGAGCGCCAAATTGATACCCGGAGCCGACCGCCATGGACCCTGCACTACACGTCTTTCCGGCGCTGTACATGATACACCTACAGCAAGCCATGGACTGTCACGGACGCCGACGCAGGTACGCCATCACACAACTCTGACAACAAACACAACCCACAAATCGATGTCCGATGTAAGGTGTCTGCCCCCACCAGACACCCTTGTGGGGACAGGAACACAACCACAGGTGTAGCCACACATGTCCCACCTGCCACAAGGCCACCCCTCCACACCCAGGCCACCATGTCCGCAACCCTGAAATAATGCCCAGTTCACGTGACCGCAGCGGTGAATCCGCGAGACAAAATGCACACAATGTAGCAGGCTGGGCCAGCGCTAGGCAGGGGCAGTGCCCAAAGTACACAGGGCAACACCTCAACACTCCTCACACTAGGCCCACCCACGCCATGAAGGGACATGCCACGTGATCTCCCTGTGCCCCCACATGCCCAAAAAACAGCCAGGTGAACACACACACTGCACCACACAACAAACAACTAGGGAGACAGCCTCATGAGGTGTGGCTGCAGAGTAACACACAGCGCACAAGCACTGGGTAAGGGGAACACACACACCACAACAACACCACACTCATTGCAAGTAAACTGAGTCCAAGCACAAATTAAACACACACAGACAATGAACAAACACACCAACGGACACACAGCCTGCCAAGTCACACAGACATACCCCACACTGACACAGCAACAAACACAGACCACATGCCAACAGCAATGTAGGACAACAAATAGGCAACTCAAAGTGAGGTGCACACAAATGGAATGGCAAGGAGCTGAACACCAAAAATGTGTACATCACATGCAAGGGAAGGAACACATCACATCCACCCCAGCCCAAACATCCACACATGGCAGTCATAGTGAGTGAAGTCAAACCACAGTCACCTCACTGCAACAACTCAGGGAGACAGCAAGGCAACCCATGAATAAGCACAGGGATGAAAGGAAGGGTATGAAGTCCAACACTGATCAGCCACACATCTGAATCCAAATACAACACAGGAGTATGTCAGCAGCACAACACACAGGGGCCATTGCAACACTCCATGACAGTCAAACACAAGTATGAACCTTCACACAACGCCCACACCCATCACACCAGCAGCACACAACACCACTGACAAACACACAGAAGCTTGCCAATAATATCCAGTCAAACACACCCCCTGGGTGGTATCCACAAACATCACACACACACAGGTATGGCAGTACCACTGTACGCACAAAAACAACAGTCAAACAGAGAACACAATCAAAACACATACACAGAACTACTACAACTACAGACAAGACCTGTGCAGCTAAACAGTGCAAATCCAATGGGAAGCACAGACACAACAGGAGTACACAACCACATCAGTCATGAAAAACGCACAGACAACATACCACAACACATATAAGAAGTGTATCCACTAAAAACAATAATGGAGAACAAAAGGCAGAACTGGGCCTACAATGACACAGAGACAGACATACCACAACACACATCCACTCAAAATGGTGTCACAGTGTACCACATGTCTGCACATGCACAACCATGACCATAGACACATCAAATGTGAGAGGAGAAAACACCAAGGATGCACATGAAACAAGCACTGCAACCACAATAGACCTCAGTCCATGTGACAGACACACAAGTAAGGCACACCACAATGGCAACACACCTGAATCAAACACAACAACAACACACACACACACTGACAGGAAAATAGAACACCACACACAGAGCAACAGTCAACTGCATGACACAACACAACACAAACACTGCACACAGCCACATCAGTCACAACACATGCACAGGCAAAGATATCAACATGCTACAACAGCCAAACATCAGGGGGTGCACAACAGGCAAGGACAAGGCAACATCAACTCACAGCACTGCATGCACACCAAGCCTGTGTGTGCACAACACACATACCAGTTACAAACAGAGATGAGTGACACACCTTGAACACACACAACAACAATCTAAACATCACACACCAACACACCCAGGAAGCCAATCAGTCCCCAACAAACACACATACTACCAAGCCAACACACACAGATGCAGAAGTCTGGGACACAAAAGTTGAAACAACATGATCAGAGGAAACAAGACATTGGCAATGTTGAAGTGGAGAATAGAGCATGTGTCACAGTAACCAATACCCACACAGTAATCCTTTATTTAGCAAGGACATTGACAAGGCAGACAACAGGAGCAAATATCTTCTTTTTATTTACATTTCACACAGTCATGTAGCAAAAGTCAGACAAGAGCAAGGCCAGTGGCCAGTTCAAAGTGCAGGTGAGGTACATGAGAAGCTGCACAGGCAAGGGGCAAACAGCAGTGAACAGCAAGGCCAGTGGCCAGTCCAAAGTGCAGGTGAGGTAAATGAGAAGCTGCACAGGCAAGGGGCAAACAGCAGTGAACAACCAGGCCAGTGGCCAGGACATAGTGAAGGTGAGGTACATGAGAATCTGCACAGGCAAGGGGCAAACAGCAGTGAACAGCAAGGCCAGTGGCCAGGACACAGAGCAGGTGAGGTACATGAGAAGCTGCACAGGCAAGTCTAGGACATCAGTCGACAACAAAGCCAGTGGCCAGTCCAAAGTGCAGGTGAGGTACATGAGAAGCTGCACAGGCAAGGGGCAAACAGCAGTGAACAGCAAGGCCAGTGGCAAGTCCAAAGCGCAGGTGAGGTACATGAGAAGCTGCACAGGCAAGGGGCAAAGAGCAGTGAACAGCATGGCCAGTGGCCAGGACACAGTGCAGGTGAGGTACATGAGAAGCTGCACAGGCAAGGGGCAAACAGCAGTGAACAACAAGGCCAGTGGCCAGGACACAGTTCAGGTGAGATACATGAGAAGCTGCACAGGCAAGGGGCAAACAGCAGTGAACAGCAAGGCCAGTGGGCAGGACACAGTGCAGGTGAGGTACATGAGAAGCTGCACAGGCAAGGGGCAAACAGCAGTGAACAGCAAGGCCAGTGGCCAGGACACAGTGCAGGTGAGGTCCATGAGAAGCTGCACAGGCAAGTCTAGGACATCAGTCGACAACAAGGCCAGTGGCCACTCCTAAGTGCAGGTGAGGTACATGAGAAGCTGCACAGGCAAGGGGCAAACAGCAGTGAACAGCAAGGCCAGTGGCCAGGACACAGTTCAGGTGAGGTACATGAGAAGCTGCACAGGCAAGGGGCAAACAGCAGTGAACAGCAAGGCCAGTGGCCAGGACACAGTGCAGGTGAGGTACATGAGAATCTGGAAAAGGCAAGGGGCAAACAGCAGTGAACAACAAGGCCAGTGGCCAGGACACAGTGCAGGTGAGGTACATGAGAAGCTGCACAGGCAAGGGGCAAACAGCAGTGAACAGCAAGGCCAGTGGCCAGGACACAGTGCAGGTGAGGTACATGAGAAGCTGCACAGGCAAGGGGCAAACAGCAGTGAACAGCAAGGCCAGTGGCCAGGACACAGTACAGGTGAGGTACATGAGAAGCTGCACAGGCAGGTCTAGGACATCAGTCGACAACAAGGCCAGTGGCCACTCCTAAGTGCAGGTGAGGTACATGACATCCAGCACTGGGAATGTGTTTCTTCAGTACCCTGCCATGGTCAGCAACACACTCAGGGCGTCAAAAATGGGCAGTCCATGGTACCACTGTGGGAGAGACATGTGTGTGAGGGTGGCCAACACTCAGACTTGGCTGGCAGTATGACTGGGAGGTGGCTGTCTGTCGGGGCCTGTTGGGGTACTGGCTCGGGGAGAGAGAGGCCCAGCTGGGGTAGAGCCATCAGTGTTCTGGGAAGCTTGAGGGCTGCTAGGTCCAGGTGTGGTAGAGCCAGCAGTGGTTTGGGAAGCCGGAGGGCTGCTAGGACCAGGTGGGGTGGTGGCACGTGGAGGTGGACTCATGCTTGCACGAGACACAGTGTGTGTGGGAGAAGTTGGAGGGGTGCCCTTCCGCTTCTTGGGGATCTGATATGGCTTCCCTGTCCTGGGATTAATGCCAAGTGGGGTGTATACAACAGGCACACTCGTCACAAAAGCTGGCTCATGTGCAGATGCTGGTCCCCCTCTGGGGACATGCTGGATTCTTTGGGACGCTTGGCCCCGGATTGCCTCTGCCCCTGCATCACCTGTTTACCAGGTGTCCCCCCTACAGTGGCCTCCTTTCTCTGCTTCACAGGGCTCTGGATGGGAGTAGATGTTGTGGGTGAACTTGCCTTGGAGCTCTTCTTACGTGTACCCTTAGCAGGCACCTGTTTGTCACTGGGCACGGAAACTGTGTGCTTGTCTCTGCGAGACACTTTTGGGACTGGTGAGTCCTTGGCTGGGGATGCCTCTGAGGCATGTGAGCCTGAGGCCTGCTCTTGCCTTCCTTGCCCTGGGTGTGGCCTGAAGTGCTTTTGCCTCTGCGCTCTGGTGTGGGTTTACCTTTCTGTGGGGATGGTGTCTGCGGCCTGGACTGCTTGGGCTGCTGCTGCCGTGTGCCGCGTGTGCTGTATCTGTCCCTTGATGTCTGGGGTGTGTGGTCACTATCATCAGATGCGGCCACTGGCAGGGTGGTGGGCCTAGGGACTGGAGCTGGACTATGGGATTGGGCAAGTTGAATGGCTGTTGTCACTGCAGAGGAGAGAGACTGTACAGTCCGGTGTAGCCCACCCACGTCGGAATGAACGCCCTCCATGTAAGCCACCACCTGTGCCAATTTTTTGTCATGGTCCAGGAAGGCATTGAAGAGAGCTGTCTGACCCACCCACAGCTGGCGCAAAAGCTCCACAGACTCAGCACTGATGGCAGCAGGGGGGACAGGGGCAGGGGCAGTGGTGCCTGGGGTGAAGGACACTCTTCCCTTTTTTGTGGTGCGAACACAGGCAGCAACAGTGGGAGTAGCAGGGAGGGTGGGCACTGAATGCTGTGTGGTGGACGTGGAGGCAGAGTCCCCGTTTCCCTTGGCCGAAAACATAGAAGCGTCACCGCCGTCGTCAGATGACGTAGAGGTCTGCGTCTCTGGCTGTGAGTCCTCTAGAAGACTACGGTCCCCCTCTGATGCGCTAGTGACATCCGTGTCACTATGCTGGTGTGCAGCAGTTTTGCTTGATGCCTCACCACTGGTGTCCGTCCCCTGTCCTTCTGTGCCCTTGTGAGATGCTGCATGAGAGAGAGATAGAGGTCGGATCAGTACATTTGCATCAAGTTCACAAATATCAGCAAGGGAAGCATCACTAATGATGAACAATTATCCATGTTGGACAACACCATGGGCAGTAACACGGTGCAACCTCAATCCAAACATCGACATTACCGTGGCATAATGCAAACTTGGCATAATTCACCCATGTGATAGACACACAGCCAATTAGCCTGTTGGTGGCTTCAGCTAACCAGACACACATAACCCTCTGTGCACACCTAGGGCCCTGAGGGGGTAAAATATTCTACTCACAACATGTTGCCACTGTCACATCTTGAGCCAGCAGAAGTGTCCAACACAGAGACAGACTCCAACATATCCGCACACAATGGCCATGAGCACATGCCATCCACCATGTCGTATCTTGGGTCACAACTACAGTTGCACATTGTTGTTAGATGTGTAGCCAGCACAACTCTGATGTCAGGCAATGCACACATCGATGATGGCACACTCAGATCATGCACTCTGCTTGATCCTGACATGGGATGTCCGTGACGACACAAATGAAGATGATACCAGAAGGCCACAACTACAAATATGAACTCAAGGGCCATTACACCAATGACATGGGAAGGTACATGTAGGGGGAATGCATGACAACTGCACCCAACACCGCTGCCACTTACATGCCATTGCATCACACTAGCAACATCACAGCCCTGCACTGGCCCAGGCTTGGAGCACATGCAGACAAACAACACCCAAAGTCACACTCACAGAATACTCACCACCAGCTTGCTGCTGATGCCCCTTCAGACGTGCATCCAGTTCAGGATGCGTCACAGCTAAAATGCGTGCCATTAGTGGTGTCATGCTGCGCCGCACCAACCTGCCGGACCGAGGGATCAGCCCCAGTGTAATCTCGGCCACGTTCCTGCTCAGCCGGCAGATGTCATCCCATCTCTTGTGACAGTGGGAGCGCCGTTGGTTGGAGACACCCAGTGCACGCACCTTGCATGCAATGGCCCTCCACATGGCCTTGCGCTGGTTGACTTTGAGCTGCAGACATAGGAGACAAGAGGGTGCAATAATCAGTGTAACCTACCACCATTTCACAGTGCAGGAGCATGACACAGACTCATATCAACTTCAGCCATAACTTTAGCAGAGACAACAAATCTGCGATATTCAAACATCATCATGTGTGAAAAACACATCAATGCATGCAGGTATGAGGGTGGACGCAGTACATGCCTATCTCAAAGCCATGCAGGATGCCAGCAGAGAGCAAAATGTGTATGCTGACCACATCTACTGCAAGTTTCTGGGAATACCAAGACATGCAGGACATCACTACATATGTCACTGTGAATACTCACTGTGCCCAACACTGCACAGCCCTCAAAGCACTTGCCCTTAAACTGCCACACTGTGTCATGGATGTCACATTGAGGGACATGACCTCACAAACGCAAACCCTCATCACAAGGCCTGTCGTGTGCAATCTGCATCTCTGTAATGGCTCATTGACGGAGAGTCAAGAGGAAAAGCACAGATTTGACACTCTGTACATTCAGTGTTGTGTCACTGTCTGATTGGGCAGTGAATGTGCAGGCCAGTTGGGGTCACACAGAGGTCCAACGTGGGGCATCTCATCTTTTACACGGAGGGACTATTTGGAAACACCAACAGTGCCAACACATGCGAGTATGTGCACATGCCGGTGGTGATGGAAGAGTCTGGGCACAAGAATGTTGGAAGGTACGGTGTCATAGGTGAATGACCAACAAGAGTGTCACCCTGGGGGACTGAGGTCCTGAGCATAGTGTAGAACTAGAGATGAGGCACATATTGAGTGAGAAACAATGCCCTCACTACCCTCTGGACAACTACACTAACTGAGGCCACAGATGGGCCTGTGAAGGACATCAGGGACACACAAAGACATTCAGACTGAAAATCACTGTCCTGACTCCTGAATTGAAAAGGTGCAGCCACACTGTATGTCTGACAAGACATCACATTTCCCTCACATCTGGAGGTGCAGGCAGGCAAACATGTGGAATAGGCGGAACACACCTTCCCCCTGGAAACAGCATGCTAGGCAGTGCATGACCCAGCCCCACACTCTCAACCACATACTGCAGCATATCAACTTCGTGTGTGCCCCCCTACACTCTCACTCACACCCTGAGATACTTACCACGACATTAGGTGCACCATATAGCCTTGGATACTGGGTGAGCACCTCGTCCACCAGGACCTCCAGTTCCTCGGGGGTGAAAGGAGTGGAACGGATCTTCTCAGTCCTCGCCATCACTGTGGGCAGGAGACAGCAGCAGTGGCAGTTGGTGGTGAGGGGTGTCAGGCAGCAGTCCCTGGAGGCAGCAGCAGGTGAGGGGTGTCAGGCAGCAGTCCCTGGAGGCAGCAGCAGGTGAGGGGTGTCAGGCAGCAGTCCCTGGAGGCAGCAGCAGGTGAGGGGTGTCAGGCAGCAGTCCCTGGAGGCAGCAGCAGGTGAGGGGTGTCAGGCAGCAGTCCCTGGAGGCAGCAGCAGGTGAGGGGTGTCAGGCAGTAGTCCGTGGAGGCAGCAGCAGGTGAGGGCTCTCAGGCAGCAGTCCCTGGAGGCAGCAGCAGGTGAGGGCTCTCAGGCAGCAGGCTCAGTGAGCTGTGGCAATGTGTGGCTCCCTCACACACATATATAGCCCCCAGGGCTCGTGTCTGTGGTTCTAAGCTGCTGCAATTTGTGTTCCAGGTCTGCCTCATTCAAATCCATCCAATGACCGCCTCTGCGGTGGCGGAGCACGCCTACCACGATTTTCAAACTTGCATCAGGCAACCGCAATTGTGCTTCCCATTGGCTGGCAGGGCCTGGTCCATGGTGGTGATACACCACAGGGGACAGGCATGCGGTACCGCGGTGGTGCATCTTTCAAGTGCATCCAATGACCGGCCCCGCGGTGGCGGAGCACGCCTACCGCGATTTTCAAACTTGCATCAGGCAACCGCGATTGCGCTTCCCATTGGCTGGCAGGGCCTGGTCCATGGCGGTGACACACCGCAGGGGACAGGCGTGCGGTACCGCGGTGGTGCATCTTTCAAGTGCATCCAATGACCAGCCCCGCGGTGGCGGAGCACGCCTACCGCGATTTTCAAACTTGCATCAGGCAACCGCGAATGCGCTTCCCATTGGCTGGAAGGGCATGGTTCATGGCGGTGACACACCACTGGTGGCATGCGGTAGCTTCCGCGATTCCAGGCACATGCATTGCTATGAGTGACCTGGATCTGGGTGTCGGAGCATGGCAACCACCATTAGACATGTGCATATGCCTATCAATCCCGCTATGGTGTCTTGGGCCATGGCGGTGACACACCGCTGGTGCCAGGCGGTAGCTACGGCGAGGGTGCAGCATGACATTGTTGACTATGGGCATGACAGTGTTGTCTGAGCACGTTTAAGGCACCAATGCACACATCATGCTATGTCAATGTCATGGGTCATATCTGTACTTCGAACAGTGGTCACTTACAAAATATCATGGCACTTGATGGAAATCAAATGGGCTATAGTAAGTAATGACAGCCTAAATTTCATACCTAACACCAAATGCCACAATGTAAGTACCAATGGGGCACATTACTCCTACACAATTTCATATGTGAGCCCACATTTACACACATCTTAATATCTGACCCCCAAATTTGGCCCCAATTTCATATATGTCACCACATTTTAACCCCAATTTCATATCTGATCCCAATATTTACACACATGTCCATGTCTCACACAATATGTCACTATACAGTACATGATTGTAGAAACATCTCAGCATTATTTTCATGACTCACCACATGTGTCACACTGTTGTCTGTTTGGTATCACCTGTTACTGCCTTCATGTAATGTTATTGTTCGCAGTAGCAAATCCTACAGTATATGTTCACATGGAGATGTGTGTGCTCTACATACTCAAGGATGTTAATTACATCACCGGCACACTTTGCATTCTGTACATCCTTATCATTTTTCACTTGTATCCCTGCCTTGGGTATGTTTTGTCTCCATATCTGCCAAATGTCATCACCATTACTTGTGACATTGTGTCTGGTATTTGCTCATGTTGTTCGGCCTGTCATATGTGATTTGGTTACATGTATATTTCCACAGTTGTGAGTGTGTTGATAGTGTATTTGATGTGTGTGGTGTGTTACGTTGGTGCCCACCAAGGACAGGTGCATTGACCTTGTCCACATGAAGAATGTTGGCTTGGTGAGGGACTGTAGCCAAATGTGGGGCTGGTGCTCACTGACTGTTAAGTTTGACATGGCATCTGTGACCAGTGGAAGGTGACCCACAATTGGCCTGGACAGTTCAGCATTGCTTGTGCTTTCATGTGCAGTAAGTGTTTGCAGTTTTGGCAGGGCGCACAATTAGGACACGTGTGCAGTGATATTGAACTGACAGGTGTGGATAAGCCTGCTATGGTGTGGTACCCTTTCGGGGGCACAAGCTGGTCCTGCGCTGTGTGGGTGAACTGATGGTGCTGTTGACTCAAGCTAATGATGGCATCCAAGACAGTTGAGATATACCTTGATAGGGCTGGCTGTGGCACCCATCTAACTCCGACTTTTGTTGTTCTAATGGTATCAGAGGCCAACAAGTGATGCACAGCCAGCATCTTTGTCTGCAGAGGAATGTTGAGAGTCCGCTTTGTTGTTCCTGACAGGCTGTGTGGCATGTGGCTCAGGATGCTTTTGATAGTAGTCCTTTGGTACCTGTGTCGTGCGATGACATCCCCTGTTGTTATGTGCATGAGGCAGTTGTGTCTTCGGTATTTACTCAATATGTCCATGCGCTGACTTTTAGGTGTAGTGGTGTGTCTTTGTCCGGGTGGTGGTGTAGGTTGTTTCTGTGTCACTGTTGTGTGTCCAAGCAGCTGGAGTATTAGCTCCATGGCAAATGTTGTACTTCAGTTGTGTGTCTGGGCAGTGCTAGCTTCATACTGCATGTCATAGTGCAACTTTAGTGCAGATTGTCGTTTGTCTACAGTCCTTTTGGATCACGTACCTTATCCACTTTTTGTGTGCCACATTGATAATCTGTGTGCCTGCTGATGATATTGTGCAGTTGTGTTGTTGTGTCTTGATTAATGTCAAGACTGCATATGCATATGCTGTTCATTATTAGTCATTGACTGACTTAGAATTGTGTGTAACAGCATGTATGGCATGTCTACTGATGACAGTGGATATTGGCACAGGCTTGTGAATATGTCTGTGAGTGTCTCTAGACTTGTGTGGATTAGCATTGGCTCACATTCCATGCTGAGTCCTTCATAACTGGATAAATTGTGTAGTTCATGTGTCCCCTGTCATGTTTGCACAAGAATGTGTGGCACGTACAGCAGACATTTTGAAGCCAGCAGTGTTTCTGTTTCACACATGTCCTGTATCATTTACTGTCCGTGCTGTTTGCACCAGATTCTGGAATGTGACTATTACCATTCACAGACACGGTTTCCATGTTTGTTGTTCTCACAGTGGTAATTTATTTATTTTTATTTTTGTTTGCAAAGTTTTATATAGCGCTGGCTAGACCCGTAGGTATCAGAGCGCTTTACATGAGGATCAGCAAGTTAAAGATTACATAATTACTTCAGTTACAGATTCCAAGTATAGACATAAGAGAAAAATAGAGGGAAGGAAACATAACGGGGAGGCGAGGAAAACAATGTCAGATGTCCGGCTGGGTAGGTGACGGCTGAGGGGGTGAATCAGGGCCAAACTCCTCTATAGCTGCATAGGACAGCTCCACCGGGCATCGGCCAAGGTTGTTCAGACTCCGCGGTGAGAACAGACAGTCGAAAAACATGCTATTACACGATAACATAAGTTATTTTCGCGTTACGTAGCAAAGACAAAACGTCTTATGTGGAATGGAAGATAGAGGGGGAAAGGTAAACAGGGGAAAAAGGAATGCAGATAGCATCAGGCAGACCAGAGGGGGGAAGGGACTTCAGGGGAAACAAGCAGTCAAAGTGAAAGATAGACAAGACCGTGAAGCACCGTTAAGAACAATGTCCGATGTCCGGCTGGGTAGGTGACGGCCAAGGGGGTGAACCCTAGCCAGACTCCTCTATAGCTGCATAGGACAGCTCCATCGGGCATCGGCCAAGGTTGTTCGGTAATACTGAAGAACTGTAGTACAATGTGATCTCTATGTGTCACGACTATTGACTTGCACTGTATGGTGCATTGTGATGCCAGTCAATGTTTGCTCTGTGTGAATCAGAAGCCACGGAGTTGTGCACATCTCATGGTCTGTTGCAATGACGTGTCCCCTTTCATCTCACCTAGGAGGCGACCTAATGTGTATCGTCCTGTCACCCTGCTGGCTAACATTGAGGATGATGACGTGATACGCAGATTCCGTCTGGACCGCACGAACATCCAAGACCTGTGTGCCATGTTGGATCCTCACCTGCGGGCTGGCAGGACATACCCAACAGCATTGACAACCGAAACAAAGGTGATGGTGGCACTGCATTTCCTGGCTAGCGGGTCATTCCAGGAGACAGTGGGCATTGCAGGGGGGATGTCTCAGCCCACCTTCAGCATGGTGCTAAGGGATTTCCTGTTGGCCATGATGCGATACAAGGACCAATACATCAGTTTTCCAAGGTGTGCGGCTTTGGCGGATGTAAAGGCAGATTTTTATGCCCTTGGCCACATCCCGAATGTTGTAGGTGCTATTGACTGCACACATGTTGGCCTGGTTCCACCACAGGCACGGGAACACATCTATCGGAATCGTAAACATTCACATTCCATCAATGTGCAGGTGGTGTGCCAGGCCGATATGATCATATCGCATGTATGTGCCAAGTTTCCAGGCTCTGCACATGATTCATACATCCTGCACAACAGCATTGTGCCCCAGCTGATGGCCAATCTACTTCCAGAGCGGGTATGGATTGTGGGTGAGTAGGCAGAGTCAAGTTGTGTGCTGTGTGTGCCATCCTGTCCTCTGCCACAGTTGTATTACTGAATCGTTATGTTTATTTCACACCTAGGTGACTCTGCATATCCCAACAGACCATGGTTGCTGAGCCCACTACGCAATCCTAGGACACAGTCTGACGTCCGCTACAACAATGCCCATGGTAGGACACGTCGGGTGGTGGAGCGAACCTTTGGTCTCCTAAAATCGAGATTTCGCTGCCTGGACCGGACGGGAGGGGCACTCATGTACTCACCCAAAAAGGTGTGTCAGATAGTGGTAGCATGCTGCATGTTGCACAACCTGGCCTTACGGAAACAATCCCCCTGATCCTGGATGATGATGACCAGCCGAGGCCCCCACCTGCAAACCCACAAATGTCCAGTGACGAGGATAGTGGTGAGGAGGAAGGTGTTGACCAGCGTCAGCAGCTCATCAACCGCTACTTCACTAGAAGGTGAGTGACCATGTACAACTGGTCCATTGTCTGTTGATGTAGTTGTTTGGGTGGAGGTCTATGTGATCTTTGTGAGTGCATCCTGTTGTTGACTCAGTGCTGGCTGCCTATGTGTTGGATACAGGGTAGTTTGGCACAGCTACAGGATGTCTATGTTGATACAGTTGCACATTGTAATGTGTGCATATTGGTGTACGTTGAGGACATGTGTTGTGTGATGGCTATGATGCCACAACCTGACTAGTGACTTTTGTTCTTTTGTGTTTTGCTAGGTCCCTTCTGCCTTTCCTTGCCTACAGAGGTTCCATGCTACTGTGACATTGTAACCATGTTAAACATTGCACATACAGTGATAAACATGGAGCAGACTCAAATACATTGGTGAGTTATTGTTGTTTATTGTCAATGGGTATATATGAGAGGGAAGTGGATATTTACATAAGTGTGAATGGTGAATCTATGAGTTGGCAGTGATAGTAGTTGAGACAATCAAATAGGCACCACATTGATGTGGTGACACAGTCCAACAGACGGATGCCATTTCCATGGCAGTGTGGGTAAGGACAGTGTTCAAAGTCAATGGCAGGGTGAAGAGTGTTGCCATCATAGCTGGCTCCTTGACTGGCGTTTGGCAGGTGCTTTGCCACGGATGAGTCCCAAGTTTTTCTTTGGACAGCCCCTCCTTCTTTTGGCAGGGGGGCATCGTCTGCTAGGCCACTGGGGTCTGAGGAGTCACTTCTCTCGGTGCCCGCAGGGGTGGATGATGAACTGTCATCCTGCGGGACAACGGGGGGAGGTGGAGGTGTGTGATGTGGCACTGGCCTATCCCTCAGTACCGCCACTAACTGGCCCATGAGGTCCATAATTTGTCCCATACGGTTGTCCATGGACCTCAGCAGACGTTGGAGCTCCAGGGCATCTTCGTGGGCCTGGCCCATTTGTGCCTGTGTTCGTTCATAAGCACCCACGACTCTGGTGATGTTAGCCAGGGCTTCGGTCACAGTGTCCGGTGTTGTTGGAGTCCCACTTGTCCTCCCACCTGCCCTGCTATCACTGGCCTGTTGCCTCACCACTCTAGCCACACGCCTGCCCTCCACAGTTGTTGGTGTTGGCTGGGCATCCTCTGTGGCTGGGAGTATGTTGCAGGCAAAGGTGGTAGTGGTGGTGGTGGTGGTGGTGGTGGTGGTGGTGGCGGCACAGGTCGTTCCAGCAGGGGTCAGCGTTGTTGTTGTTGCTGATGGTGGGGGGGCAGTGGGGTCATGTGACCGGTTGCTCCCTGGCACACCAGATGGGCCGGCTTGGAGCTCCTCATCCAAATAATCCAGGGACTCCTCATCCGAGTGTCCATATTCCGGGGAGGAGACTGGCTCTGCAAGTTGAGGTTTTTTTCCTCTGCAGTCAGTTGTTGGTCACCTGTGGAACAGAGGGTACATGGTCATTGACTTACAGCCATATGGCTTGCTGTGTTTGATGTCTCTTTTTACATGTTATGCAACACACCGTTATGTATTTCATGAGTTGCATGTCTGCACAGTGTTGTTCGTCATGACATGATGTGGAGGTACATACATCTTGTTCCATGGTGTGACAAGTCATTGGATGCCATGGCCAACTTGACACTCTTTGTATGGGACTGATGAGTTGTCATCTGACAACTGGCTGCCATGCAACTTGATGTGATGCATCGAGGATGATTACTCTTCCCGACAGATGTTACATATGCATATGTACCAGACATTGTCACATTGTTATCTCATGCCTACCTTTGTAATGTTCTGTGCTTGTATTTATTTGCTCGACAGACCATGCCTTTTTATTGTTACTAGGGTCCTTCATGCTCAGCAGCCATGGAATTTGCACATGTCATTCTGTGCAGGGCATATTTGGTCCCTGATTTGCTTACACATGGACTTAGTTGAGTCACAGTTCTGTTTCTGTCACAGTTACATACGCATCGCTGTCTGCATTCTATCAAATGGTATGTAATTGGGGTGTATTTTGTTGTGAGGTGTGGCATTGTGTTTGCATTAGCTCAATGCTTTCTTTGAAGAATGGTGGGGTGCATGCACTGGCTGATTACCTGTACAGTTGGCATCTTTTGGGTGGACTTTCTACCACATGCTTCTGGGTGGGAGGGAGTGCTCCTTCATGCTGAGGGATGGGGCAGGGTGTGCCTGGTGGGAGTTGTGGTGCAGGCCTCCCTATTCCAAGGACACCTCCCAGTGAAGATGGCTACCTACCTGTTAGGTGAGGGTGAAGCATACAATGGCTGAGGCATGCTTCTGGGTGGGAGGGAGTGCTCCTTCATGCTGAGGGATGAGGCAGGGTGTGCCTGGTGGGAGTTGTAGTGCTGGCCTCCCTATTCCAAAGACGCCTCCCTGTGAAGATGCCTACCTACCTGTTAGGTGAGGGTGAGGCACACAATGACTGCCACATGGTTGTGGGTGGAGGGGAGTAGTCCATCCTGCTCAGCTGTGGGCCAAGGGGGCCTGGTGGGAGTTGTAGTGCTGGCCTCCCTATTCCAAAGACACCTCCCTGTGAAGATGGCTACCTACCTGTTAGGTGAGGGTGAAGCACACAATGGCTGAGGCATGCTTCTGGGTGGGAGGGAGTGCTCCTTCATGCTGAGGAATGGGGCAGGGTGTGCCTGGTGGGAGTTGTGGTGCAGGCCTCCCTATTCCAAAGACACCTCCCTGTAAATATGGCTACCTAACGGTTAGGTGAGGGTGTAGCACACAGTGACTGCCACATGGTTGTGGGTGGGGGATTAGTCCATCCTGCTCAGCTGTGGGCCAAGGGGGCCTGGTGGGAGTTGTAGTGCTGGCCTCCCTATTCCAAAGACACCTCCCTGTAAAGATGGCTACCTACCTGTTAGGTGAGGGTGAGGCACACAATGACTGCCACATGGTTGTGGGTAGGGGGAGTAGTCCATCCTGCTCAGCTGTGGGCCAAGGGGGCCTGGTGGGAGTTGTAGTGCTGGCCTCCCTATTCCAAAGACACCTCCCTGTGAAGATGGCTACCTACCTGTTAGGTGAGGGTGAAGCACACAATGGCTGAGGCATGCTTCTGGGTGGGAGGGAGTGCTCCTTCATGCTTAGGGATGGGGCAGGGTGTGCCTGGTGGGAGTTGTGGTGCAGGCCTCCCTATTCCAAAGACACCTCCCTGTAAAGATGGCTACCTACCGGTTAGGTGAGGGTGTAGCACACAGTGACTGCCACATGGTTGTGGGTGGGGGGAGTAGTCCATCCTGCTCAGCTGTGGGCCAAGGGGGCCTGGTGGGAGTTGTAGTGCTGGCCTCCCTATTCCAAAGACACCTCCCTGTGAAGATGGCTACCTACCTGTTAGGTGAGGGTGAAGCACACAATGGCTGAGGCAGGCTTCTGGGTGGGAGGGAGTGCTCCTTCATGCTGAGGGATGGGGCAGGGTGTGCCTGGTGGGAGTTGTGGTGCAGGCCTCCCTATTCCAAAGACACCTCCCTGTAAAGATGGCTACCTACCGGTTAGGTGAGGGTGTAGCACACAGTGACTGCCACATGGTTGTGGGAGGGGGGAGTAGTCCATCCTGCTCAGCTGTGGGCCAAGGGGGCCTGGTGGGAGTTGTAGTGCTGGCCTCCCTATTCCAAAGACACCTCCCTGTAAAGATGGCTACCTACCTGTTAGGTGAGGGTGAGGCACACAATGACTGCCACATGGTTGTGGGTGGGGGAGTAGTCCATCCTGCTCAGCTGTGGGCCAAGGGGGCCTGGTGGGAGTTGTAGTGCTGGCCTCCCTATTCCAAAGACACCTCCCTGTAAAGATGGCTACCTACCTGTTAGGTGAGGGGAGGCACACAATGACTCCCACATGGTTGTGGGTGGGGGAGTAGTCCATCCTGCTCAGCTGTGGGCCAAGGGGGCCTGGTGGGAGTTGTAGTGCTGGCCTCCCTATTCCAAAGACACCTCCCTGTGAAGATGGCTACCTACCTGTTAGGTGAGGGTGAGGCACACAATGACTGCCACATGGTTGTGGGTGGGGGGAGGAGTCCATCCTGCTCAGCTGTGGGCCAAGGGGGCCTGGTGGGAGTTGTAGTGATTGCCTCCCTATTCCAAAGACACCTCCCTGTGAAGATGGCTACCTACCTGTTAGGTGAGGGTGAGGCACACAATGACTGCCACATGGTTGTGGGTGGGGGGAGTAGTCCATCCTGCTGAGCTGTGGGCCAAGGGGGCCCGGTGGGAGTTGTAGTGCTGTTTGCCTGGACACTTACAACACAGTAGATGTGGTCTACCTTTGTGATGTTTGAGGTGGTGTGGATGTAAAATCAGTGTGACCTGTGTGTGTTTTTGGGGTGCAGATGTGTGTACTTGTGCCTCAGGGATGTATCTTTGTAGTTGTACAAGACAGTACATGGCAGTTTCATGGTATACATTAGTTGGTACTTACCAGCCTCCACTCCCCCGGGTATTCCTTCAAGACTCTCTGGACGCAGTATGGCAAGCACCTTCTCCTCCCACGCAGTGAAGGGTTTTGGTGGGATGGGAGGGCCTCCACCAGTCGCATCAGCCAGCTCACGGTTCTTGGCCCTCCTCTTCTTGACAACACTCTTCAGGTCATGCCACTGCCTCATGATTTCATTCTTGTTGCGGGGCACATTCCCTACTGCATTGACCTTGCCCACTATCCTTGCCCACATGGTTGTCCTTGTGGCTAATGGTGTCTGTTGGACCGTGTTGCCAAAGAGTTGTGGTTCTACTCTGATTATCTCATCTATCATTACTGTCAACTCAGTGTCAGTGAATTTTGGCATTTTGTGATGTGCCATGGTGTGTGCTGTGCTGATGTTTTGGGGTGCAGTTGTGAGGGTGGTGTAGGTGGTGTGTGTGTGTGTTGTTGTGCTGGTGAGATGTGTGGTGTTTTGCCTATCCAATGTGCTGCAGGGTTGTGTTCCTTCAGGGTTGTAGTAGTGCAAAGGTTTGTGGTCAGGGAAGGGGCTGGTTTTATGCTCAGCTATGTGGGTGTGTCAAGAAGGTGTAATGCAGTCAGGTGTGCTGTGTGGGTTGTCCTGTGATTTGTATATTTAAATTTGCCATGGGGGTGTGTCATTGGGATGTTTCAGGTTATTGGGGGGGCAGGGTTAGTTGCTTGTGTGCATTTGCTGGCCTTATTGTTGTTTTTTTACTTAGCCACCATAACGTCCCTGACACCTATGTTTTTTTCAGTGAATTTCTAAGGTTTTTTAAATGCTAATTACTAACTATAATGTCCCTGAAACCTATGGTTTTTTCAATGAGTTTCTAAGGCTTTTTAAATGCTAATTCCTAACTATAATGTCCCTGAAACCTATGGTTTTTTCAGTGAATTTCAAACGTTTTTTAAATGCTAATTTCTAACTATAACGTCCCTGAAACCTATGGTTTTTTCAGTGAATTTCAAAGGTTTTTTAAATGCTAATTACTAAGTATAACATCCCTGAAACCTATGTTTTTTTCAATTAATATATATATATATATATATATATATATATATATACACACACACGCAGATGGAGTGTGAGAGAGAAAATAAAAGAGCAAATTGGAGACCGAAATAAAGAGCGAGAACTGAGAAAGACACTTCATGAGAATGAAAGAAAAGGTTCACTACTGAGAATCAGTCAGAGAGAAACTGAGGGAAACTAAGACAAAGTCATAGACGTAGATAAAAAGAAAAAGACTAGGAATGCCTGAGGCTTAGGGAGAAAAAGAAAGAGTAAGGCAGACTAAAATGGTGACAGAGAAAGAGAGCAAAAATAGAGAGAGAGAAATGAGACAGACATTAAGTGAGATGAAGAGAAAGAAGAGTTGGGTGGTAAGAAGAGAAGAGACACTGAGTGTCCGACTGGGGCAGATAAAGAGTCAGGATGGGAGACAAAACAGAGAGGGGCGGACAGCTGGCAGAGAAGGCTGAAGAATGGAGTGGCAGCCTGAGAGAGGATGACATTGAGGACGAGAGACTGAAGGTTACACTGACTGGGAAAGAGTAGTCGAAAGAGGAGCATGGAATACTGAGGGCGGAGAGTGAGACTGTGAGAGACTGGGGTGAGAGCAGGGCACAAGTCCTAAAAAAAAGAAGTGGAGGGACTGATCTAGTTTGGCAGTATGCAAGCGACATCACGGCGCGCGACATCACAGTGCACAACATCACACATGGCATCACAGGAATTGACATCATAGAAAGTGGCATCACAAGCCACGACTTTACAGGAAGTGGCATCACAAGAAGTGACATCAGATCTAAAGCCTTCACATATATGTTTAGCAGGTCTATCATGTGTACGTTTGAGTGATTTGCGAGGATAATAGCACAATGAGCTATGGAAGATGATATGTGACTTCTACACCTTGCAATCCCCCAGTTTTATGTAACACATCCTGTACATTCATTTACAAACTTATATAATTTATTGTACATGTAATATGCACGTGTTGATGTAAAGCGCTGTGACACCCTGCATTGGAATGAGTAGGGCTATACAAGAAAAATAGTGGTACTTAAATTATTTCAACGCCTCCTCAGTGGAAGTAAGCTCTATATAAATGCAATTTGCTTTGTTTAAATACTGGGAAAGACCAGCACATCTGATATTCTTACAGTGCATGCATATCTCCTAAACAGGGACTGAACAAAGTGAAAAGCTGCCTCTCTTAAGTTTGTGTGAAGTTCTAACAAGGTATGAGCCTTTGTTTCCCCTGCTCGTCATTTGAATCAGGTGTGAGGCTCATGACTGCCCCCAGCCAAGAGACTCAAACAAAAGGAGGCCTGATGATCCCTCAAATTCGGCCTTTGTTCTGAGCCCAGCAGGAGTCTTAAATAAGAAAGCCATGTCCCCGCCTGCACGTTGTTGCAGATGGAAAGCAGACAACGTGCAGGCCCTGCTGAAAGTGTGTCCAGGTGTTTGGAAATTACACCGGGACGAGTTCAGTGGGGCCCAAATTCTTGGCAGGGTGGATGGCGTTCACCCTGTGAAAATAGTGGGTGGACGCCATCCAGCCGTGTGTACCCCCGACTCGTGCCCTGGGTGAGAGGCAGAGGGCAGAAGAGACAGTCAGAGATGAGAGGCAGAGAATACTTGCTAGGGTCTGTCCAAGAGCCTGGCCTCTGCTCAGCCCATGCACAGTGAACCTCGGCCAAGCTCCTGCAGCGTGTGCCAGTCAGGGGAGACCTCAAAGAAGGCCTGGGGCATAAGCTGCCCTGACACGGTTACAAACGAGCCCCTTACGAGAAATACAGGCTGGAGTTAACTCGCATTAATGCCGCGGTAAACCTGCCCCGGGGTGAATGCCCCGCCCCCCTTCTCCACGTGATAATAACGAGGCGGCAATGCAAACCTTAACTTCACCACTGTTAAAGGGGCCAAGCATGTATGGCAGATGGGACCAGAGAGACAGGGCTTAGCCCAGCGGGGGTACCTCATAGAGGTCCTTTCTCATCTGACAGTCCCTGTCTGTCCTTTGGGGTTTGATGTCTCTCGGCTTTTTGATTCCCAAAGGAGGGTGAGATTGTGGCTCGTCCTACTGAAATCAAGGAAGTGGAAAACATTTTTGTAGTCAGAGGGAAAGTAATCGAGCAGTGCCCGAAGGTCAGGTCTCACAGGTTTGTTTATGAGCTTGTTTTTTGGGGTTCTTTGTGGGCCTGTTTTACGGTCTGCTGTGTCGGGTTTAAATTTTGATTTTCCTCACAATAAAATAAACATTGTCTGCAGGAAGCTCAAATCAATGCAATCTTCCATAGCTTTTAAAACACATATACAGCAGGTTTTTACAGGTTCACAAGTGGCCCAGTTTGAGAACATGGGTCACTGTTTCACCTATCTAATTCACTAATGGGGGACACTTATTGCGGCGCTCGGGTCTACTCTCTGTCCCAGTCCAACCCTGGAGGCTCTCAGAGCACTGGACGCCTTTGAAATTTAATGGACTCATTTATCTTGTTTGGAGGTCGGAGATGAGTTCATGGCGTGTAAAACGCTCTAAAGGAAGCTGCGTTGGGATGTTTTCTCTTTGTACATACTTTATTTACAGTGTTTTGCCTGTAGGGAAGCCGGACAAGGTGAATTGAGCCATCACTCACCCTTCCCCAAGTGATTGGCACAGCTGGTATCAAAGCCCCACTCACTGGTTGGAACCCGCTGCCCGGAATAGGCAGTATGGGACCTACTGGGTACTTGAAGGAGCGGGGTGGGGGAAGGGGGTCGTTGCGGCCGAGGAAGACGAGTATCTGTTCTGCTCAAGAATGTTTGAAACGCCATACTTTTTACTTACCAATATGTCAAGTTAGAAAATACACAGTAAAAACAGCACTGCAACCTAGCTTTGCCAGGAGGAACGAAAGGGCGTCTAAGCTTGCTAGCCCTACAATATATGGCCTCTCTGCTCATATCCGCAACTAGGTGTGCATGGAGTAAAAAAAAATGTCAAACGGGACTGCTTGTTAGACGAAAACACAGCTAAGAACACAGACCAGAAGCACACAGAAGCACACAGTTAAACACTGTTGGGTTGAATTCAACACCTGTTTCCATCTGATTTATTCCACATTGAATCTGCCTGTGAGGAGTCCTGTCACTCTTTGCTTCTATTGCTACCCCCCCATTGTACTCTGCTTCTCCCAAATAAGAGGCTCCTTTGCTAATAAAATGTGCCACTGCCATTAACAGGGTAAGAGAGAGGCCACGGGCTGAGGCATCATTCAGACAAGGCACACAGCTGAGTCTGTGGCCCCGCAGCATGGGTTCAACTGTGGGAATGACATAACCAGGAGCCTGACGCGTGCCGGGCTGCCCTGTTCTCCCCCTGCAAATTTCCTGCACTTGGGATGCAGCAGGAGCTTTACGGTGCTGTGTGTGTGTGGGGGGGCTCCCACCGAGGCCGACCTGTGATCCTGTCTGCACGGGTTCAGGGTGCCGGGGACGTGACTGCAGGAGCCCACGTGAATCAGCAGAGAAGTGACACCGGTGCTCGCCGTGTGCCGTCTCTCTATCCGCCTCCTCCAGTGTTGCTATGCAATCACATCTGCGGGAGTCGCAGCATCACTCCTTCCTCTGGGGAGGTGCACCCTGCTAGAAGGGATGCACAGGGGCTGCGAGGGGCCTCAACCTGCCACGAACTCGGGCTGGGAGCTATCAATGTAAACACACCGGAGGGGAGGGAGGCAGGGGCACAGCCGCCTCTCGGTCCTCGCTCTGTATGTGGTTGTGAGGGGAAGGTGAGTGAAGGAGACAAGAGGTCCAGGTCTGCCTACAAAAGGCAACGCCGCACCCTCTGCATGTCACGGGGTCTGGTGGGCACTGTCTGGAGCACCCCCCACAGGCAGTCTTCATGGCACATCTCTGCAGACATATCCATCTATTGAAATCAACTCCACGCTAAAGCTGAGTGCACGGGTAGTCATTCATTGTAGTGACAGTCTGTGCATCCCACGTACCGTGAGATGAGGGATGATTGACGAGGCGGGGGGAGGAGCGAAGGGAACTTCAAAATCTGCTGAATGAGTCCTGCGCCCCGGGGAGGTGGCGTTCCCTGTGGCTGCGGGGCCCCGCAGGGCCCCCGCCTCAACATATTCCAATGCCCCTGGAACCTGGCCCACCCGGGGGCTTCAAGAAAACAAAGTGCGGGAGAAAAAAAAATCAGTAGGATTTACGGACCCTACGCAATTCTTTTTTTTAAAAAAAATGCTTTTTTTGGCGGGTCCCTGTGGGTCCCCCTGAGCAGGCCTAGGGGGTCAGGGTGCTTCTACCCTGCCCCCTTATCTTCTTTTTCGATGTTTTTTCTTGTGACTCGGTTCTGCACGACCTACTAAATTATCCATTCAGACACCTATACACCCACTCATTCTTCAATACACCTTGGCATATATATATATATATAAAACATATTTAAACTTTACAGAAACACACATTCACTGGATGATTTCATCAGTGATGTCATCAGTGATGTTATTTGAGATGTCATCAGTGATGTCATCAGTGATGTCACTGACCATGTCATGAATGATGTAATATATGACGTCATCAGCAGTGCATTGTGGGGGCGTGAGTTATAGTTAGCTCAACTAACTATAACAGCCGAATTTCTCTGGTTTTGTACAAGTGAAATGTCCAACTGACTATAACGTCCCTGAAACCTATAGTTTTTTCAGTGAATTTCTATAGTTTTTTAAATGCTAATTTCTAACTATAGCGTCCCTGAAACCTATGGTTTTTTCAGTGAATTTCAAAGGTTTTTTAAAGTATAATTTCTAACTATAACGTCCCTGAAACCTACGTTTTTTTCAGTGAATTTCAAAGGTTTTTAAATGCTAATACCTAACTATTCCTACAGAGGTAGGACATGTGCAGAAAGAGGAAGAAACGCGCAGAAAGAAGCAAAAGAAATGCAGAAAGTCGAAACAGAAGTCCAGAAAGACGAAGAAAGGTGCAGAAAGAAGCAAGAGATATGCACAAAGAACCAACAGAGGTGCAGAAAGAGGCCTTGTTGCAAAGTCATCCTGTGCCCACAACGTTTTGCTGACTGGTACTGGTGGTAACTGACTCTGACTAACCAGGCCCGGAGCCAGTGTTATCCTGAAAGACACTTAGAATACAGTGAAAACACCTACATACACTAGGGTACACTATGGGTTGGGGTACCCCTGTGACTGGCATGACCTCCCCTGTAAGGCCCTAGTAAATAATAGGGCAGGGGGATTAAAACTACTGCTAAGTCAGAGGTACAGAAAGAGGCAAGAGAAGTGCAGAAAGAAGCAACAGAGGTGCCGAAAGAGGCAAGAGAGGTGAAGAAACAGGCAGGAAAGGTGCAGAAAGGGGGTACAGGGGTCCAGAAAGAGGCAAGAGAGATACAGAAATTTGCAACAGAGGTACAGAAAGAAGCAAGAGCAGTGCAGAAAGAAGCAACAGGGATACAGAAATTTGCAAAAGACGTGCAGAAACAAGCAAGAGAAGTACAGAAAGAGGCAAGTGAATAGCTGAAAGAAGCAACAGAAGTGTAGAAAGAAGCAGCAGAAGTGCAGAAAGAGGCAAGTGGGTGCAGAAAGAAGCAAGAGCAGTGCAGAATGAACCAACAGAGGTGCAAAAAGAGGCAAGAGGGGTGCAAAAAGAAGGAAGAGAAGTGCAGAAAGAGGCAAGAGAATTGCTGAAAGAAGCAACAGAGGTGTAGAAAGAAGCAGAGAAGTGCAGAAAGAGGCAACAGAATTGCTGAAAGAAGCAACAGAGGTGTAGAAAGAAGCAAGAGAAGTGCAGAAAGAGGCAAGAGAATTGCTGAAAAAAGCAACAGAGGTGTAGAAAGAAGCACGAGCAGTGCAGAAAGAAGCAAGAGAAGTACAGAAAGAAGCAAAAGAGGTGGAGAAATAGGGAAGAGGGTACAGAAAGAGGCAAGAGGGATACAGAAATTTGCAAAAGAGGTACAGAAACAAGCAAGAGAAGTGCAGATAGAGGCAAGAGAATAGCTGAAAGAAGCAACAGAGGTGTAGAAAGAAGAAAGAGAAGTGCAGAAAGAGGCAAGTGAGGTGCAGAAAGAAGCAAGAGCAGTGAGAATGAACCAACAGAGGTGCAAAAAGAGGCAAGAGGGGTGCAAAAAGAAGGAAGAGAAGTGCAGAAAGAGGCAAGAGAATTGCTGAAAGAAGCAAAAGAGGTGTAGAAAGAAGGAAGAGAAGTGCAGAAAGAGGCAAGAGAATTGCTGAAAGAAGCAACAGAGGTGTAGAAAGAAGCAAGAGAAGTGCAGAAAGAGGCAAGAGAATTGCTGAAAGAAGCAACAGAGGTGTAGAAAGAAGCACGAGCAGTGCAGAAAGAAGCAAGAGAAGTACAGAAAGAAGCAAAAGAGGTGGAGAAATAGGGAAGAGGTACAGAAAGAGGCAAGAGGGATACAGAAATTTGCAAAAGAGGTACAGAAACAAGCAAGAGAAGTGCAGATAGAGGCAAGAGAATTGCTGAAAGAAGCAACAGAGGTGTAGAAAGAAGCAAGAGAAGTGCAGATAGAGGCAAGTGAGGTGCAGAAAGAAGCAAGAGCAGTGAGAATGAACCAACAGAGGTGCAAAAAGAGGCAAGAGGGGTGCAGGAAGAAGGAAGAGAAGTGCAGAAAGAGTCAAGAGAATTGTTGAAAGAAGCAACAGAGGAGTAGAAAGAAGCAAGAGAAGTGCAGAAAGAGACAAATGAGGTGCAGAAAGAAGCAAGAGCAGTGCAGAAAGAACTAACAGAGGTGCAAAAAGAGGCAAGAGAGGTGCAGAAACAGGCAAGAAAGGTGCAGAAAGAGGGTACAGGGGTGAAGAAATAGGCAAGAGAATTGCTGAAAGAAGCAACAGAGCTGTAGAAAGAAGCAAGAGAAGTGCAGAAAGAGACAAGTGAGGTGCAGAAAGAAGCAAGAAAGGTGCAGAAAGAACCAACAGAGGAGCAAAAAGAGGCAAGAGGTGTGCAGAAAAAGGTAGGAGGGGTGCACAAAGAGGCAAGAGAGGTACAGAAAGAGGCAGGAGGGGTGCAGAAAGAATGAAGAAAAGTGTAGAAAGAAGTAACAGAAGTGCTGAAAGAGGCATGAAAGGTGCAGAAAGAGGCAAGAGAGTTGCACGAAGAGGGGTGCACAAAGAGGCAACAGGGATGCAGAAAGAAGCAAGTGAGGTGCAGAAAGAGGCAAGAGAGGTGCAGAAACAGGCAAGAGAAGTGCAGAAAGAGTCAAGAGAATTGCTGAAAGAAGCAACAGAGGTATAGAAAGAAGCAAGAGAAGTGCAGAAAGAGGCAAGTGAGATGCAGAAACAGGCAAGAAAGGTACAGAAAGAGGGAAGACGAATGCAGAAAGAGACAACGGGGGGCAGAAAAAAGCAAGACAGGTATAGAAAGAAGTATGGGAAGTGCAGAATGAAGCAACAGGGGTGCAGAAAGAGGCAAGAGAAGTGCATAAAGAAGCAACAGAGGTGCAGAAGGAAGCAAGAGAACTGCAGAAAGAGACAAGAGAGTTGCGGAAACAGGCAAAAGAGGTACAGAAAGATGTAACAGAGGTGCAGACAGAGGCAAGAGAGGTGCAAAATAGGTAAAAGGGGTGCAGAAAGAGGCAAGAGGGGTGCAGAAATTTGCAAGAGAGGTGCAGAAAGAAGCAAGAGCAGTGCAAAAGAACCAACAGAGGTGCAAAAAGAGGCAAGTGAGGTGCAGAAGGAGACAAGAGAACTGCAGAAAGATGCAAGAGAGTTGCTGAAACAGGCAAAAGGGGTGCAGAAAGAGGAAACAGGTGGGCAGACTGAGGCAAGAGAGGTGTAGAAAGAGGCAATAGGGGTGCAGAAAGAGGCAAGTGAGGTGCAGAAAGAATCAAGATAAGTGCAGAAAGAAGCAACAGAAGTGCAGAAAGAGGGAAGAGGGGTGGAGAGAGAGGCAAGAGGGGTACAGAAAGAAGCAAGTCAGGTGCAGAAAGAAACAAAAGAAGGAACAGAGGTGCAGAAAGAGGCAAAAAAGGTGCAGAAAGACATAATAGGGGTACAGAAAAAGGCAAGAGAGGTGCAGAAAGAGGGAAGAAGGGTGCAGAAAGAGGCAAGAGGGTATAGAAAGAAGCAAATGAGGTGCAGAAAGAGGCAACAGACATGCAGAAAGAGGCAAGAGAGATGCTGAACGTAGAAGAGATTTGCAGAAAGAGGCAAGAGAAGTGCAGAAAAAGAAAGAAATGTGCAGTAAGAAGCAACAGAAATGCAGAAAAAGGCAAGAGAGGCACAGAGAGAGGTGCAGAAGGAAGCAAGAGTGGCTTGCACACCATTAGTACCAATTTAACACCCACATTTAGCAATAAGTAACAGGTGACCATTCTAGGTTTGCACAGGGCCTTCCGACACGCTGTAACATTTGTCGCTGCATTTTTGGTACCGTTTGAGCCGTTGGAGCTAGAAACAAGGCTTTTTTTGTTCAAATCTACAGATTAGGGAGCAGATGATGAATTATGTGGCTAATGCAGAAAATGTATATTTGTGCGAAAGTCGGTGCAGCCAAACAGTCGCATAATTCCAGTGGCCCTGCTCATACCTCTGACTATTCCAGAAGTGCTCCTCAGTGATTCCTACACACAACATACATCCACTCCACTCTGAAAAACATTAAAAAACTTTTACATTTACATTGCCAATAGCTCTAACTCTCGCAAATGTGAAACCTATAGCATTGCAAACACTTCTTTAACTAGTAGTCGCATTTGCAGAGTGGTGGAGAAAGGGTGCTGGGCCTCCGACCAGCGCTCAGGAATTCCACTGCGTAGGACTTACAGGAGGAACCAGGAGGGCTTCTTGGCCCCCAAAGTCCCTCAGGAGTAAATTGGACTTCTTCCTCCATCCCGTAGTCTGCCAGGAGGTGCATTTGCAGAGTGGTGGAGAAAGGAGGGCATGGCCTCGGAAGACATATTAGCAATCCCACTCTGCGGGATTCACTGAAGGTAACAAGAGGGGTAGTTGGCCCCAAAGGACATCCTTGGGGGCCAACTACCCTCCTATTACCTCCAGTAAGTCCCACACAGCAGGATTGCTAAGTTCTCAGACCAGGCCACGCCCCCTTTGCCCACCACTCTACAAACGCGCTCCCTGGCGCGCTCTTGGATGGGGATTGAAGTCCCCTTTGCTGCTGGGGGTCCTTTAGGGGCCAACTAGCCTACCTTTTACCTCCAGTAAGCCCCACACATTGGGATTGCTGAGAGGTGGACAAAGGCCATGCCCCCTTTCTCCACCACTCTGCAAACGCACCCCCTGGTGCGTTCTATGTTGGGGGATTAAGTCCCCTTGAATACTGAGGGTCCCTGGGGGCCAACTAGCCCACCAGGTACCTCCAGTAAGCACCACACAGCTGGATTGCAGAGAGGTGGTAAGAGGCCACGCCCCCTTTTTACACCACTCTGCAAACACGCCTATTGGTGCAATGCTGCTCAGGGGATGAAGTCCACTTGTGTCCTCAGGACACAAGAGGACCTCATCGCCCCACCACCAGTTCGCCAAGAGGCGCGTTTGCAGAGTGGTATAAAAAGGGGCATGCCTCAGACCACCTCTCTGCAACGCAGCTCTGTGGCCAAACTGGAGGTACCTGGTGTGCTAGCTAGCCCCCAGGGACCCTCAGTATTCATTGGGACTTAATTTCTCAACTTACAACGCAACAGGGGGCGCGTTTGCACAGGGGTGCAGGGAGGGGGCGGGGCCTCGGGCGTGATGCCGGTTTATTAAAACATTTTTTTTTAGAAGGGGGGCTGTGTGTCCCCCCTTCTTTTACTATTTTTGGGGCCCTGGGGACCCCATCCCCCAGGGCCTGACCCCTTTTTGTAAAAAAAAAATGGCCAATTTCGGTCCCGGGGACCCCATCCCCGGGGCATGGCCTCCTTTTTCTCATATATTTATACCCCTTTTTTGTAAAAAAAAAACCAGGAAGGGGGCCGCATGGCCCCCCTTCCCTGGGCCTCTGTTGGCCCCGGGGACCCCATCCCCTGGGGCATGGCCTCTTTTTTAATTAAATATTTAAAGGGAAGGGGGCCGCGTGGAACCCCCTTCCCTGGGCCACTATTGGCCCTGGGGACCCCATCCCCCGGGCCTTGGCCATTGTTAAAAAATGTTTTAATTGAGGAGGGGGGCCGCGCGGCCCCCCTCCCCAGGCCGATTTCAGCCCCGGGGACCCCATCCCCCGGGGCCCGGCCATTCTTTTTTTAAATTAAAGAGGAGGGGGGCCGCCCCCCCTCACGGGCCACTCCTGGCCCTGGGGACCCCATCCCTCGGGGCCGGCCCTTTGCATTGGGGACCGTGGGTGGAGCCCCAATGGCCCCACGGTCCCGCCGGCTCCCCGCGTCCTGCGGGAGTTGGCATTGCTTTTGAGCAAGGGGAGCTGCTGACATGCAGCTCCCCTTGCTCAAAAGCAATCCTGCTTTGCATCATTGAAGCGAGAACAGGTTTACCTGCTCTTGCTTCAATGAAGCAAAGCAGAGTTTGCTATGGCAGGGCCGGAGCCGCACGGCTCCCGCCCTGCCATAGCAAACGGCAATGTCCCGGGTGTGGGCACCCCGGGACATTGCAGGAGCCGGCCCTGGGGGGTGGCGGTCCCCAGGTCCATCAAGGGTTTCAGGAGGGGGCCCCCCTCCCTTCAAGTACAAAGCCCTGGGGAGGTGGTGGTCCCCGGGGACCCCCGAATTTGCATATTTAGTGCCCCGGGGAGATGGTCCCCGGGGCGTGTGGGGGGCTTGAGCCCCCCACACACATGTTTTTTAAAATAAAGAGAGCGCCGGGGAGGTGGTGGTCCCCAGGGCTGCAGGGGGGCCGCATGCTCCCGCGTTTAATTTGCAAAGCCCCGGGGAGGTGATGGTCCCCGGGGCAGAGTGGGGGGGCAGGAGCCCCCCATGCTTTTTTTTAACAAAGCCCCGGGGAGGTGGCGGTCCCCGGGGCCCCCTGAGCAGGCCTAGGGGGTCAGGGTGTTTGTACCCTGCCCCCTTTTCTTGTTTTTCACCTTTTTATTTACTCTTTTCTTGTGACTCGGTTACCGAGTCACAAGATGGCTGCCAACTTTTCCTGGTTTGGACTGTTGGCAGCCAATCAGAGTGAAGCTTGTGCCCGGGAGGGTTCGGTGCTCAGATATCGAAACTTTTCTTTTTCTAATTTCTAATTTTTCAGGAACTACTGAACGGATTAACACCATTTACACCATTTAAAAAAAAGGCTCTTTCTGAACCAAGACCTACCTTTTTGCCAAATTTGGTGTAATTCCGTTCAGCAGTTCGGGCTGTAGCTTTGTCTAAAGTTCCTATGGAAATTAACATGGGGAAAACGCGTTTTGGGACCCCCTTTTTTCTCAGCCCCTGCTTGACAAATAACCCCAAAACTTTCAAGACAGGAGCTGACCGGAGCGCCCCATTAGTTTTGAAAATTTCGCGAATATTCGTCAACCGGCGCCAAAGATATTGGCAAAAGAAAAAACGCTTTTTGAATAGAAAACAAGGTCCTAACTATAACTACCTACTGGCGACTGCCAGTAGGTAATATATATATATATATATATATATATATATATTCACTGAAAAAATCATAGGTTTCAGGCACGTTATAGTTAGAAATTAGCATTTAAAAAACCTTAGAAATTCACTGAAAAAACCATAAAGTTTTAGGGACAGTTATAGTTAGTTGGACATTGCACTCGTACAAAACCCGTGAAATTCCCCCGTTATAGTTAGTTCAGGTAACTATAACTCGTGCCCCCACAATGCACTGCTGATGACGTCACATATTACATCACTCATGACATGGTCAGTGACATCACTGATGACATCACTGATGACATCACTGATGACATCTCAAATGACATCACTGATGACATCATCCAGTGACTGTGTGTTTCTGTAAAGTTTAAATATATTTAATATATATAGGGAAAGGCGTATTGAAGAATGAGTGGGTGTATAAGTGTCTGTATGGATGATTTAGTAGGTGCGTGACTAACTCGATAAATGAGTGATTAAACGTATCTTACTGAATGCATGGGTTAGTGACTAAACTGGGTGAATGTCTGTATCCGTCTGTCTGTTGCTGTGTAAGTGGTGCATGGGTTTGTGAATAGCTACATGAGTGTCTATATGAGTTATTGATTGGTTGTCTAAGTATCTGTATGGGTGCCTGAGTGTTTGTGTGGGTGGGGTGTGTGTGACTCTGTGCATAGATGTGTGAGTGGGTGATTCACTGGGTGGATGGTTTCAAGAGTGCATCTGTGATAGACTGTATGGGTGGGTAAGTGTGTGTAAGAGTGTGTTAGTGAGTGAATGTATGTCCCAGTGGTACATGTGTGAGTAACTACATATGTGAAAGGCAGTATATATGTGTGTTGGAGTATATAAATAGCTATAAGCGAGAGTGTGTGATTGTGAGAGTGACTGTATGGATGAGTGTGTGCTTGTATCAGTGATTGTATAAGAGCGTAAGAATGTGCTAGTATTTGTATGAGTAAGTGAGCTGGTGTGTGTATAACTGTATAGGTGAGTAAATGGCAGTGTGTTTAATTATTTGCATGACTGACTAGGTGTGTGAGTACCTCTATGGATGAGTGGCGGTGTTTGAGTGTCTATATAGGAGTATGAGTGCATATGATAGTCCTGTACTGAGTGACCATAAGTATGAGTGACTGTACGGGTGAGTGAGTGGATGTGTGTGTGTAGACCTAAGAATCAGTGAGTGGGTATGTAGTTATTGGTGTTGGAGTGTCTATGGTTTTGAGAATGGCAGTCTGTAATTTAGAGTGTGTGTATCAAAGGTTATATTAGGGTGTGAGGAGGTGCATTAAATTCTCACATGGATGATGTCATCAGTGATGTCATTTGAGATGTCATCAGTGATGTCATCAGTGATGTCACTGACCATGTCATGAGTGATGTAATATGTGACGTCATCAGCAGTGCATTAAGGGGCGCTAGTTATAGTTACCTGAACTAACTATAATGGGGGAATTTCACGGGTTTTGTACGAGTGCAATGTCCAACTAACTATAACTGTCCCTAAAACTTTATGGTTTTTTCAGTGAATTTCTAAGGTTTTTTAAATGCTAATTTCTAACTATAACGTGCCTGAAACCTATGGTTTTTTCAGTGAATTTCAAAGGTTTTTTAAATGCTAATTCCTAACTATAACGTGTCTGAAACCTATGGTTTTTTCAGTGAATTTCAAAGGTTTTTTAAATGCTAATTCCTAACTATAACGTGTCTGAAACCTATGGTTTTTTCAGTGAATTTCAAAGGTTTTGTAAATGACAATTTTTAAATGTATTAATTGTTATATTTATTTTTTTGATACTGATTTACAACATTTTTTTAAACTATTTATTTTTAGATATTTTATTTTTTAAATTACATTGTAATTACATTATACATTACATTACAAAATATACTTTCTCAGAATTAATTACTTTAGTTTAAATACTTTGCAAATAGGCAATAGACTTTTAAGTACAGTAGTTACAGTTGTTGCAATGGGCAACACAATTTCAAAAACAAAGCAACATTGAGCTCAATGTGAATTTCTAGTTAAATGCAATTAGTTACTTTATGGATTACTTTTTCTAACCACAGGACTGGATCCTAGATTCAGTCCTGGGACATCTCCTGTAAACAGTTGAGTAAAAGCGTTTTGGTTACAGTAGTGATTTTTAAGGAATATTATTGTATTTTAAAAGTTGACACTTAGAAACTTTTTCATATAGAATCACCAATGTTATCCTATGGGAGGAAATTCACTTAGCAGGTAAGTAGTGTTATCGTTACTTTTTCTTACTCAGTGGTGGATCCTGGAACCAGCACTGGTGCATCTCCTGTAAACAGTTGAAAGAATGCGTTTAAGTCACACATGCGATATTTAAGGAATATTTGTAGTTTGTGAAAATCGACACTTTGAAACTTTTCTGCTGAAAACCAGACAATGGATTCCTATGGAAGGAAATTCAAGTTACTGGTAAGTACGGTTAGAATTACTTTTCAGGGTCAGTGCTGGGCTAAAAGATGCAGCACTGGGTTCTCTCCTGATAACAGGTGAGTAAATCGGAATTCGTATTTCGTCTGATTTTAGAGGAATATTTGTATGTTTCAAAAATCGACACTTAGAAACTTTTTCAGCAAAAAGCAGGCAATGATATCCTATGGAAGGAAATTCAAGTTACTGGTAAGTACGGTTAAAATTACTTTTCAGGATCAGTACTGGGCTGAAAGATGCAGCACTGAGGTCTCTCCTGATAACAGGTGAGTAAATCGGAATTCGTATTTCGGCTGATTTTAGAGGAATATTATAAAGTTCCAAAACTCCACACTTAGAAGAATTTCCAAGTGAAACCAGTCAATGTTAGCCTATGGAAGGAAATTCAAGTTACTGGTAAGTACGGTTAAAATTACTTTTCAGGACCAGTACTGGGCTGAAAGATGCAGCAATGAGGTCTCTCCTGATAACAGGTGAGTAAATCGAAATTCGTATTTCGGCTGATTTTAGAGGAATATTTGTATGTTTCAAAAATCGACACTTAGAAACTTTTTCAGCAAAAAGCAGGCAATGATATCCTATGGAAGGAAATTCAAGTTACTGGTAAGTACGGTTAGAATTACTATTCAGGATCAGTACTGGGCTCAAAGATGCAGCACTGAGGTCTCTCCTGATAACAGGTGAGTAAATCGGAATTCGTAGTTCGGCTGATTTTAGAGGAATATTTGCACAATGGTGAAGGAAGGGGGTGGGGCCTAAGGTGACATGTCTGCAAACACGCCCTGTGGCACGTTTTAAGTTGGACAATTAATTCCTCCTCAATCCCGAGGGTCCCTAGGGGCCAACTAGCCCACCAGGTACCTCCAGTATGCGCCAGGGGGCTGCGTTGCAGAGAGGTGTTCAGAGGCCACGCCCCTTTTTACAACACTCTGCAACGCAGCTCCGTGGCGCTTACTGGAGGTACCTGGTGGGCTAGTTGACCCCTAGGGACCCTCAGGATTGAAAAGGAATTTATTCCTCATCTTAAAAAGCGCCACGGGGCCTGTTTGCACACATGTCACCTGAAGCCCCGCCCCTCCCTTCACTACTGTGCAAACGCACCCCGTGGCGCGTTTTAAGTTGGGGGATTAAGTCCCCTTGAATCCTGAGGGTCCCTGGAGTCCAACTAGCCCACCATATACCTCCAAAAAGCGCCACAGAGCTGCGTTGCAGAGAGGTGTAAAAGGGGCGTGGCCTCTGTACACGTCTCTGCAACGCAGCCCCCTGGCGCATACTGGAGGTTCCTGGTGGGCTAGTTGGCCCCCAGGGACCCCCAGTATTCAAGGGGAATTCGTTTCCCCTCTGCAAACGCGCCAGTGGGCGCGTTTGCAGAGTACTGCAGGGAGGGGGGCGGGGCCTCCGGCACGATGCCGGTAGTTTTTTTTTTTCTATTTTTTTTAATGGGAGGGGGGATGCGTGGCCCCCCTTCCCTTGCCCACTTTTGGCCCCGGGGACCCCATCCCCCGGGGCCTGAGCATTTTATTTTATTTTTTTTAATTAAAAAAAAAAAAAAACGGGAAGGGGGCCGCGTGGCCCCCCTTCCCTGGGCCTGTATTGGCCCCGGGGACCCCATCCCCCGGGGCATGGCCTCGAGTTTTTTATTTTTTTATTTGGAGGGGGGCTGCGTGGCCCCCCTCCTCATGCCATTTAAGGCCCCGGGGATCCCATCCCCCGGGGCCGGCCTTGCACTTTTTTTTCATTTTTTAAAATTTGGGGAGGGGGGCTGCGTGGCCCCCCTCCCTGGCCACTTATGGCCCCGGGGACCCCATCCCCCGGGGCCTGGCCTCTGGTTGGGGACTGTGGGGGGGTCCCCAATTCCCCCACAGTCCCAGCCGGCACCCCGCCTCCTGCGTGAGCCGGCATTGCTTTTCCACATGGGGAGCAGCTAACATGCTGCTCCCCATGTGGAAAAGCAATCAGCTTTGGATATTGGAAGCGAGAGCAGGTTTCCTGCTCTCTCTTCCAATATCCAAAGCAAGTTTGCAATGACAGGACGGGAGCCGCGAGGCTCCCGTCCTGTCATTGCAAACAGCAGTGTCCCGGGGGTAGGCACCCCGGGACACTGCAGGAGCCGGCCCTGGGGGGTGGCGGTCCCCATGGCCATCACTGGCTCCAGGAGGGGGGCGGCGCGGCCCCCTCCCCACATTTTCAAAGCCCCGGGTGAGGTGGTGGTCCCCGGGGCTTCGGGGGTCCAAAACGGACCCCCATTTTTTATTTTTTAGTGCCCCGGGAGGTGGCGGTCCCTGGGGCGTGTGGGGGGCTGGAGCCCCCACACAGGTTAAAAAAAAATAAAACAGAAGCCCCGGGGAGGTGGCGGTCCCCGGGGCAGCGGGAGGGCAAAGAGCCCTCCCGCACCATTTTTTGTTAAAGCCCCGGGGGGTGGCGGTCCTTGGGGCTTGGGGGGCCCTTAGAGGCCCCCATACATAAATTTAACCCCCCCACCATGCCCCCGGGACTTGGCCCACCCGGGGGCAAGTTGCATCGAAGCGCGGAGACCGCGCTCGATTTTTTTTTTGGCAGGATCCGCGCACCCTGAGCGCATCCTGCTGATTTAAAAAAAAAAATGCTTTTTTGCCCAGGGGTCCTTGTGGGACCCCTGAGCAGGCCTAGGGGTTAGGGTGTTTCTACCCTGCCCCCTTTGTGCGCTTTGCGCACTTAGTTTCTGTCCCTCGGTTCTACCGAGGGACAAAATGGCTGCCAACACTTCCTGAATCGGAATGTTGACAGCCAGCTGACAGCCAATTAGCATGCAGCTCGTGATCGGGAGGGTACGCGGACCCTACTCGGCCATAGATATATATGTGACTTTACTTGTGAATTTCTCAGGAACTACTGAACGGATTTACACCATTTAAGCAAAAGGCACCAGTCTGAACCAAGGGCTACCTCTTTGCCAAATTTGGTGTAATTCCGTTCAGCAGTTCGGGCTGTAGCTGCGACTAAAGGTTCCTATGGAAAAATGAATGGGGAAAACGCGTTTTGGGACCCCCCTTTTTTCTCGGCCCCCGCTTGACGAATCAACCCAAGACTTTCAGGGTAGGAGCGGAGCGGAGCGCCCCAACAAGTTGGAAACTTTCGCGAAGATTCGTCAACCGGCGCCAACGTTATTTCAAATAGAATGTCGCGGATTTCCTATGGATAATAGGTCCTAACTATAACTATCTACTGGCGACCGCCAGTAGATAATATATATATATATATATATATATATATATATATATATATATATATATATATATATATATATATATGTATGTGTGTCTATATATTCCTGCAAATTGGAAAAAATGTTCACTGAAAAAACCAAAGGTTACAGGAACATTATAGTTAGGAAATGGAATTTAAAAAAACTTAGAAACCCACTGAAAAAAAACAAAGGTTACTGGGACGTTATAGTTAGGCTGACTTTTCACTCGTACAAAACCAGAGAAATTTAGCCATTATAGTTAGTGAGCTAACTATAACTCGTGCCCCCGCAATGTACTGCTTATGACCTCACATATTACATCACTCATGACATGGTCAATGACATCACTCATGACATCTCAAATGACATCACTGATGACATCATCAACAATCTCTGACGTGCCCACTCACACTCCAATATAACCTTTCATACACCCATTCCAACTTCTACACTAGCATTCTCAAAACCATTGATACACCCATACCAGTACTTCTACACCCACTCACTGATTCCTCGGTCTACACACACATACACTCGGTCACTCATATAGTCACTCATACACCAACTCACTTACTAATACAGCCACTGATATATCCACTTGTAGACCCATACAGCCACTCACACAGAGTCAGTCACTGATAGAGCTACTCCAACACATACTCACTCACCTATAAAGTCAATCACACAGCCATTTACTCACCTATACAGTATTACACATACCCACTCATTTATTCATATAGATACTAGCTCATACTCACTCACCTATACAGTCACTGAAACAAGCACACACCCACCCATACAGCCACTTTCACAATCACCCCAGTCATACATACAGTCACTTATATACTCCAACACTCACATATACTGCCTTTCACATATGCAATTACTCACCCACATACTACTGACACATCCATTCACTCACTGACATAGCCATACACACACTCACTCACCCATACTGCCCCTTACACACACACTCACTAACCCATAGAGCCACTGACTCACTCACACACTCATCCATACAGGCAGTTACACACCCCTCACCCACCCACACAGGCCTTGAGACACCTATACATGTACTCAGACAACAAATCACTCACCCCTACAGAAACTCATGTACCCACTCACACACCTAAGCAACTACTTAGACACCGACTGACAGAGAGATACAGACATTCACACATCAAATGACTCACCTATACATTCATTGAGACACTTAATTATTCACGTATACAGTTACCCACACACCCACAGAATCATCCAATCAGGCACTCATACACCCACTGATTCACCAATAACACATTGGTATGTATATTTAACATTCATAAACCTTTTAAAAAACACTCACAGTCAGTGGATGATGTAATCAGTGATGTCATTTGAGATGTCATCAGTGATGTCATCTGTGTTGTCAGTGACCATGTCATGAGTGATGTAATATGTGAGTTCATAAACAGTGCATTGCGGGGGTGTGAGTTATAGTTAGCTCAGCTAACTATAACTGCTGAATTTCTCTGGTTTTGAACAAATGAAATGTCAGCCTAACTATAACATCCCTGTAACTTTTGTTTTTTTCAGTGAATTTCCAAGGTTTTTCAAAATATATTTCCAAACTGTAACGCCTCTGTAACCTTTGGTTTGTTTCAGTGAATTTCTAAGGTTTTTTAAATGCTAATTCCTAACTATAACTAACTTGCAGCCTTTTGTGTTTTCAGTGAATTTCTATCATTTTTTAAGTAGCAATGGTGTTTGCAGAATGGTGTGGAAAGGGGGTGGGGCCTTTGACCAGCTCTCAGGAATCCTGCTGTGTAGGACTTACAGAAAGTACCAGAAGGGCATCTTAGTCCCCAAACTCGCTTAGCATCCTGGAGTACTTTATTCTAGAACAAGTAGTGTGCCAGGAGATGCGTTTGCAGAGTGATGCAGAAAGGGGGCGTGCAAACTGACTTTGTGGGACTTGCCATACGTAACAGGAGGGGTAGTTGGCCCCCCACCGACCCTCAATAGCCAAGGGGACTACATCCCCCAACTAGTACTATGCCAGGAGGCGCGTTTGCAGAGTGGTGGAGAAAGGACGTCCTTGATGATTGCACAGGTAGTGCCTGTATGATTCTGTGAGTGCCATTGCTAAGGACAAACTGCGAATACCGGGTGTTTTTGACAAAGTGTAAAACACATATATAGACATATTTTACATACATTTTCAGTGTAGGTATTTAATAAGATACTAATTTAACTTTCCCCTTCGTATACATTTGTCGAAATAACTACATCAAAAATGTATTTTGTTCTTCAAAGCAACACCGAAGGTCGCAATGACATCAGTAGTCACAAATACAAATGACAAAATGTAAAACAAATATTTAAACATATTTGACACAAAGGTTGAGTCTAGCTGTTTAGTATCATCATTTTTTAACTTTATTTTAGCAACACATTTAACTAAAAACAACAATTTAAATAAATAACTTCTGAACTCACGAATAGAACATAACTACAAAACACCCATAAAACTACCCATTCTTACCAAAACTCAACAGGAATCAAAAACTGCTCCAAAACTAGCACGAAGCACACTCTGTGAAAAGATCCATTCTAGAGATATGAATAAAAATTATTCATGTGGAATGACGTCCATGATCATCTTAAAACCTAACATGGAAAACATCTCTAACTGGCAATTAAGTAGAAGGAAGCTGGAGGACCATCTACATCGGTGGCACCAGCAACAACAATTCCAGGCCAGAAAGTCCCTTCAGAGGTGCAGACTACCGCAACAGATATGGCTCCAGAGTTTTCAAGAATAGCCGTGTATTGCAGGGACTCTAGTGTCTAGTGTTGGTATAACCGCTGGTGAGCAGTGTGTTACAGCTATTCACAATGCTGCAAAAAAATCATACATGCTAGTTTTTCCCCTTTTATATTTTTTGCACATTTCTCAGTGCACATTTTTTTTTAATTCTTTCTGTCCCAGTTGCCAATTTTGTTATTATAAAAAAGAACACATTTTTTTTACAACTTTACAAAACCACATTTTTTTTTTTTTTAAAAAAAGCATGAAATCATGTCACTGGGAAATAAAGGAATGTCATTGGATAATACACTTTTCAACTAAAAAAAATAGAAGAACATGCCCATTTGTCTATCTTGAGCATTCTTTAAGAGGAGTACATAGTGAACAGATTTGCGCAAAGCACTATATGTCATAAACATTGTCAAGGGGTATGCAAATTATCAATATTCTTGCAGGACTACGTTCATGCTTTACCATCTAAAAACATATCAAAGCAATAGTGTAAAAGCACCAAGAAAGCAATGCAAGGCTGAAGGACCCTCAACTTCAATAGCAGCCACAACAACACCGGGGCAGAGAGTCCATTCAGAGGTCCAATCTCAACTTCAAGATTTGGCTCTACAGTTTTCCCGGTGGCATCATACTGCATGGATTGTGAAGTTGTAGTGAGTGCTGGAGAGCAGTCCATAACAGCCCCTTGCAATGCTGCAAAGAATTATAAATATTAATTGGCCGTTTATAGTTTTTCTACATTAGCAGCCATTTTAATATCAAACAAAATGGGTATCTAATATTTATGTGTTGTTAATTTTATTATCTTCTACCTTTTTTAACACTACTTACTTATAACTTGCCATATAGACAAGTCAAAGTGTTTCTCTACAAATAAATACACAGCTATCATTTGCCAGTTATCATTATTTACTTTTTCACTTTTTAAATATAAGTCAACAGTCTGTGCTTAAATCTTCTAGTAAGTGTGTCAACAACATATGCAAGCATACTCTGGTTTTTTAGACCACAATGTGTTAAATTTTGTAATCTCTTCTTTAAAACTATCAATTGTAATATATGTGTCCTGCTCTGCAACTCCTCCTCTTAACAACTCTTTATTTTCCCTAGAATCCTGCTCAGCACCTAAGAAACAAAACTGCGCCTCACCACAACCCTTTTCTACATCTGCCACAGTACCATACAAAGGTGCTCTATTCATTTCTCCTAAACATAAAGCAAGAGTTTTTATATAGTACAGCCTCCTAACCAAAGTTCGCATTGTTGAGTGGTATACAGCTAACATCATGAAATGATGCAAGGTGCTTTGGCACACTTTGTTTGATAAGTAAGCTAGTGAGTGTCCCTGAAAATTTGTATGCTTTCTAATCTTGCAAGGATCCAATCCTTGTAAAGTACTTATATTCTGTTTTAAACTTTGTCTTGGAAAAATACGTAGAAATTTCCTTAATATATCAAGGGATTGCTGTTGAATACTACAAACACTAATACAATTCAATTTCTATACAGGCACCTGACTCCGCCTTCCCTGTACCTGTTTTCCGAAAACGTATTCTACATTTGTAGGTATCATCACCTCTTTCGCTATAGGAGTGCCTTTCTTCATTTCAGAACATCGTCCCTTGTAATCAATAGCATGAACTAATCTATTATCATGGACATAGCTTTCTTCATTAAAGAAAGACTCTGTACCAGAAGTATGTATGCATTCTCCCCTAAAACCTGTACAAAAGTTACTTCTTTTCACTAATTTTTTTCTGGTTTTGTCTCCTCAAGTACAACACCATTTTGTCAAGAGTCTTCATTCTATTTATAATCAAAATAAAAACCTTCAACTTCAAAGCAAAGGCCTTATCAACTACTCTCTCAACTCCTTCTTCCTGTTTCACTGCATGTTTTCTTCTTCTTTACTTCTTAATATTTCTTAGTAGATTTATAACTACTCTACTGCAAAACATCCTAACTCTGATTTCCTTAAACTGCTCTGTCTCCTGGTTAAGGCGTATACACCTTTGTTACATTCTTTCCTGTTCTTGATATATAGATGTTGTCCATTGTTATTATTTCTCATAGTTTGAATTCTATTTTCATTATTTCATTATCTTTGGAAATGTCCACAAATATTTTAAAAATATTAGTGTGTCCTCTCACCAATAGCTCTTCATTTTGACCCTTTTGTGTCTCAGTTCTGCATAGATACTGTACTTGCTTCTGTTCCTATTCCCTCCGAGCTTTTGTAGGCAATCAGTCTGTAATTATGCAGATATTGTTTTTTAAAAATAAATATACATTTTTTTCTACCCAATGTACCAGCTGCTTTACTACTGGCTTACACATAATACAAAAATAGTTTCTATGTTACATTGCAGTTTTAAATCTACAAATCAACCTACCTACATACACTTACTTCAATGTACCAAACCCAAACCAAAACACAAATCTTAATTTATTTTTAATATTATAGCACCCTCTCCTACAACACAGCTGCACCATATCTCAGTTTTCACTTATACATGATAAAAGATCACTTTATGCCTTTTGTGGTAAATTTTAAAATAAACCTTAACCAAAGTGTAAAAGTACATAAAGTGTTGTAATACTCTAAATCTGAAAACACAACGTAAGAGCTATTTATGTGCCTCTCTACCACTGTATCACTGGTATATTTAGTGTTTCAGTACTTTTCTACTTAGATGTGTCAGATTTATTTTTTGAGAAACACTGCATATAAAAATCTGCACATTAATCTGTATCACAGCATATAGCTCTCTCATTCTTCCGAGTACATGCAAATAGTGTGTGACAGGTTACATATATATTTCACCAGATGGTTCTAAAACAGTACATATTCCTCACTAAAACTTGTAAATGCACGTGCTTGTGGTTCAGTACAACAATACTCTAAGGATGATTGGACGAGTGCATAGATAGTGCCTTCGTAATTCCCTGGGAATATAAGTAGTGCCTGCATGATTCCCTGAGTATGTATGAACTACATCAGTGGTCCCATATATACATAGTTAGTGCCTGTGAATTTATATAACTATATTGATACTATCTGGGTGATTGGATGAATGCAAGGGTGTTGCCTGCGTAGTTCAATGAGTACATAATTAGTGCCTGCATGATCGGAAGAGTGCATGTGTAGAGCCTGGGTGATTGAATAAGTCTAGATATCAAACTTGAAATATATTTGCATACATGGCTCTCTAAGAGTATACATTGATCTGTTACTCAGCATCCACATGCATCAATAAGTTTCTAAAACTGAAAACAACAATTCTCACCTTTTGAAAGCACACAACCTTTTCAATGGCATACCTACATCATTTCGCAAATATTTCATGTGTCTTTAAAACATGTATTAAGAATATCTCAAAGAAAAGTTACATGCCAAGTGAAGCTAGCAAGCAAACTCTCAAAAGACATGCTTCACTATTATCGATCCCCAGTTTTAAACAGAGCATGTTAAAAGAAATGCACCACCCTCACTATATACATGACATTTTCAACAGCCTTGAAGAATATAGATCACCAAGTAAACATATATGTGATCTCATAAAAGATATACACCGTCAGGCCATCTTTCCAAAAATATATAGTTCTCTGCATCTTTAAGGAAACCCAACAGTCTTATCATACATATAACTATCTGCATCCAGAAAAAACATATCTCACCATCTTAACATATGCAAACCAATCATATAAGTTAAAAACCACATTGACAAACACTTCCTAATACATACCTGACAAGTATTACTACTATATAATTTATATACAGGCACAGCACATTTTCTTATGTTTTATTCATGACTACAGTACTCCTGTTTAATAATGTGACTAAATCTACCACAACTCCCAGGATGCAAATTATATAGATGTATCTATTCTGCACATAGTGCTTAGACATTTAAAACATTGTCATTGTTAAAGGCATTGTTCATGGTAATTTTCAACAGTACTAACATCTTAAACAGTTCCTCTGCCAGATACAGTTCATCTGATATATTTTTTCACATCAATTTGATACTCTTTTTAATCAAACTCCCATAGATATCTTCATTTCTAATGTATATTTTTTATATAATTAAAAAGTTATATACAAACCAGTGAATTGAGTTTGTAGATTATATTGTTGTTTTAGCTCTTTCCGGATAGATTTGACACTGTTAAGATTTGTAAAAACTAAGCACAAGAATGGTACACCACTCTCATAGAAAGCAACTCTAAAATTGCAACCTATTCAACTTTCCACTTTATCATCATGAGAAAGGCAGCAAATGAAATCATGTCTTTCATTTAAGACTACTGCATCTCCACTTCTGAATGGTTAGCATCTGTTAACCCTTTCTCTCTCTTTCAAAAAGAGGTTCTTGTTGGCGTGTTTTCACGATGATAGTGGAGAAATCATGGAAAAAACGGGAGTTCAAACTTATAGCTAGCTTCATTTTTTTTAAATGTAAATACTGAACAACAGTTTATTACACAGTCCTGAGTGGGAAATCAAAAGTTGCCATTACTTAAATTGTGTCATCACTCCAACTTAAAAAAACGTTCTGTCTCTTAAACACCCTTCCCCTATACACTCTTAGCTCAGTGTACATAGCAACCCAGTGGAACCAGTAGATCACAAGTTCACAGCACATTCTAGAAGGAACATGCTACTTCCATATAAGACACAACAGGTGTGCTTTGGCAAACTACCTCATGCAGCTCCAGCATTCCCCTGACTACTATTGCTCCTTCACTTCAAAATGCTTAGAGTATGGATTGTGGGCCACAGCTATATCTATTGGGCTAAAGAGGCTGCAAAAAAGAAAGGTATTGACAGGGACATGGGTTTGCCAAATGTGCAGATTACTTGTTTTGGCCAGAGAGTGTTAAAGTTTCATCAGTTGCTGTCTTTGTTTAAATCCATTGTGGATTCCCAAGCTCCTCACCTCATGATTGTGCAATGTGGTGGCAATGACTTAGGCACATTGACTGGGATAGGGCTGGAAATACTAATGAAAGAAACCTTTGCAAAACTGATGTCACTTTTCCCTCACACTGTCTTGGTGTACTCTAATATATGCCAAAGACAGAAATGGAAGTGGCCAAATCAATTCTGTCCACAGATTGACAAAGCCAGGAAACATGTTAATAAAACAGTTTCTGTATTCCTCAGAGACCATCGCATGGGCTGTATCTATAACAACAATGTGCGTATTGACATGCATGGAATTTATAGAAAGGATGGAGTGCACTTTACAGATGAAGGCAACAGGGTGTTTCTAAGTAACATGAAACTCTGCATCCAGTCTTACGTGCAGCAGCCATATACACACAATCAATGCAACAGCTCTTCTCAGATCCACCCTAGTACCGGAATATTGTGACATTTTTATCTAAAGGTTTTGTTTTGTTTTTGAAAATTTTGGCGTCAACGTCGTGATCCCCGCTGACACGTCGCAAAAATGGAAAACAAAAACAGACATTCAATGGCCACCAACACATCAAAAATAATATGTAAAAAAAATCCATTCTGAACATTGCACTACACATATTACTATATACATACTTCTTTCAAAGCATGTTTAAACTCATATTTTTGTACTAAGTTTCCTTAAAAAACAACTTTCAGATCTGTTTTCCAGTTTCGCGGTTATTCAGGGCATCGCAACGTCGCCATTAACCGTGACGATCACGCTGTTTCCATAAAGTGAAAACACATATATGCACACATATCACAGTTTTCAAATCATGTTTTTCTAGTGTATTTCTAGAACAACCATCTTTAAAACCTATTTTCTCTTTTTGCGGTGAGGCTGGAAATCGCAGTGACATTGGTCTTCGTGATCCCCGCGGTTACGTCGCGAAACCGGAAAGCAAAAGCAGGAATCCAATAGCCACCACCACATTAAAAAATGAGAACTATATAATTAATTCTAACAATCACAGTAGATAACTCACTATATAAATAACTCTATAAAAACATTTATCAGAATCTCAATATCTGTATAACAATGTGTAGTACTGATTCACTTATATATTTTTTATATTCCCACCAATCTTTGCGATGACTTCACGATGGTCGCTTGATCCCTGCGACAGTACATGGGGGCAGCGCTGACGGTTGCGGCGGCATCTCGAATATAGCGCATGATTAAAAAAATCTATTTTGACCACATATCTTGTGTCACTTACACCCCCATTTCTCAAACATGGGGTCAGAGTACCTATACTTTGACCCCTTATGTTAGCTTTTTTCAGAAATTGTCAGACCCAGGAACCATTGCCAAGCAATAAAGTGGTGGCTGCAACTTTCTGTTCAAATTCTGTCCAGCCAATCAGAGCATTCCCGTTGGCGCATGCATTCACGATTAATCACGAAACCGTCGCAAAATATCCGTGACCAGAGTTATCACTATACATTTTGGCTTAAATTTCGCAAAAACTACTGAATGGACTTACACCAAATAGGCAAATGGCACTTCCTTGAACCAACATCTACTTCCCTGCCAAATTTGGTGTAAGTCTCTTCAGTGGTTCGGGCTGTATGTGTGGCTAAATGTTTGTATGGGAATTAACATTACAAATGCAGCCTTATTTTGTGCCCCAAATTCTCGGTCCCCACTGCACGTATCATCCCCAACCTTTCATAGACAACCAGAACCTACCTTGACACTTTCTTTTTGGAAAATTTTATGAAGATTGGTCAAACCACGCCAAAGTAATAGGCAAGTCAAAAAATGCTTTTCATTTAGAAGCTAGGTCCTAACTATAACTACCTACTGGCGACATCCAGTAAATAATACTAGGAAAATAGGAAACAGAGAACTCTGGGTAGTTCCCAAATTTAGGTAGAGAGCAGCTCCAATATAGAGCACCCTGCAAAACTAGCGACACTGAATCTTCTCTCCTCAAATGTCTGTTTTTCTAGCAAAGTTTTTAAGTTAGGGATTAGCACAGTGCCATCTACACCGAGCTAGAAAGGGACAACGTCTTTTGCCATTTATACAGCAAAATCTTTAAGCATAGAATTAGCAAAGAGCTATCCATGCTGAGCTGTAAAATTACAAAAGCCTTTTACCACTCCAGGCACAGTATTACAGCTTTGGATTGGTAAAATACCATCCAAGCCAACCTGGAATGCATAAAAGCAACCCCTGACATGTGTTTCGCTCTCAATAGTGCTCTTCAGAGAGGTATAGCTTTGTGCAGACACAAGGGAGCACCCAGTATAAGTCAGAACAATACCCCTTCAGGATTTGAGAGCAGAATAAATCATGCAAAATAGGAAGCAACTGTATGTAGCTGTTGATGTGTATCATCATTAAAGAAACAACTTCTTGTAGCACACCACTTATAGTTGGTTGTGACATTCCACCAGATATTGCAACTGGGTGTTTGAACGATCTTGTGGCCATAAAAGGCAGTAATGCCATTATTTTCACTATTTGTTTTATGGATGTGTATTTCCTATTGTAGGCAAAAGATCTCTCTCCAGCTGATGACATTAATCAATAATAATTTGCCTATTTAATCTGTTTTTTTTGTTATCTCCCTTTCTTCCATGGTGGCAAGGCCTGAAACTGTAAATGAAAATAGTGCATGAACTTTTTGAAGTGTGCATGGGTTATATAGTATTAGGAAAATATGAGAAACATTTCTTTATTCCAATTAAATCAAAGACTAGTTATTGATTTGTGTTTTTGGTCTTTTTTGTCATTCATACATGGAACTTTTGTATGAATAAACAATATTTATTAATTTAACTTTTTAAAATATATGATAGAACTAAAATAAGTGAAAAGTTGAGAAAAGAAATACAACACCAGTCGTGGTTATTAATTTTTTTATTCAATAAAACTAGATAATCTTAAATAGGATAAAAACAAACAAAAAAAACATTATCGGTCAATCACGGTGAATGAAACTAATATTGAAGAGCCAAAACAGTTTGAGTCCAATGTACAAAATGCAACTGGCATTAAAAAGGTAAATGTGTCCAGAAAATATTCCACAGAGGGCATGGTAGTCACACACTGGAGGAAATTAGGTTCTGCGTCTCTTGCTGGTGGTGATGGAGATCTTGCCATCCTCTCCTGGTGGTCTGGATGAACATCCTCTCCTGATGGGAATCCACAGTTGCAGGGACTTAGGTGGATGCAGGTGTTTCTTCTTGTGGCAGGGCCTCCCTTTCTGTAAGTAAGTAAGTTAGTAGTACTTTATAGAGTGTGCAATTGCTGAGGTGTCTTAGCGCTAAGCATTCCTGCTGGAATGAGAACATAATCATTCTGCTAATATTGAACAGGGAAAATCCATGTTTTAACATTTTTGTAATCAAAAAGGAAAAGAAGGTGGGCAGGGAGCTAAATGAAGGCCCAGTGCCCTGTGCTCCCGAGTAATGAATCAATACTAATGAAGGGCCGCTGTTCCTATGAAAAAAGGGCAGAAGGAGTAATTTTAGAAAGAAGAGAGGGTAAGTCTTGAGAGGTCGGGTTGGTGCAACAGGTAGTGCCTGTCGACATAATTATCGTGATGGCTAGCACGCTCTTGCTTGACTCATAGGGATACCTTCCTATATCTTATAGATCGGACCACCTTCCAGGTCCATCTGGTGGCACTGCTTCATTTGATGAGGCCACCCCCAACACACTTTTTCACTGTATTCTACTTACTTTTGGTCTTAAAGAAGTGCTAGGGATCTCCTCCTGAGACCATTAAGAGCACAAAACATTTCGACCTAGCGCATTCCACCTTCATAACTGTACAATATCCCACAGCTACTGAGGGCCATAATCTCCCTTGACCACCTCCCAGGTCCATCTGGTGGCACTGCTTCATTTGATGAGGCCACCCCCAGCACACTTTTTCACTGTATTCTACTTACTTTTGGTCTTAAAGAAGCGCTAGGGCTCTCCTCCTGAGACCATTAAGAGCACAAAACATGTCGACCTAGCGCATTCCACCTTCAGAACTGCATAATATCCCACAGCTACTGAGGGCCATAATCTCCCTTGAGCAGCCTTTAACCTCTCAGTTTTTTAACCATGACAGAGGGATCTCTCTCATTAAACCCACTCATTACAGATACCCTCTAGTCCTATTTTAACTCTCCCATCGCAGCACTAGCACTAACTCACACTCATCATAAGACATGAAAACAAAAAATCTCTGACAAGGCGACCCTTCGGGGGACCCGTAGGACATTGCAGCGCCGGTCTCACGAGGAGCACAACCCTATGATGAAGCATGACATCCTTCGGGATGTGCAAGGGCACCAAGTAAAGTCACTATGACTTCCCCTCTCGTCTTTCTAAAACGACTCCTTCTGCCCTTTTTTTCATAGGAACAGCATTTAACAATTTTTTAAAAGAAGATATTTTGGACTGCGGCTGTGGCTGAAGCGAATGTAGTAGGTCCAGATGTTGTTGGACTACAGAAAGGGGAAGATGTTACTGGAAAAGCCCTGCACATATGGGTAAACAATCATGCAGAACCCCAGTCAGGGAGACTCAATTTCAGTTGAGATTTTCCATCTAAACATTGTGCTCCCTCTGAAACGGCTTCATCTCCCAGAGCTCTGTAAGGACCTGGCCCATCATGTCTTGTAACTGATTGAGGGATCTGAAGACTTGCTTGATGGTGGCCTGGGTGACAATAAACCAAGTGGCCTCACTTTGCTGGCCCACATATTCCCTCCCACAACCCCTAACCCCACTGCCCTATGCCCTTGACCCAGTGTGCCCCATCCCATTGGGCCCTGACTGAACTGGAGGAGGTGGTGGTATTGGATCAACAACAGCCAGGACTTGGGGGCACAAGATTAAGTTGATGTTTCTTTGGACACAGGAAGTGGAGGTATTTAGTGGCTGAGGTGTGGAAACAGCTGGGGTGAGAGGTGTAGATGTGGGCTAAGTGAGACTCACTGTAGCTGTCTGCCCAGGCAGGCCAAATGAACCAGCCTGCTCCTCATCATCCAGACGTACACGAGTGGATTCCTCACTGAAGGCTTGTTCCTGGTCAGGAGTGGCGGTATCGTCAGTAGCAATGGCAGATTGTTGTCCACATACTCTGGGTGTTGAACCTATTATAAATTAAAATTAATTTAATAATCTGGATGATATGTCAAATCAGCTTGTAGGAAAAATGCGGCAACCTAAAAGGAAAAAAGTGCTTTAATATGATATACCTTTCAATAGTATAATGATAAATTACAAAAACAGTTTAAATTGTAGACAAAACTACTTCTAAAAAGCAGGTAAAATGATGTCCTGAAAAGGAAACAAAGTATACATAAAGCTTTGCAAACTTTTCAACACAACATAGTAGAGAGGAGAAATGAAAAATAAACAATTCCAAGAACTAGCAGGGTAAAAATCTTTAAATTACACAACTTAGAAGGATAAATAGCATTAGTCATCATATAAACATTGCAAAGTACATTTATTATCAAAGCAACTTATATTCAGCAGACAACATAACATACATTAAAATTTATGATTCAACATACTTTGATTTGCCAAGCAAATAACATCAATTCAGTTCAGTTGCAAGAAAGTGACAACATACAAAATTAAACAAAACATGACATTTTAAAACATAGAGTGAAATAGAGACTGATAAATAGATAACACTTTAACGTGTGAAAATATGAAAGAAATGAGAGAATGACCAACATAACATTGCAATATTATATTCACAAAACACAAGACATCATGGTAGTTGAAGTCATTTCAATTAAACATTAACAACACTTGCAAGATTGTAAGTTAATCATACTTAGTAGATTATGGGCAATGAATATGAACAGACATTTACAATTTAAAACACATATATGAAATATGTTATTAGGTGAAATGGAGTGTCTTACAAGCACCATACCATCATGGGAATTTAAATGGAGAATGACACCTGTAATCTTAAGTACAGCAAAATACATTCAGACAAAGAATCAAGGTAAAAAAAACCATGAGAAAAACCACACACATTGACAACACATAATAACAATAGTAAAACGAGAGAAACAACAATCGTGCTACAACTGTCTTAAAAATATTGAAAGAAAATATTTATATATGGGTTTATATGATTACAAAAGTTGAAAAACACATTAGCAACAGCTAAATTAAAAACAAAAATGACATTTATGTTTAGTGGCACTTTCAAAAGTATAACTTGCCAGTCTCCACTCCACCAGGGATTACCTCCAAGCCTTCAGGATGTAGCATCTGCAAGCCCTTCTCCTCTCAGGTAAAAAGTTGTAAGAGGGAGCTGGGAGAATCACCACCAGTCCTCTGGGCCTTCAGGTGAAACCGGTCCCAGGATGCTTGTTTCCGGGTCAGGGAAGAACTGGCTTGGCAGTTCGGGCTGGACTGTTCCCATGAGGCACAGGGTCAAGACTGATTTGCATATAGCTGGGTCTGAACTGAGGTGGCGAAGTGAGCTAACAAATGATGATGGATTCAACTCATATCTATGATTGGGGGTGAGTGTCTGAAAAGTTTCAGTGCTCTGTCCATCATCTCCTTGTGTTTGCTTTGTTCGCCCTAAGTTGGCAGGGTATGCCCAGACATGGGTCCCTTGCTCACTTTGCCACTGGATTCAAGCTAGCCTGACTGATGAAGGGTGTTACCCAGAAACCGGTCCCAGGATGCTTGTTTCCGGTTCAGGGAAGACCTGGCTTGGCAGGTCGGGCTGGACTGTTCCAATGAGGCACAGGATCAAGGCTGATTTGCATATAGCTGGGTCTGAACTGAGGTGGCGAAGTGAGCTAGAGAATGATGATGGATTCAACCCAGAACTGTGACTGGGGGTGAGTGTCTGAAAAAGTTTCAGAGCTCCGTCCATCATCTCCTTGTGTTTGCTTACACTGAAAAAGTGCACAGAAACAATGTTCTGCTACAGTTGAATATCAAAGGATCATGATCTGAAACAGAGTGTGTTTTATAGTGTGGTGTGCAATTCAATAGCCAAACACATCGGTGTGCGATGCTAGCATCCATTCAAAAGCCACAGGAATAGTATAATGTTGAACGCATCCTGCACTGGAATCACTGCGTGTGCAATCAACTGCTAGGACAATGCCAGCACAATTACGAAATCATCATCAGCAACTTTATTTTGCATTTTATTAAATGCATAAAAAGTACATAAAATCATAAATAGTATACAGCCCATAAAAATCCTCTCATCCAAACAGTTTGTATACAATGACTCACTGATTTAAAAAGTCGTTTATAGCACCCAAAAAATATAGTCAAAAAACTATGAGTAAAGATAAAAACAGCTGACAAAAATGTAAAAGTTATAATGATCTGGAATCTATAAAGGTTAAACAAGACATTACAGTGGCTGTAACAAAACAATGCTCTTTAAATCATTTAGTATGCACAGACAGCTGCAAACACAGGAAATACAAACTCTTAAAACATGCCCCTTATGGTATTCACCTTTCTAATCTTTAAAACATCTAATAATAAGGACGCAGTCCTAAAACATATGTATAGTTTTTCCAGTTGTCGTAATACTTCGAGAGCCTGATTGTGTGAGCATAGGCTGTTTTCTCAATTTATTCCTCTCAGCCTTATAAAATGAACAAAAAAATAAAAGATGAGAAATAGTTCGGTTGGAAAGACCGTCACACGGATATAAAGACAACTGGTTTACTGAATAAGCTTGTGCAGGATAACCAACCATTAAAGGAATATAATTCAATCTAAACCTCACCAGTACAAAATGGTGTCTGGTATTGGTAACAAATGAAAGATAGGATAAATGCCCAGTTGTCGTAGCTGGCGATGCTCAGTAGCTAACGACAGAGATTTTGGTTTGATTTTTTAGCAATCTATCTCGGTACATTTGGCAATAAAAAGTTCTTTTAATCTGGTTTTAGGAAAATATTTGCAGTGGGACAGTGAATTAAACAATATCTCCAAATCCAGCTCACTAAAAGACTGTTTCACATAAGCCAGCCAGGTAATTGAGGAAGCTCAGTCCAAAGATAGAATATTCTTTAGCACAATTTGATTTAATTGGACCATTTGCCTTTTCCAGATCGATAGCCACGCTATCAATGGAGCCATTTTTAAGGTATCAATTATAAACGGGAAGCCAACTTCCTTGTGGACTATGTTATTTGGGCATGAACCAGGAATAGCCAATAATCTTTTTAAGATTTTGTCCTCTATAACTTGAAGGGAGTCAACTTTTGCTATGCCCAAGATTGCTGCTCCATAGGTTGCTATGGATAAAGTTTTTGCAGAGTACACTTCTAACATTTCTTTGAACGGTTTATTCCCTAGGTTTATAGCAAACTTCCAGAGGCCAGCTATACTTTTGGACATCTGATTCACTCTGTTTCTGACCATTTCAGACCAATTTAGTTTTTCATCAAAAAGGATGCCCAAGTACATAAAATTCTCCACTCTCTCCAAGTTTCTTCCATCTATATGGAGCCGCATTCATTTTTACTTATCCCTGCTCAGAGCCATCATAAAGGTCTTAGTTTTGTTAACATATAAGCCTAACTCTGCCATGTAGGCCGCGTATGACTCAATTGAAAGCTGTAGGGCCATTGGAGTTGTGGCCAGTAAAACTGCATCATCTGCATAAAGCATGACGGGCAAGGGTAATGAGCCTGCCATTGGGACATCCTTACATTTTTCACTCAGCACCTCGGTTAACTTGTTCGTATATAAGGAGAAAAGAAAGGGAGCAAGGACACCGCCCTGTCTCACCCCCTTTTCAATCCTAAAAGGTTTCGAGCATTCTCCATTTTTCCCATACCGGATTACTGCCTTTGCTTGACTATAAAATTCTCTAATAAATAAAGTTATGAAAGGATCCACGCCCATTGAGTCAAAAATGTCCCACAGTTTACTGTGGGACACGCAATCAAAGGCCGCGGACAAATCCATAAAGGTCATATATAACTGGCCTTTCTTTGCGGTGACATATTTGGCTGCGACTAAGGCAAGGTTAAAGCATTGGTCAATTGTCCCCCTCCCCTTCCTAAAGTCATATTGAGCTTCAGCAAGGACATTGTTTTCCCTTGCCCAGTCCTCCAAACTATTGAGTAACAATCTGCCCATTAATTTGGCCGTGCTGTCCAGGAGGGAAATTTGGCGGTAATTAGCAGGATCTGCGCCATCCCCCTTCTTGTAAATTGGGATAATGAGAGATTTTCTCTAGGATGGCAAAGGACCAACTTTAGCTATAGCGTTGAAGGCTGTGGTCAAGACCGGGGCCCACAAAGGTTTGTTAGCAAGAAAGCTGTCCAATGGGACCCCGTCTGGACCAGCAGCCTTCAACGCAGGCGATTGGGACAAAACAAGATCTATTTCATCACTAGAGAACTCCAATAGTGGGGGAGCACAGGAGTATAATGCCGGAGCCTCCACAATAGTATCTGACTGATTCTGAAATATCTTCTGAAAATGAGTTAACCACGTATCCTCGTCTGTATGGAGTTCCAGTGATGGCCCACTTCCCCCTGTAAAAATGGAGAATTGACCACTTTCCAGAAAGCCTTACTATCTTTAGATAGTGATGTTTCTCTCAAATTCTCCCAAGCTTCCGCAGAAAGTGCCCTTTGCTTTCCTGCATTGCAGATTTATATATTGCTCTAAGATTTCTGATGAGGTTTTGGTCTCTAGGTCGCGGTTTAAGTGCTTTGCCTAGGTCCACTGAGGCTTGAGAACAGTTTTTTTTAAAACCACTTAGGAGGGGGGGAATTGTTTCGAGAGACTTGGCGGGTTAGTACATCTCTTATAGAAGTTAAAGTTTTAGTAAGAGTTTCCACAGCTTGATTTCCATTGGTTAATAGGTCTAACCACAAGCAGATCACCTAGAAGGAGGAGGACACGATTTTAGTCAACAATAAGTTAGGCTCAATTGTCCCCCATTTTAGAATATAACCATTTTCCTGGTTAAGGATCGTTTGGGTGCATATTTAACTCCATCTTTTTTAAGGAAACACCAATTAAGTGAAAAGTGTATTAAGACATAGTCGCTAAATTCAGTCATCATCACCTCAAATTTCTTAGTGATGCTACTCAAAGAAACAGGGATGACTATAAAATCAATAGTCAAAGTAGAGCCTGTCCGATTGAATTTTGGGACCATTTGGCCCGTACTAGTGCATATTGGATTTGCTATATCCAGCTCCCATGCCATCATTAAACTGTTATGTGCATTAACGTAATTTTGATGGTTAAAATGACAGATCAGATTCCCCTTTAAATCGGTTACCCCACATATATGTAAATCAATATGCTTACAAATATGTGTATTAAAATCCCCAACCCAGACAATAAATAATGGTCTAGGATGGTGAAAAAACAATTCCTCCATGGTACGCACCAATTCGTCAACCACTTCTGTTGGATTAGCAAAATTGTTGTTATAAAAGTTTATTAACAGTAGATCTACCCGCTTTAGTCCTTTCGCTACTAAGATATGAAAATAGGCAGAGCTGTTCAAAAAGACAATCTTATCGAAAGAGATAGTATTTGCGATAAGTGTTAGTAAGCCCCCGTTTACTCTACCTGAATTCGAGGGAACTGCTGGGGTAAAAAAAGGAATGTTATCTGTTTAGAAAGATCAGGTTCTGTTCCCAAGTTTCCTGTAAACAGATGATTCCAGCATTCCGCAATTCACTTTGCCATGCTGAACTACCTTTTTTATTACTAAGACCTGCTAAATTCCATGAGAGGAATTAAATCTCTCCTTGATCAAACTGGGACGGACACTTCCCCTTATGGCCAGTAGCTGCCACACTGGGCGGGTTATGTATGCCATACCTCCTAGAGACCGGCCCGCAAATCCCATCAAAATCCCCTTCACCAATTGGTGCCCTGTGATCTCCATTCACCGGTGTACTGGACAAATGCAATGAATTAGGAGAGGGAGGGAGTCAATCACAGCTATCCATATTCTCCAGTAAGGCAAATCTATTTGTAATAGGTATATTTCTAATGGCCAGCTGGCCAGCTGGGAAGTACGGAATGAGTTATTGTTTACGGGAGGTCTCAGACTTTGTGTGTTCTTTTTATGCATGATAGGTGGCTTATAAAAGAAACCCAATGGGAAGGTAAAAATCTGGGACTGTGAAGAGGGTGCTATAGGTAATTGTCATAACAAATCCTCCACCAACCAACGATTGTCAAAGTTAAGAACGATGCGATTATTTTCAATTGATTTTGGGTCTGGCCCTACCCAGGGGATTCTTCTAGCCATAATCAGATGATCTTGTATGTGGTGACCTATATTGGCAGCTTGCAACAGCCAGTGCCGGGCCTTAGCCATTAGTTGAGAAGTTGATTCATTTTGACGTGCTCTAAGTAGTGGAACATTTACCATAATTAACACAAAAGGACATGCCGCAGGAGTAGATTCAGAGTCAGAGGTTTACTTCTCTTCATCATAAAATTAGGTTGCTGCTCACTGAGGGGCATATTCACAAGGACGTATTGATCCAGCGGTGTACTAACAGCAGATACTCCACTACCATATACTCACCTGGGCCCATATAACTACTTCCACAAAACACCAAGTAGACCGCTGGAAACTTTAGTTTATGATTTTCATACTTCAAGATCTAGTTATTTCTTTTCCCTAACTAAACCTTTCACTGATCAATTAGTTCTTTCCTCTGGTCAATGGACCATTAGTTGGAACTAGTTGATGGTGATAATTAACATAACTTATTAAACATTTCTCAATTAAATGAAATAATCACAGACTCAGGAAGTTTTAAAATCTTTATCTAAATTAGTTGCGTGTGAACCATCTCAACCGTTTCAGTACAAACACCCTCATTCGCAGGAGTGTCAATTCAATCAAGTTTCAATAGGCAATAGCAATACAGATCCATACAATAACTATACTCAGAAAGAAGAGGACAGCGAGAGAAGAACATCTATCAATACGATGAATTTATAATGACCAAGTATGGTGTGAAGACCAACCCCCTGGCCAAAGGGCTGGTAAGGGTCCCCCGGGATAGATCAGGAGACAAACACTTCAGGACAGGAATCAGGACAGGATACTTCACCTCTCTAGATACCGATGACTGCGTCGCACCCCTCTCTGACACTCTCTTCCTCCTCGTGGTTCTTCCGCGATCTTCTTTCTAACCCAATTAAGTTAAATAGATGGTTCTGCTCGATTTCTTCATCAGCGTCTCACTGCATCAGCACCACCCCAGCACCGACAGCATCCCGAGCTCTGCTTCTGGGCTCCCGTTAAGCTCCGTGTCAGCTCTCGAATCATCAGCTTCACTAACTAACTAAAACTACCTCAATTATACCTTTCCATAACCATGTACCACCCATTAATGTTTCAATTTCACAAAATACTAACGCTGATTGGACAGGCGAGGGGGGGATGATCATCACACCATGCTTACATTTCACTTATTTCATTAAACCATTGTTTTCAAATCCTTCCCCTCAAACTTTATTAAATCATTTCCTTTCCCATACATCTCCAAACTTTATTAATACAAAATGTTGCAATGTTATGAATAAAGCTCCTACATATGAACTCTTCACCCTCATGTTCCCAGGGCACATCTTCGCTGACCTTGGACACGTGACAAGTCCTTACTCATCTTTCTTTATTCTCTCTCTGGTGCGCATGCGTGGGGTCAAGTCAGTCAGCTCAATTCAGACAAGTGTGGAGGGCCCAAATGCGCACTAATAATAAAGTCAAAAGAAGAAATGTTATTTTCAAAAATAAATGGTTTCACTGTACACCACCAACCTCTACTCTAACCCACTCTATTTATTATTACCCTTTCTGCATTTGCGTTAGTATAAAACATATTTTCTATTTCAGGCAAGCAGGTGCCATGCATGTGACCTTTCAGGCGGCCATTTTATCGTCTTTTGCGCAGGCGCAAGATTTTCCCTCCAAGCATTAGTACGTCATACTACGTAAATGTAGTAGACGCATGCGCAGTAAAGATCCCTTGTTAAAGTGCGTTTTAGTCCTTCGTTCATGTTATTGCAGTTAGTAAACACATAGGCAAGCTTCACTGTCCCGCGTGTCTTTTTCTAAATGCGAATTATTATTTACAAACACGTTGTTAGTAATTCGTTAATGAGTTAAAACGAAAGGATTGCTTCCGAGCAAGTCTCATTTACGAGTCCTTGCTCCATCAATCCCCTCTCTGATGGCATCTTAAGCCATCACAAAATTACCCATCCCATGCCAGATACCAACTTTAGCACATCTCAGTTTTCTCTATTTCTCCTCTCAATTTTTCATCAATAAATTTGTTTCCTTCTAAATCCCTCATTTTCTTGTATAATCTGCCTTTCATTTCTTCCAGCTGTATTTCATCATATTTTCTTTTTCGTTTCTGTCCCTTTCCTTTTCTTTCAAAATGTACTTTCTCTTTCCTTCCTCTTCTACAACACTTATATGTAATCATTATTATCATCACTACTGTTATTATCATAACTAATGGTATTATTATTTGACCTAGAAAACCCTTCCCAAAATCAAGAAACCATTTCCCTATTGATGTCTTCCCCACACACTGTCAACCTCCAGTTGGGTCAAGTCTTTATGCATTCTTGTAATGTTTTCAATATATCCTTTAATTTCTCTGTTCTTGTCCGGAATATAAGTGCAGCAATGTCGAATTTTCAACATGCCACAGACTCCACCTTCTTTTGCTAACAATATATCAAGAGCAAGACGGTTCTGTAAAACCATAGACCTGATAGCAACCATTTCTGTGTTAATCATTAAGAATCCTCCTGCAGTGTCTGTAGAAAGACGATCAACTATGGTTGATAACTTACACATTTTCTGTGAATTCAGAATGACTCCAACTGAGGGTATCAGTTCACTAAAAATGTCTCCTACAATTTCAGAAAAACTAGCTCTTCTTCTACGTGTTAGTCCATTAGAATTTCCATTGGTTCCACTGATTTTATCTACATGATAGATTTTTGGAAAAACTATTCCAAAGTAGCAGCTCCCGTACCATGTTGCAGGTAACCTATAACAGGCGTTGCTCCCACAAACACAATACACTCCTGGAAACACAGGATCAGTTCCCCCTTTTAGGCCCCACCCTCCTAAATTAGGAAGTTGTGTTCACATTCACTGGAACCAATGTAATTATTGTTATAATCTGTCTTTAATCTATGGAGGCAGAATTTTCCCCTTTTCACAAAATCCAGGGACATCGCAGCATGAGCCTTGCCACTTGCATAGATTCCCTCCTTCCCAACACATGGAGGTACATGGGTTTTCTGTTCAGTTGCCTTCTTTATTAAATCCTGTCTCCTTTCTTCTACTAAATCCAAAAAATAATTTTCTTCTTTTCTTAATGTACATGTTAGATTATCTTTATGTGCTTGAACTAAATCTATTGAACTCATTGTTAAGAAAAACTCACCCATAAACTGTGCATTTTTACTACTAGCTATGGGATTCATATTCTTTCTAATAGGTAATTCTGAAAATACTACATCTATGTCTGAATAAAAATATTGAAGTCTCCCTGTAGCATAAAATAAACTTGACAAAATACTACATGACACACCATACGTCAAAGGTATATGGTGATACGTCATCCCTTCTGATACTGATGAGGGTAACTTCATACACACGTAGCAATTATTAATCTCCATAGTACTAACATATTGAAATAACAATTTAATAAACACATTAGAAGACTTATTATAGTCTGATTCATTATGATAGTTTGCTTCATCTTCTACCCCTATTTCTATTTCAGTTTCTTTTATTCTATCCACCGTAACATTAGTATCTGTATTATTTTTGTCACTTGTTTTCATTAACAAAGGTACTCCTACTGTTAGGAATAACCATACTAATGCTACTAATAAAATACTACAAAAACAAAATCTAAAACACTTTCTTTTTAATCCACAATTTGGTTTCCCGGTAACTTCAATTTCTGCCATTTTACTCCTTAGAAAATTTCTTTTCTCTTATCTTTTCTTTGTCAGTTTGATTTTCCTTTTCGTTTTTAAGGAGGCCTCAATTTGCTTTCATCAATCTGAACAATGTGTATTTCTTCTGTTTCATCAGTCAGATCTAGGGATTCAAATTCCTCGAGTATGACGTAAGTCCATTCAGGAGCCTTGTATCTCCTGTTTAAATTTCTCAATCTTGGACTTCTTCGAGTTATCTTTGCCAAAGTTTCTTTAGATTGTGTTTGACTTGTGACTTTGTTTACTTGTTCTGGTCTCTTTTCAGATTTTCTCAAGTGATATTTTAGTTTCTTTACTCCAGTTGGCCTATTGTCTCCCTTTATGATTCTTTTGATTTGCACTTCGTTTTCACCTTCTTTATCTCCTTGTAAAGTTCTTTTTATTTCATTTATTCTAGGCACAATCTGTTCTGATTCTCTGTTTTCTGTGCGTGTACCTTCTTTTACTTCCACCTGCTCAGGTCTTACCGTATTTTGTTCTTCTTCTTCCTGAGCTTGTTCTTCTAATTCTATCTGACCCTGTTCAGGTCTTACTTCAAACCTTTCTTCTTCTGCCTGAACCTGTTCTTCTAACTCTATCTGATCGTGTTCTTCTATTTTTCCCTCCTCAGGTTCGTGTAAGTCTTTTTTATTTTCCACCTGAGTGTGTTCTTCTTCCCCTGTCCCTTCCTGACTACTTTCCTGCCTTTTCAGTTCTGTTCTTCTTCTTGTTTCAATAACATCATCAATTATTTCAATCACTGGTATCCACTCTTCCTGACTTGTACTTGGCTGTTCGTCATATGGTTGTCTTTCAGAATCTATTACTCTAGATTCTTCAATCTCACAGCTTACAACTCCTGACGCTTCAGCCTGTTCAATCAGTGGTTCCTCTTGTTGTTCTGATGGGCTCGGAACTCTTCTGGTATGGCTGGCATGAATCCAATTGGGCAAACCTGCACACTTCACTGCTGTGGTAGTGACTAGTATGACTTGCTGTGGTTTGTCCCACCTTGGTGCTAGGCACAACTTTCTTGCGTGTTTCTTCACTAGCACCCAATCTCCAGGATTCAAATCATGCGCTTGGTCTGGCTGTCTTTCAACTGCGTCTTCTCCAACCTGGTGAGAGACTGAACGCATCATTTCAGCCAATCCTTTGCAATAGTCCAATTCCAGATCATCAGTTATACTCATTAGTTTATTTCCAGGAATAAATGCCTGTCTCATGGCTCTTCCCATGAGAATCTCATGTGGGCTCATTCCTGTTTTTCTGTCTGGAATACTTCTGAGACCCATAAATACAAGAGGTAATGCATCTGGCCATTTCAGCTTTGTGGATGCACTTGACTTGATTGTGCCATTCATTTGCTCAACAATTCCAGAAGCCTCTGGACGATAAGCACAGTGCAGTTTTTGTTCAATGTTAAATGCAGCACAGATTATTCAAATTATTTCATTATTAAAGTGAGGGCCTCTATGCGATTCCAAAGTGACTGGAAAACCAAATCGTGGAACTAACTACCTCAACAACAATTTTGCAACTGTAAGACTGTCATTTCTTCGAATGGGATAGGCTTCCACCCATCTTGAGAAAAGGCATACTATGACAAGTATATATTTCAGTCCATTGCATGTGGGCAATTCAATAAAATCCAACTGTAATCTAGTGAAGGGTCCTTCTGCCTTACCAATCTTTCCCCAGCTTACCACTGTCTTTCTACCTGGATTTTGCTGCTGACAGGTTAAGCATCTTTGGCAAAGGCTTTCTGCGACTACCCTGAATTTCGGATTGTACCAACTCTGTCTGAATAGCCTGATCATTGAGTCTCTCCCTATGTGTGTTGCTCCATGATACACTCTTGCCATTTTTGAAAGCAAACAATCTGGCATGACTGGTCTTCCATCTAAATACACCCATACCTCATCATGTGGTCTCTTTGTACAGGCTGCCTTTATCCAAATTTCCTTTTCCTTTTCCTCAACTTCTTCCTGCAATTGTCTAATCTCGTCCCATGTTTCTGGTACTGAGAAAAACATAAGTTGGCATCCGGTTTCACCCGTTTCAATTTTTCTGTTTATGGCCACTGTATTTTTGGCACAGTATTTGGCCACTTGATCAGCATAATTATTGCCAGCAGTCACATAGTCATTTCCTGACCGATGTGCAGCGCATTTTACAACTGCTATCTCTTTTGGCAATTGTAATGCTTCCAACAAATCCTTCACATTTTTGCTGTTTCTGATAGGAGATCCTGAAGAAGTCAGAAATCCCCTCTGCATCCAGAGCTGGCCGAAGTCGTGCACAACCCCGAACCCATATTGACTGTCCGTAAATATGGTTACTCTCCAATTTTTCCCCTTTTTGCATGCCATTGTTAAGGCAACCAATTCAGCTACTTGTGCAGACTTGACCCCAGGTAAACAGGATGCTTCAATTACCCCAGATATTTTACAAACAGCATATGCAGCACTTAGTCCTCCTTCTTATGTTCTGAGGCAGGAACCGTCTACAAATAACTAATGGTCAGCCTCTTTCAAAGGTGTCTCTTTTATATCAGGCTGGGGCTTCGTGCATAACTCAGTCACGTCCAAACAATCATGATCACTCTCTTCTCTCACTTCTTCATCGCAGGGGTCTGGCAGTAGGGTAGCTGGGTTCATAATCGTACACCTTATCACAGTCACATTCTCAGCTCCCAAAATCACTCTTTCATACTTAGTCAATCGACTAGGGGTGAGATGCTGTGTTCTTGTTCTTGTCAAAAGAATCTCAACTGAGTGTGGAACAAAAACCTTTACCGGATGTCCCATCACTATCGACTCACTTTGCTCCAGACTCATACAAGTAGCAGCTACTGCTTTTAAGCAGCCAGGCAATGCTGAAGCCACTGGGTCCAATGTAGCTGAAAAATATGCCACTGGACGTCGACTCAATCCATGTCTCTGTGTTAAGACTGAAAGTGCACAATTTTCTCTCTCACAGCAAAACAATGCAAAGTCTTTTGAATAATCAGGCATGCCCAAGGCAGGAGCCTCACACAAACAGTTTCTTAATTTCACAAATGCCTCTATGCAATCATCATTCTAATCAATCGGATCTTTTGCTCTGTTCCGGATCATCTGTATCAATGGATTTGCTAACATTGAAAAACCATTAATCCATTGCCTACAGTATCCAACCACTCCTAGAAACATTCTCATTTCTCTCTGAGTCTGTGGCAATTGCATTTCTTTGATTATTTTTATTCTTTCCGGTGTCACTTTTCTAACTCCTCTTTCTATTTTATGCCCTAAATATCTAACTTCTCGTTGACAGAATTGTAATTTTTCTGGAGACACCTTGTGTCCTCCTTCAGCCAAATGGTTCAGTAATGCAATTGTGTCTGTGACACAATCTTCTCGTGTTTTTGATGCCACCAATAGGTCATCAATGTACTGGACCAAAACAGATTTTCCAGGCATAACCAATGATTCTAGCCACTTTTTCAAAATCTGATTAAAAATTGAAGGACTCTCTGTGTACCCTTGAGGAACTCGACACCATGCATAAATATGATCCTCAAACTTAAACGTGAAAAGATGCTGACTGTCTGGGTGCAAAGGAATAGAAAAGAACGCTTGGCATAAATCAATTACTGTAAACCAACCTGCATTCCAAGGTATCTGATAAAGGATCACTGCTGGATTTGGCACTATTGGACAACATGGCACTAAAATTTTATTTATTTTCCGTAAATCCTGCACTATTCTGTACTTTCTGCTAGGCTTTTTCAGTCCCATTATTGGCGAATTGCAGGGACTACCCATCACTTCTTTTAAAATACCTTGTTTAACCATTCGTTCAATTTCTGGAATAATTCCTGCTTTTACTTCTGGACTCATCTTGTACTGTCGGGTGCTTGGATACACTGCACCTTCTTTCACTGTCACTTTTACTGGATCTATATTTGTCATTAGCCCAATGTCTTTTCCTGTAAAATCCCACACTTCTGGATTAACTGTGGTTCTCAACTCTTCTGGTAATTCATTCCCAGTTATTAGTGAAAACATTTCATCTACTTCTGTTCTCTGTTTGGCTAGCATCATCTTGTATACCACGTCTTCATCAGGGGTTTGGAAAGCGATACCATCCGGTGTACAATAGATCGTGCAATTCATCTTGCACAAAAGATCTCTTCCCAACAGATTTACAGGACTGGAATCGCAAACTACGAACCAATGCATTTCCTTATAATTTCCAATGTGCACCTCCATTGGTTTGGTGATTGGGGTTCTAATCTGTTGGTTTGACATGCCTACGACTTGGATTGATTCGCCCGAGAGGGGTAGGTTTGGGATGTCTGCTGTTCTCACAGTAGACCTGGTAGCACCAGTATCCAATAGCAAAGTAATGTCTTTACCTTCTACTCTCCCATCAACAAATGGACCTGGCTGATCTACCGGCAAGGATGCGCCAAGCACGCACTCCTCTTCCTCCCCCCTCAGGCACCGTCATTGTGCGACATCTGAATGTTCTTCATCATTCTGTAAAAAATATTGTGTAATTGTTCTATTATTCTTACCACTTTCTCCTTGAAATCCGGTGTTCACACTGAAACTTTGATGATTCACAAAATTTGGCAAGGAGCTGGTGGCACCTGATATTGTGGAGTAACTACCTGCTGCTGCTGATTCATAAGTACTTCATTCTGCATCTGTGGGATTAAATTTTGATTTGGCCCATTATTACGCTTATTATTCTGAGTACTCTTACACTCGTTCTTCCAGTGACCAAGCTTTCCGCACGCATGACAAGGAAACTTCTTTTTCGCTTCTTCTCTGTTCATTCGTCCCCTATATTTATTACCATTCGCTCTTTGACTATTCTGACTCTGTTCTTTCACTTGATTATTATTTTGGTCATTTGTTTTCTCTTCTTGCTGTTCTGCCAATTTAACTTGTGCCCACATCATTTACTCTTTTAGCTTCCTACGCCTGGCTTCAATGTCATCTCTGCAATATTTTGCATACTTTAAAATCTCATCCACTGTCTTGTTTTGCCAACACAACTTGTGCTGCTGTATTATCTGACTGATTTCTGGTTTCAAACCATATACAAACCGATACACAAAATGTCCCATATCCTTGTCACCGATATTCTCAAAACCACTATACTGCTTAAACACATGTAACAACCTTTCATAATATGCATGTACAGATTCATTTGGTTCTTGTGTTGTTCTATCTATTTTTACCCAATCTGTTTCTTTAGGAGGAATTTTCCCTTTCAAATACGTAATCACTTGGTGATACTTTTCCATCACCTCCTCCGAGGGTGCCCCTGTCTTTGCATCTCTAGCATACTCCTCATTAGGCCAGTCAATTGTAATTTTACATTCTGTCCATAAATCAGCAGGTACCACTATATCAAATAGACCATCCAAGTCTTTCAATAAAACCTTTGAAACCTTCACAAATCTCTCTATCTGTTTGTACCATTCAACTGGTTTTTCTCTCAGCTTTGGAAAATCATTTGTAAATGACAAAATATCTTGTCGACTCCAAGGAACATGAACATATCCTCCTCCAGGAACCTCTCTCATTGGACACAATTTTTCCACTTTGCTTGAATCTCTTACTGGAAATGCAGCTGCTGCTTCTCTCGCTTGTACTTCCTCTTTCTTTCTTATCCATCTAATTCTCCATTTATCAATGTCTCCCCATTTTCGCAAAATGTTCATTAATTCCTTTATCTGTAGTCTTTTTCCAGAAGCATTTACACTTTCTAAATCTTTATCAGTAAAATCCACTCGATATGGTCTTTGTAAGAACTTTGATTTCCCTATGTCTATTCCAATCTCTGAAGCAACTTCAGTCAATCTCTCATGAAATACTCTTGCTCTCCTGGTTATACTCTTACATAAAAATAATAATTCCTCATCATTGTAAGCGTTCAATCTCTCTGTACCCACACATCCTGTCATTATCTCTTCCAATTCCACTTTCAATCTGCTGATGTCTAAAATCCTTGGTGTTGGGTTCTGATTATCTCTTTCCTGTGCCCATATTTCTATTTCTTCAGAGGTGACTACTGTTGCGCCTCCAGTTCCAGTATGAACCAAAGGTCTTCTTTCTCTCAAATTCATGGGCGTAACTCTCTTTGGAGTTTCCGTCAAAGGTTCCACATTAGGGAGATCCATTAATGAAATAATTGACTCACTTTCGCTAACCTGATCATCTGTAATTATTATTTCTTTTCTAGGACTATTTAATGGAATTGTCACAGATTGTGGTTTCTGGCAAATCTTATTATCTCCATACAATGGGATTACCGGACCAATGGTCACTGGTACTGTCAAAGCTTCAGTATTCAAATTTAATTGACTTATCTTTTGAACTAGTTCTTCTCTAGTTTTATTCAAAGTATCTCTTTCATAATCCTGCAACACTCTGTTATATGACGTCTCATGTAAAATCTGTGGGGTTAATGGCATTCCCATTACTGGTGCACTTGGGGTAACTTTACTAGCTGCTTCTTGATACAGTGGTGGATTTTTAATTAAAATATCCTCTAACAACTCGTCATCTGATTCACCATATCCTGCTGAGTTCATGTGTTTCGTTTTCTCCTTACACTTTCCTCCAGACTGTTCCTCAGCCATTAACACTGGATATAAACCTTCTGATACCATAGCTCTCCTCCATTGTTTCATCTGCCCTTCGCATGATTCATGCAAGTGTCTGGGAAAAAATCCTCTATACCTTCCACCTCTGCATTTCTCTCGTTCATATGACTCAGTGTCCCATTCTTCCAAAGCCTCATATTGAGTTAACCTAGGTCTAGGTTCCAAATCATTCATTTTCAATCTAAAATTCTGAAGAATCCTCCCATTAAACGTACCATCTTTAGGAAATGCTAACACTCCATCATCCTTTGTATATTCTATCCAGTTTTCCAACCACACGCAAGTATGATATCCTCTTTCCATCATCATAAAAGATGCTGGTGTCTTCGGTGGCTGAATAGGAATTCCCTCTCTAGTCAACACAGGCTTATCCTTTACAAAGAAATTCTTAATTTTCTTTAAAAATGACATCTTTCATTTCTCTCTATACATCCTTGAGGAACGATGTAGGAAATTGTATTCTGCAAACCCTTGAAATCTTCTACCTGTAGGTCTTGCACTAAAAGTCAAATTAAAATCCTGCATACAATCTTTCTCTCCACCAATCCTAGCGCGGCTTCTAACTAGCTATCCAATCAAATCAGGCTCACGCCCGTGATCTGACCAATGCCAGCGCGGCCTTTTCCTGACGTCAGTTCTGCTCCTTACTACTGACCCCTTCTTTAGAAATTGTGCCGCTACCCTGTGGACTGCTATTTGCTTGTGTGATATCCTTTTAACAATTGCTTGAATTTGATGTATTTTAAAGAGATTTTTAACTCTAAATACCAACGTTTGTCTAGTGTTAGCCGTGCTGGCTCCCTTGCGGTCTCCTGAGCACACCCCTTGGCTCTAGCCAATCACGCCGGGCGGGGGAGGAGTCAAAGGCGGGGAACCGGTACTTGAGTCCACTGTAGCGCGGGAGCGGGCACTTTAGAAATTGTGCCGCTACCCTGCGGACTGCTATTTGCTTGTGTGATATCCTTTTAACAATTGCCTGAATTTGATGTATTTTAAAGAGATTTTTAACTCTAAATACCAAAGTTTGTCTAGTGTTAGCCGTGCTGGCTCCCTTGCGGTCTCCTGAGCACACCCCTCGGCTCTAGCCAATCATGCCGGGCGGGGGAGGAGTCAGAGGCGGGGAACCGGTACTTGAGTCCACTGTAGCGCGGGAGCGGGCACTTTAGAAATTGTGCCGCTACCCTGCGGACTGCTATTTGCTTGTGTGATATCCTTTTAACAATTGCCTGAATTTGATGTATTTTAAAGAGATTTTTAACTCTAAATATCAACGTTTGTCTAGTGTTAGCCGTGCTGGCTCCCTTGCGGTCTCCTGAGCACACCCCTCGGCTCTAGCCAATCACGCCGGGCGGGGGAGGAGTCAGAGGCGGGGAACCGGTACTTGAGTCCACTGTAGCGCGGGAGCGGGCACTTTAGAAATTGTGCCGCTACCCTGCGGACTGCTATTTGCTTGTGTGATATCCTTTTAACAATTGCCTGAATTTGATGTATTTTAAAGAGATTTTTAACTCTAAATACCAACGTTTGTCTAGTGTTAGCCGTGCTGGCTCCCTTGCGGTCTCCTGAGCACACCCCTCGGCTCTAGCCAATCACGCCGGGCGGGGGAGGAGTCAGAGGCGGGGAACCGGTACTTGAGTCTACTGTAGCGCGGGAGCGGGCACTTTAGAAATTGTGCCGCTACCCTGCGGACTGCTATTTGCTTGTGTGATATCCTTTTAACAATTGCCTGAATTTGATGTATTTTAAAGAGGTTTTTAACTCTAAATACCAACGTTTGTCTAGTGTTAGCCATGCTGGCTCCCTTGCGGTCTCCTGAGCTCACCCCTCGGCTCTAGCCAATCACGCCGGGCGGGGGAGGAGTCAGAGGCGGGGAACCGGTACTTATGTCCACTGTAGAGTGGGAGCGCAGCAGACGCGCGCAGCGGGCGCGCCGGCGGCGCACCGAAGGCGCGCCAAAGGCAAGCCCGTCTGCGCCCGTCTGTGCCCTGATGGGCCATGGGGCCTTAATCTATCCCCAAATTGTTACGTATACCTCAGAGGAACTTAGGAAATTTCATCAATTGTCGCTCCCACTTAACCCTGCTATCTGCATGCGTCTAAGTCTTTTTGAAATCCTTCAGGCACGCAGATCCTTTCCAGAAATCTCAGAACTCATTTCGTTTACACCTCGGGCATTGAGGACTGCCCAAGTTAAACATACATAACTACGCTTATATTATCTAAACACCCGTTCCCTAGTCAAGCATCAGTTGGATGTTTTCTTGCTTTTAATTAATATCTGAAAAACCAGACATTTTTTTTGTTACAGAAACATGGTTGAATTCCGATTCTACTCCTGATGTATTGGCCGCACTACCTCACGACTACTATATCCTCCATGTGGATCGACCATTAGGAAAAATGGGTGGTGGAGTAGCCGCGATTATTCATCGAGACCACAAATTCACTGCCATTACCTCCTTAAGTCTCCCCGCAGTGGACAACATGGTCATTAAACTAGAGTCTAGCTCGACTCCGCTTATTTGTGTCCTGGTTTACAGGCCCCCGAATCACATGCCCCTGTTCCCTCTTTTGCTAAGTGAACAAATAGCCAATTTGGCAACTAATTATGCTAAAATACTATTAATAGGCGACCTAAATTATTGGTCTAATGACGTACACGGTGGGCCTCATTCTGCCGAACTGACTGATTTATTAACCAACCTCAACTTTACCCAGCACCTTGTCTCAGCCACACACATCAAAGGACACATACTGGATCAAGCCTGGACCACAAACATTATAGTGTCCGTGCCCATGATCGTACCATGTATATGGTCTGATCATCACCTAATAAAATTCACGGTAATGATTCCCTCGAGCAGTAAGACCCCCAAGGTCGAGGGTGGCATGATCAGGAAATGGAGTGCCCTCAACAACAGGAATTTCTGGATACATTGGCTAGCTCATCCCCCGCCTTTGACACTGATGTCGATCTCTTGGAAGCAAACATTTCAGCCTGGCTACTAGAGGCCAGTGACATGCATGCTCCGCTCAGGAAACTAAAACGCGCTTGTCGCTTTGACGCACAGAAATGGTTTTCTAAGGTGCTAAGAGATCAAAAATTGGCCCTTCGCCAGAAAGAAAGGAAATGGAGATTGAGCTACTCTCCTGATGAGAAACACCATTACTTGGAAGCTCGGAATGAATATAAAAAGCGATTATGGCAGCCAAGGCGGCTCACTTCTCCGCTAGAATTTTAAATTCTGATAATAGATCGAAGGAAATATTTTCCATTGTTAATGAATTATCCAATGCAGCAAGAGTCCTACCTAAACCTACACCTACTCAAGAGCTCTGTGACTCTCTGAATACCTACTTCGTGGAGAAAATTTCTAACATTAAAGCTAGTATCCCAAAATCCAGCCCCACTGAGACTACCCTTGTTACAAAAAGAATCCGTTCACCTTGGATCACTTTTCAGCCATTAACACCCAGTCCTTCATGGACTTGTTGTCTAGAGTCAAATCTGGCTCACCCAGGGACTGTTGTCCACCTCATATTTTAAAAGACATTCTTTCTGCCCTGCCGTGTATCATCATGACCTTCTTGAATGAGTCTCTTTTGCAGGGCCGTGTTCCTAAAGCATTTAAGGATGCAATTGTAGTTCCCCTTTTAAAGAAACCGGGAGCAGACCCCCAGATGCTATCAAATTATCGCCCCATCTCTCTGCTCCCCTACTTGGCCAAAGTCCTGAAAGCCCACGTAGCAAAGTGTTTGTCCAACTTTATGGAACATTCTGAATATCTAGACCCTCATCAAGCGGGATTCCATCCCGCTCACTCTACAGAGACAGTGATTCTAGCTGTACTGGACGACTTGCGAGATAAAGCGGACAGAGGTACTCCTCAGGCCCTGGTGCTTTTAGATCTTTCGGCCGCATTTGACACGGTCGATCACGAAACTTTGATGGATCGTGTCAGGCTGGCCGGCATCCAGGGCCCAGCTTTTAGTTGGATTAGCTCCTTTTAGAAGACCGCACTCAATCGGTTCGCTTGGATTCATTTACTGCTCCCAAGCTATCAACTACTTGTGGGGTCCCACAGGGATCATCACTATCCCCCCACTTGTTTAATCTATACCTCTCACCCTTGATTCAGTCTCTGAAGGCACGGAAGGTAACTACCTTCAATTATGCCGATGATCTACAGTTAACTTTCACAATAGATAACTCCCTAATTCAATCCTGGAATTCCAGGCCACTATGCTCCACATTCGCCATTGGATGGACCAGAATCATTTAAAACTTAATCCAGATAAGACCGAACTAGTTTTGACGGGGAGTAGTAAGATCTTCTGGGGCCCACACTATTGGCCGGCGGAACTTGGATTTCCGCCCGAACCCTCTATCTCCGTCAAGAGTCTAGGTGTTATCATAAACAACGACCTGTCGTTGAGATCCCAAGTTGGTGCTGTGGTCTCAACCTGTTTCTTTCAGTTACGTAAAATCAGAAAGATCAGTCGCTTGCTCACTCATGCAGCGTTGATACAGGTTGTAATAGCCATGGTATTATCACACTTAGACTACGCCAACTCAATCTATCTAGGCATGCCACTTTTTTAATCAAGCGGCTTCAGATGGTCCAGAACCAAGCAGCGAGACTGATCCATCAGCAATCAAGATGGCAATCAGCCAGACCCCTTTTAAAAAACTACACTGGCTCCCTATTTCCCAACGCACGGCCTTTAAAAGGGATGTTTAATCTTTAAGTCTCTCCACAGTCGGAGTCCCAAATGTATTAACTGCCTTTTATTAAGGCATACTCCCTCTCGTAACTTGCGCTCAGCCCACCTTCAGCTACTGACCATCCCCGCCTTCAAGTTAAAACGTCAGGGTGGCTGTAGGTTTGCATCCCTGGCCCCAAGATTGTGGAATTCTTTTCCACTGGAGGTTCGGTCATGTACTGATCTTCTGAGTTTCAGAAAAATGCTTAAGACATGGCTGTTCGGGCAGGCTTATGAATAACTATCCCCATCGGTCCCGGCATATTCTAGAGTAGCGCCATGAAACCTTTTGGTGTACGTGCGCTGTATCAATTTTTTATAACATAACATAACATACAAAGCTGCTCCTGTCACACGCCCGCTGTTTCTACCAATCCCAGTGCGGTCACTGTAACGTCAGTACCACTCCGGCAACTGACCCTCCCTTCACAAGGTAATACGAAAGCTTTATTTCTCGATATTTTCCTAACAAATTCGTTGTTATTAACGACATAAAAACATTCGCTACTCTGTCTGTTCCGCTAAATCAAAGGATAGCTTATTTCTTTCTACTGCGAGTAAAACCTTCCGCTTACTCTTCATATAAGCTCCAGAGAACCTGCTACTCCTCAGGTGTCACCCGTTTGGGAAATTTGAGACCAAAGTTTCACCAGCAAACTCCTTTTGCTGTCAATCTAGCTTGGAAGAACCTGCTACTCCTTCAGGGTTACCCTTTCTAGGTGATATAACGCCTAAAGTTTCACTAGCGAACTCTTTGCTATCAATCACTCTCACTTTTACACATCAAATAGTCCCTACTTTAACACTGCCAGCCCTACCTAGCTTCTCAGTGTTATTCCAACAGACGAGTAACCTCACTGCAGTGTGGTTTCTATCGCCACCCGCTATTCATTCCCCGGGAATTTTCCAGACAACATAAAACAAGGGCGCTAACTCTTTTTGTTAAACATAAATCAATAATCAATAATCTATACTTATCACCAAACTAATCAATAATAACCATAACTCTGCTACCAGAAAACTGATCCAGCAGTGTACTAACAGCAGATACACATCTACCATATACTGACCTGGGCCCATATAACTACTTCCACAAAACACCAAGTAGACCGCTGGAAACTTTAGTTTATGATTTTCATACTTCAAGATCTAGTTATTTCTTTTCCCTAACTAAACCTTTCACTGATCAATTAGTTATTTCCTCTGGTCAATGGACCATTAGTTGGAACTAGTTGATGGTGATAATTAACATAACTTAGTAAACATTTCTCAATTAAATGAAATAATCACAGACTCGGGAAGTTTTAAAATCTTTATCTAAATTAGTTGCGTGTGAACCATCTCAACCGTTTCAGTACAAACACCCTCATTCGCAGGAGTGTCAATTCAATCAAGTTTCAATAGGCAATAGCAAGTCAGATCCATGCAATAACTATGCTCAGAAAGAAGAGGACAGAGAGAGAAGAACATCTATCAATACGATGAATTTATAATTACCAAGTATGGTGTGAAGACCAACTCCCTGGCCAAAGGGCTGGTAAGGGTCCCCCGGGATAGATCAGGAGACAAAGACTTCAGGACAGGAATCAGGACAGGATACTTCACCTCTCGAGATACCGGCGACTGCGTCGCACCCCTCTCTGACACTCTCTTCCTCCTCGTGGTTCTTCCGCGATCTTCTTTCTAACCCAATTAAGTTAAATAGATGGTTCTGCATTCGATTTCTTCATCAGCGTCTCACTGCATCAGCACCACCCCAGCACCGACAGCATCCCGAGCTCTGCTTCTGTGCTCACGTTAAGCTCCGTGTCAGCTCTCGAATCATCAGCTTCACTAACTAACTAAAACTACCTCAATTATACCTTTCCATAACCATGTACCACCCATTAATGTTTCAATTTCACAAAATACTAACTCTGATTGGACAGGCGAGGGGGGGATGATCATCACACCATGCTTACATTTCACTTATTTCATTAAACCATTGTTTTCAAATCCCTCCCCTCAAACTTTATTAAATCATTTCCTTTCCCATACATCTCTAAACTTTATTAATACAAAATGTTGCAATGTTATGAATAAAGCTCCTTCATATGAACTCTTCACCCTCATGTTCCCAGGGCACATCTTCGCTGGCCTTGGACGCGTGACAAGTCCTTACTCATCTCTCTTTATTCTCTCTCTGGTGCGCATGCGTGGGGTCAAGTCAGTCAGCTCAATTCAGACAAGTGTGGAGGGCCCAAATGCGCACTAATAATAAAGTCAAAAGAAGAAATGTTATTTTCAAAAATAAATGGTTTCACTGTACACCACCAACCTCTACTCTAACCCACTCTATTTATTATTACCCTTTCTGCATTTGCGTTAGTATAAAACTTATTTTCTATTACAGCCAAGCAGGTGCCATGCATCTGAGCTTTCAGGCGGCCATTTTATCGTCTTTTGCACAGGCGCAAGATTTTCCCTCCAAGCATTAGTACGTCATACTATGTAGATGTAGTAGACACATGCGCAGTAAAGATCCCTTGTTAAAGTGCGTTTTAGTCCTTCGTTCATATTATTGCAGTTAGTAAACACATAGGCAAGCTTCACTGTCCCGCGTGTCTTTTTCTAAATGCGAATTATTAATTACAAACACGTTGTTAGTAATTCGTTAATGAGTTAAAACAAAAGGATTGCTTCCGAGCAAGTCTCATTTACGAGTCCTTGCTCCATCAGCATCGCCGAGTTATCGCCACTTTAGCGCCGCAAAAGTGGCGATAGAATTATCGCCCCATTCGCAAGCTGGTGCTAACTGCCTACATCGCCACATAACCCGCGATAGCTGGCGCAAAAAATATCGCCACGGTTGACACCGCCAACTAACGCTAATGAGATGCAGAATAGGCGTGTCCATGCAAAAACACACGAAAAGACAACACCGCACGATTCTCAACGGACAGCCAGATCTGCGATGCGAGTCAAAACCCGGCGATAAGCCGCGGTAGCAGCAGGTATTTAACACCTGCCTTTTGCTGGTGCTAAGCAGGACGACCACCTGCAGTATGAAAGGGAGCCCAGACCAGAGCCACACCTGAAGACCAACAGACGCCATGGAGCTACTGATCATGCAGCTCGGAGACCCAAGAGGGCAACAACACCCACCGCCACCACCCCCAGGCCCGCCACCACCCCCAGGACCCACCCCGCCCCCCCCGGACTACAACAGAGGCAGCGTAGACAAAGACAGCGGACCTACAGTAAATGCACCAGCCTCACAGACCTAACGCCAGAGGAGGTCATTGCTCACTACAGGCTCAAAAGGACAACCATCCTCCGCATCTTGATGCACATCGTCCACAGGCTGACGGTACCAACACAGTGGAGAACCAACATCACTCCGCAGACAAAGCTGCTGGCTGTACTGCACATGTTGGCCTCTGGTACCTTCCAACCCACAACTGCCAAAGTCGGAGGAGTCTCACAGCCAGCCCTATCCAAGTTCATCACACCTGTGCTGGATGCCATCATCAGCCTGGTACCCCAGCACCTTCACTTACCCCACACTGCGCAGGAGCAGCTGGAGACCAAGCAAGGCTTCTACGCCATAGCTGGATTCCCTCACGTGTTAGGGGCTATTGACTGCACACATGTCCTGCTTGTGCCCCCTGCCGATACTGCACACAACTACCGCACAGAAAGCACACGCATTCCATCAATGTGCAGGCAATAGTGGACCACCGGGGACTCTTCACCAATGTTGTGGCCAACTACCCAGGCAGTGTGCATGATTCATTCATCTTCCGACAGTCCATCATCAACCAGCGCTTCCAGGATGGCACCTATGGAAATGCATTGCTCGTTGGTAAGTACCAAATGAACACACCACCCACCTCAACTCCACAGTCATGCAACTCACCACTCTGGGAATGGGCACGCAGCAAAACTACATGCAACATGCCACACAACATGCCCACCGACCAGACATGACAACACGACTCAATTGGGAACCTGGGCTTGACATGTACACAACCCAGCTACGGCATGGCACCACAGCCACACAATAGCAGAATGTGTGGAGATGTTGGAAGCAGGCATGTGCGTGGGTGGCAAGTGACTAATGAATGAGTACCTACCCAATGACAAGTGTGGCGTGGATGTGCTGGACAGACTTGAGTATGCAAACCACGGAAATGTCCATGTGGACATTAACCGCTGGTGCATGGAGCATAGTGGCCAGTGCACGCTACCATGTCACCACAGGCTGTGGGGTGGAACGCAGTGATGACGCTCGTTACATCCCCCCCTGAAGGTGTGGGCAAAGTGGGTTGGCCCTGCGTACGCCAGGCCTGCATAGGGGTGTGAATAAAAACCCCGTCGCTCTGGGCGTGGTTCTCTTCTGGAATGGCCAACGTGTCTGCCTGGGCGGCGCCTCTCAGCCCACCATGAGGCCGACGCTGTGAGCGGCGGGGCCTGCGACCCTGTGTGCCTGCTGCACCCCAGGCCGCTGGTCCCCACACCCATCTTGCCTGCCCCAGCGCACCAAGGCCGCTCTGCTCACCTGCCGACACCGGCCTGTGTCAAAGAGGGCCCACCACGTGCCGGTGCAAGCTCTAAGCCCCAGGCCCGCGACCTTGGCAGCCACCTCAGACCATCGCTGGCCTCCACGACGCAGGTAGCAGTCCTCTCTCGTTGACATACCCCACCGGCTTACACTTCGGCCCAGTTGGTGGCACATATTGAACTGAATCTTGGGTTTTGAATGGCAGTGACCAAATGTTAATGGCAGCGTTTATATTACTAAACTCCCTTCGATCCGTGAGCTAAACTCTGCATCGCAAGCACACAACACGTGTGTGTGGGCCCATGCTGAGCGCTGCTCACGGACCACACTGCGGTCCAATAGGTCCCACATCCAGCACTTTGTCGTGATTCATGAATGGCAGAGTCCATACCAGTGAACGCACGGAGACGAGTAAGAGGAAGATGCGGTTCAGTCTGGATGTAAGCCGGATCCTCGTTACGGAGGTGACCGAACACCAGCAACAACTGACCTGGGGCCACTAACCCTGTTCAACGCAAGCCGGCGACACGTGGTGCCACTAACCCTGTTCAACGCAAGTCGGCGACACGTGGTGCCACTAACCCTGTTCAACGCAAGCCGGCGACACGTGGTGCCACTAACCCTGTTCAACGCTGTTGTATGATGTTACAACGCATTCCGTTGCAACGCATGCCTTCACCACACATGCGTTACAACCCGAATGCCATTCCCACGCATTACCTTTACCACGAATATTCCTTTACCACGCATACTTTTACAATGAGTTTCGTTGTAAATTCATGCATGGTAAGGGCATACTCTTTGTAAAGGTTATTCCCCCACCCCATAACCCTTCTTACAAATACTCCTCCCCTGCCCTTAACCCTAAAATCGGACCCCTTCTTTTTTTTAAATTAAATTTAAAATTCCCCTTACCTCTCCACGTCGTCTCTTCTCTTTTTTCTTCCGTGTTGACGTTGCACGTCGTATAGAGGAAACGGAAGTGTTTTTCCGTTTTCTCTAACGATGCCGATTGCCTCCCGATTGCCTCCACATCCCTACTTAAATAGGTGCGGTTTCTTTTTTTGGGGGGAAACCCCCCCAATCCCCTTTTTTTCATGTTTTTTTGGGGGGAAGGGAGACCCCCCCCAAGCCCCCTTTTTTTTTTTTTACTCTTTAACACACATGCCTTTACTATGTATTTCGTAGTAAAGGTATGAATGGTAAAGGCTATTCGTGGTAACCACGCATGCGTTGTAATGCATACGTGGTTAAGTTATGCATGGAAACGGCCGCGTTGTAGTGGCCGTTTCCCGTTCATCGCAAGCCGGAGGCACGTGTTTGTGGGCCCCTGCAGACTACTGGCTCCGGCATGCACTGCAGGCCAGCCGGCCTCACACCAATCACATCAAGGCGGGACCAGCCAGGGCACTGCATAGTCGCAGGCTACACACATGCTCGGCTCTGGTGCCTCAGCCTCCGTGAGCCACACGTCATCGCCACATGACATTCCAATGCCATGTGTGGGAGTACCAGGAGGAGCTGGCTGAACTGCGGTTGGCCCACGCACACCGCTGCCACCGGCCGACACTGCGGTCAAGTAAGTCCCACATTTGTGACTGGGTCTTGATTTCTGAATGGCTGAGTACACACCAATGTACACGCCTCATCGCAGACTGCATCCCCTTGCAGCCCTGGTGCCACTGACTCTGTGCGCCATGAGTCATGGTCACTCTCTGGTTGAACTTTGGTGGCGTCTGAGTCTGTGGCCTGGGGGTTGTCGTCATCATCACCTGGCAGGTACGGACTTGGTGTTTGGCATGAGTCTGTGGCATTCATATCACCCATGTTGCCTGTTGCTGCTTGGTTGTGCCCTCTGCATCCTGCCATGGGGGAACACCTTCCACTGTCCCACGATACACTCAGCGACAGTCACCTTGGACATCTATGAGGACCCGCTCAGCTCTCATGGGCCTAACCCAGTGCATCGCAAGTCCCATCCCGTGGCGGTGTGCCCGTGCCGGCCGCTGTGCATCCGGGGCCACTAACTCTGTGCACCTCAAGTCATTGTCCCTTGCTGTTTGTACTTTGAACGTCTGATTGAGTTATGACTGTTGTAGTTGTTGCAAGCACCAGACAATCCCTGGGGGCTGTCTTACACTCACCCCATGCACAGCCAGCACAGGCATCACTGGACTAGTGTGCCTGCCGACACATCATGCCGAACCACCTATTGACTCATCTCTCTCTGCACTGTCACAGGTGATCAGGGATATGCACTCTGCCCTTGGATGATGACACCCCTCCGAGACCCAAACACACATGCCCAGAGGCAGTACAATGCATCCCACATACGCACCAGGGGCATTGTGGAACGCACATTTGGCGTGTTGAAGTCACGTTTCAGGTGCCTGGACATCACAGGCGGAAGGCTCCTGTACAGGCCAGACATTGTGTGCAAGATGATTGTTGCATGTTGTGTTTTGCACAACATCTGTGTATGCTCCAATACCCCATGGATACCAGTGCCAGATGCACCGGACGATGATGAGGACGAAGGGGCAGGTGGCCCACACCCCACTGCAGCTGCAGCAGGAATAGCCCATAGGAACACCATCATTGCCAATTTCTTCACCTGAGCACGTCACTTTGTGTCCGTCCTGTACAATGATGGGACAGTACAAATTGTCCACTGGCACTGCATGTGTAAATAAAACTGATACAGGTTATAGGTTGTACACGTCCATTGTCATGTCACAGATTCCTGCAATGCCAGATGTGATTGGCCATTTTGTGCACGCATGCGGCACCAATATTGTCCTGTGTTCTGTTGTGGAAGTGTTGCAGTATGTACCACATTGTTGACGATGTTGGGGTGCTCAAATTCTTATGTGTGTATGGTGCACTGCAGCTCTGAATTGGCTGCCACTCATCCCTTTCAGGCGGTGTGCCTTTCACTTCTGTGCCTCTACGGTGCTGAGATGTTGCTGACTTGAGTGAATGGTGCACTTCGTCGTGTTGTGCTCGTGGTCATGGTCGGTAGGCGGATGTGTAGTTGACATCAGGGGTTTTTTGTGCACGTGGATGTGTCCGAGTGTGACCTGCACCTTTGCGGATCTGGCCCACACTGAGCCGCATCAGTGTCGTGGCCTGCACATTGATATGATAGTTGGACTGCAGCAATGCTACTCGTCATGTAGTGTCTCTTGCATTGTCAGTGTGGCTGACGGATACGCATCTTCGCTGGGTTTTGCACGTGTGCATGTGTTGGTTGTGTGATTGGTGATGTGTTGGGTGGGGACCCCTTTGGGCACATGGTGGAGGTGGGTCTACTTGGTGTTTGTGTGTGTGCTGCAGTGTTCCAGGGGGATCAGGGACATGATCCGGAGTCATTGTGGGTGTGCAGTGTGCTCTGCTTAATTGTGCATGTGTGCCATTGTGCCCATCTCCCCCCGTCCCCCACTCCCTGGTAGGTACTCACCCTATTGATGTTGTTTCAGGTCATGTTGAGCAGTGTCCGGGTCCTCTGATCCTGTCACCGTCTCCCGACTGATGACTGTGGCCACCATTTTCTCCATTTCATCCTGCTCCTGGTGTTCTGCTGGCCCCCCACCTCCAATGTGCGTTGCTGCTTTCATGTTGGCAGCAAGTTCCTTCTTGGGTTTGCCCTTCGCATCATTCCAGCGCCTCTTGTCCTCTTCCATTGTCCTACTTGGCGCGGCAACGGCATTCTCATAGTCCAAGATGGTCTGCCATCTCAGCGTCTTTTCCCCCAATGACACGTTGGAGGTGACGTACAGTTGGTGGTGGTGTTCTATCTCATCCGTGACTTGGATCCGGGTTTCCTGCAGACTGTACCCCGTCTTCCTCTCCCTCTTCTCATTGCCCTTCCACGACACCTCGCTTCCTGGCTGGGCCTCCATGGGTCTTGTGGGTTTCACGTTGTCCTCTGCACTCGGTCCGGGTGCATCCTTGGTGCTCCACAGTTCATCTTGTTTTTGGTGTGATCTTTTTGGGTGTTTTTCTTGTGCTTTTCCCCGCATGATGCGTGGGACTTGCTGGCCTCTCGCTAGTTATCACACAGATTTCATCGCGGTTGGGCCCATTGCAACTTTTTTCGCGTTGGGGTTTGCATTTTTATCGCCGTCGCTGTAGTTGTTTCATGGACATTTGCCACGTTCTCGTGCGATTATCGCACTGTATCGCCGTATTGTGAATGCCACGTTGACACTGCGTTATTTTCCCGCGATGGACTGCGATGTGAGAAGTTGCGGTAAGCTATTTTGGCGATGTTTATCGTACGTTCTTGTGAATATACCCCTGAGTGTGCTAATATTTGGGACTGTACGCACACTAGCTGTATTATCTACAAGAACCGCCTGCTGTGTGCTGCTAATAGATCTAGAGGGAGCTGGGTTCAACATGGCCGAGTTTAATGAATTCCCTGTTCTTTGTGTGGGTGCCATCTAAGCTTGGGAGGTTTGCAGCCAGGGTTTTTTGGTGCCCCTGGCATGAATTATAAGAATGGTTCCATGATTGGTGTTTGCATTGGCTGATGCTACAGAATTTCACCCCACTGGATGTATCACAAATTGTAACAATACTTTATTAGCTACTAGATCAGCAAGAGTACGATCAATAGCATCCAATCAAGAAACAATCGGTTCTAATAACTTTATAAAGTTTGCTTCAAATTCTTGCCAGTTCAAAGTCAATATAGCATCGTTCTGTTGGGTGGCATGACTAGTTGCTGCGCCCTGGGAAGGACTGCCCTTTCTGGGTTTTTTACAAGAGTAACTGGAGCAGGTTTAGACAGGCCTCTTTTCCTTTTGGCAGTAGGAACAGTTACCTGGGAAGGTGTCTGGCCCGCAGTGAGCCAAGAAGATGCTGGCAAAGCTGCTTGTGGGGGCTCACAGACAATGATCTGATTAACTAATGGTGGTGTAACGACCCGGCTAGGGGACAATGGAAGACCAGTTACACACTCCCTGGCTCCCATGAACAACCTCCTTTCTGTTAGGGCAATCTCTTTATCCAAGACAGTTGTAGCTTAAGCCAAGAAACTATCTAATGAAGTAATGGGTACCTCCTCCGTAGCTGCCTGAATCAACTTTTTCTTGCCCATTCTGCTGGAACTTGAAGGAATTGACCCCTTAGAGGAGGGGCCGAGCCTCCTCCGGGCTCCCACGGGCATGGACGGGCCCGCCCTTGGCCCAGGCTTCGCCCAGGCACAGCCTGTGCATGTCCCTGCACAGGTCCCGCGCCACGCTCCCGTGGTGCACTTTTATGCATGAGTCCTCAGGAGCAGGGATGATGGGAGGTGTAATCTCCCCAGCGGTGGCAATGATGGCACCGCTATCCCCACAAACAAATAGGCTGTTGGCAGCTTACACAGTCGTGGAAGCGTAGTGCACTTTTACACGCGAGTCCTCAGGAGCAGGGGATGATGGGAGGTGTAGTCGCCCCAGCGGTGGCGATGACGGCACAGCTATCCCCACAAACAAATAGGCTGTTGGTGGCTTGCACAGCTGAAGGAGCGTGGCATGCTTTTATGCGTGTGTCCTCAAGAGCAGGGGATGATGGGAGGTGTAGTCTCCCCAGCGGTGGAGATGACGGCACTGCTATCCCCACAAACAAACTGGCTGTTGGTGGCAATTAAGAAATCTAAATATGCTCTGCGCAAGCCTGCCACTGTGACGGCGATGGAGTAATGGTAGTGAGCAGAGGAGTTCACCATGTCATCAGTGGTGAGCCGTTTACGCAACAGTAAACACTCTGTCAACGTGGACTGTGGATCAGCCAGCCCACATCTAAATACGTTGGGTGGGAATCCATCAGCTCGATGGAGTACTTGTAAATGCCGCCATGGAGGGATGACTGGAGTACCACCAAGAACTAAATAAGGCCCTAAATACGTTATTGTAATCAATATTGTTCATAAATAGAATACATTTTCAAATTGCAACAGAAAGAATGTCATCTACTTCATGAATTGTCCCTGCGATATAATGTGCATAGGCCACACCACACAACCAGTCAAAACATGTATCTTACGACATAGGTCACGCATCAGGTGTCAAGTACAAGGTGCACCTCTTGTTGAATGCTACAGGAAGATGAATCATTTTGCAGATGAGTTTAGTTTGTCAGTTTTGTCTGTTGCTCAAAGCAACCCTAAAGAGGGATCTATCACATCCATTCTATCCAAAAAATAGGCACTTTAATTAATCGCAACAGTACTCCTTTTTCAATTTGCTACAGTTTTTGCCCAGTAGGTATGGAGTTGGATGGGCATACTCCCTTATATATTCTGGTTTAGGCTTAGAATAATAAGCAGGTAGGAAGGACTGAAGAAAGAAGATACCAAAGGTGGTGGAGCTCGTCCAAGACTGTCTGGTGCTGCACAGTGCTACCTCTTTGAAAGGGAAGTACAAGTACACGTTTTAGCTTGATGATAGTGTACATGTACGTGGTTAGTAGAAGAGCAATACCTTGCAGTTATAACTATTATTAGGAAAGGGAACTCTTTTTAGTGCATTGGTTAAAAGGTGGAAATAGAATTGGTAACTGAAGGAGTAGTTAGTGTTTTTTACTAATAGAAATTGTACAGCTAATCAGTGTCTTCTTCTTCTTCATACCTATCAGAACACATGCCATGACCACCACTGCTGAAGACATGTCTGCCTCTTCTCATAAGTATTGTTTATTACAGCACTATTTTGTATTTTTCAGAATTTTACCCACCCTCTGTAACTTCCATAGTTATCTGTTTTAGTGTCTGTTAAGTTTACCTATCCAACCTCCTGTATTTACATTAACATTCCCTTCCAGTATCTGTTTCCTCACACTTTCTTTCTGTCTACTTCAATACTACCTACTATTTCCTTTTTCTTTTCCCTTTTTTTTACTGAGGTAGCTCTAGCTACTAGCAAGCAAGTTAAGCAGCTTTTCCCGCTAACACCACGTTTTGTCATTTCCTCTGCATTGTCTTCTCCTTCCCTTGTTCTTTGTATTCTTGATCCTTTTCTAGCCATTTTTAAGAAATGTTATTGTTTCACATATTTTGGTTAGCAGCAATTTCATATTGCTTAGGTATTTCTTTTTACTTGTGCAAGTATTTTGGAGTTGGTCGTTATAATACTAACTATGTGCTTTTCTTAGCGTTTGTCCAGGATGTGATGGAGTGGACCTACAGGATGACCAGTGTATGGTGTGTACAGAAGAAAATGGTTATTTGACTCCACAGGGATTGAGGCAATGAGAACCGCACTTATTCTACTGTGGGGATAGTCAAAAACTAATCTTGGTGCACAGAACCAGACGTTCAACTCCCCCAAACTTCCTAAAGTTAAGGAACCCTTAACTCATCAATCAATACATAATGGTGCAGCACCCAACATTGTGCGAATCAAATAATTTTACATCAAGCAAGAGTTCAGCAAAAGCACTTTAGATAGTGTGACACAAATTACATGTTTCTTAATACAAAGCATCAATCAGACATATTCAGTTTATAATCCTTTATTCTTTTATCTTCTTCCTTATAATCAGTTAAGGCACATAGCCAGCACGCTACGACTTCTCGGACTTCTTTAGGGCTCCCAATAAAATTCTTCTCAATTTGGCTAGACGGTATGATTCTGTTAATTCCTCTGTCTATGGTCGTATGTTTCACTGATTTTTTTATCCTCTCAAAATGAGGTGTGTCCACATGGTTGTTTGCCATAAAACCGTAATTTAGAAGGATGTGAAAGATGTCATCATCTACAATATTCAGAATAAATGTTACACTCCAGTTAGTGGCATCCTATAGTCCAAGGACAAAATTCCCAGTTTCTCCATGCACAGGGTTCCACAATGTAATATATGGTGAGGTCAGTGGTAAGTGAAGTTCCTTATTCTCAATGCAGCTGCTGCATTTGCTAAGGGAATCTTTATTTTCCCCCTAATTATAAGCCTGTTAGCACAAACCTCAACCATTTAGGCTATCAACCTTTCTATATTTCTATCTATTTCTCTCAACCTTCCATTTGAAAGGGAAGAAGATGTAGGCTGACCAGTGCTCAACTACAGTACCCACCAATACCTATCTCTACTTTCAAAGCACTGTGACTCCCATCTTGTACCACATTTGTCTCATACTGTCTTTCTAAGATTTTATGCCATCTCTTTCACAAACTGGGTAACCCAACCTAACTCTAGCCCAAGCTTTGGCAGAAAGTCAACCTTACATGACAGAGTAATACTCATTCCCAGTACCTAACCCAGGAACTGCCTATGTAACTATGTGCTTGCAGTGGGTACAATTTTCATGTTTTTTCTTTTGTCTTTAGAACATATTGAAGGCCAGACAAATGGTGAAGAAGAAAAAACCCCAAGAAAAAGGCTCTGTGGGAGTTAGTTGCTTGGCTGTACCAGACCAAGACTAAGGCCATTGCAGTGGCCTTGTTCCAGCTGGGGGACCTGCTGGAAGAGGGGAAAGCATCAGGAACATTGTTTCCCCAGCTGTCCGGTAATCATCACCTTTACAGCCATAGTGGGCAGTCGAGTCACACCCCCCACTGCACCCCGCCAACATCCAGCCAAACTCACCTTTTCCCAACATCCTCTACATGTTCCTCCACTGCAAAAATACTTGAAGGCACAGAGGACTTTAAAAAAGGGCATGGAAAACTGAAAAGCATCAAAAAAAGACTTTAGAGTGCGTATCCGTATCTTGGAGTGCCATTTCCATAGGGTGGGGGTGTTTCGAGTGGTATGGGTGCAATGTGAATAGTTGGTCATGGTTTTAGTGTTGTTTTAGTACTTTTTTATTAGAAGGGTTGCCCTGCTGCTGGTGGTCTATTTTAGAATTTATGGAGGGAGAGGGTCTGTTGTGGGTGGAATGGGTGGCTCATTTGCTTATAAAGTAAATATGGCTTTTTAAAGATTAATGTGATTAGCCATTTGTTTATTTCACTATTGCCTCTCTGTTAATTTTAATTAAAGTCTAAGGCCAGGATGATCCACCAAATTACCAACAAAGGATGAGCCTCAAACCTGTTTTATCACAAATAAATTGTCCAATGGTCCCTCCCCATGATCCTGTTATGTTGTCATGTTATGGTTACTTGTTGAGAGCACATATCACCCTGGTGGGTATCTTGGTGCCTGTGAGAAGGGGGTGCTGTTCTGACTGGGACCTATCGAAATAGCCAAGTTTTCAGTTTTTTCCAGAATTTTTGTAGTAAACTGACAGTTCTAATGTGAAGGGGGAGTTTGTTCCAGGCTTTAGGCGCAAGATACAAGAAGGCACAGCCACCAACTCTACAAATGCTCGGCACTGAGGCTAGCAGGAAACTGGCTGATCAAAGGTGTCTGGTTGGAGTATGACATCTGATGTGGTAGTTGAGGTAGGCGGGGTCTGGCTTAAGAAGTGCCTTGTATGTGTGAGTGGTTAAACTGGGTGCGCTTGTGGTTGGGGAGCTAGTGGAGGTTTTTGAGATGAGTGGATATGTGGGTGCAGGTGGGAGGTTGAGTGTGAGTCTGGCTGCTGTGCTCTGGGTGATCTGGAGCCATTAGATGAGCTAAGCATAGATTCTGACATAGAGTATGTTTCCTCAGTCTAGTTTGCTAGTGATTAGAGCTTGGGTGATAGTTCAGCGAGTGTTGAGAGGAATCCATCTGAAGCTGTTCTTGAGGATCTTGTGGGTGTGGAAGCAGGAAGAGGTGATCAAGTGGACGCTGCTTGACATTGATATTTGTTTGTCGATCACGATTCCCAGGTTTTTGAACTGGATGGATGGGGTAGGTGTTCATTCCAGTTACCATGGCCACCAGGTCGAGGACCAGAGTGCGGTGTCCCTTCCCAAGAGTACCGCCTCTGTCGTATCCGAGTTGATCTTCAGGCAGTTGTATTTCATCTAGAGATCAATTTCTGACATTCAGTCGATAAATATTGCTTGGTTGTTGGCGGTGTCTTTTGAGAGGAATATGATGAATTGTTTGTCGTAAGAGTATGAGATGATGTTGACACCATGGGTTCCGACTATGTTGGCAAGCAAGGAGGAGCTGTGGTATTGTCTTGGTCCATGATGAGCCAGGTGTCCTTTTTCCAGGTGCTCTCTACTTGAACTCCATAACCAGCCTACCTCTACAGACCACCCTCCTGAGATCAGTGTTGGAAAACTGACCATGCCCTTCCTACCTTAGCTCCCCTCTCATGGCTTGATGTACTTGAATAGCTGCCCTACCCTCTGTAGTCCCCACTAGAGAATACTTATTTACAACCCATAAAATAGAGATGTCACATTATTCATGCTATGCTCCCCAAGTCCAATCACAACCCCCTTCCTTGCAGTTCCTACCCGAGTAGAAGAAATGTATAATTTGCCACCATCATCAATAGGCCCAATATGATTTAGGGGTTTTGCCAAAGGGACTTACTACTGGTGGTCCTAAAAGACCCAGACTAGGACTGCGAAACAGGAATTGAATGGAGCAGGTGATGGTAAATCAGTCAAAGATTCTCATTCTGCAACATGATTAAAAAACTAAAAGAGGCGTGCTAGAATTAATTAAAAGTAATTTAACTATATTCTATTAAAATGGAATCTTACATCAAGTTTTAAATTTTAAAGAAGGAAAAAGGTTGTTGAATATGTTTTATTATTAAATAATTACAATGTTTTATTTTCATATATTTTTAACATATTTATTTGTATGTTTAAATATTTTAAATAATTTTATACAACAATATTCAATTATTTTCTATTAGAGGGGCTGGCCATGTGGGGTTCTGCACATACTTCAGCTCTAAGCTGGGGTAATTTACTCCTGTTTTGTGTCCCTTTTTGGCTGGAGTAACCTGAGAAGGGCAGTCTGTGATTAGCAATGGACTTGCGCTTTTTTGGATGATGCAGCACCATGTTCTCTGTGTATGAGGAGCCCACTGCATCTTAGTGTTGGCTTCATTTTTATACTCAACCATGGGAGAAGAGGGCCTATTTCCATTGAATTAGGGCCATGTCACCCTTGCCAGGTTATTGGTTCCAGTAGCATAGCAAAGGCAACCATGAACCCTAATGAAAGCAGGGTAAATGAACCCCCAAGCCTCTGGAAGGATAATAAAGGACAGCCATCAATTGGGCGAAGTAAACCACTCACAACTATGGAATACAGTGCCACTGCACCTGCTGCACAATTCATTGCCATGCCCCTGAGTGGTTAAAAAAAGCACGTTTTTATTAATAGTAAAATTAGGGTGATATACATACATCATTTGATTCAGAAATCTTACTTGTAAATAGCTTTTTCCTGATCAGTTTTTACTGTTTATCTCATGCTTTAGAAATGACATTCTGTGTTTCCTTCGTAGCTCCCATCAACGATACAATATTTCCCAATATTATGTACAGCTTGTACTACAGAATCTTATTGTGAATCAATGTCAATGCCTGATGGAAGATTTTATAACTTGGACTTGCTACAAAATACGATAAAGACAGAATAAATTCTGACAGTGAAGGGTAAGAGGTCCTACGCAGCACAATCTAACATTTACCTGCAATCTTGAAAGAAATCAAACTGTCTCACAGAGTTTCATATTTGCTTGATACAAAAATAGCTGGCATTTGATTGTTTGAATTTGTTCCATCTTTGCTTTTGAGCTGTTCCTGTATCGAGAAGATATTACTCTATGCACTGTTGGTTAAAAAGAATTTTGTAACCGGCAGTTGTCACTCACTACTCCATATACAGCATTCAATAGAAAAAGACGGGTTTTCATAGCAAAGGCTCAAGCTCCTAATAGGATTGAAATGTGAAGGATTGTCTGGATCATGTACTTAAACAACAGTAGATGTAAACACTCTATTTCATAATAAATTCCAAAATACCAAACCCAAATTTACATTGCCTCATATGTTATAGACAAATACTCGTGTTAATACAACAATGATATAATATGATACGAATTTATAAAGCGCAAATAATACCCCCAAAACAGAGATCCAGGCTCTAGAGATAAAAACAAGCACACGCAAGTTATAAATGTAGTTTTTCAGCGAGACTACATTTTATACAATGTTCAAGTTTGTCTAAAAAGGAGGAAGACCCACGCCTCCAAAAATATGTCCTTGAGTAACTTGGGGGTAAAAATTAAGTTTGGGTTGGATGATCTCAAGAACCAGCCAGGCTTGTGGGGATGGATGATTTTCCGAATACTTGTGAGGCCTTTATAGGAAAGAGCCTACGTACAAATAAATCGGATGAGATACCACTTCTCTAGGATTACCCTGCCTCCCAAACGCTACAACCACGTGTTGTTATTAGAGCCAAAGGGACTGTCAATTTACAGTCAACAGTGCCCCGATGGCGCTGAGGACAGAAAATTTACTCCGAGGGCCTGATGGAGTGCTGGCCATTGTAGTAAGGACATCCCACAACCTCCCCTATTTAGGGCTAGTGGTCTGATGTCCTTTTTAGGTCTCGCCTAGGCAGCGCATGCTCTGTCTCTTCGAGAGATGCTGTATACAGTATAATGGGGGAAGCTCCGCCCACTTTCCACCTATCTTTTTGATTGGCCGAATTCCTAAATGCTGCAATCTGATTTGTTTTCCTCAACTTAATCCCGCCTCCTGACAGCCATGTCGTCATTTTTCTCCTTCCATAGCTATCGGCCCCTTTACTTTTAAAACTGTTTTGTTCCCCTGCCTCCCCCCGTTCCCTCCCGCAGTCCGTCACTTCTTTTCCCACCACAACCCCCCACCCACTCCTGTTCCTGCCTTCTTCGATGACCGCAGTTTTATTTACAATGCAATAGGACTCGCGTAAATACGAGTCCTATTGCATTTGTAAATGCTTTTTTGCCCCTCTGATTGGCTGGCTGCATTCGCACTCTATTTTGCCTGACTTAGACTCTTGAATGCTCGTGATGCTATACATCGTACTCATGCGCGCCAAAAGTCTGCCTCTGCCTCTTGCTTATTTATTTGTGTTTTCGCGGTGTCCACTTCAGGGACACCGCGCTCGGTGTTAAAGATAGAAAAAAAGTGCGTGCTCGTTATTGTTATAACTTGGTGATATGTACGCACACTTGTTCTTATGAGGTAGGCGAACCGTGTGTGTGAGCGGAGCCTGTCTGCCTGCCCGCGACCGGCTGGAGGTGCAGTGTACTTGTGCAGGACTGTGCTCACCGGAGCACATTGAGTGGTCCTGGGCAGAGGAGCTTTCCTCCATGCATGGTGAGGCGCTGGACCTGGCATGGGTCCGAGCCCGGACAGCAGAAGTGGAAGTTGCAGTCAGAGGTTTGGCTCAGATCATGCTGCATCAGTGTTTGCAGAGGTGCAGAGGGGAAGGGGGGTGAAACTCGGGGCTCAGGGCTTCATGTGAAATGGCAGCGGGTGGTAGAGGCAGTGGTGTTACGTGTATATTTCTTAGTAGGATGAGTAGGTGAATGAAGGACTGTGGAGGAGGGGTGGGATGGGCGAAGGCAGTACATTGTGTAAGGAGGAGCTGGGGAAGTAGGAGGTGCGTGTGTTGAGTTTTTATTTAATGTGACTTGTTTAAGCCAAGCGTGTGATGTTGATCGAGTGCAAACTTCTGGCGATTGTGTACAGACACACATATTGTTTCAGCTGCACTGATATTTATGAGTGCCGATAGGGTGGTTGTCGGCGCGTGATCCTCGTCCGCAGCAGCAGACCTGCAGCCAGCGCACCTCTCTGAGGTCAGGTGACGCGGCAGGCAGGGCTGCTCGGGAGGAGCGCTTGAGGCAGGCTGGCACGGTGTTTTATTTTGTTTTATGCAGATTTATATAGCGCGAACTCTACCTGAAGGTATTGGAGCGCTTTACATGAGCTCCGGTTACGTTACACAAGGGCACATTCAGGCACGGGGAGATTATGTGATCGGCAGGCAGGGCTGCTCGGGAGGAGTGTTTGAGGCAGTCTGGCACGGTGTTTTATTTTTGTTTATGCAGATTTCTATAGCGCGAACTCTACCTGAAGGTATTGGAGTGCTTTACATGCGCTCCGGTTACGTTACACAAGGGCACATTCAGGCACGGGGAGATTATGTGATCGGCAGGCAGGGCTGCTAGGGGGGAGCGCTTGAGGCAGGCTGGCACGGTGTTTTATTTTTTTTTATGCAGATTTCTATAGCGCGAACTCTATCTGAAGGTATTGGAGTGCTTTACATGAGCTCCGGTTACGTTACACAAGGGCACATTCAGGCACGGGGAGATTATGTGATCGGCAGGCAGGGCTGCTCGGGAGGAGCGCTTGAGGCAGGCTGGCACAGTGTTTTATTTTTTTTTATGCAGATTTCTATAGCGCGAACTCTACCTGAAGGTATTGGAGCGCTTTACATGAGCTCCGGTTACGTTACACAAGGGCACATTTAGGCACGGGGAGATTATGTGATCGGCAGGCACGGCTGCTCGGGAGGAGCGCTTGAGGCAGGCTGGCACGGTGTTTTATTTTTTTTTATGCAGATTTCTATAGCGCTTACTCTACCTGAAGGTATTGGAGCACTTTACATGAGCTCCGATTACGTTACACAAGGGCACATTCAGGCACGGGGAGATTATGTGATCGGCAGGCAATACATATAAGATCCTAATGGCGAGACCGATTGGCATTGCCAAAGCTTGTTTCTGTTTGTCACTGCCAGGGAAAACCTGGTGGTGACTAACAGGAAAATACAAATGACCCCCACCTGCGGGTAAAAGACTCAGTAGGTGAGGGGACCATTTGCTATGTGCTTTTCAAAAATAAACTACTATTTTCGGAGAAACAAAACGTTTGGGGGATGGTTGTCAAAACCGAAGGTGGCTGTTCACCAAATCTTAGGTACCTTCGGAGAAACCATCATGAGAGTAGTTCCACTGAAGGTATGGAGATCACAGCTGAACCAATGATGATCCCTAAAATAGGTGAGCTGTAATCTGTCAAAGGGGCACACGTGATGCCCTTCTCCACCAGGAAAGATGACGGGCCACCAACCAAACCCTAAATCAGGCCAGAGTGTGAGATGCACAGTTTTGTTGAGTACAATTTAAGAGTGCTGCAAAACTAACTAGGAATATAGGTAAAAGGAGTTGCCATAATATAACTGCAAGGTGATTAAGTCATGTACAATTGCCTTTCATGTAGACTGAGGGAGAAGGGGAAGGACCTTCCTGAGGGCTCTGAGCACTAAAAAACAAATGGCAGAGACTGTGGAGACCTGCAAACCAAATCTTAATTTATGTCAATCCTGTAAGCCAAATTTTCTCGCAGAGGGTGTGGGTACAGGCAGCTGGTGTGATAACACTGGGCCCCAGTGATGAGGCCAGAGGAAAGGTTGATTGCCAAATATCAAGACTTCTATCTTATAATTATTCAGTTTGCTACAACTTTTGTTCATCCATTTGGCAACCGTTGACAAGCAGACCCTAAAGTTTGTTAGAGTAGAGTAGAGTTTTCAGTAACAGATCCTGGGGGGCATATTTATGTGCCCCTTGAGTTGCCGGAGCATCACTTTCTGTGACGTTCCGGCAGCGCAATTACAAAATCATATCTATGTGGTCAAGCTAAGCCACTTTGCATGGCTTTGAATGGCCTTCTAGACATGGAGTAAAGCAAGGCAGCGCAAACCTCTGTGTTGCCTTACTGTGCACTTGGGAGGTGTTCCATGGCTATTGCAGTTGGTGTTCCCACGCAACACCCATGGATTTTTTATGGTTCCCCAGATTTACAAAACGATGTAAACCTGGGGATGCGCAAATGAGGAGAAATAACTTTATTTTTCCTCTTTTATTCCTCTTTCCATTGGTGCCCCTTCCTGCACAAAACAATCCTGCCAACAACACAAGCACCTTTGTACCATGGTGCCAGGGTGCCTGTATTGGTGCTAGGCTGCCGAAATGGCACCAGCGCTGAGGGAAAGGACAGGAAGGCACAGTATAGGATAAATGCACTCCATTCCTGCCCTTTCACTTTTACATAGGGCAGGGTAGCAAGGTGACTTGCTGTGCTGCCCTACATCAAATCCCCATAAATGAGGACCTGTATGTTGAATATCGTCAGGATATGGGGCCTCATTTATGGGGTTTGGGCGTAGGGCAGTGCAGCAAGCCACCTTGTTGCGCTGCCCTACGTCAAAGTGAAACAGCAGGAATACACCATATTTATCCAATACGGTCCATTCCTATCCTTTCCTCCTGCACTGGCGCTGTTTCGGCAACCTATCGCCAACGCAGACACCCTTGCACAATTTTACAAGGGAGCCTGTGTTGTAGGCAGGATTGTTTCTGTGCAGGAAGGTGCACCTTCCTGCATGAAAACAATCCATAGAGGTGTTTTCCTCCTTCTAAGTCTGCTGCAAAATGCAGCACACTTAGAAAGAGGAAAAACAAGGAGAAATAAAGATATTTGTCCTTGTTACACCTGTCCTGGGAAAGAGTAAGATTTTTATCTATTCTCAGGTTTACAAGTACTTGTAAATCGGGGAATGCCTCAAAACCCATGGAAATTGCATGGGAACACCCACCGCAATGCCCATGGAACGCCTCCCTTGCTCAGAGTAAGGTGACACAGTGATTTGCACTGCGTTGCCTTACTCAATATTTGTAAGGTGACTTAAAGCCACATAACGTGGCTTTGCATGTCTTCATAAATCTGACTGAAAGACTTGTGTCACGCATGTACCACCTTGCGTGATGCAAACGTGATGCAAGGATCTCATATGTGCTGGGATGTGCTGTTGAAGCCAAAAGAATTTACTAAGCCTGCAAGAAGTGGGGGGCGTGGCCTGGCCATTGACCAAAATGGTCACACGGCACTGAAGCTCTGGAGCCCCCAGCCGTAATCCTGAAGATAGCAGACAATAATCGCACCCATCCGTACTGCTAGAATGAGTGCCCAAGGCGGGCACTGTTTGGGCTTGCAGGGGGAGCCCCGGTGGCAATTTTGCTCCGTTCTGCCACCACTAGACACTGCTGGAGAGGGAGGTAGCCCAGCCTGCCTCGGCGCCCCCGTGGCGATGGGGGCTGCAGGTGAACCTGATGCCGGGGCTGTGGTGCCCCACTGGGCCCACCCTCCCCTCTTCTCATCTGCCATAGAGTGTTGCTGGTGGCTGAGCGGCGATATCTGCAAGGAGACACCCCAACGTGCCTACACGAGGTGAGGGGTCTACGGCCTGCCCGGCCACTGTACATCAGACATGCTAGGGGAGGTGGGTTGGCTTGCGGCGGTGAAACCTGGACTGTGGCCGTCCCACCGCCGATACTGATGATCTTGTGTGCCCCCCCTCACCACCGGAGACCAACCCTCAACTGGTCCTGCATTGCTGTGGCAGAGGCACCCGGTGCCACACCCTAGGTGCTGCTGACAAAGCCCTGAGCGGCCAGGGCTCATCGGAGGGCGAGGTGATCTGACCCGCCTCAGAGGCTCCATGGCGACAGGGGTCGCAGGTGAGCCTGAGGCCAGGAATGAGGTGCCCTGCTGGCTCTCCCTCCCATTGGGGCTCCACCTGTAGGCGCGGGCTGAGTACAGTGACCAGCGCGCACTGGCACATATACCAAGTGCTGGGTGACGGTGACCTGACCTGCACCTGCTACTCTGCGATGGCGGGGACTGTGGGAGGCCCTGAATTAAGGTGGCGTGGGCATCCACACTGCCTCCCCCACCATCACTGATGTCCAGTTGACAATTAACCGCCCAGGTCATAAATACACGCAGCACCCCAGGCCAATGGCACATGAAGGACTTGGCCTGAGAAAACATATAGCCTGATCATTCAGTGCACAGACCACACTGGCTGATGACTCTCTCTTCCTCGGGCATGCTCCTCTCTCATTGAGGGGACCCCCTTGCATTTACTAATATGCTGCTAGATGCCACTGCTGCACCCATGGAGATGCACCATCCCCCCGAGAGACCTTGGACTGCACGCCGTTGAGGCTGCCACCCCTGCTCGCCTATGCGCGGAACACTCGTCTGATCACTCTCCACCCCTGCAGCTGGATTCTAAGTGGGGCCCACATTCCTGTGCTTAACTTCTGCCTCCCTTAGTGCACCCGATGTGAGAATGGGCCGCGGTGACCCCAAACAAAGACGACTCACCTTCGACAGGCCTGGTGCGATCAACCACCCGAGGCAGGTGTTGGATGCAGATGGCGACCAGGGGACGGACGCTCACCCCCCTCGAGGGTGCTGCGGCTATCATGGCTGAACTCAGATTGGGATTCCGTGCCATCAATGCCAGATTTGACACCTTAGCTACCTGGTTGGATTGAATGGTGGAACGGCTAGATGGGCATGGCACCTGATTGGATGCGGTAGAGGAGCGAGTATCCACACATGAGGATCAGACCACAGCAATGGCACGGCGGTTGGAAAAAACAGAACGGATCCTGAAGGCAGTTCCGGTTGAAAATGAAGATTTAGAAGCTAGATCTAGGCGAAACAACATGCGGATTCTCGGTCTGGCGGAATCAACAAACATGGGCTGCGCAGAACTGTTCGGGAAGACTCTCCTCTCTGACCTGTCTGGAGCACAACATCTTTCCAAGGCATTTATAGTTAAGAGAGCACATAGATCCTTGGGCCCCCACTCAACCCCTGGAGCCCCAACGCGTCCCATTGTGGCCCACCTTTTGAATTATAGGGATCGAGACACTATCCTTCAACTGGCCCGTGAGTACTCCTCGCTGCAATACCAGGGCACCACTCTCTCCATATACCTCGACTACACGGTCACAGTCCAAGAAGCAAGGTGAAAATACACACAAGCAAAGGCGCAGCTCCAGAAGCTTGGCCTTAAATATGGCATGATATACCCTGCGAGATTACGAGTGATAGTGGACAATAAGCCCAGGTTTATTGATTCACCCGCAGACACCCTGGCTTCTGAAAAAAGCTGAAGGACAGTAACCACCGGAGCCCCAGTTCTTCTCTGGGACATTCATCACCGGACAGGCAGTTAATGGCCAGCGCAGAACTCTTCCCCTCTGATTAGCATTTGTCTCTCCTACATAACTCAGCAAAACCTATGGCTGGGATATGAGCTGCAACCAGATACACCGAGGCTACTAATGGCGGTGAAGTTTGATCTTTTGTTTATAAGTGTTGCATAACTGCTATTTTCTATTAATACAGTTGGCAACAATTATCCGTACAGATCAGGCGTTGGGCCCCGAGGCGTTGCCCGCCTCCCACAGATGATTCCGTTCGTGACTATGTTGGAGTTTTGGTTTTTGGGTATTGGGCAATGGGAATTCGCCAGGCTTCCCCTGTCTGGTGTGGGTGGTGGGTGGGCTAATTGGGGTTCGACTAGACTCGTCTTTGCATTATCCTCCCATTTCCCCTCAGTCTTTCCTCATGTTTATACCTATCACCCTCGATATACACCTCACTCAACAATAGTTGCAGATTCAGCATCACTCAGAAGTTTAAGAGATGGGAGCCCATAAACAAGCAGTAGAGACATGGTTACTGACCTGGAACATCCGAGGACTCAACCCACAGAAATGTAAGCTAGTACTATCCTATCTACATAGACACCACATCAAGATGGCCTTCCTCCAGGAAACACACCTCCCCCTACAGACTACCCATCATTTGCCTCTTCCTGGGGACCTCAAAGATTTTTTGCTGGGTACAGCACATACTCCAGGGGGGTGTGTATACTCATACATCATAGTCTCCCATTCACACACAATACCACCATTGCAGATGACCAGGGACGGTACTTATTGGTAGCGGAACACTCCTGGGCAGAAAGACCCTGTTTCTAAATATATGTGCCCCGAACCCTCCTTCTTTAATGGAATCTTTACTCTACTTGACCGATTTGACCCTGACACCTTATTTATGTGCATGGACCTGAACCTATGACTGGACCCCAGCCATGACACCTCAAGCTCAGGCCAGGGTAAATAACCACAATCCCTTCGTGTTGTCCGAGACCTTTTGGACTGCAAAGGCACTCTGGGGTGCATGGCGCACATAACACCCTAGAAGTCCAGGTTACACATTTCTTTTTGCTCCTCACTCGGTGTGGACACGCATCGATTATTGGTTTATCTCCGCCACTGCTTGTCAGTGGATGTGGAATGTAGAGATGCTGCCATGCATCCTCTCAGACCATGCACCAGTGTTCCTACATGTCATGATCCCCTACACCACAGGCTGGGAGCGTAGATAGTCATTTCCCACGACAGCATTATTAGATTAGACGTTCTGTTCGGAATTACACGACGCCATCCTCGAATACTTCACATGTAACTCAGGATCTGTTACACAGTACTCCATACTATGGGATGCCTTCAAGGTGTATAACCGCAGCATTTGCATTTCCAAACAGTCAAGGGTGCTGCGGGCACCCTCTCAGACCATGCACCAGTGCTCCTACATGTCATGATCCCCTATGCCACAGGCCTGGAGCGCAGATGGTCATTACCCACAACAACATTTTTAGATGAGGCGTTCCGTTCAGAATTACACAACGCCATCCTCAAATACTTCACACTTAACTCAGGATCTGTTACACAGTACTCCATGTTATTGGACGCCTTCAAGGCGTATATCCACGGCATCTGCGTTTCCAAACAGTCATGGGTGCTGCGGGCACAGAGTAGCAGCCTGACTCGACTGGAGAAAGAGCTGGTGACCATTGATAATTCAACTGACTCAATCCACACCACAAGCACAATACATAAACGAGTGTCTCTTCTTGTAGAATTCAATGAACTGGCTGACAGGGAAGCTGCATCGCTGGGGAAATATAATGCAGCACACAGGTATGGGGAGGTAGAATGCCCCAGGAGGACATTGTCTCAACTCCTGCGTATCCCTGGGAGAGCAGAACATATTACATCCCTTTGCCTAGAAGATGGCATTAGCGTTTCAGACAATGCTGACATAGTACGCGAGCTGGTCTCGTATTACAAATCCCTATACACCTCCAGGCTGCCTGCTGACTGAACAGCCCATTTGGCCTATCTTGAAGAAGTGGCGATGGTCTGGCTAGCCACCGGACAGGCCCAATTCCTCAGTGAACCTTTCACGACGGAGGAACTTATCCAGGTAATAGACTCACTTGATGGCTCAAAGGCGTCTGGCTTGGTTGGCTTGTCTGGCACTTTCTACAAAGCATTCAAACAGATGTTGGTGCCTCACCTACTGGAAGTATACTCGGAATCCTTAGATAACGGAATACACCCTCCAACGATGCGGAAGGCCGCAATCACACTATTGTTGAAGCCTGGAAAGGATCCTACCAGATGCCCTTCATACAGACCCCTATCCCTACTAAACCTAAACAATAACATATTGTCCAAAGTAATGGAAAATAGGCTGCCACTACTTTTAGATCAGATCCTTTCATTGGTCAAGACAGGTTTCATCCCGCACAGGTCAACCGCACTTAACCTTAGGACCATCTTCTCAGTACTAAACAAAGTGTCACCTGTGACTCCTGCGGCGGTGGCACTTCTGGATGCCGAGAAGGCATTCAACTTGCTTGAATGGCCCTTCCTTAACGCATTGCTTCGTAAACTTGGCATACCCAACAGCTTCAACATGCTAGTCTCACTCAAGTACTGCTCATCCACAGCTCAGCTGCAGGTAAACGGCTCTTTTTGGGATCCCTTCCCCATCTCCAGGGGCACCCGTCAGGGCTGCCCACTATCACCATTACTATTCACTATAGCCATTGACCCCCTGGTCAGACAGCTACAGGAAAAGCACCTGCACCTCCAGTTCCGTCCAAGCCCTCTTTTAATATCCAAGTAAGCAGATGACATTTTACTGTTCATCAGGCGTCCCTCCGAAAACTTAAATCCTTTAGTGGAGGAAATCGTCCGTTTCGGAGACATGTCGGGCCTGAGTATAAATTGGGATAAATCTGAGCTTTTCTCACTGACTGATTCAACAACTCCCCCACTCAGTGAGCACCCCGTTCGATGGGCAGCGATACCACTAGATACTTGGTGATCACACTTCATAGAAACAAGGACCAGATCATTCGTCTTAATTATGGCCCTGCAATGGATAAACTTGCCACTCAGGTGGACCGCTGGGTCTGCCTGCCACTCTCCTATGGCTGGGCGCATTGCTCTCATCAAGATGAATGTTCTCCCCCACTTCTTATATCTTTTTGTAAACATACCCATCCCACTGATGAAGGCATTCTTCTCACAGCTGTTACTCCGCCTTGTGTGGGCGGGCCGCAGGCTGCGTATAGCATGGGACACCCTCAAGCTCTGCTATGAATGAGGTGGATTCGAGGTTCCTGACTTCCGCTTGTACTACCTAGTGTCACATGCTCAGTTTGCGTATTATTGGTTTCATTCCGATGCCCGTATACCCCACAATAAGCTCGAGCAGGATTCAGCAGACCCTATACCTCTCAACGCGATACTGCCACAAGGCTTCAGCTGGATCCTGCTGACATTCAAACGTTGTCCACTACGTGCTGGGCCTGGCAAAAACTTAGCGGACTGCTGGGCTCTGACTCTTTGTACTCCCCTAAATTACCTTTACCTCAAAACCCGTGGATTCTTCTAACATCCGAGAGATTGGTGCTATGCACTCTGCAGAAAATGCACCTTAACACCTTTGGTGACCTTTTCCCAGATGGCCATATCAGGACACACCTTGACATATCCACACAGAATTATCAAACATGGACAAATTCATCCTCCTAGACTGCACAGTAATTTTGCGTGCAGTAATGCCATCTTATCATCTATCTCCAGTGGAATTTCCACCTCTCCCGCTTCTCATAATGGACTCAAACAGCTCCCACCTGATCATTAAACTCTACTGCTCATGTATGGCTTTGAAACAGGTGCACAGTAGGGGGGCCGTCGTCTCTGGGATGAAGACCTTGAACACCCACTCTCGGACAAAGACTGGACTCACAGTTGTGCACAAATAAAACTTGTATTGCCTAACCATCGCCACAAACTCCTCCATTTTCAATTTGTCCATAGATCCTATGGCACTCCCATGGAACTGGCCAAGTATGACCCATTCAAATCCTCCCAATGCCCAATGCCACACGCCCGGAGCTGATTTTGCCAACATAACGGGGACCTGCCCAGTGAGCTCCACCTATTGGGCATTGGTGCTTCAAGTACTATCAATCATGATATCCCAAACTCTTGCACCAACCCCCAAGCTGGCCCTGTTGGGCATTGTCCCCAACATTCAGATCTGCTACGGCAGATTCACAGCTATTACCCTACGAAAGTAATGGCAGTTATTAATAAGGTATTGAACCACAGTAAACATAAATGGTATCTGCAAAGTCGGCAGTTAGAACAAGTTAGATTTTATAAATACCTTGGTATACTGTTTGACGAAAAGGGCACATTTTCACAACATAAAGCAGAGTTGTCAAAAAGAAGTCATTGTTTACTAACGGCCTTTCGCTCACTATATAGCACTCTTGGCGGGCCAACCTATCTTCCACTACTAAAGGTTATAAAAGCAAAATTGCTGCCCAGCCTTACCTATGGAAGTGAAGTTCTTTGCGGTATGGACTCTTCATTATTGAATAATGTTATAACAAAAACTTTCAAATATTTGTTTCGACTTCCGGCTAATGCATCGCCGGCCCAGATCCGACTGGAATTTGGTTTCTGCAACCAGCAAATCGCTAGGATGGGTCAGTATGTAAAGGTATGGAAACAAATAAAAAGTATCACTTTTAATCCAGTGAGATGTCTACTCTGGCAAGAAATGCATCAGAACCAAACGTCTCATTTCTATAAATATCTTCAAAAAGCACTGAAAGAGTTGTCAGTCCACGAGACTTGGGAAATGTCGTTAACACCACTATCCTTTAAAAAAATAATTAATAGATCAACAAAACTTCTATCCCTTCTGAAAGATAAGGAGCATGCCTGGATGATAGTGAATGAATATAAGATCCTTAGAGTTCAGCCATATCTAGAAATACCTTGGACAGTACAAACAAAAAATATATTTATGAAAGCAAGATTTGGCAATCTGCCAGGACTAATGCATGCAATGCCTTGGCTGGAACCAACTAAGCCGACTCCCTGTAGACTATGCAATCAGTGGGAAGAAAACATTATACATTTGGTTTGCATATGTACATCAATGAAGGACGAAAGAACGAGATACTTAAAGCACTGTTTTAATGATAGAGGTGTACGATCATGTAGACAAGCCCTGGTAGTTTGTTTTAATCCAACGGATATAATAATGAAGGCAAATGTTACCAAATTTCTGATTCTTGCGGAAAAGAAATTGGAAGCCAGTGATTTGAGCATAGCAAAACTGGAAGTTACTGATAGCTAGAGAAGAATTCCGAATTGCACATGCAAATTTGCACATAAGTAATCAACTTGTAACTGTATATTACTAACATTTTAAGACTTGACCTGTTGATTTGCAATAATGTATTAACAAAATTAGTGTATATAATGTATACTCTATTATCCGTGGTGGAAATTGTTCAGCTAAGGGGTCTGATGGATTTTGGATTTATAGCTCTGTTTTTATGGTTGTATTGATGAATTTTTCTTTTTTTTTTAATTGTAAGATTTTAATTAATCATGCAAAAAAGAATTATTATTACTATTATTAGCTAAGAGGGAAATTGCAGTACATTGGGGAGATCGGTTCCACCCCACAAAGGAGGCATGGCTCCGGAGCATGTCCTACTGCGACATGCAAACTGAGATATACTCCACACTACAGCCCCCCACGTCCTGTCCCAAGGACATTTGGCACGTATAACAAGCCTACCAACTTGCCCTGCAGCCCGGCTCTCTGACGCCTTCCCCTCCTCCCACTCAAAACCACAGTGCTGCCTCTCCCATCCCCCATTGCCCCCCCTTTTCAGCACTTTCGCATAAGGGCTCCCTCACACAGGATGGGATGTACACGGACTCTGTTCCTACTTATCACATAACTGCATTACCAGCTAAACAGATTAACTCTGAGAGCATGTATACCTACCCTTTCCCCCCTTTTCTCTTTGCCCCCACTTATTGTATTGAAGTTTTTTATGATGTGTGTTGGTTTCTCTTCAAGAGTTTGCTGGAGTGCTACAAATTACGTTTTACAGACAAGATTAATAACGATGTAACATCAGGCAACTATGCGAATAAAGCAGCACCATGGGTACTTTACCAGACAAGATGAAGTTGTCAATGTATGTCTGTTGTTTTTTCCCTAATAAAGCAATTTTTTTTAAAGTATGCAAAAAGTGCCATTTACAAACTAAACATGGTCGGGCTTAAAGAAGAACCCATTAGACCCCGTTGAAAAGAGGAGAGTGGGAAAATTATTAAGAACATAGGGCCATATGTATGAAAAAGACGATGCGATTCCCAAATAGCGATTTTTACCGAATCGCTATTTGAGAATCGCAATATGCAATGTATGTAGGATTTGAAAAAAATTGCGAATCCTACATATTCCTTAATAGCGAATCGCAAATTGCGATTCGCTATTAAGGAATACCTTTCCATTCATTCCTATGGGCCTAGAGGCCCATAGGAATGAATGGGAAGACATTCGCAATTTGCGAGTACCAATTAGGTACTCTCAAATTGCGAATGCAGTTCAAGGGTGCAAGGGTGCTAAAAGGACACCCTGTTGCACCCCTGAAATATGCATGTGTGCACATGTGGCGCACAAACAAGCCCAAAGGGCATGTATGTGCGCCACATGCCACTTTGAAAAATGCAAAATTGAGCATTTTTCTAAGGATTTGCAATTTACCACCAACTTGAAGTTGGTGGTAAATTGCGATTCCTTAAAGCAGGTTCGCAATTTAAAAAGCGCTTCCTGCATTGCTTTTAGAGAATTGCAATTTGCGATTCTCTAAATGCATGCGCAAAATAGGTAATCGCAAAAATTGCGATTTCCTATTTTGCACTTGCCTTTTGGGATGATACATCCCAAAAGGCTTTTTCCCGTTCGCAAAAGGGCCGATTCTGCGAATCGGCCCGTTTGCAAACAGGAAAAGGGTTGATACATATGGCCCATTGTCACTTGAGAGTAGACTTACAATCCCTGTGTCAAATAAAGTTCTATTAGGATTGAGGCACAGGATCTTCAACAACCTAGTAAGGTTTATTTTTCTTGTAACAGCTAGAACAGCTGTTTCAGTACTATGTTGTGGTGTAAAACTAGATTTTTTGCAATCAAGTAGTGTATTGGATTTAAGGTATTGAGAAAATTGCTGATTTACACATTTTTAAATGATCCGGGCAGGCAGAGGAAGAAGGGAAATAGGACGGACGTTGTTCAGTATATTCTGATCTATGGATGATTTTTCAAGGAGTGGAATTATCTCTGCCTTTTTCCAGCCTGAGGAGAGGAGAGCCCAAATTGATCAATTTCGGTGCTGTTAGCTTTTCACAGCAAGGCACAGATTTGAAACTCCAGAATGTAGCACCCAAAGAGAATGGGAATGATTCATTGATAAAGGAAAGCAAATTCAATGATGGCTGCTCCGGGAAATGCACATTGATGTTGGCAAATTTATCCAGTGAAAAATGCCAAACCTTGCAGACTTTTATGAAATGTGTCATCTTTTGACTTGTTGCCGGAGGTGTCAGTGTAGATTTCACTATCTGAAAGATTTCACATGAACAGTTGTCAGCAGTTAAAATTTTGTGTGATATAAGTATACCATGGCGAGGAAAGTGTTTAAAGTTTAGACTAGATTGACCTGAGTTAATTAGTCATTTACTTAGCTGTTAAATATTTCTGGTGTATCAGAAATATCCTAGGACTGTGTTAAAGAGCTTTTTCTAATGCTTTTGCCAAACCCCTGGCTCATATCTTAAACCAAGGGCTTGAAAATTTGGACATAGATGAAGCACTACTGTAAGGTCGCTCAAACTCTACTTAGAAGGGACAGGGAAATTATCAGTCCAATGCAGTGGTATTGAAGATACGGTCGTGGATATGCCCTGTGACATGTGTGGGTCATGTGACACAGTGTGATGGTTCTAGTGCTTTTAAGCCACACAAGAGCTCAATTGTTTGAGGATGATCTATTTAATTGAGATGAAAATTGAGATCACCTGTAATTGATGAGTAAGAACATTTACTAAATTTATCGCATAAGACCTTACAGTGGGACGATAGTGAAGGGGCCTGGTGAGCCTGGGGGAGTAGTAAAGGAAAGAATCTAAAATGGACGTAGTAGAGTGAAGAAAAAAATAAAATTTCACCATCATGGGCCGTATTACACATGCAGCACATTTTCCTTGTTTCACTGGCTGCACCTTTGAAAAGGTGTGCCGTGCGCAAACAAGGAGAGTGTGCCGTATTAAAATGGATGCACTGCTTCCAGGGCAGCTGCAAGCTGACGCTGCCTTGGGGCAGTGCATTCAAGTGAAATACAGAGCGACTTTGAAGCAGCCACTATGTATTTCTCTGTGCAAGCGGCAACCTGCCAGCACTTTAAAGAGGTGTGAGAGATCCCCTTGCAGGCAGGTGCAGTGTGTGATTGCTCCCACCTGCAAGGGGAAGTCTAGGGGGTCCATAGGACCCCCTTCACCCTCTCCAGAGGGCTGCACTCAGGACGTGCCCTGACAATGCACCGCCTTTTTGTGACGCACTGTCAGTGTGCTTCCTGATGGCTTCTTTGCCTTTGAGCCTGCCTCTATAATTCGGCGCAGGTGCAGAGGCAAAGAGATTCCCTCATTTGCATGGAGCCACGCCCCCATGCAAATGAGGGAATGCCTGGTGCTATATGTGCACCAGCACTATCTGTCCTACAGAAGGGTCTGCACAAGCATGAAAAGACTTGTGGGTGAGTTGTGTCTCCAATCTGTTTTCGAAAGGAATGTGTCCTCACATCTCAATAAATGTCTAATGCATTTTTGTTTGATTACCCATGTGCAGGGCCCTCTCATGGTATAGTGTTGTCTTATGGGACAGATATTTCTTGAGCAGCCCCACACCTCACTTTTATTTACCACAAATGTAATTGAAGCCCTTTTCAAAGGTTTCATGGTCACTATCACCAGTAGGGGTTGTCATTGATAATCATCAGTGTGCCCTATGCATCGGAATACTCTGTCCATGGATCGTTAGGAAAACAATTCATGGTGATTTTTAATGGAGAAAAAGTACATTGCGTAAGTATATCATTGCTCATCTCATCACCAAAGATATGCTATTCATCAGAAATGGCAGTACACCAATAAAAATGTCAATTGGTTAGACAGCTTACCAAAATACTCTTGGTAGTACTTCAACTCAGTACTAACAGATGTGGGGCTGGATTATATGGCAGCATTATTTTTACGGCCTCAACCTGTGAAAAGGGGATGTTTTGCACCTTCCTTGCACTATATCAAGAATAACACAAAATCACTTTGTGAGTGCTAATTCGTGCTACAAATTAAAAATATTTATGATAAGTAGACATCTTAGCAAATAACTCTTGGTGGACCTTTAAGTCATTATTCACAGATACTAATACATACTCACACACACAGCTACACTAGCACCAAGTGAGCTCCTACCTTTCATGCCTAGGTATGTACACAAAGCCAAAATGTCGCCAAACAAAATGACAGATAGTTTTATCCCACACATGCCAAGCCACTGAGGTCTAAGTCAACAGAAACCATGATTATACACAATTGCAAAATAAAGCAAAACAATGAAAAAACACCACAGAGCTTTCCCCTTGTCATCTAGGGCATAGAAGGTCATATATCCATCAGATAACAACTACGGAAATGAGACACAGTCAACCCACAGCTGTAGCATAAAACTGCTGTTAATATTAAAAATGTCGATGTCAATGTGAATAACGATACATTTAAGTACAGAAACTAAATTGCATCTTTATTGACCAATTTACCCGTTTTGAACTCTGCGTCAACCCTGACTCAGAAATACATAGTTAGGCAGGCCCTGAGACCAAGGCCCGAGGTCACTGATTGACAGATCACAGGTGGGGTAGCACATAGACTGCAGACAAACACGCAAACAGGAAATCCCAGATCAAACCCACAGATAGGTGTAGCGACACCACAATGGTCCAGGGAGATTGGCCCCAATAAAGCACACATGGTGGAGGGGTGCGCACGTTCCTGAAGCACCATAAAGCCAGATGCCACATAAAGTTAGGAACACACAGCCAATCAGCACACAGAACACACAGTACACCCAGTGATCATGCGCTCCCCATGCCAGACATCTGAACACGTTGTCTACTGGCCGCATTGTGTCCTTGCAAGGTCGAGGCCACCTGGATTCTTCATACAAACTTAAATGTATGGCCCTAAAGACAGCGGTCCGTATTCTTTTCCAAAAAAGGACTGGTGGAATCATTATAATACACCCAATGAACTATATAAGAGTCTATGTTATACTGATTGTAAATTGAGACAGTCCTCCGATCTTCTGCCTGTAACTGTTCTCCTGGATGCACTGCTTATTTAAACAAACTGTTCCTGTTTTGCCAAACGCATCATCTCTTGCTTTTTCAAGGTATTTCATGTTCAAGCAAAACTGCACATAATGGAAAAATTAGCCTCCCCCATTCACACCTTTCATCTTATATGACACAACACCCCTGGATTGTACCACAATGCAAACATATAACAATAGTCAGAGTAATATAGCGGCATATGGACGGAATGGCAAAACTGCTCCTAATAACTAAAGCCCAGCCACACAACTAAAATATGTGCTAAATGTGTTCTAAAACCATGACCAGAAAAACATGCTTATCTAGGGAACACACCAACTACCATGATAAGCAATTTGATATCATCTGAACTCTGAGCCTCACAGTGAATTTAGTGGAACTTAACTCATTTCTCACAAGATGGCCACCTGTCAAGACATTGATAACGTTTTCAAAAGCTTTCAGATGCACACTGTTATGACAAAGGGCTAATCAGATCAAATCAGGCAAGAATTAAATACACCTGCTTCAGTGCCACACTGACTGAAGATAAATATCTCAAACTACATTACACCTTCCAGTTAGATCCTAAAAATCAGACTGCTGTAATCATCTAAGTCAAGTAATGTAGTAGTCCACTTATACCACTGATAAAATGATTGCACACCAGAAGGCAGTTGCAGCTAAAATCTGAAAAGAACAGGGGCACAAAGCATCGATGGAAGTACAAAGAGAATTGTAAATCTCAATCAACTGAATCTATGCAGTTTGCCGGAGCGCCGAGAGACCCCATTAGGGGGTGATTCCAGTGATTTATAAATATCAATAACATAACATAACAATAAGAAAATTCTCCGTGAGAAATTGGGTTGTTGGTTGAATGGGGGGGGGGGGTGACCCCTGTTCAAGCAACAACTACAATACCTGTCAAGTGAACCACAAAAGTCATTAAATTAAATCGTGCTTAACCCTTTGGTAGCTTGGCACAAAAGCAGTCAGGCTTTTGTAAAGTATTTACGCAGTAGCAATGTGTAAAGTATTTATGCATTGCAGAAAAAGCAATAAAGTGAAACACAACGCAAGAAAAATCCCACACCAATTTAGAAAAAGAAAGTAAATGTTAATAAACTATTTGACACCAAAATGACAAAAATCCAATCAGTAGAAACAGAAATATGCAATTTTAAAGGTTTAAGTCACAATGGAGTGGTTCCGAGAAGCTGCGAGGCTGCAATGCAAGGTCCTGCTTAGTCATCGAGAATACCGCCGATGAGGGGTTGTGAGGAGAAGTCCTCTGTCAAAGACGCATTGTGCACCAGCTGGTTTGAAAGAAGCAGACGTCATCATCGATGATGACATCGATGAGGGGCTTGCGATGCAAAGGCCTGTGTTGGGGATGTGTCGCAGATCAGTGGTTCAGAGGAGACTGTGGGCTATTATGCAAAGTCCTGCATCGGGGTTGCATCACGCAGTGGACGTTCCTAAGTAAAGCAGCGAGGAGATGCATTGCGCTACATCAGTTTTGCCCACAGGACCACAGCTGTGCTTCCAGAGCACCTTTAGGCCCTCCTCCAAGGGCCCAGGACTGGGATGGTACCACTTGGGGGGCAGGAACTCACAGCTAGCAGAGTCCAGGTGCTGGGTTCAAAGTTGTTGGAGCCTGTTCTGTCCTTGAGACTCTAATCAGGAGGCCAGCCAACTGTCCCTTGGAGTCACTCTGGTGGACTGGGTTCAAGATGCAGGCCCAGTCCTTTCCTCAAGCAGCAGGGCAGTACGAAACAGGACAGCAAGGCAGCAGGGTAAAATAGTAGCAGCCCTTTTTGAAGAGAAGCACAGCAGTCTTTCTGAGTCTTCTGCAGGTCCAGAGGTGTACTAAAGAGTGGGTCCCAGGGTCAACTTTTTATACCTGCCGCCTTCTTTGAAGTAGAAGTTTCTAGATAATGTCCTTTGAAGTGCTTGAAGTTTCCTGACTCCCCTGTCCTGGCTCCAAGCTGGCTACATGAACAATGCCGGGTAACAAGTCCTTTGTGTAGAGGCAGAGCACAGCCTATTAAGTTGCAAGATGAGCTATGCCCAACTTCGCCTAACCCTCCTGCCAGTTGATGGCCCTCCAGGCACATCTAATCCCTCTATTGTGTGGCTGTCTAGGAGGAATAAACAAAGTCCAACTGCCAACTACACCCAGTTATGTGACCCAGGATAGGCTGCAGGCCCCACATAGTTCAGCCAGGAACATGACAACTTTCTAAAAGTGGTATTTTCAAAATTGTAATTTTACATCCAACTTTACTAGTAGTTTTTAATTACAATTTGTCAGACACCAAACATGAAATGTTCATCTGTTCCCTATCAAAAGTTAACAATTATTAAATGTAATAGGGCAACCCAATGTCATCCTATAGGAGAGGTAAGCGTCACAGTAGTGAATTCTTTTTTTTATTACTACCAGGACATTTAAGACATAAAAGTACATGCCTAACCTTTTAATTACAATGCTCCCTGCTTTATGGCTACCTACCTACTTTAGGGGTGACCTATATGCAATAAAAGAGGAGTTTAAGGCTTGGCAAGGAGGTTATATTGCCAAAGCAAATTGGCAGTTTAAAACTGCATTCAGGCTGCATTTGCAGACCTGGGACATGTTTTAGGGGCTGCTTAAGTGGATGGCACAATAAGTGTCGCAAGTAGAATAGAATTTAAAGGCCCTGGATACATGGTATACCAGTCTGCAAGGCACTTATAAGTAAATTAAATATGCCAGTCAGGTGGAAGCATATTTTACCATGTTGAAAGGGATGGGCACAAGCACTTTAGTATTAGTTATCAGTGATAAACTGTGCAGAGTCCTAGAACCAACATAAACAAATTTATCAAAACGTGGAGGGTAAAGGCAAAAGGTAAGGTGTGACCCTGCAGAGAGGGCCAAGTCCTATATGCTCCATTAACCATTAACTTAAAACCTCAAACAGCCATGATTCCAGTAGACAGTAGTTGTTGCAGACATCCCTGAAGCCCCTTCACATGTAGTACAAACCAACCTCTAATTGCAACACAAGTTTCAGGATTGTAACAGGGATAAACAACTGCCAAAGAGGACAGTATCAGCGACAATAGTGCCACAAGCACCGACCATGAGTTGATAACATGCACAAAGATTGCAAAACAAGATAGGTGTCAGTAGGCAAGAGACCAAGAATTTAGCAAAAACAAAATGCTCTTTCAAATGCAAGCTGGTCTACCATTCCGCAAGGGTGTAGCTTGGTCAGTAAGATTGGGTGGGGTGAGAGCTTCAAATTCCCCAACAATCATGTTGGCATATCATCATAAAATACATTATTTGAGAAGCAGAAATTTAGGGGGCTTACGGGGCAGTGGGAAGGGATAGTGTGGCTGTTAGAAATTGGGTTTCTGATTGGCAGAGGTATGCACTATTTCCAAACAGGAACCACAATCCTAGCCAGGGTAAGTCAGATACACACTAAAACATAGCCTTTGCTCACCCTCTGGTAGCTTTGGCACAGAGCAGTCAGGCTTATCTAAAGAGGCAATTTGTAAAGTATTTGGGCAACACAGTACACAGTACACAGTACCACAATAAAAAGAGGCAATTTGTAAAGTCTTTGGTCAACACAGTACACAGTACACAGTACCACAATAAAAACAGCACAAAAAGACTCCACACTGGTTCAGAAAAATAGACAATAGTTTTATAAATAAATCAAGACCAAAATGACAAAAATCCAATAAGTAGAAGTCAAGATATTATTTTTTACAGATAAAAAGAGTTCAAGCACTTAGCAGAAATAAGTGGTAATGAGGGTTATCTGGTCGCACTGGACTGGGGCAAAGTCAACAGTTCAGACCGACCACGATGGAGCATAGGCCAGGGACAAGAGCCATGCATGTCCGGTGAACATAGTACCTTGATCACCTGGTCACAACAGTGAGATGCAGAGTGCAGACAAGTGATAAGTTGATGTCGATCCCACAGCTGAGGTGATACGTCAATTTTCTCCATGCAGTGGTGGCGATGTGTCAGTTCCAAAGATGAAGCGTCGAGCCGAGATGCATTGGTTCCAAAGAGCGATGTGCCGGGTTTCTTCATGCAGTCAAGGGGATGCGTCGATATTGCCACACTGCTGCGGCAGCGATGCGTGCTTCTGATGCGTCAGGCTCTCAAGGTAAAGCGTTGGTTCAGAGAGCGAAGCTGCAACTCTACTACTGCAACAGGTCGATGCACCAGTTCTGTACGCAGACTGGAGATGCACAAATTTCTCAGGTGCAAGTATCTGGGTCCACTTCCAGTGAACCAGGCCCAGGAGCAGGTGTGGAGACTTTGATTGCCCAGAGTCTCAAGCAACAGTAGGCAAGACAACAAGCCCTTGGAGATCACTTCAGTTGCAAGACAGAGTCCAGCTCTCCCTCAGCAGAGCAGGGTCAGAGAGCAGCAGGCAGCAGGGCAGCACAGCAGGAAAGCAGGTCTTCCAGATCAGCAGTCCAGCAGAGTGTCTGTCCTTGATGCAGCATAGCAGTTCTTCTGACAGAGTTCAGTTACAGGTCCAGAAGTGTCTAATTTGGTGGGGTCAGAGCCCCAGTATTTATATCCAGTTGTGCCTTTGAAGTAGGGTTGACTTTAAAGAAGGGTCTTTGACATGCACAAGTGTAATTTCTTCCCAGCCATGAATCAAGTCTAACTGTGAGGGGTAATCACCCCTTTATCTGGGGACAGGACACTGCCCATTCAGATGTAAGTGTCAGCTCCTTCCTCCCTCCCTGCCCAGGAAGAGCCATCAGAATGCAAATGAGTACCCAGACATACCTAACTTCTTTATTTTTACCTTCCTTAGTTCTTTTTCATGTTTCTTTTTTCTCTCTCCCCCCCAGTGCCATGGCAGAGCTTGGAGCTAAATAAAAAGGGCAGCAGCCGCCTTCCTTGCGGAAGGCGGCACCAGGAAGGGGTGCAGCCCTGTGCCTTGTTTTCAGAGGTGGGGGTGGCAGCACTGGTCTTTTATGTCCAGCACCACCTCCCCTCCACCCTGGAAGCAGGCGGCAGGCCTGGGTCCGAGTACGGATGCACAGAGTGCCGGCAGTGTTGGGCAAGGGTGCTCCAGGCAGTGTACCGCTGCTCTCATGTCCGGTGCACTGAGCAGCAGCTGATGCACCGTTGGTCCACTGTCCTAGACCAGGACCTGCTGGACCTCTTAGGAGTGGAGGTTGCGGGGCTCGGTGGGTAATTATTAATATTATTATTACTTGTGTTCTATGGTGTTGCTAATATTTTTTTTCCCAAAAAGCAAGCATGCTGTTCACACGCAAATAAGTTAAATTTTACAAATATTATGTGATTGCTATTCTAAAAAGGTGCTCAGCACTACCTAATTTTTCTTGTTGGCGCTCGCTTGGGCTGATTATGTAAGAAGTAATGCAGATACTCATTTGTTCTGTCACTAAGATAGTGGTAGTTAGTATTAGTGATTTAGCAGCGCACGTCCTCTCAATCCAGTTCTTAGAGCCTTTATTTTTTGGGAGCTTGTACAGTGTCAAGCCACCAATTTGGTGTATGCATGCTCCATCTATGCATTTAAAGAAAAATGCAGACTTAGTGAATGGTCCCATCAAAGGTGGTTGTGAGAATGCAAATGAGATGAGAAGCAAACATCATTTGTTGCAATTTAGAAGAAATTCCAAAATCTAGGTTACTGAATTTGAAATTGGGCTTGGTAGGTTTAGGAAATTTGGATTAGGATAGGACAGTCCGTGATACTACTAGTCAATCTAAATTAGAAAAGTTCAATGTTATTGTGATTGCCTTTTCCTGACAAAAATTATTATTTACCAACAAATTTTTTTTGTCTTTATGTCCTACATCAGCATCCAGGGGCAGAAGAGGGCGGAGGCGGGTGAGGGAGCTGCAACAGGTGCCTCCCAAATTTTCTCTGCTGATGGCTCTGCTGGCCCCAGTAAGTCCTCCTGGTTTTAACATCAATATTTATTTCCCTTACTTTTACCGCTCCTCATTTTGAATTAATATTTCTGCCCATTTCATAATTTTTTCCAACTCCTCTTTGATGTATCCATTTCTAAATTCTTATATCCCTGCAATATCCTATTTACTTATTTTCTATATTTCATGTATCTGTACTTTACTTCAAACTGTCTCTGTACTAGTCTGTCTGTAGCTTCCTTTCTTCTAATATGTCAGTCCGCTTTCCCTGTCCTCTTATATATTTTGTGGGCTGCCTAGTAGTGGTACTGTAAGACTCAGAAAACCCACTGGTCACGTACTACTACTCTGCTGTGAAGATTGCATGCCAAAGTAAGGTATTCTAAGCATGTTTGTTGAGATGAGAAGGTTTTTTTTTACTTGCTCATGCTCAATCAGTAAAACAAGAGAGTGGCCATGGTCACGTTGGGCACCTCAAAGTTGTATATTAGCTAGGCCTAGTATTAGCAGCAGTTTGTGATGATCGTGCACCATGGCTGGAAGGTAATATGAGGAGGACGGCCCCATTGCTTTTGCCAACCAAGACCATATGTGCAGTTGTCCACTCTTTTATTTCTTTTCAAAAACTCAGATTCATCAATAGCTCTGCCACTCCATTACAGTTTGTCTTGAGGCTTTTCAAAAATTGCCACCAACAAAATGCCCAACCTGATATTTTTGATAGAAGATACTGTAAGCGAATTGTAGTAATGTGGGTGGTTGTATTTTGTTATAAAAAAATAGGGGGGAGCGTGGCTTGGTCACCGAGCGCAATGGCTGCACTTCAATGAAGCTCCCGATGCCAGTGGCCTAAACCCGCCAAGATATCCGTCTACAGATCCGGTTTGGACCCCAGGAGTGCAGCGGAGTGTTGGTTTAGCACCCGCTGTAGCTCCAGGATTGCAGAAATCACCAGCGACAAAGTTTTGCGGAGAGGGGAAACAGTACATTGACTGGGCCTGCGAGTCCCAGGGCTCAAGTTGGAATCCGCCGATGGGGACTTCCGTGAGAAGCGGCCACGGCTTTCCGGCCTCGGCAGTGCCCTGAAAGAATGCAGGCGTTACCGCATAACTGGACCCCCGGGAGCCATTAGACTGCGGGAAAGACCCCCCTTACTCCCCCCTGCAGAATTGTGGATGAATGCGTCACCGGAGAGAGCAGAGGCATTCGAGTGGATCAGTGACGCAGCTATTAATCACTGTGCTTCGCCAAACAACCGATGGGGCTACCGGCATCTGGGTGAGTGAGGCCTCTGAGTGCTGTGATCGACGACGCTGGGTGATTGTGACTGCGCCTGAACATACGAGCCCCAGGTGGTGGAGTCCAGGCATTGAGGGGGTGCCGAGAACAGCCCGAGCGGCGAGGAGTCCAGGAGTTACAGTGCGGAGGTAGAGATAAGGTGCCCTGGACTACGAGGAAGTGGGAGTGAGGAGTCCCGGGGGCAAAGAGTCCTGGTTTTAGTCCCAGAAGGATATTTAGAGAACAAGAACAAACTGATTCATGGCAAAACGTGTGTTAGGAACAGTGATTGTGCTTCAGAACGTGGCGTTTAATGGCAGTGGATTTACCAGTTGGCGGAGGCGGCAGCCCGAGAGCTGGAATGCCACTGAAACACGCTAAGCAGTGTGGTCGTCTACTGGTGGCCCTAGCAAGACTACAGTCTATGAACTTCCCAAGTGACTCTACTCAGATTGGAGTGAGAAGCATACTCGAGTAATAAGCAGTGGATACCATAGTGGGAAACTCCTCTTTGGGTGCGGCGCCATGTCTGGGGCAAAGGGACAAAAAGGCACGCTCCAGACCAAGTTGAACAAATACACCACCCACAAAGTAGGAGAGGTGGAGAGAGCCGGAAAAGGGGTGACGGAGAAGACGCCAAGTACATCTAAGGAAGAGCCGACCCTCGTGGATGTTATGGTAGCCATAGCAGGGGTGTGTACATCGCTGGATCATAGAATGGACACTATATCTATCAAAAGGGAGCTGATCAGAACCGATTTGCAAAAAACGAGTGAGAAAGTGAAAACCATTGAAGTGGTAACCACGGAGCTCAGTAGTGGAACCCAACAGAAGCAGAAAGAGATTAAGGAACTTCAAGCCGCTCAGAAAAGAACAGACAACCCAGCTGGATGACTATGAAAGTCGTGCGAGACGCAACATCGTTAGAATTATCGGGGTCCCTGAAAGAGCCGAGGGACCGGCCATTGACATATTTGTGGAAGATTTAATCGTAAACCATCTTCGGCCCAAAACCCTATCAAAACTTTTCACAGTAGAGAGAACACACAGAGTACCAGGGGGGAGACCCAAACCGGGTGCCCCCCCAGGCCAATTCTGGCACAACTCCTCAACTTCAGAGACTGAGACATCATTTTGCAAATGGCTCGTGCTAATCCTCCTCTTAAATTCGAAAACAGCGAACTGTCTTTCTTTCCGAACTTCACCATTGTGGTCCAACGACAAAGAAGAACCTTTCTAGGCATGAAAAAGCTATTAAGAGACAAAGGTATTCGATACGCAATGTTATTTCCCGCAAAACTGAGAGTCTAAGTAGAGGGCAAATCGTGGTTCTTTGACTCCCCGGAAGCGGCACAAGAATGGTTGGAGGGCTGGAGACCGGCGAAAGATCACAATGCACGGTGATAAAGAGGCTCTCAAACCTACATGTAAAGCGTCCTGGTTCAACGATAACTACTGACTAAGAAAATCCCAGGCGGAATTTCTTCTCCCTGCAGCTGAAGCATTGAGGGGACACACAGAGCAGACCAAATGGACATTCTATGCGCTAATTGATTCTGTTTGTATATGATAATGTTTAAATAATGTTAATCGGGGATACATAGAGGCGGAGTGAGGACCATTGGGTGGGAGTAACCAGCCCCCCGATTTTCTAGTTAGTTTCGTAGTTAAGGGCGACAGGCACTCTGCACTATTGGAAATATGGGCAGTTTTGAGTCTAGAGTGCGGGGAAGCAGAGAGGGTGGAAGTTGGGGGTCTTATAGTTATAATAGGTCAGTCAAGGGTCAATCAAGTCAATTCTATTGCTGATATTGGGAAAATGGTACATGTGGTGTAACAGGTGTTGGGCTGGACACGAGGGCGAACGGCGGGGGGGTTGAGGGAGGAAAACATGGTCCTGATGAGTGAGAAAAAGTGTAGGCTGCTATCCTGGAACGTTAATGGGTTGGGAGATAAGCTGAAGAGGGGAAATGTACTGCAGTTTATTAAAAGACACGCCCCAGATGTGGTGCTGCTCCAGGAGACACACTTGATGGGAAACACATGTAGAGCCTTAGACAGATGGAGCTATCGACTGGCTGTGCACTCGGGGTTCACGTCGAGCTCACGGGGTTGGCATAATGGGGCGAAAATCCTTTCCTATGTTAATAGACCACACCTGGATCGACAAGCAGGGCAGATACGTAGCAGTCTCGGGAAGGTGGACCGCTGACACTGGTGTCAGTTTACGCCCCGCTGGGACTACAGGGTGTAACGTTGCGAGACCTGGGGCACACTGTGATTGAGTTCCCTAAAGGGAGACTATTAATTGGGGGTGACTTTAATTCGGTGGTGGGTGGCGGGACTGATCGCCATCCACCCAGAGATCTGGGGCCCCCACAAAGGGTTCTGTCCACCTTTCTAGATGCAATCGGATTGGTGGATGCCTGACGGATTCGCCATCCTACAGAAATCCAGTTTACATTTCTCTCGGGGGTTCACCATAGCCTCTCCCGCATTGACTATATTCTCCCGCCAGCTGACCAAGTGGGGCACATCACTGAAATTAGGCATATAGCACGAGGCATATCTGATCACTCTCCAATATGGGTGCAGGTGGGTGTGGGAGGGGGTCAGGTGGGTAAAGTGGCACCAATAAATCCATGGTATTTTCGCAATCCCACCATATGGCAAAACATAACCCAGGTCATAGAACACTACTTTCAAGAAAACAAGGGTTCCGTGGAGACGGCGAACATGCTCTGGGAGGCGTTTAAGATAGTGGTTCGGGGGCAGGCCATCTCCCAAATAGCCGGGGCAAGAAAGGAGAAAAACGCTGAATTGGAGAGGCTGGAAGGGGAGATATTGGTGTTAGAAGAAGAGCTTCTGAGACCAGGGGACCCTGACGTGATACACAATCTTAACCTCAAACAAGACGAATATAGAAGCGTAGCCGAAGACAGGGCAAAATCACTGCACAGGGATAAACTCAGCAGAATATACAAGTTAGGAGATAGAGCAGGGAAAGTACTTGCATGGCTGGACCGCCGTGACCACGCAAACCGCCTGGTCGCCGAACTAACAAATGCAGCAGGAGATACTCTTACTGATCCACAGAGGATAGTGGACGAATTTGCCAAACATTATAGGCAAATATATAAATCTCACTCCCAGGGTTCGATTGGGGAATCTAGGGCATTGTTGGCTGACATAGAGCTCTCAGTTTTGTCGGAAGACGACTGTAGTTCATTAGACAGCAAGCTGACTAACAATGAAGTGGCATGAGCCATTAGAGATTTACAATCCGGAAAGGCGATGGGCCCTAATGGCCTCCCTATTGAACTTTATAAACTAAAACCAGATAAAATTGCCCCATACCTCAAAGCTATGTATGAGGAAAGTCGAGAGACTGGCCAGCTCCCCCGTGACCAACGACTCGCTACAGTAGTGGTTATTCATAAGGACAGCAAGCCCAGAGACCGCTGCTCTTCATATAGACCCATTTCATTGCTGAATGCCAAGGCGAAGATTTTAGCCAAATTGCTAGCTACACGTCTGGTCGGGGTAGTCTCAGGACTGGTACACCCAGACCAGTCCAGCTTTATGCCGGCTAGAAATACCTCTCTGAATCTTTGCCGACTTCATGGGGTACTTGGAAGGGCTCATACATTAAGGGAAGATGTGGTGGTGATGTCCTTAGATGCCACCATGGCCTTTGATATGATCGAATGGCCTTACCTATTCGCGGTGCTGGAGAAAATAGGGTTTGAACAGAGCTTCATCGGATGGGTGAAACTCTTATACAGTGAACCATTAGTGCAAGTGGTAGTGAACAACAAAAAATTTGAGACATTTGCTCTCGGAAGAGGTACGAGACAGGGATGCCCCCTATCCCTTCTGCTATTTGCCCTAGCACTGGAGCCCCTGGCCGGCTGGATCTGAAGAGACCCGGTTGTCAGAGGCTTGAGATGGTCGGAGGATTGGGAGGATCGTATCTCCCTATATGCCGATGACATCCTATTATACCTAGCATCCCCAAATGCCTCGATAAACAGGATTCTCGATATATTCAATACCTTTGGCAGGTGCTCCGGATATACCATTAACTGGTCAAAATCACTCATTTACGTGCTCAGGGGAAAGTTCCCAAAGCTGCCTAGGGGATATAGAATTGCAGAGGCAAGAGATAGTTTCACATACCTTGGCATATATATTACCACGGACCCCGGATTATACTACGACCACAACCTTCGTCCTCCTCTGCGGCGTTTTCAAAGCGACATAGAGCACTGGAGGACTCTCCCACTGTCCCTACTGGGTAGGGCTGCACTATTTAAAATGATGGCACTGCCCCATTTCCTGTACGTCCTACATAACTCACCAAACCCAGTCCCTGCGTCCCACTTTGCGGCAATTGAGGGAGAGCAGAGAGTCCTCCTTTGGGTGGGAGGAGCGCCACGAATATCATTCCCAAGATTGGTGCGTGGCTGGTACGATGGGGGAATCGGACTCCCGGACAATAAAAGATACTACTGGGCTGCGCAATTGGCAGCTATCAATCAGGGGATATACCGGCCACAGAACGATCCGGGTTACCGGATGGACAGATGGATTTTACCGGGGGGGGGTCTTACGCTAGAGCTCTCTACTCCAAACCAGCTCGGTTGTAAGCCTTGGCGTAGTTCGCGAAGTAGCGCTACACGAAGCTACGCAAAGTGCAGTTCGCACTACGCGAGCTACGCATAGCACTAAGCGAACTGCGTAGTGCACTGTTCGCAATGATTGCACAGTGCCGGATGCTTGTCCGCACTGTGCAATCATTGAAAACGGCATCTTGCACAGTGCGAGCTGTCTTTACTGCCGCTCGAGTAGATTTTTACTCGAGCGGCAGCTTCTCAACACGGACTGGTAGTTTCTCATCGCGAGCGGTCGCGAGCATACGCGACCACTCGCAATGAGAAACCTGACCTCCCGCGTTGAGAATCTCGCCGGATGTTTATTTTCCACGCTCGCGATCGGCAACTTGATGTTGCTGATCGCGAACGAGGAAAAAGTCTCGCCGGGATGTCATTTTGCTTGCTCGCGGTCGCCAACTTGACGTTGAGGACCGCGAGCAAGCAAAAAATGACTGCTGCACTACGCTACGCGTGTTTGCACTGTGCTACGTGCAATTCGCGTTGTGCGAAGTAGCGCAAACTTCGCAGACTACGCGAGCGTAGCGTAGTGCTTTGCCCAGGGTTACTCGGTTGAGGCTGACGGGACCTACATCACATGCGGTCCGGATCAGGCACACAGCCCACAAACGTCTAGGTTGGGACAGGCGCCTCACACAATCTACCCCCATATGGGACTCCTACTTGATAGGAACCCTCCGAACCACTAGGGGTTTTAATAAATGGGACCTAATTGGGCTCTCAAAGCTGGGAGATATGTGGAAAGACGGTAAAGTGATAGAGTTCTCAGCACTACAGCAAGAATACGATCTAGCAGACTCAGAATTTTTTCGATATTACCAAGTCAGACATGCCCTGCGTGCATGCCTTAAGGTAGGAACGACGTCACCCGAGGCTACGCCATTAGAAGACAGATTAATTGATGGCTACATGCCGGATAAGTCGATATCCCTCACGTACCGTAAGTTTATCAATCATGCATCCGATCCCCTTATGAAACTCAGGGAGCAATGGACAGAAGACTTACCAGAATTAGATGACGAAGACTGGGTGGAGGCGCTTGCCTCTCCAAGGGAAGTTGCAATCTCGTTGAGGCTTAAATTAGTGCAATTAAAGATTCTGCACAGGACATATTATTCTAGAACAGCCTTGACCTGCATGGGCTATGGGGAGGACTCAGAGTGTAGAAGAAACTGTGGGAGGGAGGGTACCTTTATCCATATCCTGTGGGAATGTACCAAGATTTGTGCATATTGGACGGAGGTTATCAACTGTATGTCTGAGGTACTTGGTCAAGATTTGAACGGGGATGCTGGACAGTGTCTACTTAATGTATGGGGACTGACGGACTTGAGTAGCAAAGAGAAAATCTGGGTGGCCCTGGGCTTTATGATTGCCAAACGGAATATCGCCAGACTGTGGGGAGCGAGGGAGACCCCCGGCTTGCAATTATGGAAACGAGACATGGACTTGTGTATGTTTAGGGAAAAGACTGTCTATGTTTCCAGAGGATGTCCCCAAAAATGGACTCATATATGGTCAAGTTGGAACGAGTATCGTGGACATATTTCAATCAAATCAAATCAAGCTTTATTCAGTATATAGTATATAACCATAAAAGCATTCTACACAAAAATCAGTTCTCCATGATAAAATTACTTTAAAAATTATTTACATATAAAGATTTCTAGTAGAAGTTTCCCACACAGAAGGTTTCGCCCTAAACAATTTCTAAAAGAAGACATTTAAAATTTAATCAGAGCACAATAATTATATTAACATGTCCTCACAAGAAACAATAAAAATACATACAATTCATAAAAAGATTGAATCTCAAATTACCGCTTATTATAGTTCTATCACCTTAACTCAGAGAAAATATTAGAGTAATAAAAAATACAGTGGGCTATTCATCAAAATAAGAGACTTATTCAATTTCATATCTCAGAGTTTCCAAATGTGAAAGATCCTTTCTTCTCTTAATTGCCATTTGGGTAAAAAGAATAACCGCATTGCATGTTGTTACATTTTCCAAGTTACAAATGTGATAAAAAGCTGATTTGTAAGTATACAATCTATTATCAATAAATAAGGATCATAAAATTAATTTTCTGATATCCCAATAAAAATTACAAAAAGTAAAAAATGCAGAGCAATGTGAAAATTGAATGTATATAATTGTGCTGCACCTGTGCCCTCCAGAAAACTGTTTGTTAAATCGCTATGTAATCAGTACAGAAAATTGTGATTGTATCTACCTTGCTGTCTTTAATAAAAAGATTAAAAAAAATTATGAGGGTGAGGTGTATCTGGCATCTTAAAAATGTGTAATATTTTTTCCCAGTGCCGGGGCCAGCAGTGACAGCGTCAGCCAGGCAGCAGATGCGTCAATGGTACAGGGGGTGAGCCAGCGGCAGAGGCAGGCGGCTGTAAATCATATTGCTTGCTTATTGACAATTAATTATATACTCACTGCAAGGGTGTACTGGGGACTTGTGAAAAGTTGAACACACCCCTCTTTGGCAGATACAGTGGGAGTTGATTAATGGTATCTTCTATCTGCAACTCAGCAGAAAAAGTTTCATAAAGACCTTTAACTATGATGGGTGGATGGAAAAGGGAAAGAAGGATGGAAGCAGAAAGGAAGGGTGAAATGTAATATGAATGGAAGAGAAGGATGCGTGGTTGAAAGGATGCATATAGGTGGCTGATAGGATGCATGGGTGGGTGAAGGATGGATTAAAGGGTATATGTGTGAAATGATGCCTGCCTGGGTGGGTGAAAGTGTATGGGTGAAAGGATGCCTGCCTGGGTGGGTGAAAGGAATCCTTGGGTGGGTTTGATGGCTGAAAGGATGCATGCGTGGGTAAATGTATGTTGGTGAAAGGTTTGTTGCGACTGAGAGCCATGTTTGGATGGATGGATATACGCATGGATGGATGGTTTTCAATGGTAAAGACTGGACTGGGAGAATGTAAAACTTAAACGGTGAGTAGCAAAGCCAAGGGTGAAGAATAATAATACTAGAAGAACAATACAATGATGAGTGGAAAAATCCTTGAAATGAAGAAGAAATAAGGGACTTGGGTGCTCCGTTGGAGTGGCGTTCATCTCACCTTTACTTGCTTGTAATGGTTTTATTAAGGTTTTGATCCAGAGGATTGAGGTGGTATTTCAGACTAATCCCTTGACTCAAAGTAGTTTTCAAGCGCAATATATATTATGTATATTCCTATCTCCCCATCCATCATCATTCACCTCCCTCCCTCCTTACCCATGGCATTTCATCAGTGACACCCATGGTGACCTAACGGCTGCATGGTTACATCAGTGGCACTGCATTGTTGCCTGTGCAATGTGCGTCTGCCTCAGTTAATGTGGAGGCCCATTTACAAATTTCATGGCAATGTGAAAAATAGTTGTGCTTCCCTTCACTCCCAGTGCCCACTCAGTCACTTCCTGGTACATAACTCCTTTCCTAAGTTCCTTCTGTCCCATCCTTCCGTAAAATTTGAAAAAAACAGTCTTTGCATCTGTCACATTCCTCTGGACAAGTGATATATTTTGTTATGGCTTCCATAACAATTGCATCTCTTCAAATGTTTTCCTTTCAACATTTGACGAACAAAGTGACTCACTACTAGCAAAAGCTTAGGCACTTTATGATGATGATCAGTTTACTAGGGGCTTACCAGTAAATCAAATATGCCAATCATGGATAATAAATCATGATAACAATTTACACAGAGTGCATATGCACTTTAGCACTGATTAGCAGTGGTAAAGTGCCCAGAGACCTATAGATAACAACAACAGGTCAGGAAAAGATAGGAGGCAGAAGCAAAAGTTTGGGGATAAGCCTGCAAAAAAGGACTAAGTCCAACACATGGGGGGGATATTTACAAGAGAAGTGGTGAAGCGTGTCGTTAGCCTCCTTGACTTAACGACACGCTCCGCCGCTTCAGAAACACAGGGCTGCACCATATTTACAAGAATATGGTGCAGCCCTGCGTTTCCCCCTGCGCTGGCACTACACTTAGCAGTGTAGGGCCACGCAGGCACCCTTGCACCATAGTACAAGGGTGTCTGCATGCAGGGGAAGATTATTTATGTATAGGAAGGTCCCCCTTCCTGCACATAAACACTCTTGAAATGCTGTTTTGTCACTTCTATATGTGCTGCTTAATGCAACACACATGAAAGTTCCAAAATATCATTTTTTTTAAGATTGCTTATGTGCAGGAAGGGTCACCTTCCTGAACATAAATGATCCAAAGCATTTTGCTTTTTCCATGTGTGCTGCACAAGGCAGCACACATGGAAAAAGCAAAAACGAGGAGAAATAAAGCATTTCTCCTCATTTCGCCAAGTTAAGACCAGGTTTTCCCTCGTCTTAATTTTTGCGCTACCTCCTATTTACGCTGCCCTTGTAAATAGGGGGCAGCATCAAAATCAATGGGTGTTGCGGTGGAACGCCCACCGCAACACCCACTGCCCACCCCTTTCACACTAAGCATAGCGTGAAAGGGGGCCTTATTTACAAGGCAAAGGCTTAAAGCTGCCTTGCAACTAAGGTGAAGCCCCAATCGCCTTGGGAACATTGCAAACATTGTTGTTCCCGTGGTGATAGGGGCTTGTAAATATGCCCCAAATGTGATGATCATTCATGACTAAATGTCTGTTTCCAGTTACTTTTAACAACAGGCCCCCCACCAAACCACCACTTAGCTTCACATTTGCACCAGACAGCACTGAGCACACACACCCAGCAACATTGCATTTTTCCAATCAAGTAAAATCAAAGCACCATGGTCACCACTCATCACCACTCCACAGATTTGGGTAGGCCTGTTTAGGCCACTTTAAAGTCATCACCAAATCGGTGGTTTCAGTGAAGTTGAAAACTTCTTTCTTCTGGTGGAAGTTCTCGAAGTAGTCACGCCCATTCCCTGAGTCCTTCCATCATCCCTGTTCCTCATGGCTCCTAGTAAGGTGTCGAACTCCATACTGACTGTGTCCTGACTCAAATGCAATAGATTGACCTGCAGTACAATTTTGTTGTTGCACAACAAGAGAAACATTGAGTCATTTTTTAGACTTCATTTGTGTTTGTTTTATCTATTCTAAAGGGACAGGTCGGGTCTGACTCTTCGAGGAGTATAAAGCAGAAAACAATTCAACAAAGCAGTGTGGAGTGGACCCGGTGAAGAAATCTCACTATCTCTCAAAGGGGAAGGATAAATTCACATTCAGGGAAACAATGGTCAGCCGTCAGTTGGCAACCAACATTGTAAATCATCACAAACACATTTAAGCATATTAGTTACAGATAAACACCCATTGTCACTGCCTGACACCACATGAATTATCTCAACACACTCACAAACAACAATCACTCAGTGCGCAATGCATGCCATTTACCTATTCTAATTCAGGAGTGGTCACCGTGGCCATGGTACATTGCAGATCCATTGTACACGAAACAGACATTGACCAGTCTAAATCAAATGATGTGGGTCAGTCCAGCTAGGGTAATAATAAACTAGGAAGGGATAGATAGTCACAGCCCAGGGTTGGAGGCAGGCACACATTTGTTTGTATCTCTCCATCCAATGTCCTTGAGGGAACTGGTTGGGGGGCGCTTATTCACTGCACACTGTTGCAACTCTAATCCAGCAATAAAATGTGTCTAAGATAAAGACAGTGGGGCTGAATCAGTTAACCAGACACAAACAAATAAAATTGAATAATGTTTCCCATAACTATATCTTTTTTTTGGTGTCAAAGAAAGAAAGCAGATCAGCTATAGAGACTGAGAGAGAAAGTTTGATGGTTGTTGGCCAAGGCCTAGTAGTCAGGGAAGTAGAGCTCACCCTCAAACTCTGGTGGTTTGCCCAGAAGTAGGTTTTCTAACACACTAATTCCATGACCTGAGACTCCCTCATCTTTCTACTGTCGTACTTCAGGTATGGAGTAATCCGGTGGTATAAACTGCAGATTCATTTTAATCATGCTTAATCTCTCCATGTTTTGGGGCGAGAGACTGGTCCTTCTCACTGTGACAATGGCACCAGCAGCACTGAAAACACGCTCAGCTAAGACACTGGCCACTGGGCAAGCCAGCTAGTTTATTGCCAGACTGCTGAGCACTGGCCATTGGCGCCTCTTCCCATGCCAAGACGCCAATGGGTTTTGATCAAGGTAGACCTCTGTTGGGTCATTCATACAGGCCTGGACCATCTGCTCAATGGTCATTTGTGATCCACCTTGCTCCACCTCTTTTGCCTTCGCCTCTGCACTGGACTTAAGCCCTGCCAGTAGAAACCATTCAGTTGCAGATTTTGGGGCTGATGCTCCTGTTCTTGCTGTTGATGGTGTTCTTGTTGTTAGTTTTGGCTGCTGTGAGCCAACAGTACTGCACTCAAGCTCTGAACTTGAAGGCTACCCTGCAAAACTTGTGCCCTGGTGGAGTGGCCTCTAAGTCCCTGCCATTCTTTTTCTAGCTCACTGGCATGCTCAGCTATCCATGTTTTTTTATTTTGCAACATCCCCATTGGAAAATGGAATGAAAGTGGACAGTAATGGTTTGTACCATGGATGAAGATTTGTGGCACAGATGTAATGTTTGGATGACACAATGTCTATTTGCAACCTGGCATTAAGAGATAAGCAAAGGACTAAGCTCTCCACTAGCTCATATGCATTTTTTTTCCTCCAGACCTGCATACATTGCAGACACTTCCTTTAACTGTTCCTGTAGCATGTGCAACAACGGGAGAGCTTGGCCCATGGTACTGTCCTCCTTGCTGACTTCCCGTGTGACCACCTCAAAAGGAAGCAGCATCTCTGTCAGGCATTTGACTAGGCCCCATTGGTCCATCTCAGTGATCATGCCGTTCACAGTTCCATTCACTCTTTGCATGACATATTCATTGATCGTCTGTTCTGCTCAAACAGACGTTCAAGCATGTAATATGTTGAGTTAAAAGAATAGTTGAAATGAGTGCAGATTCTGCTGCAGGTGGAGAGTAAATTACTGACTTGGTCTTCTTGTTTGAGAAAGTCCTGTACAATGATGTTGATGCTGTGGGCCAAACACAGGACCTTCTTCAAATAGCCACCATCTGCCATGGCCCTAAATATATTACTGCCATTGTCCGTGGCAACAATTCCAATGTTAAGCCCTCTTGGTCGCAGCCATTCAAAGACTTTGTTGTTAAATTCTTACAAGATCTTTGCAGCAGTATGGGACTTCTCCACAGCGAACATGGCTACTGTTGCATGCTTCTGATCACCATTAGAAATCTCAGCAGTGTTAGGTGAAGCAAGATGGCGGTCGCGTAGAGGCCGATTGCAGCATTAGCGACGCTATCCTGGGTGAGGTTTGGAATTAACTACCCCTGGTAAAGATCCCTATTGGCTTGCGGTAGATGACCGCATAAAAAGGGATTTATAATAATACCTCTTGCATTTTTCTATGCTGGAAGCACGGAATCCCCAAAAAAGACTCTGCACGCTGGTCACAAGAATCGGGCTCCGGATTATTAGGCGCTCTATCCTCAAGGCTCTCTCTTACCTGGCAAGTCGAGGATCACGGAGTAGTGGAGGAATGGCGCCAAAATCGGCGGCGAACGCCGCGGCCGCTAAAGCAGCAGCGCTGCGAAAACTGCGTGGAGAGTTGTCTGTGAGCTCAGCGGCGCTGGAGCAGAGTAACCTGGAGCAGGCACTGAATGACCTGCGGCAGACACGCACGCCGGAGCAGCCAAGGAGGGGGAGAGGCGGGGCATCTGGGAAGAATTGTCCAGCTGGCCCCTCGGTGGCTGACATGCTGATGCGTGGAAAGAAGCAGCATATGGAGGCAGCAGGGTCAGCAGCTCCTAACACAGAGGAAAATACCAAAAGAAAACAGAATGAGGAGGTGAGTCCAGCCGGACCGAGCGAAATTTCTCAGAACCTGAAAGATAACTTGGAGGCTGGGGATCATAATAACATTGTCCCATCTGTTGTAGAGCCCCCATGTAGTGACAATGATATCAGTCATGAGGGGAATGTCTCATTGGGAGATAAGGTGAGGGGGGGCAGTACAGTAACTCTCCCCGATGTATCACGGAATATAGAAGCAAATAGCAAGACTGCTGATATTTTAAAAATGGCTTCTATTTCCGAAGAAGTAACAGGTGGCAAGGAGTTACATCAACCCGATCCAATATTGGGGGCTAATGATTCAACGTGGGGAATGGATCCTCTAGGAGACAAGGACTGGCCTGATCCTGATAAAGACCCCAGTGATGGTTTTTTCTCAGTCTCTGAAGGTGTCCCTGAAGGTGCTGAATGGTCTGATGACGACCGGAGTTCATCATTAGGGGGCAGTAATTTGGATTCAGACCAGGAAGATAGTGATTTAGATCTCCCCACAATAACTAAGAAGTTTAATACACAGCCAGATGTACATGGCCGAGGAAGAAAGGACTTGAGATGGGATTATTCATCCGCTACCCCGCTTTCTGGAAAACCCTCTTCAGGCACTTCAGGCACGGATTCCATCCCCCTATATTGGAGGTTATACACCAGGCTATTCTCTCTCATAGGGAAGAAACGCGTCAAGACAGTCGTAAGGCGCAGGCTGCTATGAGAAAAATGCAAGGGGTTGTCAAGAAGCTTTCCAAGGTATGTTTTAACGTAGGTGAGAGAGTGACGAACCTGGAGGAAAGAATAATTGCGACTGAGGCAGAAGCAGCCAGTGCATCAACTCAGGTGGAGGCCCAAAGCTCACAGATTAAAGACATACAGTGGAAGCTGGAAGAATTTGAAAATAGACAAAGGAGGAACAACCTCAGGGTATTGGGGGTACCAGAGGGAGTGGAAGGGTCGGATACTAGGGTATATATCATCGAATTGTTTAAATCCGCCTTTCCCGAGTTGATGGAATGGAACTGGACCGCAGAAATACAAAGAGCTCATCGCACTCCATTTAAACGGCGTGTCCCAGCTAAGGAGGGGGATAAACCACGAGCAATTCTGGTGTTCCTAGGGAATTTTTTATTGCGGCAGGCTATCTCAGAAAAGGCCAGACCTGAAAATAAGAGATCTAATGGGGGAGTGTCATTTTTTGTTCGCCCTGACTTCTGTCACTCAACGGTAGAAAGACGCTGGAGGCTGAGACAGCTAATAAAACCATTTCAGGAAAAGAACATCCAGGTCTATTTGATTAACCCGGCACAACTTAAGGTGATTCATGGGGGACAGACATTGTATTTTTCTTCTGAGATAAAAGCCAGAGAATATTTGGACATTGTGGACAAATAAAGCTTGGGTCTACATTGAAGAAAGGGTGAGAGGTGGGAAAAAGAAGAAGAGGTTTTTATAGGATAAAGGGGGTAGGAGGTAGCTATGATTGTTAGGTTTAGAAGGACCCAGGTCGCTAATGCTACATACATCATATGCATAGACCTAGGTCTGAGCGCTTCACTAGGGTGGTGGGGATGGGGGGAGGAGTGGGGGGTGGATGGGGGTTGGATGGGGTGGGGGTAGAGAGGGGTGGGAAGGATGGGGGAAAATTGAAAAGAGGGAAAGTATCTGGTGTTATGTTTATTGTGATTTTTTTGGTGATTTAGGGCTTGTGATATATAAACAGATGATTGAGCAGGTTTTGAAGAGAAATGTTATCTTAGCAGGGCTAAATGGGGAAACTTAAGATATGTACCCTTAATATTGGGGGCCTAAATAATTGGAAGAAGAGGCAAATGATGGGGCATTTTGTAAGATTAAACTATATTGATGTCTTATGCTTACAGGAGACCCATCTTCCATGGGCAAAAAAACATTTATTGAGGATAAGGGGCTTTGAGTTGTTGGCTTGCTCCTCACAGACATCTACAGTTAGAGGGGTGGCAATATTGGCTAGATCTGTGCTGGGAGGAGCTAAGCGTCATCTGGTAGATTCCCATGGGAGGTGGGCACTGGTGGAACATGATTTAGGGTTTACAATATGTACAATTTACGGCTCTAATCAGGACGACCCGGAGATATTCGAATATCTTGAAATTGAATTATTGAATTGGCCAAGACCTATTATAATATGCGGTGATTTGAATATCTCTGCTGACTTTACAAATAATACTGTTTATATAGGTCGTAAACCCAGGGTATTTCGAGCAGCGACCTCAATATGGGAATCGCATGGTTTGGTAGACGTTTGGGGTTGTAAGGAGGCTACTGACCCGGGCTTTACGTATTATTCATGCCCCTTCAAGAAATATACGAAACTGGATTATTTTTTGGTTTCTATATCAGAATTGGAGAGGGTTAGTATTGTGAAGCTCCCGAGGCTGCAGTCTGATCACAGCCCATTAATTTTGGAGTATGAGATAGATATTCTAAATAAAAAACACTCAAGGTGGACTTTTGAGAGGAAGCTTCTAGCTGATCATAAATTTGTAGAACATCTGAGGAAGTGGGCCCAAGCTTATTTTAATGCGAATCGTTTTAGCTCATCCAGAAATAATGTCTGGGACGCATTTAAGGCAGCCTTGAGAGGCGAGACGATCAGCTTCTCGGCTAGGTTAAAGCTAGAGGCTCGCCGAGAAAATGAGAGACTGGTCTGTCAATTAGTAGAAGCAGAGGAACAACACATAAAGGATATTGGGCAAGGGTGTGAGGCTGTAGGGAGTCAACAAAAGATTCTTATTATAAAAGCAGAGCTGCATAAGTGGTTAGCTCAGAAGGTAGCCGATGAGTATCATACATATAGGGGCAAGCTATATGAGACGGGAGAGCAGGCAGGTAAGCTATTAGCACTTCGGATTAGGCAAGAAAGTAGTAGAAATATAATATCAACAATACAAGAGGAGGGTCGGGACTATACGGAGCCAGCCGATATATTGGAAGTTTTTAAAAACTTTTATCAAACATTGTATAGAGAAGTGGGTGTCTCAGATGATGGTAGTTTAGGCTTTGAAGATATAGGCCCCCAGCTGGATAATCTGGATAGAGAAATGCTGGAGAACGATCTGGTAATAGAGGAAGTAATAGCCGCATTGCAGGAGTTAGCAGCAGGAAAGGCTGCAGGGCCGGACAGTATACCACTTGAAGTATATAAGAGTATCCAGAACGAGATCGCCCCAATGTTATTGGATTTATTTAATGGTATAATATGTTCCGGTCAAATCCCTGAATCCTGGAAGGAAACAAATATTATTGTGTTTCACAAGAAAGGAAAGCCTAGGGAAAACCCTGGTTCATATCGTCCAATATCCCTCATAAATACTGATACAAAGATCTATGCCAAGGTTTTGGCCGGAAGGCTTGGAAGGGTCATGGGCGGTCTGGTTTCCCCGTGGCAGCATGGGTTTGTCCCAGGTCGAGGAACAACTGATCACATTAGGCGGGCCATTTCACTTTTTGATGTGCAAGCTGCCACGGGGGGAGGATGGCCATGATCCTTTTAGACGCAGAAAAGGCCTTTGATCGCGTCACGTGGAAGTATTTGTGGGGGATATTGGAACGAAGGGGCTTTGGCCCTAAAATAATGTGGGCGATCAGGGCCATGTATCTTGATCCAAAGGCTAGAATCCAGATAATGGGAGGCAGTTCGGAAAAAGTGTATATTTCTAGAGGGACGCGTCAGGGTTGTCCCTGCTCACCGATTCTTTTCGCCCTGTACATAGACCCTCTAGTAAGGAAACTATTAGGATGCAATGAAATTAAACCGGTAGTTTTTAATCGATATGAGACTAAGTTGCTGGCATATGCCGACGATCTGGCTATAATTACACCGGAACCAGATACGGCATTGATAGTTATTACACGGATTGCTAGTGAATTTGGACACTGTTCAGGGTATCTGTTGAATGAAAGTAAAACTCAGATAATTTGTACTAAAAATATTAGAAGGCAGGATGCAAGATATTCTGATTCAGCGGTTTATCTGGGAGTTAAAATAGGTTCGGCAACAGATACCATTATAAAAGATAACTTTACCCCACTTTTAAAAACAATGGTAATTGATCTTAAAAGAATAGATGCCTTACATTTATCTATAATAGGGAGAGCAAACGTACTTAAAATGACTATGCTCCCTAAGGTACTATATTTTTTTCGCTCTATCCCGTTTATGATTGATGAAGGCCTATTAAAGTCAATAGAGTCAGTTTTTATGAATTTTATCTGGCAGTATGGTAAAATCAGGCGCTCCATGAGATATTTGTCTCTTCCACAAGAAAAAGGAGGGCTTGCAATACCTAATATTAAATATTACCTGTGGGCTTGTTTGTTGGGTCAGATGGCGATTTTATTTGATTCAGCTTCAAATCTATCTGATATTCCACCTGGTAATAATAATCCTCCTTCCATTTATGAATTATTACTAGGTAGAGAAGCTCTGGGGCTTCTGTTACGGAAAACCGATAGGCGTTATTATAAGAAAATGCGATATAAGGTTTTAGATGCTGTTTGGGAGGTTTGGAAACAGGTGAAAAAAGTTTTAATAATTCCTAAAATAAATTATTATACACTGGTGTGGAACTGTAGTATGTTTCCCCACTTTAGCAATGATAAAATATGGAGGCTCTGGGAGCAGCAAGGGATCAAAAGAATAGGCGATATATATGATGGGGGCAGCTTGATGAGATTTGAGGACATTCAGAAGAGATTTGGTATTCCGGATAATCTAGGTTTTAAATTTCTTCAGATCCAGGATACACTGAGGGGAATCAGACCACGGATTATCCCTGGGGGTAGAATTGATATATTGGATTATTTATTAGGGGTGGAATAAAGATTAAAAAGATATATGGGTCTCTGTTATCAGGGACTCAGGATGATTTGGAGAAATTTGAAACTGCATGGGCAATGAAACTTGGGGACCCAGATGTTGATATAGATAGAGCACTACAACTCGCAGGGAAACTCTTTCGTTCCACAAATTTGAGAGCTCAACATTATAAGACTCTTTTTAATTTATATTTTACACCAGCCAAATTATTTATGTGGGGCAAAAAGGAGGACGATAGATGTCCACGGTGCGGGGAAGGCCCTGCCGACCTGCTGCATATGTTTTATCATTGTAGTAAATTAAGTGTCATTCAAGGAGAAATTGGGAAATTTTTGGAGGGGCTGCTAGGAGTTAAGATCACCCTATCCCCTATCCTAATGATAATGGGATTTGATAGTAATTTAGGGCTTAATAAGGAAAAAGAAGCATTTGTATTTATATCTGTAGCGGTTCTCAGGATATTGCTTGCGGCAGGATGGAAGGATACGGTAGCTCCATCCTTTCAGATGTGGTTGGCCAGACTTCTCGGGATTCATAATATTGAATCTTCTTTATATATACACCGGGGTAGGAAAATGAGGGAATTAGGAATGACTATTTGGGCTCCCATGAAGTGGTGGAGGGATGGTTGCTTGGAGGAAGCTCCCGAGTGATTCCCTATATCTGTATTTTTATGCTAATCAGTTCGGATGGGTGTTGGAGGGTTATTTTTTTTATCTCTGTATGGATTTATCAGCCCAAATTTACTATTTAACAATGAAATATTTCGTAATTTTTATCTGTTTTAGAAACACATGCCCGAATTTATTTACTTTATAGTATTGTATGATGTATGTATAGTGGTTTTTTAGTAATATTGTAATGTAATTTGTATTTATTATTAAATGTACCAGGTATTTTTCTAATAAAAAATAAAAATAAAATAAAAGAAATCTCAGCAGTGTCAACACCTGCAGATATAATTTCTCTAACCTCCACAAAAGAGATCCAGTGTGCAGTGATGCACATGTAATCAGAGGCTTGGCAACTGGTCCACATGTCTGTCATCAGGTGTATAGTGTGAACAGCACTCCACTGCAAAGCGTGTCCAAGCAATTCCAGCACATCGTGATGTAGCACTGGAACACCAACTCTGGCAAAATAGGACCACTAGGAACCTTTCATATCAGGCAGATGGCAACCACAATTTCTAGAAAACCCACACCTTCCACAAAGGAAAAAAGGGAGTAGGTCCACCACTAACATTTTGGCCAGCTTTGCATTGTACAAACGTGCCGTTGGGTGGTTGCCTTCATACTGCCCCTCCTGCCTAAACATTCTAGAAATAGTAGCCTGGATCTTTTTCTTTTCTTGTGCCACTGATGCAGGTGACTACTTGAAAGCAGACTGTGATAGGCTCAAAGTGCATCTCAGCGGGGCAGTCACTGTATGCTCTTGCCTTGGTGTCACAACTTGAGTTTTTTGCCATTGCGATGTTGCTGATGTGGGTGATACCACTGCACTGCTGGGGACAGGGCTGATTTGAGTAACGAAAATGTCTTTCTCTTCTTCACCTTCCACTGTGATCAGATCAGATTCCCTGCTAAGTCTTTCTCCCCCTTCACGAGAACCATTTGTAGTTTTTTGGCTGCTAAGGTGCTCCTCCCACCTGATTGTGTGGTATTTTCTCAAATGGGTTGTTTGGCCTCCGGTACCATATTTTGCACCAAGCTTACCCTGTCTAACACTTGCTCTGCAAATTGAGATCATGGCAGTGTTCGGCTCCTTCTTGCTAACCGTAATGAAGTCCCAAACTGGGAGGTTTACTTTCTGACGCTGTTGCGACTGCTGTTGGTGCAGCATTGCAACATGTAATAAGCTGCATTCTAACGTGTTGGCCCCTCCTGTATGAGTGCTTTAACTGAAATTTGATTAATTAGCTGAATAACCCTCAGCTGTTTCCCAGCTTTAAATGAATGGCTGAAATGAGTGCAGATTCTTCTGCAGGTAGACAGTAAGTTGCTTACTTGTTTTTTTTTTTTTAGAAAGTCAAGTCAGAGGGATTTATTGAGCGCACATATCACCCGGAGGTCTCATGGCGCTGGCGTATAACTCCATTTTGACTGGAGGTCAGATGAAAGATCGTTATGGATGCTCAAATAGCCAGGTTTTTAATTCCCTACGGAATAGCTTGTGGTCTGTGATGGAGAGGAGCTGTGATGGAAGCATATTCCAGAAAGCAGGTGCAAGGAAAGAGAAAGATCTACCGCCATTCCTGATGGTGCGGATTCTACGAGGGGTAAGGAGACATTTGGTACTTGACCTAAGCGTCCTGTTCGGCTGATACCAGCTGAGTTTTTTTAGCAAAATAGCTTGACCCATTTCCGGATATGTGCTTATGAACCAGACAGAGGACTTTGAAGTGGATTAGCTTCCTAATGGGAAGCCAGTGAAGGGTCTTCAGACTTGGCGCTGATGGAGATCTCGATGGGAGGTTTATTACGAGTTTGGCAGCAGTATTTTGCAAGACTTGAAGCCTAGAGTAGAACTCCTCGTTAGTGGAGGCCAACAGGGCATTTCCATAGTCGATACGACTTATGATTAGTCCCTGGACAAGTGGTTTCCTTGATTCAATTGGGATCCATTGAAAAACTTTGCGTAAATTACGCATTATTCCATAACAGATACTGATTGTGTGATTTATATGGTTTTTCACTGAAAACTGATCATCAATCATCACTCCAAGGTTCCGCACCACGGGTTTGGGAGATGGACAGGGGCCCAGGTTCTGAGGCCACCAGTCATTCGACCAAAATTAGTGTGCCTTACCAAAAAGAATGACCTCTGTTTTAGTACCATTAAGTTGTAGGTGGTTAGTACGCATCCAGTTATCGATGTGGATCATGCAGTTTTTGAAACGGATCCTTGTGTCAGTGGGATCAGGGTCTAGGGTAATCAATAACTGGGTGTCATCAGCGTATGACACCACATCAAACCCGTAGGACCTGATCACTTTGGCCAGAGGTGTCACATATAGATTGAAGAGCATGGGACTTAGAATGGAGCATTGAGGGACTCCTATTTTTACTGGCTGACTGCGGGAGACCAGGGTGCCCGTATGTACGGTGGTGGTTCGGTCAGTTAGATAGTTTCTGAACCAGTCCAGGGCCATACCCCTGACACCCATCTCCCAGAGCCGTTGCTCTAGAATGCTGTGGGAGATGGTGTCGAAAGCGGCCGACAGATCCAACAGGACAAGCATGGCTGACTGCCCGTTGTCCTGTGCCAGTCTTATATTGTCGACAACCTCCATTAGCAAGGTTTCAGTGCTATGGGCAGCCCTGAACCCCGACTGTGAGGGATCCAACAGTCCATGACTCTCCAGATGGATGGTAAGCTGCTTGTTGACCAAAGACTCAAGTACCTTTCCAAAATAAGGAAGCAGAGAAATTGGGCAGTAATTGCTAGGTATCTTGGGGTCAGCTGAAGGTTTTTTCAGAATGGGCTTAACCCTAGCTGCTTTCCATCTAACAGGGACTGCTGCTTGTGCTAGTGACATATTAAATAAGTTGGTAAGGTTACTAAGGAGCAGGGGGGCAATAGTAGAAAGAAACAGGGTCAAACCGGGTCTACTGGAGAACCCGATTTGATCTTCGCCAGGGCAGTTGAGACTTCATCTGGGGTAAGTGCAGTGAACTCTTCTAAAAGGGGGAGGGTGGGGTTGAGGTTGATGTAAGAATCATTGCCGGGATTTTTAGTGTCATGGTGTGGAAAAGAACTATGAATCGTAATGATCTTTTCGTCAAAAAAGGTGGACAGCGTGTCTACCCATTCTTGCGAAGGTGGGTTACAAGGCTGACCAAGAGGAGAAGTAGTAAATTCCTTTAGTATTTTATAAAGCTCCTTATTGGAATTGGCAGCTTTGTTAATTCTGTTAATAAGATAAAATATTTTGGCATGTCTGATATTATCTAAGTAGCCTCGATGGATATGTTTCTACTTTTGTCGCTCTTCAATAGTTTTGGATTTTCTCTATTTACGTTCGGAGTTCCTACTGGAAAATTTTTCAATTTTCAGTGATTCTGTGAACGAGGGTGATATCTTGGACTTGAGCTTGACCCTTGACAGGGGGGCCAAGATGTTCAGGGCCAGTGTGATTGCGGCCTCAAAGGCTGTTGCTGCATGATCGATGTTCTCGGTGCAAGATAAAGACGGGGCTAAAGAGGGCTGAAAAGGTGGCAGGAGTGACTTTCCACCAAGGCCTTCTCCATGTGGGTTCACTAATAATATCGTTTTTGGTGGTGACTATTGATAGGGAGAATTTCAGCACGTTATGGTCAGACCAGAGCAGAGGAAGAGGGGGCTCCACTCTGACACTGGCTGTGTTGGTAAACAGAAGATCAAGGGTGTGACCTGCCGAGTGGGTGGGTCCCACCACCATTTGAACTAGTCCCAGTGTGTTCAGATTAGTAATCAGTTGACTTGTGTAAGGGTCTGAGAGCAGTTCCACATGATAGTTAAAATCCCCAATGAGGAGAAAGTTGTCAGCTGCTAGTAGGGAAACACGATTACCACATCAGGGGAGGCATGTTCATGGAGCCAAGTTTCAGTAATGAAGCAAATATCTGGCTTTTCTATGTCGAGAAGGCTCCATATTTCTAGTGCGTGTTTTGAAATTGAGCGGGCATTAAAATAAAGCCTGTTTAGTTGCTTAGGCGTCTCGGAGATGTCCGTGTCTGTAATATTCTTTGACCGAGATTCGGGAAGTGGGACTGACTTATTGAGGTTGGTTTCAGTATCTACTTTGGGAGTGGCTATATGCACAGGGGTAGCTAGACGGCCCTCGGGTACGGTGGCAGTGTGGAGTTTGTTTAACAATTTGGGGGCATATTATCAAGGCGGCGTTAAAGAATTATCGCCGCTTTAGCGTCCGTTTTCGGATGAAAAGCGGCGATAATTTTATCGCCTAATTAACAAGGACACGCTAGCGCGTGATTCCTTGAATTAGCGTCCGTTTTCTGCACGCCTCCCATCGCATCGCTAATGAGATGCAAAGGAGGCGTGCCTGTGAAAACAACATGGGGAAATATCGCTAACCCAGGTATCGCCATATTAACAACGTGGGTTAGCGATATTTTAAATCGCGTTAAGTATGCCTTAACGCAGGAATTTAACGTCTGCTAAATTCCTGACTAAGGCATACCTAACATGGGGGTGGATTGTGTGGCTAAGACCACAGGCCCTATTCACAAGATTATCGCCGTTTTCCATGGAACATCGCTGAAAAACCAGCGATGTTCCATGGAAAACACCGCTATCACTGGAAAATTATCGCCTTTGCGCTAAGCGTTGTTAATACAGCACTAGCATGGCGATAATTTTCAGCGATAGCCGGCGATACTATTCCCCACGCTAAGAGCGGTCAGCGATAATTATCGCTGCCGCTTGATAATATGCCCCTTAAGCTCTTGGCTTGAGTAGTGGAGTTTTGCCATTGCCTGCACCGACCAAAGCTGGAGTTACCGGTAATGGTAAAGAAACGGGTAGGGGTCCTGGCGGCAGTCTGGCGCGGACGGCGCAGACGGGCTTGCCTTTGGTGCACCTGCGGCACACTGCTGCGTGCGTCCGTGCCCCTTCCTGCCTTAAATAGGTAGGAGGAGAGGAAAGCGAAGGCTGCAACAGCTGGAATGCTAACTTTTACTTAGGGTAGACACACCGGAAAGGAAAACCAGGAGATCGCATCCCTCCGCTCAAGCGGCACAAGCCGTGGCGGAACGGGGATGACTCCCAACTTGCCAAGAGGAATTAGGTGAGAGGGAGTGGGTGGATGAAACGGCGCAGTTAAAACAGTGTCATGTACAATGTTGTTGATGCAGTGTGCCAAACACAGGACCCTGAAATAGCCACTATCTGCCATGGCCTTAACTATATTACTGCCATTGTCCATGGCAAAAAATCCAAAGTTAAGCCCTCTTGGTCACAGCTATTCAAAAACCTTGTTGTTAAAGTCTTCCAAAATGTTTGTAGCAGTATGGGATTTCTCCATGGCAAACATGGCTACCGTCGCATGCTTGCAAGCACCATTAAAAATCTCAGCAATGTCAACACCTGCAGATTTTCTCTAACCCCCACAAAAGAGCTCCAGTGTGCAGTGATGCACATGTAATCAGTGGTTTGGCAACTGTTCCACATGTCTGTCCTCAGGTAGATAGTGTGAACAGCACTCTGCTGCAAAGCTTGTCCAAGCAATTCCAGCACATTGTGATGTAGCACTGGAACAGCAACTCTGGCGAAAGAGGACCAGCTGGTAACCTTCCATTTCGGACAGATGGCTGCCATAAATTCATGAAAACCCACCCCTTCCACAAAGGAAAAAGGGAGGATGACCAGCACTAACATTTTAGCCAGCTTTGCGTTGTACAAACGTGCCATTGGGTGGTTCATAATGCCCCTCCTGCCTAAACATGCCAGGAATAGTGGCCTGGATTTTTTTTCTTTTCTGGTGCCACTGATGCAGGTGACTTTTTGAGAGCAGATGTTGGTAGGCTCAATGTGCATTTCAGTGGGGCAGTCACTGTCCTCTCTTGCCTTGGTGTCTCAAACTGAGTCTTATATCATTTCGATGTTGCTGATGTGGGTGATACTACTGCACTGCTGGGGAGATAGCTGCTTTGTGTAATGAAAATATCTTCCTCTTCTTCACCTTCCACCGTGATCGGATCGGATTCCCTGCTCAGCCTTTCACCCCCTTTACCAACAGCACTTGCAGATTTTTGGCCGCTAAGGTGCGCCTCCCACTCGATCATATGGTGCTTTCTCAAATGGGTTGTTTGGCTCCCAGTACCATAGTTTGTATCAAGCTCAGCCCAACTAACACTTGCTTCGCAAATGAAGCATATGGCAATGTTCACCTCCTTCATGCTAACTGTAAAGAAGTCCCAAAATGGGGAGGTCAACTTTCTGACTCTGGTGCCACTGGCAATCTCGGATGAACTGGCAGTATGTGGGCATTTTGACATTTGATTCTCTGCAGTACCTACTTCTACTGAAGTGATTGTGGATGTAGGTCACTGTCGGAACTTTGCAACTATGGCAGCTAGCGGTGGTGATGATATCTGTGGTGCCACATCCCTCCCAGCAAGTTGGGATGGGGTAACGTGGGTCTCCACTGGGGCTGGGCTAACATCCATGATGACTGGCTCATCGTCATCCTCCTCTTCTAGATCTGCATCCATAAATCTCAGACTTTCAGGAACCTTCCTTTTCCCTAGTCACTTGTGGTATGTCTCATTCTCAGACGGAGGCAGGATCCAAATGGTGTCTAGATCATCAGAAGGGGGCTTGGAGAAGAAGATGATGCTCTGAACCTCCTTTTTCTTACTGGAGATCTGGAAGACAATGGATCATCTGAAACAGAGGCTACCTCTCCTTCATCAGCATGAAGCTCAATCTCCTGAACTGCTCCTACTTCGGGAGGAATTACTTTTGGTGGTAGAAGCTGTTGTTGTTGTCCACTTATCTGAGTTTCCTGCAACAATTGGGTACTACTTTGGAAAATAAATAAGTCAACTTCAACACGCTGCTCATCTGCGTTGTCGTGATTAGACTGGCTGCCTCTGTGACAGCCATGGGCTTGGGCCTAAGTTAGGGTGGGTCCACAGATGGGGGGTGCTGCTCCCAGCTTGCTCCCCAGAGGCTGGTGCGGCAGGCAACGTTTTGTGTTCCCCAAAAAAGTTCTGGGTTGACAAACCAGTGGTGGTAAGCTCCTTCTTCTTCTCACTGGCCACTTTCTTGGTAGCATAGTCATGACACGGGCTACAAACCCCTCTCTAGGAGGGATGAGCTCAGGGATGTTTTCAAGCTAAGAGGTATATTCTAAGTACCCAATTGATGAACCAGGGATGTTGAGGGCAGTAGGACAGAATAATAGAAGGTGATTTAAAACTAACTCCAGGGTTCGCAAATACTATATTTTACTCAGGCTTCCCTGTGTTAGGATTAAAAACAATTTGGCACTACGGGGGATATTAGACCCGCTTGTGCATGAATGAGGTCTACATGTTTCAGCCAGTGACCAGAACGGTGTTGTGGCTTTCTTCAGGACCATGAAAAATGCAGCTTCTTGTAGTGCTCAACAAAAAAGAAATTAATAGAATAACAGGTATTTATACGATACCCGCCAGTGATCCCATGAAGCATCAGTAGGCAAAGGATTCACTGGTGGTACCTGCAGGAAAGCTAGTCAGAAAAACTATTCATATACAGCGATAGAAAACATACAGTTATGGGTACAATGTTGACATACGTAGTTGCTACGTGTTGACTGGTAGTTATCTAGCACGGTCATAGTTGTATCACAGTTGCCATTCTGTTTAGAAAAGGTCTAGTCGAATAAAGCTTTCTCGCTGTTGTTGGGTGTTGCACCTCAACCGACTAGTGCATGGGGCGAAAGCAAGGGAGGGATATTTTACCTACGCCAAAGTCGTAGCCAAGGGAACAATGGGGAAGGGAAGAAAAACAAATAGACATGGATCCATAAAAATGTAAAGGAGAATAGTCATTGGTTTGTAAACTTTTGATAGCTGTTTGTATGTATAAGTTGAGTGTACTCATTGTGCGGCATCTCTAATACAGAAAGAAGGAATAGAAATGAAGGCAAAGCACAACCCTGGAAACAGGGGGGCATCTAGCTTACTTCATTCCCTGATGGTCTAATTAGAACTAGCTGATATCTAGATGGTCGCTGCGCATGGAGCCATGATTTTCTATATGTGGTAGAGGGCTTCTGCAATGTTGTGTGCTCTATGGATATTAATTCATAGTTAACACAGTGATCCCAGTGCCACAGCTGCTCTCTCATAGGAGTGCGCTCTCGACTCCACCATGAACCCTGCAACCTGCAGGACCCAGCTGTGGTGACCAGTTGATCTTGGCGGTGTAAGCGGTACCTAGTAAGAAGGCTATGCAGATCATTTGACGATACATGCCTTCTTATGAAATCGCGTGCATTGGAGGATAAATATATGTCATGTAATGTATGTGCGAAGGAGCGTTGGAGATCTAGCTTCCATGAATGTATACCGAATAGAGTTAGGTGGAGAAGGACCTACCTCTATTCCGATGTGTTGGCAGCCGGCTTACCATGCACCGGATGGGAGGTTTCGGGCATAGCTGTGCGAGAAGGTTATGCCCGCTGATTGCATAAGAATCCAATGTGGAAAAGATCGGTTTAACATGTAAGGTAGTCAGCATAGCCTGGTAGTGACGGCTCAGGATTCATAACAAGATGGTGCACCCAGTGCTTGCAGAGTTATTCTGAAACAATGTGTACAGATAAAGTAATTCTGAGAGTATGTGTACAGATAAAATGATAGTTTCACAGGAGTGATACCCATGGGATATCACCATTTAATCCTCTCATATCACTCTGCAGTCTGAGCACCCACCACTGTTCTCTAATAAAGAGAAGTCTGAAGATGTTGGTCACTGTGGGTGAAAAATAGGGTTTGTCAAGGACCGTCCATATCAAGTCTTCAGGTAAATGTCCTTTCTCAGTAAAGTGATTGGTTAATTTTGTACACTGCTTTTTGCATCTAATGGTGCTCTTGTGTTCCAAAATGCAAGTCTTAATTTTGTGCATTATCATGCCCAAATATTTGAGTCCACCGGGACAGGCAATGAGGTATATTAGTTTGTCACTATTGCAATTGGTGTGTGTCGGGAGTTGCCAAGGTCTTGCCGTCCCAATCTCAATATCTGTTGTAATCATAGTTTGTGCGCAGACACTATATGAACTACATGGATAGTGTCCCTTGGCAGGTGGGAGCCCCCAGTTTCCAGGGGTGTGCTACACCTTCATTTCCATCCCTTCTTTCTGTAATAGAGTGTGCTCATCTCATACACACAAACAGCTATCAAAAGTTTACAAACTAATGACTATTCTCCTTTACATTTTTATGGATCCTTGTCTCTTTGTTTTTCTTCCCTTCCCCCTTGTTCCCTTGGCTACCAACTTGGTGCACACTAGACCAGGATATCTGTTGTAATCATAGTTTGTGCGCAGACACTATATGAACTACATGGATAGTGTCCCTTGGCAGGTGGGAGTCCCCTGTTTCCAGGGGTGTGCTACGCCTTCATTTCCATCCCTTCTTTCTGTAATAGAGTGTGCTCATCTCATACACACAAACAGCTATCAAAAGTTTACAAACTAATGACTATTCTCCTTTACATTTTTATGGATCCTTGTCTCTTTGTTTTTCTTCCCTTCCCCCTTGTTCCCTTGGCTACCAACTTGGTGCACACTAGACCAGGAGAGATTGATACCAACAGGCAGGATACACTTTGTAGGCTCACAACTGTCAAGGGACACTATCCATGTGGTTCATGTAGTCTCTGCCAAAATGGTGCCAGCGCAGGCAGAAAGGACATGAATGCACTGTATTTCTTGAATATGGTGCATTTCTGCCTTTTCACTTTGGAATAGGGCAGCACAGCAAGGTAACTTGCTGTGCTGCCCTCTGCCAAAATGCAATAAATGAGGCCCTTGCACTATTGATGTTCACTACATCTGGGAACATTGATACTAGTTACATTCTGGGGGCACTGATTGTTACACTGTGTGCAATTGTTGCTCCTGACAACCTGACTCTATTGGTGCTATTTATACCTTGTAAGAAAGTAATGTTTTTAATACCTATTGACATGGATTCATTATATTGTGGGGGGGAATCTGATTCACATTTACTGTGTGGTGCCATTGATTCACATTACTGTTAGGGTCGTTAAAGCATAATATTTTCTTGGCTCATTGATGCGTATACTGCCTAGAGCCACTGAGACATGTTATCTAAGTACATTGATGCATAGACTGCCTAAAAAAAACAAATGCATTTATTGACCTGGCAGTTTTATGTATTTACTGCATTGGATTTCATAGGTATGTACTATGTAGACTAAATTGATTCAGCATTTGCTTCTCTGGTCTATTGATCCAGATAATGCCTGGGATCACTGATACTTACAATGTCTCTGCCACCCTTATACTGTGAAAGATGATTGATGCTGCATTCCCTGAGACCATCTTTGCTCATACTGTTTCAATGATGATTCTTTCCTTACGTTTAATGTGGATGACTCCATCTGTTAAACATTCTTTTACATTTTTGGGCTATTGTTTATTATAATGAAATATTGTTATTTCAACGTTGTTACTGTTTTCTGTGAGATTCATTTCTGAGATGTCATTGCAATCATATTTCATATGATTATTATACATTTGGAGACATTAAACCAATCGCGATGTTTAATCAAGTGCTGTAAATCCATGTTATTTACACAGCAAGTTGTCAAGATTTTCCTGCTGTTAATGTAGTTTTTTCAAAGAAATAATGTTTTGAGTTCATTCAGTGTTTTTAATTTTCTATATTCATTATTGCTCCTTTTTGAAGACTTAGGGGCCGATTCCGATCTCGGTCGGAGGCGCACCCAATACCATTCGGTCGGGAAAAAAGCCATGCGAAAGCCTGTTTCCCGACCGATCCGTACAGCACACCGAACGAGTAAGTACGATGCGCACAACAGCAAAGAATCCGGCCGAGCCGTACTCACCCAAACCAGGTCCTGTTCCCCGACCGAGGCGAATCCGTAAACGCCGAATCGAGTCGCACGGAAGGAAATATGCAGCTCCGTCCGGCCGAACGAGTACGATGCTCTTTCCGTACGCGCCGAACCCGTCGCTACGCACGGCACGTCAAAGCATCCGGGAGAGGCGCACATAAGCTCCGATTCGTGCCACAACACGATCCACAGCTCCGAGACGAACACGCCAGCGACGAGGACGAGGCGAAGCGACGAGGACGACGCGAAGCAACGAGAAGGACGAACGACACGAACCAACCATGAATCCCTTCGTCCCGATCATACCAATATTCTACATTTACTACCGGAACAGGCACGGACGCGTACGGCGCAGAAGGTAAGCCAGACACCAACCACAAAACACATACAACACGTACACGACACATCACACACACACAGAGGGATGCAGAATATACTTACACCAGCAACAGCAGCACCATAGGGGCGGGATGCCCATCACCAATGCCACATATGCACACAGGGGCCTGAATGCGCACCACCACCCCTACCGAGGGGGGGCAGGATGCCTACCACTACTACCACCCTCACCCAGGGGGGGCAGGATGCCTACCACTACTACCACCCTCACCCAGGGGGGGCTGGATGCCTACCACTACTACCACCCTCACCCAGGGGGGGCTGGATGCCTACCACTACTACCACCCTTAGCCAGGGGGGGCTGGATGCCTACCACTACTACCACACTTACCCAGGGGGGCAGGATGCGTACCACTACTACCACCCTTAGCCAGGGGGGCTGGATGCCTACCACTACTACCACCCTCACCCAGGGGGGGCTGGATGCCTACCACCACCCTTAGCCAGGGTGAGCTGGATGCCTACCACTACTACCACCCTTAGCCAGGGGGGGCTGGATGCCTACCACTACTACCACCCTCACCCAGGGGGGCTGGATGCCTACCACTACTACCACCCTCACCCAGGGGGGGCTGGATGCCTACCACCACCCTCACCCAGGGGGGGCTGGATGCCTACCACTACTACCACCCTCACCCAGGGGGGGCTGGATGCCTACCACTACTACCACCCTCACCCAGGGGGGGCTGGATGCCTACCACCACCCTTAGCCAGGGTGGGCTGGATGCCTACCACTACTACCACCCTCACCCAGGGGGGGCTGGATGCCTACCACTACTACCACCCTCACCCAGGGGGGGCTGGATGCCTACCACCACTACCACCCTCACCCAGGGGGGGCTGGATGCCTATCACTACTATCACCCTCACCCAGGGGGGGCTGGATGCCTACCACTACTACCACCCTCACCCAGGGGGGGCTGGATGCCTACCACCACCCTTACCCAGGGGGGGCTGGATGCCTACCACTACTACCACCCTCACCCAGGGGGGCTGGATGCCTACCACTACTACCACCCTCACCCAGGGGGGCTGGATGCCTACCACCACCCTTAGCCAGGGTGGGCTGGATGCCTACCACTACTACCACCCTCACCCAGGGGGGCTGGATGCCTACCACTACTACCACCCTCACCCAGGGGGCTGGATGACTACCACTACTACCACCCTTAGCCAGGGGGCTGGATGCCTACCACTACTACCACCCTCACCCAGGGGGGCTGGATGCCTACCACTACTACCACCCTCACCCAGGGGGCTGGATGCCTAACACCACCCTTAGCCAGGGGGGCTGGATGCCTACCACTACTACCACCCTCACCCAGGGGGGCTGGATGCCTACCACCACTACCACCCTCACCCAGGGGGCTGGATGCCTACCACTACTACCACCCTCACCCAGGGGGTCTGGATGCCTACCACCACCCTTAGCCAGGGTGGGCTGGATGCCTACCACTACTACCACCCTTAGCCAGGGTGGGCTGGATGCCTACCACTACTACCACCCTCACCCAGGGGGGGCTGGTGCCTACCACTACTACCACCCTCACCCAGGGGGGGCTGGATGCCTACCACCACCCTTAGCCAGGGTGGGCTGGATGCCTAACACTACTACCACCCTTAGCCAGGGGGGGCTGGATGCCTACCACTACTACCACCCTTACCCAGGGGGGGCTGGATGCCTACCACTACTACCACCCTCACCCAGGGGGGGCTGGATGCCTACCACTACTACTACCCTCACCCAGGGGGCTCTGGATGCCTACCACCACCCTTAGCCAGGGGGGACTGGATGCCTACCACTACTACCACCCTCACCCAGGGGGGGCTGGATGCCTACCACCACTACCACCCTCACCCAGGGGGGGCTGGATGCCTACCACTACTACCACCCTCACCCAGGGGGGGCTGGATGCCTACCACCACCTTTAGCCAGGGTGGGCTGGATGCCTACCACCACCCTTAGCCAGGGTGGGCTGGATGCCTACCACTACTACCACCCTTACCCAGGGGGGGCAGGATGCCTACCACTACTACCACCCTTAGCCAGGGGGGGCTGGATGCCTACCACTACTACCACCCTCACCCAGGGGGGGCTGGATGCCTACCACTACTCCCACCCTCACCCAGGGGGGGCTGGATGCCTACCACTACTACCACCCTCACCCAGGGGGGGCTGGATGCCTACCACCACCCTTAGCCAGGGTGGGCTGGATGCCTACCACTACTACCACCCTTAGCCAGGGGGGGCTGGATGCCTACCACTACTACCACCCTTACCCAGGGGGGGCTGGATGCCTACCACTACTACCACCCTCACCCAGGGGGGCTGGATGCCTACCACCACTACCACCCTCACCCAAGGGGGCTGGATGCCTACCACTACTACCACCCTCACCCAGGGGGCTGGATGCCTACCACCACCCTTACCCAGGGGGCTGGATGCCTACCACTACTACCACCCTCACCCAGGGGGGCTGGATGCTCTACCACCACCCTTAGCCAGGGGGGCTGGATGCCTACCACTACTACCACCCTCACCCAGGGGGCTGGATGCCTACCACTACTACCACCCTTAGCCAGGGGGCTGGATGCCTACCACTACTACCACCCCCACTCATAGGCTGGACAATGCATGACACAACCAGCACACCACAACCTAGGGAATGCAAGAAGAAGACATCCCCCAACACCATGACAAGCGTGTGTAGACTGTGTCAAATGCCTACAACACCGAACATGACTTTGAACATACAATGTGACCCCCTAGCACATGTGCCACACATATATGTGTGTGGCACCCACAATGCAAGCAGGCCATGACCATTGTGGCAATGGGGTCCAAACCCCCATCATCACAGTGACCAAAATGTAAGTGTGGGGTCCATAGCTGAAGCACACTTTGAACATTGTGGCAATGGGGTCCAAACCCCCATCATCACAGTGACCAAAAGGTAAGTGTTGACAAAGAAAGAGGTGCAACTGCCAAACTGCATGGATGATTCCTGGTCACAGAACAACAAACACATCAGTGGCAAAGTAGTGTATGTGTCCCATTGCAACATAAATTGGGGGAGCCAAATACTGCAGTGCAAATAAGACATACCTTTGGCCATGTGCAGACAAACAACACCCATGGGGGCTGACACCGTCAACAATCATCAATGACACAATGACAGAAGTGACCATCAGAATGCAGACCCACATATTTGCACCAATGGGCACACACATGCAGATACCCTGTGGAGACTGCAGATGTGAGGTGAACAGATACCATACCATGGCAGCAATGGGACACACAAACCATGATCATTGTGCTGACCGATGACCTAGGAGTCCCAGGGACAGCAGGGGAAAGCCACCAAACTACATACAGCCAATGGCACACCCAAGATATGCCAATGCAGTGGTGCAGATGCACAAACACAAACAGGCAGACCCACACTGCACATCATACACAACAGGTGAGGGGGGCTGCCAGTGTCCCCAGGCAACCACACAACACATGAGGAGACCTGAATACCAATCATACAGATGTGCATACAGTGCCACACAAAGGTAACTCATGGATCCAAATCCCCTATGTGGGCAAGCAGGCATTGTCAGATGAGAGGGAGCACAAATCACACATGTCACACAGGCACGTAGGGACAGCAACTGACACAGCAAGACACAGACACACCACAGCACCACCCCCAGGGCCCCCACAATGTGGTGACCCTGGGCTGCATTACAATCCCACTGTGATGACAAAGCTAAATGTGGTTCACACTGTGAACCACAGTCATGTGTCCTGAGCAACTAACTACCATCACACCTACACAAGCACAAATCAAACAGCATGGCCAGTAAGCCAAGGCCAACATGGAGGCAGGGGCCTAGCCGGGCAACAACTCTCATCTGCACACACTCAACACCACACCCCTTGACCTCCAACAATGTGCAGCAGTGAAGCACACATGCACTGGTGACATTGTACATGCACCCATGACTATTCCAGGGTGGTGGGTGGGAACCAAGGTGCAGAAACACATCACACATGGACACTCAACAAGACTCCTGAATGTCTGACACACTGCACACTACGCTGTACATGGACATGACGGCAATACCACACCAACCAATGGGATCCCAGGTACAGTCACACACCAATGAAGAAGCCAAGGTCACCCACAAAGAACACACATAGACAACAACCAACATTGCAGCCCGGACCCTGAGGAGTGCCAGCAGTCACACACACAACGTGTCACAATCACTGAAAGATAACACAAACTGGAAATCACATGACAGGGGCAAACAACAAGTGCCAAGGGGAAACCTGACTGTGACCCATCTGCGTCTGCACACAAACTCAGCCCTGACAGCAAACACACCTATGGGTGACACCCTGATGACCAGTAATGTGCCATGCACCCACATCACAGAGAACCCAGGGTGAAGACTTTGGGGGAACATAGGTCAACTCAGCTAGCATCACAAACAGGTACAACACTAGGGATCACAGCATGCACAGCTAAACGGAAGTGAACACACAGACATGCACATACAACACACACCTTGGGCGCAGGCAATGTCACAGGAGTACACACTGCCATGAGGGGACTCCACTCCTGTGTGAGGAAAGCTGTGCCATATGTTGCCTCAGTAGGGCCCCATCATGTCAGCTGAGCACTTGGTCACACAATCAACAATTAGCACCAAATGAGGGCTCCCGTAACATCAGCCTGGTCATGGAAGTGCCAACGGAATCATCAGCACAGATCCAACACACTTGTATAGCAATGTTGCACTGACAACACAGATGAGTCCTTCCCCATTGATGCCCAAACCTGCATGTCCACTGGAGATGGCCACACGGTCAGGGAAGTAGACGAATTGAACAATGGCAGGCACAACAGATGTGCAGGGGTGGAAGCCACAGATGTGAAATAGGCAATCTAAGTAGGAAATCCCATTGCCAAATACTGAACACATGACACCCTCAGATGCTGCTATGGATGACATGGATACACCACAGGATAGGACACATTCCCCCTGGACCACATGGGTTCCTGCACAGTAACACTTCATTATCATGAGACCAAATATCACCATCACTGCAGCAAGGGCATGGTTAGCATCATCAACATCATGTACATCAGAAGCAAAAGCACTAGAGAACAGAAAGTTGCTTTATTCAGCATATGTGGCATTAAAAGTAGAAGTCCAGTAGAAAATAAACAAAGGCCAATGGCCAGTCCATCAACAAAGTCACAAGTGGGTGACAGTGGCAGATGCCACCCTACACATGCCTGCACAAAACCAGGGACAATCCACTAGGAGGGGCAACCGGGGGTAGGCCAGGCACCGCAGGGACAGGATCAGGGCTCACCAGGAGGAAGCAGGGAAGGGGTGGTGGGTGCTGGAGAGCCACTGACAACTGCAGTGGAGGTGTCTGACATGGTGTGTGCCGGCACAACTGGGGGCATGGCTCAGATGTTGTGGGTGCCGGCACGACTGCAGTGGACCCTGCAGATGGAGTGGACAGGTCCGCCACTGCAGTGCCCAAGTCAGACAGGGTGGTAGTGGACTCCACTGCAGTGCCTACCACCAGGGAGGAGAATGGGGAACAGGCAAGGTGGGCTGGACAGAGGGGAGGACACCCTCACCACATCAGTGGCACAGACAAGCGCAGCGGGGGTGTGGTGCCGGGAGAGCAAGTGGCAGGGGGAGAAGGCCGGAGCCTCTTGGGGATGGTATATCTGTGGGTGGGGGAACCTGGGGCAGGGTGTGGTGGGGGCACCTGTGGAGTGGGGGCCTGAGGGATGGAGGAAGGAGACCTGGTGCTTGAGCTGCAGGGCGGCGGCGGGGTCTTGCTCTTACCACTCCGGGGGGACTTGCGGGTGGGGGCCTCAGTCTGTCTGCGCCTGGGGAGGGTGTCCGGGGGTGAGGGGCACTCTGCTCCGTGTGGGGGGCTTCCTCTTCCCCCTGGATGCTGGAGCAGCTGGATCGGAGGGGAAGAGGCCGAGGTCACTGAGGAAGAGGCGCTGGGTCTTTGGGGTTGCAGGTGAGGCAAGGGAGGGTGCTTTGGAGGAAGAGGCAACTGAGGACTGCGCAGTGCCCGTGGATGCGTGTGTGTGTACCAGGGCCCCATCCCCTGTGAGTCTGGTTTCAGTCCCCTGACTGTGCGTGCGTGTGCGTTTTGTTTGTGGCGTGTGTGTCTGTGTGCTGGACGTGTGTGTGCTGGTGTGTGCCTGTGCCGGTGTGTGTGTGCTTGGGACGGGTAAGGTGCTGGGGAGTGTGGATGGAGCAGAGGCAGGAGGGGTGAGGGACTGTCTGAGGAGGGACACTGCTGCCATCAGGGAGGAGTCCATGGACCTATTGCCCCTCTGTAGGTCAGACATGCCCGATGAGATGCCCTCCATGAACGACACCAGCTGAGTCAACCGAGCGGTGTGCGCATGGAGGACACTCAGCATGGCTGTCTGCCCTACATGGAGCTGGCGAAGGAGGTACACAGACTCCTCACTCAGGGCAGCAGGGGACACAGGGGCAGGGGGTGTGGTGCCTGGCCCAAAGGAGACACGCTGTCGAACATGGGAGCCTCCACAGACCTGGGGAATGGGAGCCGATGGGAGGGCGGTGGTGGTGCTGGTGGTGGCGGGGACAGCAACACTAGCTGGGGTGTGGTGGCTGCTGACACCCGCCTCCATAAGGGAGTCATCCTCCGAGTTGCTCTGGTCCTCAGCTGAGGTGGATGGTGCTGAGGACTCCTCGGTGTGGCTCCCCTCGCCCTCCGTGCCACTGGGTCCCTCTGACCACTCCTCGGCTGCTGACCCAGTCTGGCTCTCTGGCTCCTCCTGGTCCGTGGAGCTGTCCCCTTCCGTGGCCATGGATGTATCTGCAAACAATGGGGAAACAGACAGACATCAGTCACCTGCACCAAACGCACACACCACTGTGAGCACAGCACATTACAGAGCAAGCCCTGGCATCATTAGTTGTACATTGCTAAAAGTGCCCTAACTGAACAGGAGAAGCCAATTGTCAGTCTGATGCCAAGCATGGCACTCACATCCCACATGGCCTTGCACCCATCTGTCTGGTGTCTGTTGGATTGCAACACCCCAGTGTGGACACATGCACCAAGTACACAGTAGTTGGACAGTGCAGAGGACACGGTGTGGCATGTGGACATGCACACATCACAGCTCTTGCCACTGAGTCAGTACAGGTTTCCGGATTAAAGGGATGCCCAGAGTCAAATAGGAAATGCATGTGATGCATACCAGCGACAGACACCATGATGCACCCATGTCCTGATAGCCATCGCCACAATGGTGTGCATGTAGCACATGTCACTCCCCTGCAGGACCACCAATAAGTTGACACATGCCATGGCAGAGGCATGACTGCTAAGTCATACATCACTGTCTCAGTGATGTATGACTTGGCAGCCAGACAACAACACTATGCACTGTGTCACAATAGTAGGTCATGGGGAATGCAAGTCCTGGAGCTGCACAAGTGCACATGTACATCCCCCACACAACACATCATCTTAACCCTCATCTGTCCAGGTCATACCTATTGGACATATGGGAGACCTGTGACACTACCCTCTGAACCTAAGCCCCTCACAATCTGCTGTGAATGGGGAACAGCTGCCTGAACTTCACATTCGCATACCCCAGTCTGCACGGGCAGCTGATCAAACACCTATGTGACACACAAGTATCGTCTCCTATGGTCACATCTCCAGGGGCATGCTGAGCCCCTACCAAGAAACACCCCAGCAGTCCTGGCAACTAATCCACAGCACACTGACACAGAGGCAGACACCTGAGGGGTCAAATCACTGCACACAATGTGTCAGCTGATACACGGGAGTGGGAGTACAGAGTGCATTGCATGGCCTGGAGTAGGCATGACTGTCCTGCTCCACATGAATGAGGGATGAGCCCTGGACAGTGGATAGCTGGCTATGTATGTGTGACACATGTAATCTGCACACTCCTGGGGCCCAAACATTGTTCCCACCCGCTGCATGGGCGTGTGCCACATACCCCAGGCACATGTGGTGGCTCAGCTCAGCAAGTGGACCACATATCAAAGCAACACGCAGATTACATGTCCGAACACAGGCGTTGTGTGAACAATGGACCCACCCATGATGCCCACAACAGAGTTAGGGAAACAGATGCTGTCCCCCACCTTTAGTGAAGCAAACTACAAGGACACAGTCCCAAGTGACACAATTCCCTGAATGTAAGGGCCACACCTGGGTATCAGATGAGCAGTGGGCAGTGCACAATAGAGGGACATGGCTCCTGGACAACATGACTGCTGCACTGTGGCAGTTGAACCAGGCCAGAGGAGGGCACAAAGCATGTAATACAGAGTTCACAGTGCAGTCTTTGACTCACCCCCTCCTTGCTGCTGTCTGGCCTTCAGCTGCCCATCCAGGTCTGGAAACACCACCGCCAGGATCTGGAGCATGTGGGGGGTCAGGGTCCGTGTTCCGCCCCTCCTGCGAGGAGGCAACAGCTTCAGCTGGACCCGTGCAATCCTCCGGGTCCAGCCCCGAAGGTCCTGCCACCTCTTCTGGCAGTTGCGGATCCGGTGCTTGTAGACCCCCACGGACCGCACGGTCCGGACGATGTCCTTCCAGATCTCCTGCTTCCGATGGGCATTAACCTGTCAGGATGACAAAGTGAAAAGGCCATTACTACACATGCAACATATCCGTGCATGACACAGTTGCATATACATGTCTCAATCATAGGGGCACATGATGTACACAGGCAGTGCAAAGCTGCCCATGGACAGTTTGCCAGACGTCACTACATGGTATCATTGCATGGGAAGTAAAACCTTGTTCAAATGCACTGTCACTGCACCATACCTGTCCAGTGCATGTCACTACACACTATGGGGGTGACAACTACTCAGTGAGCCTGCTAGCCAGTGGCGTGCAGACTTTCAGCCTTGCTAGTCAGACAATATGCACATTCAGAAAGGCAGTGCACAGAACACTCACCTGCTCCCCTGGTGTCCCATACAGCTTGCTGTACTGTGGAAGTAGGCTGTCCAGCAGGGCCTGGTTCTCTTCAAGGCTGAAGGCTGGGGCTCTCTCCACAGTACGTGCCATTTCAGGGTCCAGAGGGGCAGAGACAGCAGCAGTGCAGTGGCAGATGTCGTCCTGGAGCATGTAGTGCAGGCAAGTGAGCTCTCAGGGGAACAGCCAGCAATATATATGTGCTTGAGAGGCAGATACTGTCCCTTGTGTCCAAAGTGATAGGTCCAAGTCGTTTGCATCTTCTGAATCTGGCCAATCCATGGAATAGCAGCACCAAAACACGCCCACAGCATCCTTCAAATCTTCAACTTCATGACATACATGATTTTGCAACATTGTTGTGGGTGACCAACTGATTTTCCAGCAACCGACTCGTTCGAAATTCGAAAACGCGTCCGTTGCCAGGCAAGCCCATTTTCAATGGGTGTGCACCGATCGGTCCATTGCGGTACAACACGTACAGGGGTACAACGCGTACCCGCACACATTGAATGCAATGGGCCGGCCGGGGGCACCGATCGGTCCATTGCAGTACAACGCGTACAGGGGTACAACGCGTACCCGCACACATTGAATGCAATGGGCCGGCCGGGGGCACCGATCGGTCCATTGCAGTACAACGCGTACAGGGGTACAACGCGTACCCGCACACATTGAATGCAATGGGCCGGCCGGGGGCACCGACCGGTCCATTGCAGTACAACACGTACAGGGTACAACGCGTACAGGGTACAACGCGTACCCGCACACATTGAATGCAATGGGCCGGCCGGGGCACCGACCGGTCCATTGCAGTACAACGCGTACAGGGGTACAACGCGTCCAGGGGTACAACACGTACCGCACACATTGAATGCAATGGGCCGGCCGGGGCACCGATCGGTCCATTGCAGTACAACGCGTACAGGGGTACAACGCGTACCGCGCACATTGTATGCAATGGGCGGCCGGGGCACCGACTGGTCCATTGCAGTACAACGCGTACAGGGGTACTACTGGCGTACCCGCACACATTGAATGCAATGGGCGGCCGGGGCACCGACCGGTCCATTGCAGTACAACGCTGCGTACAGGGGTACAAAGCGTACCCGACACATTGAATGCAATGGGCCGGCCGGGGCACCGATCGGTCCATTGCAGTACAACGCGTACAGGGGTACTAACGCGTGCACCGCGACACATTGAATGCAATGGGCCGGCCGGGGCACCGACCGGTCCATTGCAGTACAACGCGTACAGGGTACAACGCGTACAGGGGTACAACGCGTACTCGCACACATTGAATGCAATGGGCCGGCCGGGGCACCGACCGGTCCATTGCAGTACAACGCGTACAGGGGTACAACGCGTACAGAGGTACAACGCGTGCACCGCACACATTGAATGCAATGGGCCGGCCGGGGCACCGATCGGTCCATTGCAGTACAACGCGTACAGGGGTACAACGCTGCACCGCGACACATTGAATGCAATGGGCCGGCCGGGGCACCGATCGGTCCATTGCAGTACACCGCGTACAGGGGTACAACGCGTACCCGCACACATTGAATGCAATGGGCCGGCCGGGGGCACCGACCGGTCCATTGCAGTACAACGCGTACAGGGTACAACGCGTACCCTCACACATTGAATGCAATGGGCCGGCCGGGGCACCGATCGGTCCATTGCAGTACAACGCGTACAGGGGTACAACGCGTACCCGCACACATTGAATGCAATGGGCCGGCCGGGGGCACCGACCGGTCCATTGCAGTACTAACGCATACAGGGGTACAACGCGTACAGGGGTACAACGCGTACCCGCACACATTGAATGCAATGGGCCGGCCGGGGCACCGACCGGTCCATTGCAGTACAACGCGTACAGGGGTACAACGCGTACAGGGGTACAACGCGTACCCGCACACATTGAATGCAATGGGCCGGCCGGGGGCACTGACCGGTCCATTGCTGTTCAACGCATCACTGTACATGTGACTGGCATATGTCAGCATGCCTGTCTCAGATGGACATATGCCAGCCACAGATAGCTCCCAGGGAGTGAGGGGCACACCTACATCACGACAGCCTGTCCAAACTTTATCATAAGGCATGTAAGGCTGCATTTCCTATTGTGTGTATGTTGGTGTACATGTTGTCCTGTGGGTGTCACCTGTGGGCAGCCACCCCCAGGCTGTGCACGTGTTCATGGGGACAGGATCCTGGGTGTTACGTGTACATGACCACTGTGATGTGCAACTGTTCATATCTGTGCATGTGCCATGGTCACATTTCACGGTGGTGTATGTGTATGTCATGTCACATACCCCGTGAGTCCCATGTGGGACGGTATGTTTGAGCCAGGGTGTCCCAGTGGCACAATAGTGATGGTCCTCCACAGTCTTTGTGCATGTAGTGTTTACAATGTCTCTGATTTCATGTGCACAATGGGAGACAGTCTCCACATCCAGGTTGTGTGTGCATGGACTTTGATGTTGTGCGTGTGTGTGTCACAGACGTCCATGTCTGTCCTGCCGTGGCAAGTGGGGCCATTACCTGTGGGGGTCATGGTTGTTTTGCTGTGGTGTATACATGATACTCCATGTAATGCCAGTGTCCATGTGGCAATACAGGGTCCCTGGGAATGTACCTGTCGTTGAGCTGTGGTGCCTGGGGCACATCTGTCCTCACATGTCACTGTGGGGGTGATTGTGACACGGCAGCAGGAGATGGGAACTGTGACACGGCCTCATGATATCCAATGGGCCAACCTGGGACTAATTGATGCCACCTGTTGGACCGTGTTGACAGATGTTGGCCATGTATGTACCATACATGTCCTTCCGGAACTGCACACTTCATGTAGTTGTGCCTCATAATGATGTATGTTGGGATATTGAGTGTGTTCAATGCCGCATATGTGGGGTGACTGACAATCTTGCTTACTTCTCCTCTGCACTGCAGGGCTCCTGCTGTCCATCGACCATTCCCAGACCTGGCAACGATGGTGGAAAGGGACAGCATCCGACGGTACCGCTTCACCAGGCAGCTGATTGAGGATTTGGCAGTGCAGTTGTCCCCACATTTGCAGCCTGGCCGGCCGTATCCTACAGCGCTGACCCCCAAGGTGAAGGTGATGGCAGCCCTACACTTCTTTGCCACCGGTACCTTCCAACATACTGTGGCGACTGCTGGTGGGATGTCACAGACCATGTTGAGCCGTGTGCTCCGCGATGTTTTGGCGGCAATGTTGCTATTCCTGAACCGGTACATCTATTTCCCTAGACTGCGACGACTCACTGACGTGAAGAGTGACTTTTATGCCCTGGAGAGGATGCCGCATGTCATTGGCTCCATTGATGGGACACATGTGGCTTTGGTACCACCACAGGCCCAGGAGCAGGCCTACAGGAACCGCAAGCACTACCACTCGGTCAATGCACTGGTGGTGTGTCTTGCAGACATGACCATCACACACGTGTGTGCCCGTTTCCCTGGTTCAGCACACAATGCCTTTGTGATGAGGAGTAGTCGCATCCCCAGGATGATGGCACAGATGCAGAACCAGCGTGCCTGGTTTGTCGGTGTGTACTGACTTTGTGCCATTGTGTGTGATCTGATCTGTAGTATTCCGCCCACTTTTCCAAGTCAGCTAATGTGCACTTGTCTGTCCGTAGGTGACTCGGGATACCCCAACATGCCGTGGTTGCTGACACCCCTCAGGAACCCTGTGACACCAGCCCAGATGCGCTACAATGAGGCACATGGTCGGACCAGGAGAGTGATTGAGCGGACATTTGGTCTCCTGAAGAGCCGCTTCCGCTGCCTGGACAAGACCGGAGGGTCCCTCCCATATGCCCCTGCGAAAGTGTGCAAGATTATCATCGTCTGCTGCATGCTCCACAACCTGGCAGTGCGGAAGGAGTTGCCTCTCATCCAGGATGACGATGACCAACATCCGCCACCTGTGGAGGATCCTGGCCTGGACCACGATGCCAGTGACGATGATGATGATGATGATGATGATGATGGTGATGTCCGCACACAGCTCATCACCAACTTCTTTAGCTGAATGTGAGTATCCTGAGGTGTCATGTCAATGATGTGAGTTGGCATGATATGTGTAGGTGGTGCTCTGGTGCTGTTGGAGTGTGTCCATGGGCTACTTGACTGGATGTGTGTTGCGATGTGTGCTTACAGGTGGGCTGTACTCCCCAACAGTGTTGACATGCTAACTTGGTTCTGGGTGGGTATCTTGTAACATGTATTGTGCATGAGTTTTGCTGTTCTGTCCTGTACTCCATTGCTTTTGACTGTGTGTCATTTCTGTCCTTCACAGGGTACTTTCAGATTCGTTTGGTCAACTGTGTCCACCGACGACGTGATTGCACTTCCAGGCTGGTAGCTGTTGTGTCCTTACAGGTGATGTGCGCCACACCCATGGACTTCCTTCCGTCTACAGTTGTTGACTGTGTGCCCGCTGCCAGGTGGGATTACCTTGCATCTGTAGTGGTTACGACATGTTGCAACTGTGTAATAAACCTGTGCTTCACTTTGTGATGTGCGTTGTCTGTGGTCACACATTTGACTGCCATTTGCTTACTGCACCTGTGGTCTACTTGACTACAACTGGGAATGGGTGTGGTGTCTGTGCATTGCACCGTCTTCCCTGGCAACATCAGTGTAGGCAATGAGTCAGATGGCCTAGGTGTGTATGTGTTGTGTAGCCCTGGTGGTGTGTCTCCCTCATATGTGTCACGTTGCCTTTACTCACATGCCTGTGTTGTCCTTGCTGTTGCAGTTCGCATACACAGTGTAATTTTGCAGTTCATCATCCCCATAACAGCACCCACGTTGGAATCACAACAGAGGCAAGTATGGTGTATTAGTGTGTTTATTGTGATACATTTGTGTGAATAGTGCATAGGATGGGTAGTGCTGTACATAAATCTTGCAATCCGAAGTTCCTAGGTGAATTGAAAGTCCTGGTAGACAGAATCCCCAGTATCGGGGCCACAGTTGTCTGACACATTGGTCCAACTTGTACTCCCCATGCAATGTGTGGGAGTAGTGTTGCCGTCAACAGGGTGAACAGTCTGTGCACAAAGGTGAACATCCAGAACAGGTTCAGGCTACCTTGGAGTTGCGCTTGGCCATTCGGCCTCTCACTTGCCCCTCCTCGGACGACCCCTCTTCTTGGGGGGGGCCCCTCAAGTACAGGCTGCTGCGGTGCAGGGGACTCTCCGCCAGAGTCATCCTCCCTCCCTGTGGCAGTTGCAGTTTGTTTGGCACCAGATGTTGTTGGCACACAGGGAGGTGTGGACTGGTTGCTGTTCATCTGGCGGAGGCATTGTAAAATGTCCCTGTGCACCGCCGTCATCTCATGCAGTGCATCCCACTTGGACTCCACGCGGGACATGTGTGAGTCCACGCGGGACATGTGTGACTCCACGTGGGACATGTGGGAGTCCAAGCGGGCATGATGGGCAGCCTGCTGCTGTTTCATGTCTCTGAGGAGCCCCACTACCTGGCTGAGGTCTCCAGTGCTGGACTGGTACGCATCAGCTATGCGTACCAGTTGTGGGTCATCATGCACACCAGCAACGTCTGCAAGCAGCGACCTCTGTCTCCCACCCCTCCCACCACCCCTGCTGACATGTGCAGTGTGTGCAGTGGCACGCACAGATAACCCTGGTCCACCTTGGGGTTGGTGGTGGTGGTGGTGTCCATGGCCCCAGGTTGGTCCAGGGTCCCTGTGCTGGTGTTGCTCCTTGTTCTGTCCATGTCGGCAGGGATGGTATTTGTGGTGACAGTCGTTGGAGGGGTGGGTGCAGGGGTGCAGCTGGTGGTCCTGCTGGTGCTGCAGCTGGTGGTCCTGCTGGTGCTGCATTTAGACTTGCACCGGATGTGCCAGGTTGGTCTTCATCGTCCGAGGAGGACAGAGGCTGTACGACGCCAGTGAGCTCCGCATCCTCTTGAGCCTGGGACTGGGACTCCTCAGCGTCTGCTGCTGTGTCCCCATCATCACCTGTTTTTGGGAGACACACACAATGTATGTTATGTTTCTGCAGGCATCAATGGTTGACACACATGACAGTTGTGACTGTGCCTCTGGGTGCGGGCCTGTACATTGCATTGTCCTAAGTCGTCACAGTCAGGGGTTGATATTGGTGTGGCACATTGTCCTGCATTATTTGGGCATTTCTATGTATTTTTTGGGGTGTGAACATGGTCTGCATTGGTTGTGTTTGGTTGACAGCCGGCCCTCCTTCCCACCCACCCAGCCAGTCAGTTATCCCACCATGGAACGTGCTTGCATTGCAGGGAGTGGAAGTTGTCTCTCAGGATGTCAGTCAGTGGTGTCCTGCTGTTTGTTGGTGCACAGTTGCCAGCAGGGCCTTGTGCTCCCCACAGCAGTAGCCAGTGTCAGCCATCTTGTGAGTCCTTCTCCACTCCCTGTGATGTGAGCATGGTTCAGGGTGGTGTTGATGGGACAGTTGTGGGGGTGAGCTATGTCTGTGACTACGACTCCCATCATGCTATTGCCTCCACCCCACTTCCCAGCATTCCCATACTTACTTGCTTTTGTGGGGAGTTCAGTGTGTGTGGGTGTGAGAGCAATGGCAAGATGGCTGACAGTGGTGTCCTGCTGTTGGTTGGTGTGCAGTACCCAGCATGCCCTTGTGCTCCCCACGACACAGCAACAGTGTCAGACATCTTTGATGGGCCTTTCCACTCTCTGTGGGATGTGCATGCGTGAGTGTGAGCTTGCTGGGCCATGTGGTGGGGGATGTAGAGCTGTGACTACGACTCCCATCATGCTATTGCCTCCACCCCCTTCCCAGCATGCCCATGCTTCCTTCCTTTTGACTCTGCTTCCCTGTGGGGTGGGCTGGCTGTGCTGACAGGATGGCTGGGAGTGTTGTCCTGGCAGTTGTTTGGCTAAAAGTCCCAAGAGTGGCCCTGTGCTTCACACAACATAACCCAGGGTGGTGGTTCTTTGTGGGATCTTGTGTTAGGATGGGAGGCATTGCATTCTACCAGGTGGGTTCTGTGGAGTTTGTGTTGGGGGTGTGTGTGAGGGGAGGTGCTTGTGACTATGGTCAGTGCTGCAAGTCCTCCTTCCCACCCAGCCAGCCAGATATCCCACCATGGAACGTGCTTGCATTGCAGGGAGTGGAAGTTGTCTCTCAGGATGTCAGTCAGTGGTGTCCTGCTGTTTGTTGGTGCACAGTTGCCAGCAGGGCCTTGTGCTCCCCACAGCAGTAGCCAGTGTCAGCCATCTTGTGAGTCCTTCTCCACTCCCTGTGATGTGCGCATGGTTCAGGGTGGTGTTGATGGGACAGTTGTGGGGGTGAGCTATGTCTGTGACTACGACTCCCATCATGCTATTGCCTCCACCCCACTTCCCAGCATTCCCATACTTACTTGCTTTTGTGGGGAGTTCAGTGTGTGTGGGTGTGAGAGCAATGGCAAGATGGCTGACAGTGGTGTCCTGCTGTTGGTTGGTGTGCAGTACCCAGCATGCCCTTGTGCTCCCCACGACACAGCAACAGTGTCAGACATCTTTGATGGGCCTTTCCACTCTCTGTGGGATGTGCATGCGTGAGTGTGAGCTTGCTGGGCCATGTGGTGGGGGATGTAGAGCTGTGACTACGACTCCCATCATGCTATTGCCTCCACCCCCCTTCCCAGCATGCCCTTGCTTCCTTCCTTTTGACTCTGCTTCCCTGTGGGGTGGGCTGGCTGTGCTGACAGGATGGCTGGGAGTGTTGTCCTGGCAGTTGTTTGGCTAAAAGTCCCAAGAGTGGCCCTGTGCTTCACACAACATAACCCAGGGTGGTGGTTCTTTGTGGGATCTTGTGTTAGGATGGGGGGCATTGCATTCTACCAGGTGGGTTCTGTGGAGTATGTGTTGGGGGGGGTGTGAGGGGAGGTGCTTGTGACTATGGTTAGTGCTGCAAGTCCTCCTTCCCACCCACCCAGCCAGCCAGTTATCCCACCATGGAACGTGCTTGCATTGCAGGGAGTGGAAGTTGTCTCTCAGGATGTCAGTCAGTTGTGTCCTGCTGTTTGTTGGTGCACAGTTGCCAGCAGGGCCTTGTGCTCCCCACAGCAGTAGCCAGTGTCAGCCATCTTGTGAGTCCTTCTCCACTCCCTGTGATGTGAGCATGGTTCAGGGTGGTGTTGATGGGACAGTTGTGGGGGTGACCAATATCAGTGACTATGACTCCCATCATGCTATTGCCTCCACCCCCCTTCCCAGCATGCCCATGCTTCCTTCCTTTTGACTCTGCTTCCCTGTGGGGTGGGCTGGCTGTGCTGACAGGATGGCTGGGAGTGTTGTCCTGGCAGTTGTTTGGCTAAAAGTCCCAAGAGTGTCCCTGTGCTTCACACAACATAACCCAGGGTGGTGGTTCTTTGTGGGATCTTGTGTTAGGATGGGGGGCATTGCATTCTACCAGGTGGGTTCTGTGGAGTTTGTGTTGGGGGGTGTGTGAGGGGAGGTGCTTGTGACTATGGTTAGTGCTGCAAGTCCTCCTTCCCACCCACCCAGCCAGCCAGTTATCCCACCATGGAACGTGCTTGCATTGCAGGGAGTGGAAGTTGTCTCTCAGGATGTCAGTCAGTGGTGTCCTGCTGTATGTTGGTGCACAGTTGCCAGCAGGGCCTTGTGCTCCCCACAGCAGTAGCCAGTGTCAGCCATCTTGTGAGTCCTTCTCCACTCCCTGTGATGTGAGCATGGTTCAGGGTGGTGTTGATGGGACAGTTGTGGGGGTGACCAATATCAGTGACTACGACTCCCATCATGCTATTGCCTCCACCCCCTTCCCAGCATGCCCATGCTTCCTTCCTTTTGACTCTGCTTCCCTGTGGGGTGGGCTGGCTGTGCTGACAGGATGGCTGGGAGTGTTGTCGTGGCAGTTGTTTGGCTAAAAGTCCCAAGAGTGTCCCTGTGCTTCACACAACATAACCCAGGGTGGTGGTTCTTTGTGGGATCTTGTGTTAGGATGGGGGCATTGCATTCTACTAGGTGGGTTCTGTGGAGTTTGTGTTGGGGGGTGTGTGAGGGGAGGTGCTTGTGACTATGGTTAGTGCTGCAAGTCCTCCTTCCCACCCACCCAGCCAGCCAGTTATCCCACCATGGAACGTGCTTGCATTGCAGGGAGTGGAAGTTGTCTCTCAGGATGTCAGTCAGTGGTGTCCTGCTGTTTGTTGGTGCACAGTTGCCAGCAGGGCCTTGTGCTCCCCACAGCAGTAGCCAGTGTCAGCCATCTTGTGAGTCCTTCTCCACTCCCTGTGATGTGAGCATGGTTCAGGGTGGTGTTGATGGGACAGTTGTGGGGGTGACCAATATCAGTGACTACGACTCCCATCATGCTATTGCCTCCACCCCCTTCCCAGCATGCCCATGCTTCCTTCCTTTTGACTCTGCTTCCCTGTGGGGTGGGCTGGCTGTGCTGACAGGATGGCTGGGAGTGTTGTCGTGGCAGTTGTTTGGCTAAAAGTCCCAAGAGTGTCCCTGTGCTTCACACAACATAACCCAGGGTGGTGGTTCTTTGTGGGATCTTGTGTTAGGATGGGGGGCATTGCATTCTACCAGGTGGGTTCTGTGGAGTTTGTGTTGGGGGTGTGTGAGGGGAGGTGCTTTTGACTATGGTCAGTGCTGCAAGTCCTCCTTCCCACCCAGCTAGCCAGATATCCCACCATGGAACGTGCTTGCATTGCAGGGAGTGGAAGTTGTCTCTCAGGATGTCAGTCAGTGGTGTCCTGCTGTTTGTTGGTGCACAGTTGCCAGCAGGGCCTTGTGCTCCCCACAGCAGTTGCCAGTGTCAGCCATCTTGTGAGTCCTTCTCCACTCCCTGTGATGTGCGCATGGTTCATGGTGGTGTTGATGGGACAGTTGTGGGGGGCACTATGTGTGACTGCGACTCCCATGATGCTATTGGCTACACTGACTTGGCCAGCATACACAGAATTCCTTCCTTTGAGTGGTCTTCACTGTGTGTTGGTGTTGTTGTGGTGGCTACATGTCTGGATGTGTTTGTTAGTTCTATTTGTGCCACTGCCTAGCTGTAGTTGTAGTTGTGTTTGTACATGTGATGGCACAGTTGGATGTGACTTTTTTGATGGCATGTGTTGTGTTTATCTGACTGACATACACATTTTGGGATGATTCTGTTCTGGTTGCTGTGTAATTGCTATGAGTGCATGGTTTGACTCTCCCCTTGACAGTGATGTGTGTGTGTTTTGTGGCAGTATATTGTGTACATTTGTTGTGTACTCACCAGGCTCTGGGATGTCCTCTAGTCCATATACGCTCACTGGCGGAAGGATGGCCCGCACCTTCTCCTCCCAGGGCCTGAGGTATATTGGCTTGGCAGGAGGGCCACTGCCGGTGTGTTGGCTGTTGATGTAGTCTTTTTGAGCAGGTCACGTACCCTCCTGCGCACGTCATACCACCTGTTCTGGATGTCGCTCTTTGTGCGCCGACATGGTGATTGTGCGTTCACCCTGTTGATGATCCTCTCCCACATCTTGGTTTTCTGGGAGATGGGGGTCTGTTGGACCAGTGTGCCAAACAGCTGTGGCTCTACCCTGAGGATCTCGTCTACCATGACTTCCAATTCACAATCTAGGAACTTGGGATTCTTCTTGGGGGCATGGTGATGGGTGGTGATGGTGAGTGATGTGTGTGTTGGTGTGTAGGTGAGGGTGTTTGAGTGTGTGTTTTGCTGGGTGTATGTGAGGTAGGTATTTGTTGGTGTGCTGATGGTGTGTGGCTTGTGTGAGGGATGAGCTGTGGGTGTGTGGTTGCTTTCTCTTGGGTGCTGGCAGTGGAATGGCATTTGCAAAGGCTCATGGTTGTGATTTGTGTCCTTTATATGGGTGGAGTTGTGGGTGTGTCTTTGTTCTCTGTCCCCACCCCCCAGTATTTATTGGCTTGGTAATTGCTTGTTTGGCCTTTTTTTGGGTGAATTTTCCTTTGTACTGTCTGTGTATGTTGGAAACGTTCTTGTGACCGAGTCGGACCCTGCATTTGTCTCGTACGGTCTTCTCTGTTTCGTTCACGCTGTGTATGTGCAGTTTTCTATGCTGCGTCACACACACACAAGTGAACAAATCTCAATCAACATATAACTGACATGCAGCACTTGCAGCAGTGATTTATTTAAATAAATGGCCTTGTTACAAAATATATGTGGGCCAAACAATTAGGAATCTAAAGATTTGTATTGGTAAAAATGCATCTACAATTCAAAATCGAATCATAATCCAGCTCAGTGAAACACTTGATGGTATATCAATATCAGATACTGCAAAAGAAGTAACAAATCTGTGAAAAAATATGTAAACATTTATGTAGAGGTAATATTAAAAAGATACTACTTCTAAATCAAGCACCTAAATCCTTGAACCAAAAAGTCTGAAGGATGCAGAACATCTGTTAAGCATTTTCTCTTCATAACAGGAATAAAGAAGCAAAAATGTATATTTGACATTGATTGCGTGTGTTAATTAAAGTTGCAAACACAAGGAGACGATGGACGCAGTGCTGAAACTTTTCAGACACTCACCCCAAGTCAAGATTTGGGATGAATCTATCATCGTTCTTGAGCTCACTTCGCCACCTCAGTTCAGAACCAGCTATTTGCAAATCAGTCTTGACCCTGTGCCTCATGGGAACACTCCAGCCCGAACTGCCAAGCCAGGTCTTCCCTGAACCAGAAATAAAAATGTTGGGACTGGTGTTGGGGTAACACCCCTCATCAGTCAGGCTAGCTTGAATACAGTGGCAAAGTGAGCAAGGGTCCCACGTCAGGGGATACCCTGCAAACTTAGGGCGAACAAAGGAAACACAAGGAGACGATGGACGGAGTGCTGAAACTTTTCAGACACTCACCCCAAGTCAAGATTTGGGATGGATCTATCATCGTTCTTGAGCTCACTTCGCCACCTCAGTTCAGAACCAGCTATTTGCAAATCAGTCTTGACCCTGTGCCTCATGGGAACACTCCAGCCCGAACTGCACAGTCAGGTCTTCCCTGAACCAGAAACAAGCATCCTGGGACCAGTTTCGAGGAAACACCCCTCATCAGCCAGGCTCGCAAGAATCCAGTGGCAAAGTGAGCAAGGGACCCACGTCTGGGCATACCCTGCCAACTTAGGGGTGATGCCCCGAAACTGGTCCCAGGATGCTTGTTTTCTGGTCCAGGGAGGACCAGGCCTGGCAGTTCGGGCTGGACTGTTCCCATGGGGCACAGGGTCAAGGCTGATTTGCATATGGCTGGGTCCAAACTGGAATGGCGTTGTGAGCTAAATAACGATGGATGAAACCCAGATCTGGGACTGGGGTGAATGACTGACAATGTTCAACATTCCATCCATAATCTTTTTGTGTTGGATTTTCACCCTAAGTTGGAAGGGTATGCCCAGACGTGGGTCCTGTGCTCACTATGCCACCGTTTTCAAGCTAGCCTGGCTGATGAGGGGTGATGCCTGTAAACCGGTCCCAGGATGCTTGTTTTCCGGTCCAGGGAAGAACTTGGCCTGGCAGTTTGGGCTGGACTGTTCCCATGGGGCACAGGGTCAAGGCTGATTTGCATATGGCTGGGTCCAAATTGGAATGGCATTGCGAGCAAAATAACAATGGATTAAACCCAGATCTGTGAATGGGGGGGAATGTTTGACAATGTTGAACATTCCGTCCATCATCTTTTTGTGTTGCATTTTTACCCTACGTGGGACGGGAATGCCCAGACGTGGTTTCCGTGCTCGCCACACCAGCTTTTTCATGCTAGCCTGGCTGATGAGGGGTGATGCCCTGAAACCTGTCCCAGGATGCTTGTTTTCCTGTCCAGAGATGACCTGGCCTGGCAGTTCGAGCTGGACTGTTCCCATGGGGCACAGGGTCAAGGCTGATTTGCATATGGCTGGGTTTTAACTGGAATGGCGTTGCGAGCAAAATAACGATGGATTAAACCCAGATATGTGACTGGGGGTGAATGTTTGACAATGTTCAGCATTCTGTACATCATCTTTTTGTGTTGCATTTTCACCCTAAGTGGGAAGGGTATGCCCAGACGTGGGTCCCGCGCTCGCTACGCCACCGGTTTCAAGCTAGCCTGGCTGATGAGTGGTTGTTATATTCCATATAGGTACCCTATATAGGCGCAGGTAACATTACAATCTTTCACCTATATTCTTCCCTACATTACATACATAATGGTTCTTAGGGACTGACCTTTTACCTAGATACGACACATCATTCAGAACGTGGGTTTTCCCCTAGTTCGAATTTCATACATTATGCATTAGGCTTCTTGGAAGCACAGCGGGACTAACATCTCCTGGATAATATCTCTGTATAAAGTTCAGGCCCAACGTCATCCTTTAGGCCGACACAGTAACACAGCAAGGTAGGACCCCTGGGGAGACCTATGGGTATATATACATCACATCTTGCTTATAAGGGGAGAGCAGACCGAGACTTCCCGGCTGACACACTGACCAGAGTCGCTGAAGTTCCTGCATGCAGACACTCCAGCTCGCAGTGGTCTAACATCCCTCGCAGGATGTCCAACTCGAGACCAGGACGGGGTTCCATATTTTCTCATTCTCAGGTAATGGGGTTGACTAGATCCTAGAGGGATTCTTGGCATAACACCTACACAGATGCTAGGTACATTTAGGTACATCTAGTCAGGGAGGCATTGTAGGAGCACGCACTTTTTATCATGTTTTTTATGTACTTGTATATATTCATGATTTCTGCAAGATGGTAGAACCTTACCATCCCTTTACTTTCGTAGTACTTCTAATCATATATCTCTGCTACTGTCTAATGGCTGTTGCAGCTCATCTATTCTACACTAGAATAACAACTGTTCAATAAATTCTTATTGAAAACGCCCAGCCTGTTTATTCTGTGTATTTATCTGAGACAAACTAATTGAGCACGAGTGACTGAGCGAAAGGTAGTATATTGTTTCCACAATTCTGAGGGATAAGGGTTGTCATGTTCTGAGGTTGCCAGAATCTATTCTCTCCTTGGTAAGAGGAGATTATAGTGGCACTGTGAGCTAGCTGATACAGACAGGCTAATGTATCCGGTGGGGGTGCACAGAATCAGTCTGCCACCAATCCCACAGTTTATGTTATCCAAACGCACAGATCCTGTATAGGTTATATAGGAACTACACGACATGGTGCCACCAATGTTGGTTGGGTACCTATTTAACAGTAGAATCTGAGTAGTTCAGTCATGCTATTCTCAGAGACCCCTACTCACAAAACACCAGAGACGTCTGGAGTGGGTGGGCTCAAACTCCGCAAAGCTGAGTAGGCTAAAAAATACTATTTATTGGCTGTTGGTTAATCAAGCTTGAAGGACACAGTGTTCCTAAAATTGTGCAAAAACACCTTATCTTACTTTCCTTGAAATGCAGATGCAATTCCGATTGGAGAAAATCTTAGAAATACAGTCACCCTGAAACTACTTGTGCATGGTGTAACAGCCAGGTGTGGCATAGTAGCTTTCGTGATTGAGGCACACAAATCATATAGAACAGAGGTATTTTATTCTTGGGTTACATTCCCTGCAGCAAATACAGAACAAAAATGTTTCACTCCTACACAGAAGGAGATGCACCAGGGGAATATTGTCCGTTTGAGGACATTGAGGTTCCGCTCACATACCAGGAACACTTATACTGGTTTAAAGGTGCCCTACCCCATATAAGAAGAAGAGTGAGACTCGGCCCGCTCGGAAGAGAAGGGGCAACATGGCCAATATTAGCGGCCTACACACCACATCCTGACATTGAAACAATGCCACCAGGAGACTTACTCACACAACACAAAGAATTAATAAAAATCTACAGAAACTTAACGCAATTCGTCATGAGGACACTTAGAGTCGAAACCAGCAATGGTTGCAACAAATGGAACTCAAGTACAGAGTACAGCAACTAAAATCACACCACAAACATTACACGCAGTGATGGGTAAAATGCCCACAAAACGTGAACAAATACCATTCTGGGTAGCTCAGAAAATAACACAGCTAAAGGCAGTATTCCTGAATACTAACTACCCTGTATGAAAAACACAGAATGCTAACAATCTGCTTGCCCATGGGGATAACACCACAAATAGAGGATTGTACCACTTGGGGTACAGTCTTTGCTGCCATTTATACCAGAACTCATGGTATCACATCATTAGCAGTAGTACCAGAGGTATTGAGACAAATACAAAACGAGTACGGAGCAGAGCCTGCTCTGAACTTAGGGATGAAGTTACTAGGTAACTATGCCCAGGTATCAGCCATAATATTAGCCAATATTAAAGGGGAAGCAGCTTCAGTGGCTATCCGCCAACGCCTAAGGGAGTTCAGTCCTTTAGAACAAGAACACGAACTACCGAAAATAATTGAAACTGCATATGCAGAATTAGGCAGAGACAGTTTGTGTGGGAAAGCTTTAAAACAACAACTGAAGGCAGTCCTGAAAAGGACACTTCCAAGCAGATACCTGCTTCAACAAAGAAGAAGTGGGACAATAAAAAAAAAAAAACTTTAAAGGAAACAGATCTCAATCCAGAGGTAGATCTCCTCCACAGGAGCCATCCGAAAAGAGGTATAACCTTAGGAATAGGGATAATATTAGGAAACCTGACAGGTATCAGGATACTGATACACATTCCTCTCATTCCTTTCAGGGTTCATCGAAAAAGAGGGAAGGGTGGTCAGACAGACAAGAAGAGCGTAGAAAGTCCAGAGACAAGCAGCACACTCAAAATTACACTTCTAAAAAAGAAGCGAAACCAAAGCAAATGCCACAGTACAAAAAGAAGAAGGTTGCGGGTCTAAAGATCAGACATGCCCAGAATTCTGAGGACTCGACTACTGAACGGGGAATGGGCTCTGACGATGCTAGACAGTGCGGCAGAAGTAACAATAGCTCGCCAGAACCTGATGGAATTTCTGGTGATAGCGGACTTGAATGATTATATCATGGTAGAGACACCCGATACTAGGGTAAGTGTCCCACATAAGTTATATGAAATAACACTCCAAATGGAGGGGGACAAATGTAGGACAGTTAGAGGTCTCTTTTGGGAGAATCTGTCATTTGGCTATGACATTTTGTTAGCTGAACAAGATTGCCGCCAGAACTCGTCATGGATTGCCCTAAAAGAGAAACAGTAATTTTACCGGCATTCTCAGACCATATTCCCAGGCACCTGAAAACACACATATGCGCAGGAGTGGGCAGTAGCCCAAGCCCCGGCATTATACAAAAACCATGTTGGATGGGATGAGGATTCAGCCCACCACATAATTCCTTTAAAAAATACTCCAACTGCACAGAGGCAGTATTCAATAAAGCAAGAAGCTAAAAAACAAGTCAGGAAGATCTTAGATCAACTTGAATACCAAGGGGTGATCGAAAATTGTATCTCATCGATGAATAATCCTTTGTTTCCGGTCATGAAACCTGACATTTCATAACGTTTAGTTTTAGATTATAGACATTTAAACACTTGCACTAAGACATTTGCAGTCCAAAATGCACACAGTGCCGCATTAATGAATAATATTGTGCGGAAAAAATATAAAACAACACTTGATATCTCAAATGGATTTTTCTGCCAAAATGTAGCGCCTTAAAGCAGGTATCTAACAGCATTCTCAGCGCTAGGGTCCCAGCATCAATTTTGTCGACCCCCCTAGGGGTATAAGAACAGCCCAGGGTTGTTTTAGGCCAGAGTAACTGAGTTACTTCAAAATTTGGATGAAGAGGCATTGTCCTATGTGGATGATATTTATCTAACGGACGATGACCTAGAGGTGCACTTGAACAGAGTGAATACCATAATTTTGGGATTTGCATCTGAGGGCTACAAATTCAACTTTAAAAAATCAAAAATTGCCCACCTCAGTGTCCTGTTTTTAGGATATGAGCTTTCAAGTGAAGGGAAAAGCCTGGCAGCCAATTGTTTGGAAAAGTGTGCGCTGCTCCAACCTTCAAAATCATTGAAAAATTTACAATCAATCCTGGGATTCCTAAATT